>OY728145.1:2086002784-2087264534 GCA_963277665.1 Viscum album
TATTTCCTCTTCACATTGGAGAACCTGTGTTCTTACCACATAACGTTAAACTACATGGTATCTCAAGAACTACATGAGTCTTGATTTTTATTTTTACGAGATATGTAGTGACACCTCGACCTCGTGTCCTAGTCTCATCCATGGGTAAAAAAATTTCCCCATGTCCTATATAAAAATTATTATCTATTTAGGAGATCTCAGGTTTGGATTCCTCATTCACGGATCTATCAAGGAAATATAAATGACCCCCCTACATATGTGTTAGATCTATGTAGGGGATTTCAAACTTCATGGATAATCATGGTATAAATGTTTCTTATGTACTCAGACATGTAACTTCCATTAATTATACTCTATTCCCCTATAAATTTTGGATATTCATAGTCCTGCATGGATATAAAAAAATGGAGGATCAGTGTCCTGGGGACACCTTTGTTTTAAAATAAACAATATTACCCAGTTGTATCTTCAAAAGTTTTCCACAAAAAGGCATATAAAATATAAGAAAATTCATCCTCAGGAGTGGACTCTTCTATATTTTCAATCCTCAATGGAATTTTTTCTCCGTAACATTTCTCCTGAAACGAAAATCACTAGAATCATGGTTTACATTTTCTTTCCTCTCTAAAGTTTGAGGCATTTCAAAAAATATCATAATAATGATCCTTATATTACTCATATTTTACAAGAAATATATTCATATACATATGAGCTAAAACTGAAATACCCCATTCCTTCTTCACCCCAAGACGTTAAACCACATGGATAACGTCCTTTCCACATGATGATAGGCTACACAGATGATGTCCTAGTCGCATAAAACTAAACTACATGATGTTTTGAACTACGTGTGGCATGATTACTGCCTCCAAATGATATTTAGTGAAACCAAAATATCAAATCATAGGTCCATCCACAAAAATAGTTAAAAATTCACTTTCCATGTGAACATGCTAGACCTGCATTGTAAACCCTTTAAAAACTACGTATGAACGTATTATCACTTTGATGGGATACATAGAGACCACTTTATCTTTTATCCCAGCCCAACCATAATAACAAAAATTACCCCCACTTTTTTATTTGTGAGCTAGATCTTCATAGGAGACCCCAATATGAGCCTCACCCCATTCTTGAGCTCATACTAAAAGGAAAATGCCCCTTCCACACATAAGAGTTTGATCGACGTGTAGGGAAACCATCCAAGAACTACATATGTATTGATTACCATTTTGAATAGATACATAGTGAATATAATACCTTATATCTTGGGCCTAGCCATAATGAAACAAAATCCTTTCTAAGTATGGGTTAGAACTATGTAAGGGAAACGTTTCTACCCATTCCTAGAAAATTTTGACATGGAATGATCCTTTTATTTTCATGAACTCTCTTTTCACAAAACAAACTCTATGTCAGGGGCGGTCTAAATCATTATAAACCTCCCTAGACATTGGTGTTGGGAAGAAATCCCTCAAGGTAATATTAATTCATTTTTGGGTTGATTGTGTTTGTTGAAAAAGTAGGATTGAATAGTGAATTGTCGAGTTCCAGAGAAGTTGTTGAAAATCTATGCTGACAAAGAATAACGACAAAGGAATTAATTTCGTGAAGAGAGGATTCATGGTTTGAAATTCATGATGACCAGAAGAATGATGGAAATGATTCTTCACGATTACGTCAAAGCTTCACGAATGGCAGAGTTGAAGCGCATCGCGGCGGTGAAGGGATTTGCGAGGGAGCTTCGTGGAAAAGGCACAAAGTAATGTTGATGGTGATGCTCCAAGATTATGATGAGCTACATGATCGGAAAATTGTCGTGCTGCTTTGCGATTTTGAGAGAATTCTGGCGGAAATTTCATAGCTTCACGATTGGAGATGATGTGGCGATAACTTCGCATGGAAGGGTCGAGGGTTGGTGGAATCACCTATAATTAGAGGACAACCCCCTCAAGAGAAGTAGAGAGAGTTTTTGAAGAAAATATTTTTCTCTCAGTTTGCAAAGGTGGTTCGCGAAGATAGTGTTATTCACGAAAGATAGGTGCTTCGCAGCGGCTAATCTAGATCCGAGAAAGGTGTTGTACCTCTCGTACCCCTCGTGGTTTAATTTTCATGATCACAAACACCCTCTTATTTATCTAATCTTGTTTTAAGTGTTTTTGGATGATAGGCATAATTTCAGGTTGCCAAGGATTTGGGCCAAGAAGGCCAAGAAGGCAAAAAGCCAAAAGTGGACTGAAATTCAGTCCACCGGCCAACCGGTGGAAGACCACCAGCCAGCCGATGGAGGCCTGGACAGAAGGCATCTTTCTGTCCAGACCACCGGCTAACCGGTGTCTCAGCACCGACCAGCCGGTGGAACCCAGACAGAAGGCTGAGCCACTGCCTCCTCACCGGCCAACCGGTGGCCTCAGCACCGGCCAGCCGGTGGCACCCAGAAAGAAGGGGTAGCTACTGCCTCCTCACCGGCCAACAGGTGGCCTCCTCACCGGTCAGCCGGTGGAGCCTGAGCCCGAAGGCCTCTCCATTTTGCAAGCACCGGCCAACCGGTGGCTCTGCACCGGTCAGCCGGTGGAGCCAGTCAAACTAGCCGTTGGGCCTTTGACCAGACCTGTCCACTTGCCTCCCAACGGCTCCGAAGCCTTTTCCAACGGCTCCGAAGACCTCCAAAGTCCATATGAGGGTTCCCCCTCTATAAATAAAGGACTAGGAAGCACCGAAACCCTAACCAAGCCAAGGAAGCTCACGGGACATATTTTTGATCATTTGGCGAACCTCCGGCGGATTCCTCCAAGGGAACCCCAATTGCTCCAACCAACTTCCACATCCAAGGAGCACCACCAAAGAAGCTTGGGAGCACCCTTCATCAGCTCCATCAATCCATTGGCGCCCAAGACTTCCCCATTACGGGTTTTATTGTTTTATTTATTTTGAGCATCAATTTGGGTTTGTGCCTACAAACCCCATCTCTTTCTCATCGCCCTTTCTTTGGGTTCTCACACCACCTTGAAGGTGTGAAGAGGTTAGTCAAGCCTTCCCTTTAAAAGGATTGAGTCATAGGTGAGATAGCCTTCACCTGTAATAAGGCTAGTGGGTTCTTGCTCAACCATTGAAAGCAAATGGGTTCTTGCATAACCATTTAAAAGCAAGATGTAATAGGTTCTAGACTAACCTTAAAGTCTAGTGGGTTTCGTTCTAAAACCATTAAAAAGAAAGCGGTAGTAAATCTCTCAACGGTTGAGTTGGGAGCGGAGACGTAGGCTTTGGGTTAAGCCGAACTCCGTTATCAAGTTGTGTGTTTTGCCGCTTTTATTTCCGCTGCACATTCACTTTGATTTTAAATTGTTAGTTCTTTTTTAAAAGGCAATTCACCCCCCTCTTGCCATCACTTCCTTTTCTTCTCCGCCCAACAATTGGTATCAGAGGAAAAATTTGAGTAATACCTTCACCGGTTTCAAATTTAAGATCCATTGTGATGGCATCAACCTCTTTCGCCCCCGAAGGCTATTCTTTGGGTCGTGCTCCATTTTTTGATGGAACCAACTACACTTTTTGGAAAACCCGCATGACCACATTTCTTAAAAGCATTGGTTATCCTATTTTTAAAATTGTCATGCATGGTTACACCCTCTCTTCTCCCGATGAATCCAAATGGACCCAAACCGATATTAGAAATTTCGAGCTTGATGGCAAAGCCATGAACGCTCTACATTGCGGCCTTGATCGTAATGAATTCAATCGAGTTTACACATGCACCTCATCACATGAAATCTGGAAACTATTGGAGGTTACCCATGAGGGGACCAACAAAGTCAAGGATACTCGATTGGATATGTTCCGTCAATATTTTGAGTCTTTTACCATGCATCCATCCGAATCTATAACTAAAATGTTTACTCATTTTACTGACGTTTGCAATGGTAGAAAATCTCTTGGTGATGATGTGTCTGCAGAAACAATGGTCAAGAAGATCCTATGGATCCTACCAAGCTCATGGGCACCAAAAGTCATGGCAATCCAAGAAGCAAAGGACATCAAAAACATGCCGGTAGAAGAGCTCATCGGATCCCTCATGACCTATGAGATCACCATGAGGAGGCAAGCTAAAAAGGAAGGCAAACCAATAAAAACTCCAAAGAACATCGCCTTCAAAGTTCAACAAGAAGAAAGCTCCTCCTCCTCATCATCTTCCTCTTCAAGCGGTGATTCCGAAATGGAGAATCTTTCCCGCAAGATGAAAAAATTCATGAAGAAGCACAAGAAGAAGAAATCCCGTAAGGCTCAACCCAACGAAAAATCCGAGCCCAAGGTAACATGCTATGGGTGTGGTGAGAAAGGCCATTACAAGCCCGATTGTCCACTCAACAAAAAAGGGCCAAGCAGAAGGAAAAGAAGAAGGCTTTCAAGGCCACATGGAGTGATAGCTCCACATCCTCCTCCTCCTCCTCCTCCTCAAGCGACAACGGTAAAAAATGCCTAATGGCATTTCATGAGGTAACATCTTCCGACTCCTCATCCTCTTGTTCTTCAAATTCTTTAAATCATTTATCCTACGAGGATCTCCAACATGCTAGAGATCAATTGGAGGAAGGTTTTCACGAACTTTCTTCCAAATTTGTTTCTTTAAAAAAGAATTTCAAAAAACTTACTTCCGAAAAGGAACAACTTCTCAAAGAGAAGGAGGAGTTGTCCCTCAAAATCCAAGATCTTCCCGATGCTGAATCCATGGAATTAACAATCAAGGATTTAAGGGAATCTCTTGCTAAGTTCACCCAAGGGGAACAAAATTTAACCAAACTCCTAGGTTCCCAATGCATATCTAGAACCACCGAAGGGCTTGGCTATTCCAAGCAAGCTTCCTATTCCCATGCTCCAACTATTTTTGTAAGGGGGAGCTCCCAATTTAAATTTTGCAATTATTGCAAAAAACCCGGACACTTAATTTATGAGTGCAATTGCAAAAATGCCCGGTATGGTAGGCCCAAAACTATTTTCTTCAATGATGAATTTTATAGTAGAAGACCCGCCACTAGACAAGTGTGGATTGAAAAATCCCTCTTAGCGAGTCTCACCGGGCCAAAACTTGTTTCGGTTTCAAAAACCTCTCCCCGGTGATTTGTTGTTTTTATTTAGGGGGAGTTAGGATTGTTTAAACCTTTTTGCTTTATTTTCAAAAATTTTCATTCAAAACTTTCAATTCAAACTGTTATTCAATTTTCATTTCAAAACTTTCAATTCAAACTGTTATTCAATTTTCATTTTAAACTTTCAATTCAAATTTCGATTCAAAACATTCAATTCAAATTTCAAAAATTTCAATTGGTTTAAAATCTCTATTTTGTTTTTCAACTCCATCCCTCAATAAAGTTTTATTCCCCGTGCTATTCTGATAATCACAAAGGGGGAGAAATTCTTGGTTGATTGGGGGAGAAATCATTCTCTCATGCTTTACTTTACTTTGCTTTATCTTTTAAATCATACCTCTAATTTCAGACTTTTACGTTGCTTGTTTTGGTGATTGTGATCATCAAAATAGGGGGAGATTATTGTACCTCTCGTACCCCTCGTGGTTTAATTTTCATGATCACAATCACCCTCTTATTTATCTAATCTTGTTTTAAGTGTTTTTGGATGATAGGCATAATTTCAGGTTGCCAAGGATTTGGGCCAAGAAGGCCAAGAAGGCAAAAAGCCAAAAGTGGACTGAAATTCAGTCCACCGGCCAACCGGTGGAAGACCACCGGCCAGCCGATGGAGGCATGGAAAGAAGGAATCTTTCTGTCCAGACCACCGGCCAACCGGTGTCTCAGCACCGGCCAGCCGGTGGAACCCAGACAGAAGGCTGAGCCACTGCCTCCTCACCGGCCAACCGGTGGCCTCAGCACCAGCCAGCCGGTGGCACCCAGACAGAAGGGGTAGCTACTGCCTCCTCACCGGCCAACCGGTGGCCTCCTCACCGGCCAGCCGGTGGAGCCTCAGCCCGAAGGCCTCTCCATTTTGCAAGCACCGGCCAACCGGTGGCTCTGCACCGGTCAGCCGGTGGAGCCAGTCAAACTAGCCGTTGGGCCTTTGACCAGACCTGTCCACTTGCCTCCCAACGGCTCCGAAGCCTTTTCCAACGGCTCCGAAGACCTAAAAAGGCCATATGAGGGTTCCCCCTCTATAAATAAAGGACTAGGAAGCACCGGAACCCTAACCAAGCCAAGGAAGCTCACGGGACATATTTTTAATCATTTGGCGAACCTCCGGCGGATTCCTCCAAGGGAACCCCAATTGCTCCAACCAACTTCCACATCCAAGGAGCACCACCAAAGAAGCTTGGGAGCGCCCTTCATCATCTCCATCAATCCATTGGCACCCAAGACTTCACCATTACGGTTTTTATTGTTTTATTTATTTTGAGCATCAATTTGGGTTTGTGCCTACAAACCCCATCTCTTTCTCATCCCCCTTTCTTTGGGTTCTCACACCACCTTCAAGGTGTGAAGATGTTAGTCAAGCCTTCCCTTTAAATGGCTTGAGTCATAGGTGAGCTAGCCTTCACCTGTAAGAAGGCTAGTGGGTTCTTGCTCAACCATTGAAAGCAAGTGGGTTCTTGCATAACCATTTAAAAGCAAGCTGTAATAGGTTCTAGACTAACCTTAAAGTCTAGTGGGTTTCTTGCTAAAACCATTAAAAAGCAAGCGGTAGTAAATCTCTCAATGGTTGAGTTGGGAGAGGAGACGTAGGCTTTGGGTTAAGCCGAACTCCGTTATCAAGTTGTGTGTTTTGCCACTTTTATTTCCACTGCACTTTCACTTTGATTTTAAATTGTTAGTTCTTTTTTAAAAGGCAATTCACCCCCCCTCTTGCCATCACTTCCTTTTCTTCTCCGCCCAACAAAAGGAAGTGCGCTTTGCGAGGCCACATGATCTAAGGAGTGGGCTTCACGAAGAGGCAAGAGCTCCATGACTGCCTTAGCATTACGAAGGCTTGAGCTTCACAAGAGTGCTTTCAGAAAAGGAAGGAGCTTTGCGAAGGCTTTTTTTAGCTTCACGAAATTGGGAACCTCATGAAGTTGGGTGATTTGCGAAGGTAATTCCAAAGGTAGTTGCCCAGTGTTCAGAGGAAAAGTGGTATTCATCAGTGGATTAAAGTTGGACTTCAACAGAGCATCTATCAATGGTTTAGGATGCGTGCATTCATGAAAATGAAGAGACCTACATGTCTATAAACTGTGAGTGGATCTCTTCTAAGTGCAGTGAGCATGGAAGAGGAGGATGGTAATCCTTTCTGCCGGCAATGAGCCAAAGAGAGAGGAACAAGGAGTGACCCTTGGGAAGTAGTGAGCTAACCCTAAACTTTGTAATGGCAGTGAGCCTAGGCATAGAAGTGATCTAGCCTGAACATTATTGGCAGTGAGCATTAGTGGATTTGGTATAGCGGCGCATCGCCGTTGTATGCTACTTTGACGTAGGCCAGTGAGGGTGAACCAATTAAAAATCTCCATGTCTTCCTTATTGCTTCCCTGCATTGCATTGAAATCATCATCATCAGATAAAGAAGAAAAGAAGTGGTCATAATGAACACACAAGTGCAAACAATGTGACCCTTGTAATAAAGAGGTCAAGATCCAGTGGGGCAATAAGAATTCAGAAAATAATATACATACCCTGATTGACCCCCCCTCTCAGGGTATATAGGCCCCTATTGGTCCAAACAATTGGAAATATAGGTCCAGTGTCCTAGGGACACATTTGTTTGACTATGCACAATTTGCCCCATTTGGTTCTATATAAGTCTCCCACAAAAGGGCTTATCAACCAAAGGAAAATTCATCCCCATAAGTGTATTTTCATATCTATGTATGCCCCAATGACTTTTCATCCAATATCACTCATTGAATTCAAAAACTCCCAAATTAAATCTTGAAACCTTTCCCCTTAATACATGATGAATATGGGGTATTCCTAGATAAATTACGATGAAAATGGAAAATCTTTTATCCCTTAATTAATGATAAGTGACCATAAATTTTAGACCTTAAATTTCTTTACCTTAAGACATTAAACTAGATGATACATTTCTTGTATAAATTTCCTAAAATGACCTCATGCTTTAACCCTTCTTAATAAAAGCCAAATTCATGTAGGAGTGGTTTCTCAATAATGAACAGTGTCGATACAAACACCCACGTCATTTTTTAGAAGTCATGCCCCTTAAAAGACAAACTTCATGGTCTTGAGAAATCTGAATTTTCACAAATTTTCTGTCCATCAAATATGAAGGGTCAGTGTCCTGAGGACAACTTTTTTTGACTATGCACAATATTCCCTAGTGGGATTTACACAAGTCTCCCACAAAAAGGCCCATTTACCAAAGGAATTTCTTACCCAAGGAGTGTCTTTTCCTAACTCCGTACACCTCGAAAAAATTATGCTGGAAACCATTATTACGGTTAAACCTCACAAAATTTCCCAATATCATGTCTCAGATTTGGAAATTAGAAAACTAGGGTCCAAAATTCCTCTTTTCATGTATGAATTATATTGGTATATTCTCATACAAAAATTCTTATTGGGGTCCTCACCCTATAATTCAGGGTTGAATATGTTCGACTGAAAACATTAGTTGCATTAGTCAAGTTTTCAAGACTATAAACTACCCACAAAAAGATACACAAAACTCACCAGGTTGAAAACCTGCATAGGGAAACCTAGGTAAAAGTTGAGTTCTAGCTCCCTAGAAATATGATTTTTATGGTTTAGGAAATAATGAAGAAAAAAAAATTAAAAATACACAAAACACATAAAGTTAAAAATCCACAAAGGGTGTCCAAAGAAAAAGTCAACCTATGCCCGCTAAGCCCACAGTATAATGGACTTAGGAAAAATTAGTGTGGTAATTAAAAAGACACAAAATTTTTAGGTTTTTACATGTATCCCTTGAAACATTCAAACTATGTTCACTGAGTCCCTTGAATAGGGAAAAAATTAGGGAATAATACTATATTTCATTCAAATGAGGACCACTTCTTTCTCATAATTTCCTCCTCTTCATTCTGATCAGAACCCATTCTGATGAGGGTTATTTTTTGGGTCCTATAGATTCTATATAAAAGAATAATAAAATTACATTAATTTGTGAAATGAGAATAAAAAATATTAATAAGTGTTTGAATAAAATTTTTCACAGTGTGAAACATGTGAAGGATGAGATGATTCCATGAAATGCAAATAGCTTCACGGACCTCCGCTCCACATGACATTATGTCGCTTCATCAAACACCCAAAAAAATAGTTTACAGAAGTGGATAATATCTTTAGCACCCAAAAACGAAATGAAGCATTTAATGGTCCCATGCGGTGATTCCCCCCCCCCCCCATGAATGACTATACCCTCAAAAAAAATAGTTCACAAGATGATATGGTACTACTGGAGCCTGAAAATAAAAACCAAGTCAATTATGGGGAAAAATTGTGATTTCAGACCCCACAAACGACTTCCCCCCCCCAAAAAATAATCCATAGGTTGGGGAATAATCCTTGTACTTTTGAAAAAGTAGCATCATGGCCCACCATGGAATAGAAAAAATGCCGTTATTAGGTCCCTCCCTTCCTCTATAAAAGAACCCCAAGGGGAACTAATAGGATAACCGAAAAGAGTAGGTCAAGTGAGGAGAGCCTGGGTGACAGGTGAAATACAAAGCTTTATATTCCCAGTGGGTAAAATATTCTACATATAATTATGGAGGAAATAATAAACCATCCATCCATCTGCAAACGCAAAATCTTTTTTTGGACACCATTCCACCAGACATAAAGGGATGACCCCTTTACGACCCATTACCCCATATATAAAAATTCTATGAGGGAGAAACCATATCCCACATAGCCCCAAAATATGTTGGAGTAACCCTATCCCACAAAGCAAAATGATATGTGGGTGGAACTTGATTCCATGTATGCTATTTGGGTAAAACCTGATCCTGTGTAGAAACACACTATACGGGCTAAACCTAGGTCCATGTAGCACAATGCTATGCATATAGGACCCTCACCCACATAGCAACATGCTATGCGTAGGAATCCCCATACCATATAATAACTTTATATATGGAATGGGTCCTCATAGGGTGTTATGTGCTCCGAATCCAATCACCCCCTTATGTCAGGTCATCAACCCCCATATTGGCCCCTTTATGAACCAATATAACGACATCTAGCCAAGGCCCCTTCCAAATCCACCTGACATGTATGATCAAATAATTAGTCACACCAAAATGTCCTTTTGAGTCTATATACCCATGGTAAGTGGAGTCACAAGTGTAACCTCCTCAGTAAGATGTACCCTTGAAAAATTTTCAAGTTTATATTCCCATGGTAATGAGGTATTTGACCTTGGAGGTGCTCATGTGAACCTCCCAATTCCAGGGATTGAGGGGAACCATTGTCCTTTCCCTTAAATGAGGGTTAGTGAAAAACAATCCTCTCTTCCCCAAGGACCAGAAGGGAATCCATCCTAGAGTAAGCCCATATCCTTTCTTAGAGGAGGTGACACTCTGGCTACTCTTCAACTTAACCTCGGATGTAGCTGGATGGGTCACCAGATGTGACTATTCTGGATACCAAAATAAAGGAGGATAACAACAAACTCAAATACACCCTCTCCCTTTGGGATTCAATCCTCATCCAATAACCGAAAAAGTGGATCATGTGATCTTCATATCCACTACTTCCACTTATTTCTCATAGTGAGCATGACTCATGTGGGCTTAGAGGTTAACGGCGATCATGACAAATGTATAATCCCAAATTCCAATTGGGAATCCTATATTATATAATCCCCAACTATCCTTCAAATGGGATTCTCCTGAGTGTAATACCCAACCAAATCCAATGATACCCCCTCAAATGGGCCTCCTATATGGTATAAGCCTCAACATACCAAACTATATGGGATTTGATTTCCAACTAGGATATGCAGAAATACTCACGGAGGTATAAACCCAACACCCAAATTCACCCTAATGTTTTCTAGGACACATTACTAGAAGGTTCATATCAACCTGGGAGAACACATCTCTTTCAGGTACTTCAGGACACCTTGGTGTAAGTCCCACAACAAACATTGTATGGGCACCTTCCGCCTGAGAATCCTTGCCACATGATGTTAAAATTCATGGTTTGGTCCTCATCACACATCCTTTAAAGGTTACGTGCTCTGTTAAGTAGTACCAAACTAAATGGTTTCTAATTCCGCTCATGAGGATACAAAGTAATCCCATCTTGTAGGTTTGATTGGTACATTAGAACAACTTCTGTCCCCCTAGATGACAATAAACCTTAGAGCACCCCAACACTTGGCCTAAAACCAATTTCATCATAATAAATGACCAAAGAATATCTGATCCCTGTATAAAATGTGTACTATTGATAGATAAACATGGATATATAAAAATCCCTCCATTGATGGAGAACCTCAAATAAATACAGATGATTCTGAACCCATGACTATTCATAATGGATCGTTAATCTAGGGTGATCCAGTTATACATACTAGGGAATGAACAAGGGATTTATGAATATATGTAAAATCTATAATAGAGTCCTGGAATATGAAATTGTTCCTCCTAATAGGGTGTGAGGATCATGATGTACCATCCTATCAACCAATGTGAGTTCTTAGGTGTCAGTAACTATATTCCCCAATGAATGTCTGCCTTTGGAAATTAGGTCCATGATTATTCAGGGATATGAGAGTCGTTGGGTATTTTCAGCTCTATGAAAAAAACCCATTGGAGAAAGTTCGAATATTTTTTACCCAAAATCTGTGATTGCACACAATTAAACCCCTTGCTATCAATCATTGGGTGAAAACAATATTTATTAGAAACATATATCACCTTCCCTTGATAGAGATCTCAACGGTGATAAACGATGCTATACACATCCATATCCTCATATTGATTTAAGATATCACTGTAAATAGAGAATCACATGAAACAGTAAACATACATTGCATCTTCCATATGATTTAGGTTGATAGATACTTCTTCTTCACCATCCTCTTTGGTAGGTTACTCAGGAATTGTGGTTTCCAGCACGTATGATTTCCATTCAAGGCATAGTATAACATGCTAACACCTATACCATTCCTATAAATTCATACCTATTAAAATTTTATACTTGTATATTATGGATAATAGTGATATCATCAATGTATTTTGATATTAATTTTCTATAAATTAAGAGCATATAATTAGTAATTTACTTGATTACCATAATATATTAATAAATTTAAATTAAATTTCATTAATCTCTGATTATTTTGTTGAAACCTAATAGAAGTCACCATTAGTTTTAAAATTTCAGGTTGTTTAGATGTTATTGTGTAAAGGATATATATTCCCCTTCTCATAACCTATACCTGGGCCTAACAAGTTATTTGGTAGGTATTAGGTAAGAATATCTTTCCAACTGTACTAACTCAAAGTTCCTTGATCCTTTGAGTAGACTCCCCAATATTGAAATCCTAGTTAGAGATTTACTCAAAATTTCCTCTTAGATACACTAAGTAATTCTTGTTCATTCAAACCTTGATGTGATCTATGTTAATTCAACCCAAAACTTCAATCTAAAATTTCCAGGATAATAGAAAGAACCTTTATTTGTTTCGATCATGCACTTTGAACTATGAGTTCAATTATAACCTATGTAATGGAAGGCTATACTGATTTAATATTTTAGTTTAGGTATTTTAATCCTTATATATAAAAAATACAATTTTTAACTTATCACGTGTCTTGTTAATATTATGTTGATTTTACTTAAGTGATTATCCATATCTGATAAAACATTAACCCATAACAAGGTTATAATTTATTTAATATTACGTTCTTATTAATTCATTTATTATGTTATCGTGTAACATCCAAAAACATAAATAATCAAACTTGAATCTGAAATAAACCAAATATATGTGGAATTATCCTTATAATATCTAATGATTAGTCAATCTAGAGGATGATAAACTAACCATTGACCCTAGGGAAAAAACAACATGAGACCTAATTTGGTTTGTATTGCATCATTCCTTCTTAGATCCTATGTATCACCTCAATTAGTTTAACTCATGAACCTGGACTTGGTAAAACTCCTCTCACTTGTGAGATCTGTCCTTATATAAGCTTTTACTTTAATGTTGGCAATGTGATCCAATTGATTAGATAAATAAGGTTGACATAAAAGAAACCATGGGTATAGAAGCCCTTATATAATAACTCAGGGACAACAGAAAAACAATAAAATTTTAATTTAATCATAATAAATTAAAATAAATCGATCACATACACAGGGCCAGTCTAATATCTTGATCATCCACACAATATACAACGAGCATAATTTTGAAATCTAGTTATCAATTACTCTAATTCATTCTTTAATTAAGATAAAACATAATGAATTAATTATATTTATCAATTTATCTTAAATCCAATAAAAAATACTTAAATTAACATCATACATAATTTTAAACAATTAAATATAATCTAAAATTAGTTAAGTACACAAATTTTACTTGGAAAAAACTTTGTGTGCACATCAAAAATTTTAACATGGAAATTGATTTAATATAATTGTTAATCCTATGGAATGACATGTAATGTCAAGTAAATGACACATGTAAAACATGTAAATTGGTTTAATTATATATTTAAATATTCTCTCTACCTAAAATTGAGAACACTATCTACAATAGACTACATGATATGAACTTCATTACACAACATGTATTGTATTCAACCCATGTTCATAGTGCATGCATAGACTTTGTGTGTTACATAAAATAGAGATGTTTGAGGAACATGACATGTTTATTTTTCTTACGTGGAGTGAGGACTTGAAATTTCATGGATTTTTAGTCCCCATATCCTGTATCAGAGACATGACATGCTGGGATCCTCATGTTGTCAACTATAAGAAAATAAAGACTACACATTATTTGTAGTGGTTATATGGTATGTAGTTCATCAAACCAAGTGATAGTATATCTAGATCTATATTTAAATCATATTTTATCCAATTTTATATATTATTTTATCAAACCAATCTGATTTTACTATGAGATACATATGAGATACATGGGGACATGGTGAGTTGTTAGGCGGTACACATTGTGTACTCTTATTTGTCCAGGAAGAACCTTTGCACTTATAAGTAATGTTTTAGAAAGTTTCTTAATTTAATATTAACCATTTTCTAGTTATGTTAGCATGAAAAAAGAAATGGAGGAGATTAAAATGTTATAATATTAAGAAGAACTCAATCCAAAGTAAAATAAATCACAAAAAAATGAAACAACCAATTAATAACAAATAATTATAAATTAAACATGTGACTACTATGATACCTCTTATTGGTTCTAAGCATAGTAGAAGCAGATTTTAGTCTTAATTTGTGAAAAATATTATTGTATGTGATATATAATTCCATGAACAATGAATTTAAAATGAATATTAGTAAACTAGATAAACACCGGAACCATAAGTAGGGTCCTCACATTTGATCTATATTTAATTCTTGAGAAGATATATAATTACCTTAACTTTTGATTATCTATTTTTTGATTATCTGATTGAATTGATATCATTGAAAAGTAATTACACCATATGATCCAAGTTAATAATCCCTATATAAATGATCCATACATTCACCTCAATCTTTAAAAATATTCACCGAATCACCAAGTGCTAGAAAGATCAATCCTGATCACTTTTATTTTTCATGGTTGATCACAAAAGAATTTTTTCCATGAATGAAGACCTCCTGGTGTTCTATAAATTTACTAAGATAGGATTGAAGATAACTTTAGAACTATTGATCCCTCCATGGGTCCTGATATTTCTCCTCGATCTATCCACTTTTTATAATAAGAGTGATATTGAAATGTGATATAACTGGATATTTATTAGGGTGGGTTTAGGGTTCAAAAATTTCACTTAAGCCCTTTCCCAAGACTATAATTCTTAGTTGACCCTGAGTACACTAATAAAAATATAAATTTTATTATTTTTCAATTGACATGTGAAATGATTTAAGAATATAAATAATTATCATTTACACCATTTTCAAC
Source organism: Viscum album (assembly GCA_963277665.1). Classification (NCBI taxonomy): domain Eukaryota; kingdom Viridiplantae; phylum Streptophyta; class Magnoliopsida; order Santalales; family Viscaceae; genus Viscum; species Viscum album. Next base: position 2,086,017,896 of record OY728145.1, read on the forward strand.
AAGACCATTAAGCTTGGTTCACTTATCCTCATCGATATTTACCAAAACTTGAATAATTACTATTTATATAATAATTATCACTATATTATTTTTTGATAAATATAATAAATATTATATTCACAAAAACATGGAAAAATATTAATTATTTTTATAAAACTCACTTATTATTTCAAATAAATTGTGATTAAATCTTGGAAATCAACCAAACCAGAATAGATATTATTTATTCAAATTTGTTAAACTAAGTACTTTAATTTAACTAAGATTTCATATACCCTTAACATGTGACCCCATAGGCCTATTTCTCATCACCATTAGATGTAACCACCTAACATACAAGGATAATGTCTAGAAACATGTCAATACACCCATATAGAAATAAATTAATGTTGTAAAGACATTAAATTTTCCAATGTACTCTTAAAATATAATATAAACCCTTTATCATGATATCTAAAATCAAGTAGGCTGCATATCTATTCAATAAAACTATATGATCAATGTATCTTTCTTTGAATTTATGGAAATGAAATCACCCACTAATCCTAGGATTTATCTAGGAATTTCAATTCCTAACAAAGTTCCCAAGATATCAACTTCTATTAGTGGATAGATGGAATAAATCCTTTCTTATATTATCTATTAATGCAGTACCACTTATGACACAACCAACATATCCTAACTCTCCATGATAATATTTCATCTTGGTTTTATTCAATAAATAAAAGTACAAGAGTCATGATATCCATTAATTATAATCTTAAATTATAAAGATCAATACACACATCCAGAGATAGGAACATCCAATGATACATGAAAATGTGGATCGCCTATTAGTGGGTATATTCTCAGAGTTTATTGCACTATAAATTACCAAGGGTGTATATCATGAGTTGTTTGATAAAAGTCCAATGATTATCCACCCAAGATATTATGTGTAATATGTGTCTGATAAAATGACATAATCTATCCATTTAAAATATATTCAAGAATATTTTCATAGAACCTACTAATTCTCATCATAGTGGGGAACTACTATGACCTTTTTGTGTGACATATATATTCTCAGGACATTAAAACATACAAATTTCATACATAGTAAATATCATTATGTGATAATAAAACTTCATTTATAATGAAAACATGTAACCAAGTACAAAAAATGTCAGTTCTAGGGCACCAACTCCCACAGTTTTAATTAAGGTATGTCTAGAAAATGTACTACGTGGGAAGATCTTTGCGGGAGATGTTGAAGATATTTCATGAAATAAGAACATTTTTTATCTTGTATCCAATGACACTAAACCTTTATAGTAATTAGGTACATATTTTTAAAATATATTGAATATCCATATATTAAGATGTAATGTCTATGTATGAAAAGTATGGGTCACTATAGTTTGTGTCAAATGAAGTTTTATTCAATTAGGGTTTGATAATTTTAATGAAAAATATAAAGAAACATACTTTTCATAAATATATATTACATAAAAATATAAGAATATTCATTACATAATATATAAAAACTATACCAAAACATTATAGGTTTAGTGTCTTTGGAAACTAAGAAACATAAAAAACTGATTCATAAAACATCTATATCATCTCCCTCTTATTCCTTCATAACAAGAACCCTTTTTGATACATATTACTCAATTTTTTATTTATATCATAGGAAAAAGAAACATAATAAAGGGTGATCTCAAATGGTTATTATGGGTAAACAAGGGGGATAAAAATCATATCATAATCTCAAGACAAAAGAACATAAACAAAACATTTGAAAAACATATCCTACATATCAAAGATCAAGATATCACGTCATAGGATAAATCATAGAAGTTATTAAAGGATAAAATGATATATTTCATGATATTGTAAAATAATACATAGAATTGTGTCATACACATAATCATAGAAAATAATTTCCTTATTAGTGAAGGCTTACTACCAAGACCATCATAGTGGACAAAGTCTTTTTTTGAACTGGGTTCACTCCCTCTAACAGCCCTGTGTTACTGAACCATTTTTACTTATCCTTATAGCCATGTATTACTAAACCGATATCATTTCCAATTATAATAATTTCTATCTCATGAGATATAAATATTTATCAAATGCGTTGGTGGGAGATATGGGTCCCTCCTTTCACATAATGAAAACCTTACATATGTGTTCGATAAGAACATAAATCATTCATCATATCAGAACCCATGAAATGAAATGGGTTTCATAAAACATCATTCAATCATACCGTAACCAATGGAAAAGAAATGGGTTTTATATTTATTATTCCATCATAAATACAAACCAACTATGGGAATAATTGGGAAAGAATCCTTGAAAAACATCCCAATTAAAAAATAAGTAACATGATCGAATTTTATCCTAGATAAAAAATAATTATTTTAGAAATTATCAACTCTTATTTTGAAATGTTTTATTTTATTAAAATACCGTATAATTTTAAAAGAAAACAATTTATTTGAAATTAACCTTATAAGCATGTAAGGAAATATTTAGGGTATAAAGGTGTCACAAAAGAAGAAAAATATATATTTGAGCCATATAAGTTAAAAAAAATCTCATACTTTTTCCAAAAAATTTACAAATTACCTCATTAGGAAAATGACAAAATATTCATTTCAAAATGTTTAGTAAAAATCACATATAGGTACAAACGACTTTAAATAATTTACCAGAGTAGTAAAAAAATCTTGGATGATTTTTTTATGAAAATTTGACATGGGAGATAAAAATTACATAGTAAATACTTAAATATAAAAAATCTTAGATAATAATGATATTGTAAAATTTACCTTACCTTAGGACTGATTTTCATCATACGTATTTGAACTCCTCTTCCTTGGAAAAATCTATTTAGATCTTCTCTTAGGGATGCTAGGGTTGGTCTTTTTAGAAGACAAGAACATGTAGAACTTGGATAGGGAATTTGAGAAGGGAAATGTTGAGGGGAAGTTCAAACTTGAAGGCTCAATTTTATGTGAATAAGTGAGGGAGGAGTTGTCCTTTTATAACTAAGGTGCATGGAACCTTTTGAATTTTCTCAATATATTAATTTATAAAAAATTCAATATCAATCCGAATACCTCTAAAAGGTCATGTATTTTAATATAAGATGAGATAAGATTGTAATCTCATCAACAAATAGATTTTAATTTTTTTGGTATTATTTTAAACCTTATAATTTCGAAAAACCCTTAATTAATCAATTTTAATATTAATTGAGGTAATAAATTTTTAAATATTAAAGGTTTTTAAATTATTATTATGTGATTTCAATTAAATAATAAATGAAAAATTTATAAATTGTTGACCAAATTATAATTTTTTTTATATTTTAAACGTGTTTTATGTTTCTTAAATAATTTAAGAAAAAGTTATTTTGATAAAATATCATTAGTGTCAATTTTGATACTATTTAATATATAGACTTTTAAAAATATCAATATAACGAGTTAACTTTGAACCAAATATTTTATTGTTTCCCTAAGAGGTTAAGTTTATATATAAATTTTTTTGATCACATTAATTATCTCAAATTATATTTATCTTTGTATTTTTAACAACATTTATTTGATATTATAATTAATAAAATAATTACTACATCAACAATGTGTAATTGTTTAATATACTTATTTAATTAATAAAATATAAAAATAAAAATTTAATGATGAAGAAAAATATTATATATTTCCAAATAATATTTATAGTTGAATATATATTTTGGGTAACCTTATATTAAAAAATTTATATTATTTAAAACATGAATGTGACATCTTTAAATTTAAATCATGAAAATATGTTTATTAAGTTAAGAATTTATAGTTATATTGGTTCATAACATAACTTTTTCCCCATATGGACACATAAGAGATATTAAAGAAAAAAAAGTGACATATTGTATCTTTCATTGATTTAAATATTATATAATTCATTTTCATGGAAAATTTTCCATTAAATGACTGAATTTAGATCCTAAGATGTTAAGTGTCGAATTTTATTTTTCCAATAAAATTTATTCATGTGTTAGGTTCATCTTATAGTCTTTATAATTTTAATTTTAACCAAAATTATTATATTTATATTTTATCATGGTGAAAAATTTTACCAAGGTTATTATTCATATTTGAAAAAAATAAAATGGTACTATTCACTAAATTTTTACATTTTGAATATAAATTTATCAACCAATTTTAAAAATTTAAGACATTAAATTTGAATAATTTAATTTAATATTAAGCTGATATAATTCGGATAAAAACAGTTCTTTTTTTGGAAAAAAAGGCCTATTTAAAACATAAAACATCTTTATAATAAATAAGTGTATAAAATCATTTAAAAAAATAATTGAATTATTTTAAATAAAAATTAACTAATAAAAATTTAAAACTAATCCAAATCATAATTTTACCTTGTAATGAATTTAAAATAAAATACAGTATTCAATAAATAGTGATACTTTCACTATTCCTTTAAAAAATGTTTTTATAAAAAATAATTTTAATATAATTTTGAGATGATGAATTAAAAAATTAAATCAATTTCATGTAATCCATTTCATATAACTTATAAAAATTAATATTCACTCATAAAAATAAAACAAACTCATTTTGGAATAAAATGTATTTTTTTAATAATAAAGTGATTTTACTAAAAAAAATTGTAATTTATTTTATAAAAACATAAAGATAAATACATATTGATTTGAAACTTTATTTTTGTTTAAAAAAATATTTATTCATATTTATTTCTTCCAATTTAACCACTAGATTGTAACAATCATTTTAATAGTGTCTCACGGTTCATTGAAACTCATGGTTGCGGGCAATGCAAGCTATTTAAGAATTAAAATTATTTAATGGGAAATATTTCATAAAAATGTATGGGTGTTACATTATAAAACCATTATAATGAATTTTTCCAGAAACATTTATCACTTGGATATTAAAATATGAGAATAAATTCACCTCATCACATCCTCAGATTCCCACATAGCTTCCTCAAATTGGTGGTTTCGCCCTAAAACTTTAACCAAACAAATGGTCTTGTTTCATAGAACTTTCTCTCTGTGATCCAAAATTTCCATTTGTTGTTATTTATAAGAAATACCATTCTATAAAATTATTAATTCTATGTTTAGTATATGTGAAGGATCTGGTATGTACTTTCTCAGGACAGATACAGGAAACACATCATGAACTTGACAGTGATTCAGTGGAAGCGCCATTCGATAATATACCATCCCAACATGATCCATAATTTAAAATTACCAATATACCTTGGGATAATATTGAAACTCTTTCCAAATATCATCACTATCTTGCATAGATATATTTATAGAAAAACCTTGTCACCCACTTCAAACTCAAGATCTTTTAATCGATTTTCAGCATAATTTTTTTGTCAAATTTGAAATTCTCCTATGTGATGTTAAATATATCTAACCTTGACTACCATTACCACAACTAGATCAGGTCCTAGTATATTTATTTCCCCTACTCCATTCCTACATGTTTGAGTTATTCAATTCTTACCATAGAGGTATTCATAAGGATCCATATGAATACTGGAGTGAAAGTCATTGTTGTAAAACACTACTAGAATTCTAGATATTTGCGATGAGTTATTTGCGATGGGATCCCATCGCAAATCAACTTTAGCGATAGGGTTCCGTCATAAATAACCCTTTGCAGAAAACATCGTCACAAAAAATATTATTTGCGATGGGCCTGTCGTAAATAATATTCTTTGGGATAGACAACTTCATCATCGTAAATAAGTCCCTGATTATAAAATTTTTATATATAAACTTTTTTTTCGATGGGCCCATCGCAAAAAGTATTTGTGACAGACCCGTAATCCCGTCGCAAATAATTTTTTGAAAATATTTATTTAGACTATTTGTGATGGGCCCATCACAAATACTTTTTGCGACGGGCTCGTAATCTCGTCGTAAATACTTTATTTAAAAAAAATTATTTAGGCTATTTTTGACAGGAACCCGTCACAACAGATCCCATCACAAATAATAAATAAAATTTTAAAAAATAAAATTAATTAAATTATAATTATTGAAAAATTAATTTTAATATTATTAAAATAATAAAAAAAATATTAAAATTCTCAATATTCACAAAAAAATTTAAAAAAATCATAAAATATTATTACTATTATTAATATTAGTAAAATAAACAAACATTAAAAAATATAATAATGAAAAAATATGTTTAATAAAATTTTGATTAAGGAAACAATAATATTAATATTATTAAAATAATAAAAAAAATAAAAATTATTAAAATTCTCAATATTCAAAAAAAATCATAAAATATTAAAAATTAAATTATGTATTATTCGCACCGATATAATAGAAAGAAACAGTAAATAGTTCATATTACAACAAATGTTAAATTCAAATGTTTTTAACATAAAAAAATCACTAGGGGGTCGTCTTCTGGAGGATGTGGAGGAGCTGAAGGAGATGGTGGAGGAAACTCCATCCCTAAACTACGAGTCAGACGACACATGTACTCCATCTTCTCTCGATGCTGCTGCTGCCATTGATGCATCTCCTCCTTATGCTTCTGCTTCTACTGTTGCTGCTGCTGACGCATCTCTTCTTGCTGCTTATGCAAACTCTCTATAAGGTCATTCCGAGCTCAGAACTGCTCCTGATATTGTGAGGCGGAAGATTATTCCTCTCCACAAGCTCCTCTCGAGCTGGAAGCCGACATCGCAGCAGTAGCATAATAAATACCATGAGTCACATGAGAGTCGATACCAACTATTAGGCCCTTCTCAAAGCCATACTGAGTCACCTACATCCATGCCGCCTCATCGAAATAGTGGGCACTGGTCTGATCTGTCGCCTCGTCCTGACCCTCAGCCTGTGTCTGAGAGGTCGGAGCCTCATATGAATTCTTCAATTCCAATTTGAAATTAAAATTGTGAAAATATTATATGTAGTTAATTGTCAAACTGAAAAATAAGACTAACCACAATCAGATGATGGCGATAACTTTTAATCTCTCCAGTGGCTGGATCACTCTACATCCTCCAATAAACATCATACTATGTAATATCGTGATGCTCGACTGCCTATATGAATATAAAATAAACTTTTTATATTTGAAGTTATATAAAATATTAAAAAAAAAATAATTACCAGATGCTCTCTCTGCGTACTGAATGTACGACTACCAGCTTGATGTGTCACCTCTTGTCTCCCCCAGTTCTGCCGACCCAATGAAGATCTCCTCTGAAATCCACCACCCAACCAGTGTTCACATAATCCATACCAAACCTGAGATGAAATGTACTTTGGTCGGTGGGCTCTACACGACTCATCAAATACTATCACATATGCTTTCTTAATGGTCGTTTTTCTCAAATTGTGCAAAAGCTGACACAAATGCTCAAGCATAGCCACCTCCCATGATGCATGGATAGCGTCAGGCATGCTGTCATCGATGGGATACCATAAACCCTATAAATAATTTATTATATCAAGTTATTCTTAAAATAAATTTCAAAATAAATATTATTTATTTTCTTACCAGCCAATGATTGTACAGGCCGAGCTGTACATCGACGGGAATCTGTTCCCATGTGATCCATGACTGAGAAAAATAATTGCGCAAGATAACGCTTCCCTGTCCAATAGCTACATGCGCAAAACTGTGAAAAAGGAATAAATAATCAAACAATTAGTATATATATAAATAAATTAATGAAAGCTGACTAAAATATATAGGTTACCATACCTCCATGTTCATGGATCAAAGCCAAGACGTGGATGTCACTCTGGGATAGGGTTAGGAATCATCAGTTACGTAAGATCGCGCCCCCTCCGCATACCTCCTGAACCACCACTAGGCTAAGGGTCAGATGATCCCACACCCCCTCATCCAAAGGTAGCTCAGCCTCCTCTAACTCATGAAATAGATCAGAGTCCATCTAAAACAAAAAATGATTGTTGTTAGGAGATAGTTGAAAATGACTATTATATATAGATATATATTAGTTATGATCATAACCAGCATTTTACTATGTCAATGTTCACCTTCATCATCATCTTCCTATTTGACGATGTCAATGTCTTCATATTCCTCCCCAGCATCATCAATATCCATATGAGTTTCACTTTCACCATCCCTTGTCATTTCAAATTAATTTGTAACATCATTAACATCTTCATCACCATTTACCCTTAATTGTGGGGTGTCAAAATCGATATTCACGTTTATTTGTGAAAAAGATGGATTTTGAGTAGTCTGTTGAAAATTTTCAATTCCTTCCACTTCAACGGAACCACATTCAGTTTGAATAAATTGATTTTCACAAGATTTCATTTTTATTATGATCCACCAATCACTCAGGTCTCTTGAAGTAGCACAGTACTTTGCATAATAAATTTTATGTGCCCATTAAACCAGTAAAAATAGTTCATTTACTAAAAAAAGACTTTTATATTTAATATCGATGATTCCATGAGTCAGATGAACACACAAGACTCTCTCAGTATCCAACCATTGAAATTTAAACATTGTTATGTAATTCTTCCCAAGATAACATAGCTCAATAATTTCTTCCAAAATGTCATAAAAGTCAACTTCAGTTTCTCTATGATGTGATCCTCTAAAAAAACTCCACTGTCCATTGTTTTTTTGATTTCTTATATGCATATGAATGAAATCGAAAACCATTCACCACATATTCATTAAAAGATTTAACCATTTAGGATGGTGGGTTACTCAATATGCACATTTTCTTATCAATTTTATCAGTATGTTGAGACACCTAAAAATTTGTAAAAAAATTATCAATATAATAAATAGTAAACTTAATTGATATTAAACCATCAATAATTTATTTAACCAGTTTTTAAAACCATTGAGAAATTTTTTTTGTCTGCGTTCTTCAAGAGAAACTGCTGTAATTTGTGGAAGTTGTTTCTTGATATGATTAGCATATAACCCACATATAAAATAAGTTTACATACTCTAATAGAAATTATAGAATAAGTGATAGAAGCACACACAGTACAAATGCTTTCATTTCTTTACAATTTAGTAGAACATATGTATGAGCTTTGTGATGTTCATTGTATGAAAGACATCGTTCTTGAACTCCACCAAAGCCAATATTTGGTTGATTAAAAACTGATAATTGAGTGTCTATCTGATCATTAACATTTAACTCATTCTGTCCCATGCGGTTTTGTTTTTAGGAATATTCAGATTCAAAATAGTGGGAGAAAAAAAATCAATTTCTTCTTGCAAATAAGCTTCAGCAATTGAGACTTCAACTGATGCTTTGTTATGTACTTTTTTATTAATTTTATTGATGCATCTTTCGACTGGTTACATCCATCGAAACTATATTGGACCTCCACATTTAGCTTCATGTGACAAATTTAATATCAGATGTTCCATTGAGCCAAAGAAAGAATGCAGAAAGATTTTTTCTAGTTTACATAAAATTAAAACAACATATTCTTCCAGTTTTCTTAGCACATCGTACTCTGTTGTCTCTGCACAAATGTCTTGAAAAAAATATGATATGTCTATTATAGAATCCCAAATCATAGAATTCAATAATCCTATGGATCCAATCGTCATAATTCTTTCCATTATAACATGACGATCATGACTTTTTAATCCGGTAATATGTCCATTCTTAACACATCTGCCCAAATTGGAAGCATAGCCATCTGGAAGTCTCAAATCTGCAATCCACTAACAAAATAATAAGCTACTCTCTTTAAAAAGTGTATAACCTGCTTTTGGCTTCATTAACCTCTATGATATGATATTTTGAAATAGTTTAAGATATGGTCACCTACAAATTTGGGCAAGATCTAATCGTCCTTTTAAAATATATTTGGTCTTACCTGGTGTATCCAAAACTGTATGAAATAAATTACCAGAACAGTTCTTCTCAATATGCATGCCATCTAACATGTAGAGGTCCAAAAAATCATACCAATATGGGTTATCCCAAAAAATTCTTCATTTTATCCAATTATGTTCTTTCCCAAAGCCATGAATTTTCTGTAGGTTTACTTTTGGACCAAATGTGATGGGAGGTAATGAAAATACAACTGATTTTAACTCTGTACCTGAGATCATTTTTGGAAGTTCATCCCTTTCAATTGTGCCTTTTCTGAAATGAGATTTATTCCTTCGAAAAGGATTATTGGTTGAAAGAAATCTGCGATGACAGTCAAAATAGCCTGGTTTTTTCCATTAATGGGCATAAAAGCTTTGTTATCTTTCATGCAGTAAGGACACAATTTTGGACCATGTGTACTCCAGCTAGATAACATGCCATATGCCAGACAGTCACTAATTGTTCACATCAATGCAGCTTTTAATGTGAAATTTTATTTCACAGAAATATCATATGTACTAACACCATTACTCCACAATGTATTTAGCTCATCAATCAATGGTTTCAAATAAACATCAATATTCTTTTTCGGATGTCTTAGGATTAATAATGTCAAAAAGATATAGGGCTCCTTTATCAACATCCATGGAGGTAGATTGTACGAAATTATAAAGACATTCCAACATTAATACTGGATACTATAAGAACCAAACAGACAAAAACCCTCAGTTGAAAGACCCAATCACAAGTTTCAGAATTCTAAAGAAAAAGACAAATGCAAACGATCAAAATATTTCCATGAATCACCATCATATGGATGATTCAAACTTTTACCGGTTGCAATATTGGTTTTGTGCCCTGACATCTTTGACGCTATGTTATGAGACATAAATAAACGTTGCAGCCTTGGTGTAAGGTGGAAATATCTCAACTATTTTATAGGAATTGATCTAGACTTCCCTAGTTGAGCTTCATTATACCTCGATTGCCCACATGTGGGACAACTATCCAACAACTCATTTTCACCAGAATATAGGATGAAATCATTTTCACATGCATGAATCTTCTGATAACTAAGGCCTAGATTACGAACCAAACTCTTGATCTCATAGTAATTTGTAGGCAACACATTTCCTTTAGGTAACAGTGTTTTAACCAAATAAAATATATGATCAAAACATTTATTTGAAATTGCATTATCTGATTTAATAGCCATAAATTATGCAACCTCTTCTAATTTGCTTATCTTTCAACCATGATATAATGAATCCTCAACAGACCTCAAGAACTCATAAAATTCAGATGGTTCCAACTCAGGAGTTAAATCAACATCATCGTGAGTTTCTGTTTTTTGATCAGATGGACCTAAACCATCATGTACTAAATTTTGGAACCATGATGGATCTAGAATGAAGTTATTAGTATCTTCTCTGGAACTGCATTCACCGCGTTGATATGAAAAAACATAATCTTGTTGAAAACCAAACCACAGTAGATGTCCCACAACCTTGTCAAATGTGTCAAACGTTCTGAGAGTACATTTTTTATAAGGACACTTAATTATTCCTTCTAAAACATATTCTAGTTTTGATTATGAAAATACTAAGAAAGCTTCAACACCCTCAATATATACATGTTTTAAACCAGAACCATTTGGATTTCTGCACTGATTTATCAAAGCGCGATCATCTAATAATGACAGATGTCGAATTCCTTGTTCAATATTTTTCTACGAAATATAAAATCATCACTGTTTTTGAATAATTTGAAATTATAAAAACACTATCTGAAAAAATAAGATAAATAATTACTACCACTTCTTAATAATTACAATTAATTAAGGGCAACATAATTTCCAGTGGATTGATGACTACTCTTTTGTCTGACGGTTCATTTACTTGAATCTTTCTCACACTCAAATCACAAAGAAGAATATGTTTAGAGGTATGCATATTCATTCTCGTATGAACGAGAATGAATATGTGTATATCCGACTAGATTCTTCATTGTGATTTCAGTGTAAGAAAGATGCAAGTAAATGAGCCATCAGACAAAAGAGCCCCCTCTTCGTCAATGAATCATCTTCTTCCAACTGTCACCTCTTGAAAACATTATAAAAATTATGATCCTATTAATGCATATACAATCACCTACATATGAGATTGAATATGCCTTTGTAGCATCATATTTTTTATAATGTTTTGAGTCAGTGAGAGTTGAAAAGAGAAAAGTCATCAAGTAAAAGGAGTTCCGTCAATCCACTAGAAATTGTTCCATGTTCTTAAAATTTATTAAAATTTCTTTCTAACTGTTCATAAGTATTCCTAACCAATTATTTCTATTTATTACTAATTATTACTATTTATTACTAATTAATACTATTTGTTACTAATTATTTTTATTATTACTAATTATTTTTATTTATTACCAGTTATTTCTATTTATTAAAAATTATTCATATTTATTACTAATTATTCATATTTATTACTAACTATTCATATTTATTACAAACTATTACTATTTATTTCTAATTATTACTATTTATTACTAGTTATTATTATTTATTACTTATTATTACTATTTATTACTAATTATTCATTTTTATTACTAATTATTCCTATTTATTACTAATTATTTATATTTATTACTAACTATTCAAATTTATTACTAACTATTACTATTTATTCCTAACTATTCCTATTTATTACTAACTATAACTATTTATTCCTAATTGTTACTAATTATTCCTATTTATTACTATTTATTCCTATTTATTCCTATTTATTACTAATTATTACTAATTATTACTAATTATTACTAATTATTACTAGTTATTACTAATTACTACTAATTATTACTAATTACTACTAATTATTACTAATTATTACTAATTATTCCTAATTATTCCAATTTATTACTAATTATTTCTAATTATTACTAATTATTCCTAATTATTACTAATTATTCCTATTTATTCCTATTTATTGCTATTTATTACTAAATATTGCTATTTATTACTAATTATTGCTTATTATTTCTAATTATTGCTAATTATTGCTAAATTATTACTAATTATTTCTAATTATTTCTAATTATTTCTAATTATTTCTAATTATTTCTAATTATTGCTAATTATTCCTAATTATTGTTAATTATTTCTAATTATTAGTATTTATTAGCAATTATAAGTAATTATTAGCGTTTATTACTAATTATTACAATTTATTACTAATTGTTATTAATTATTCCTATTTATTAGTAATTATTCTTAATTATTCCCAATTATTACTAATTATTACTAATTATTCATATTTACTACTAATTATTCCTATTTATTACTATTTATTGCTATTTATTCCTAATTGTTGCTATTTATTACTAATTATTTCTAATTATTGCTAATTATTACTAATTATTTCTAATATATGCTAATTATTTCTAATTATTAGTAATTATTTCTAATTATTAGTATTTATTACTAATTATTAGAATTTATTACTAATTAATACAATTTATTTCTAATTATTACAATTTATTAGTAATTTTTACAATTTATTACTAATTATTTCAATTTATTAGTAATTATTACAATTTATTACTAATTATTACAATTTATTACTAATTATTTAAATTTATTATTAATTATTACAATTTATTACTAATTATTACAATTTATTACAAATTATTTCAATTTATTACTAATTATTACAATTTATTACTAATTATTACAATTTATTACTAATTATTACTAATTTTTACTAATTATTACTAATTATTACAAATTATCTATATTTATTACTAATTATCTCTATTTATTACTAATTATTACAAATTATTACAAATTATTAGTATTTATTAATAAATATTTCTAATTATTACTAATTATTACAATTTATTAGTAATTATTACAGTTTATTACTAATTATTAAAGTTTTTTACTAATTATTACAATTTATTACTAATTATTATGATTTACTACTAATTATTACAATTTATTACAAATTATTAGTAATCATTACAATTTATTCGTAATTATTACAATTTATTACTAAATATTAAAATTTATTAAAATTTATTACAATTTATTACAATTTATTACTAATTAATACAATTTATTACTATTTTTTAGTCATTATTACTATTTACTACTCATTATTACAACTTATTACTAATTATTAAAATTTGTTACTAATTATTACAATTTATTACTAATTATTACAATTTATTACTAATTATTACAATTTATTACTAATTATTACAATTTATTACTATTTATAACAATTTATTACTATTTATTACTCATTATTACTATTTATTACTCATTATTACTATTTATTACTCATTATTACTATTTATTACTATTTATTAATAATTATTAATAATTATTAATAATTATTAATAATTATTAATATTTATTACCAATTATTATTAATTACTACAAATTAATTATATACATTACTAATTATCGTTAATAATTATTAATTACTACTAATTATTAAAAATTAGTACTAAAAAATTCAATTTATTAATACAAATAAATACTCATGACAAAACAATTTAAATTTAATTTAATTACAACTAATAAACAATAATAAAAATTAACATAAAAAAATGAAATAAATAATAAATTAAATAAAACATAAATACCTTAAAGCTTGATTTTCTATTGATGTAGACGACTTCACAATTTCTTCGTGAACAAAAAAATTAACTTAGAAAATTTTTTCCTCCAAAATCAGAGTTCACAGAGAAGCAATATCTAAGAATTGAGAGGAATGAGAGGAAAAACGGATGAGGGTATATATAGGTTAGCTTTTTTGCCACGGGATACACGTCGCAAATAGTATTTTTTGCGACGGGACCCCTCACAAATACCTACGCCCACATTAATTACTGTCGGTGTTTAAAAAGTTATTTGCGACGGGTCCTGTCGCAAATAGTCCCTGCCCACACACCTTTTGCGACGGGACGACATCCCGTCACAAAAAGCTATTAACCGCCGCCGGGTTTTTGCGACGGGGCCCGTCGCAAATACTTCACTATTTGCGATGGTGAGATCCCACCGTCGCAAATAACCTTCGCGCGGTTTGGCGTACTACCTGCGCCAAACATTTTGCGACGGGAGACGAAATCCCGTCGCAAATAATTGGTTATTTGCGACGGGTCGTTACCCCCATCGCAAATAACCTCTTGGAAGGACTTTTTGTGACCGGATTTATCCCCGCCGTAAAAAGTTCGTCGCAAAAAGCCCTTTTTCTCGTAGTGAAAAAATTCTACCAAAGGTAGGTGATGATACCAAAAACCTTTGAAACCCATAAAGAAAGATCTCAACATGTCTTTTATAGTTTGAATTATCCGCTCATATTGAACATCTATATGAGGATGATAAAGAGTGTTGAAACTTAACTTTGTATCCTGAGCTAGCTCAAGACGTCTTGAGAACATCAAAGTAAACCTTGTATCCTGATCAAGTATAATAGAAAGTGGTACTCCATGAAATCTTACACCTTCCTTAATATATATTTTGGAAATCTGATCAAGAGAGAAGTATTCTGTAATATAAATGAAGTGCGAAAACTTCTTAAAGTGATCAACTATAACCCATATAGCATTATGTCCTTTAGATGTTTTTGGATGTCCGTGGACAAAGTCCATGGTGATGTTTTCCCATTTCCATTCTGGTTTGGGTAATGGTTGTAATATCCCCTTAGACTTCTGTCTACCATCCTTAAATTGATGATAAGGAAAGCCTCTAGAAATATATTTTTCAATATCTTTCTTCATGTTATCCCACCATAAATACTCTTTGTTATCTCTATATATCTTGGTGATTCTTGGATGAATAGAGAATGATGAATAATGAGGCTCTTCCAAAATGTACTTCTTTAAATCTGGTATCAGAGGGACACAAACATGGTTCATGAACCTTATTATTCCATCATAGTTAATTTTGAACTTAGTAACATTTCTTACCTTTTTTGAAGCTCTACATATTCCTTCTATGCCTCCTTAATCATCACATGTATAGATGGTTGAACATTCATTTGAGCAAGAAATTATTTCTCACCTTCCTTTATAATATGTAGATTCATCCTTTGAAAATACATAAATGTTGGATCCTTTGTGATCCTCGTTATAGATAATCAAACATGGTCCTTTCAACACAAATAATATTTCACCTTGTTCACTTTCCTACGATAATAATGTATTGAGCAGTCATAATCTTTAATCAATTACAACCATCACCTTTAGCGCATATCCAGTTCCTTTTGAATGAAAATATAGGTCAAACTTTTATGATCAGAATATATATCACATATTTCTTTGAAAATATAATTCCTCCATTTCTTTAATGAAAAAATTACCACAACTAACTCAAAATCTCGAGTTGGTTAATTTTTATCATGGTTTTTTAATTTTCAAAAGGCATAATATATCACCATATAATTTTATGTGAGAACACATCCCATCCCCTTCTTTGATGCATTACTATAGTTCAAAAACCTCTCTCCATTACAGGGTAGTTTTTGTATAGGTGCACTAATTAACCTTATTTTCTTCTCTTTTCAATTATATTCACATTATTCCATCTATATGAACTTAACTTATTTTTAAGTCAACTTTGTGAGTGGATTAGACAATCATGAGAAATATTTCACATAATGTCGATAATATACAACCAAACTAAGAAAACTTCAGATCTTGGATACCGTTGTTGTTTTATGCTAACATTCATTAACTTATGTATTTTCTAGATCCACTGATATCCCCTCTCTTGAAATTTTGTGACCAAAAAATAAAACTTCATGAAGCCAAGATTCACACTTTTTAAAATTTATATAATGATTCTCCTTTTTCCGGGTCTTCAGTACAATCCTCAAGTGGTATTGATGTTTTTTATTTCTATTTTAGTATACAATAAAATCATCTTTAAAGACAACCAATAACTGATCAAGATAATCTATAATGACTATACCTATTAACACGATTTCATCAAGTTACATCCATTGACTAAAAAGAAAAAAAATCATAGTGTGAGTAACACCAATCATAGCGGGAAAACCACATAATCAAAGAAAATTACTTATAAAATTTCAATTTAGGAAACCTTAGGTTTTATCCTAGGTTATTCATGGTTGTTACCAAACTCTAGGATTTCATCATAGACTTATACTTATCCTTAGGGTTCTTACTAAGGCTTTCTCATCCTTATTTATAAAGGTTTTCTAAATCCTACTCAGATACCAAATATTATGCCCTATACTTTTCATACAAAGATATTATATATAGATAGAATAATATTCATTACATAACATAGAAAACCCATGATATAATCATATAGGTTTAGTGTCTTTAAAAACTGGGAAATATAAATAACTGATTCATAATACATCGACATCATTACCCACTTATTATTTCATAACTAGATCCCCTTTTAATACATCTTACCTAATACGATTCTTCAAATCCTAGAAAAAATAAACATAATAAAAGGTTATCTTAGATGCTAAGTAAGGGTAAACAAGGGATATACCAATCATATCATAATCATAAGGCATGATAACATAAAAAACATTTTAATAACATATCCTCTAAATCAAAGATCATGATATAATTTCATGGGATAAATTATAGAAGTTTATAAAGAATTAAGAACATATTCCGTGAGATCATAACATAATACATGGAATTGTGGCATATACATAAGTATATAAAATCATTTCCATATTATTCAAGGATCACTTCCAAGACCATCATTGTGGATAATGTCCTTTACTGAACTGAGTTCACTCCCCATTCCTTCCTTGTGTTACTGAACTGGGTTTACTTACCATTGTATCCCTTTATTACTGAACCAATATCATTTCCCATTCTAGTCTTATCTATCTCATGATATATAAATCTTTACCCAATGCATTGAAAGGAGATATAGGTCCCACCCATCACATAATGAAAACCATACATATATATACCACAAGAACATAAATCATTCATCATATCCAAACCCATTAAATGAAATGAGATTTATAAATCATCATTTAATTATAATGTAACCCATGGAAAAGAAATTAGATTCATAGTTTTCATTCTATCATAAACATAAACCCACCATAGAAATAATAGAGAATGTATTCTTGAAAAATATATCCATTAAAACTAAAGTAACATCAATTAATTTTATCTTAGACGAAAGATAATTTTGAGACATCACTAGAAAATAATTCTTGATAAAAATATCCTTTCTTCTTTAAAAACTTCTCCGTTTTTTAAAATGCTATGCAAATTTTTTAAAAAACGTTTTATTTGAAAATAACCATGTAAGATTGTCCGGGAATCTTCAGGGTATGAAGGCATCATGAAACTGGAAAACATATATTCAAGCTATATAGGTTAATAAAACATTCTTCTCATAATTTTTAAAAAAAATTCAAAAAGTACATCATTGGGAAAATGACAAAAAGCTCGATTTCAAACAGTTTAGTAAAAATTCACATATTGGTAAAAATGAATTTAAATAATTGTAGAATAATAGTAAAAATATTTTGTATTTTTTTTATAAAATACTGAAATGAAATATAAATATTCCCAATTAAATACATACATACAAATAATCTCAGATAATTGTTAGATACAGAAATTAACCCTTGCCTTAAGTCTGATCTCCTTCATCCATATTTGAAACTACTATTTCTTGGATAACTTCCTTTAGATCTTATCTTCATGACACTAGGACTGGTCTTTTGACAAGACCAAGAACCCTAGAATGTATCCAGGGAAGTTTATATGGTTAATTTTAATGGGATGGTTGAACTTTAAGGCTTAATGGATGTGAAGAATTAAAAGAGGAGGAGCCCTTTTATAATTGAGGTGAGGGGAACTTTTTGAAATTTCTCAACATGTTAATTTATTATAAATTCAATCGGAATCCAAATACCTAAAAATTTACATGTTTTATAAGAGAAGATGATATAATATTGTAATCTCATCAAACCATATATTTTAGAGAAGTTTTTGTATTATTTTAAACTATAACATTTTTATTAACCGTTAGTTAACCTATTTGAATTATAACCAAGGTAACAACTTTTTAAATATTAAAAGGTTTTGAATTTTACTTATATGATGTCAATTAAATCATAAATGAATGATTTTTAACATTTTTTCCATATTAATATTTTTTTATATTTTTAAATATGTTTTTTAAATAATTTAATAAAATATTTTTTTGATAAAATATCATTAGTATCAATTTTGACACTATTCAATATATGGACATTTAAAAATATAAAGATAACAAGTTAACTTGGAACTAAATATTTTTCTTATTTCCCTAAGAGGTCAATTTCTTCTATTAAATTTGTTGATCACAATAATTATCTCAAATTATATTTATTCTATTATTTTAAAAACATTAATGTGATATTTCAATTAATATAATAATCACTACATCAGCGCTGTGTAATTTTTTAATATAATTATTTCTTTAATAAAAAAATCCCTGATGAATTTAAATATTCTTGATGTAACAATAATATTTACAGTAGAATATATCTTCTAGGTAACCTTGTATTAAAAATGTTATATTATTTAAAATAATAATGTGACATCTTTAATTTTTTTTTAAATAAAATATAGAAATACCGTAATTTCCTCTAGGTGACCCAAAAAGTAAAAAATAAATTTATATCTTGAAAATATGCTTATTAAGTTAATAATGTTCAATTATATTCCTTTATAACATAACTTTTTCCTTATGTGGAAACAGAAGAGATATTAAAGACAAAGAAAGTGACATTTTTTATTTTTCTTTGATTTAAATATTATATAAGTAATTTTCATGGAAAATTATCCATTAAATGAATTAATTTAGATGCATAGATTTCAAGGGTTGAATTTTATTTATCCAATAAAATTTTGGAATGTGTTAGCTTCATTTTATAGTCTTTATTATTTTATTTATAAGCAAAATTACTATTTTTACCCTTCAACATGGTAACAAAATTTACCAAGATTACTATTCATATTGGTCTAAAATAGAAGGGAACTATTCACTAAATTTGTAAATTATAAATATAAATTTGGCATCTATTATTTAAAACTAATAATATATAAGTTGCAGAATTTAATTTAAAGTTAAACCGGTAAAATTCCCTAAAAACCCTTTTTTGGAAAAAAATCCCTTTTAAAATATAATTTTTTTAATAATAAATTTGTGTATAAAATATTATTAGAGATAAATAATAGAATTTTTTTAAATAAAAATTAATTAATTAAAATTTAAAATTAATCCAAAACATAATTTTACATTGTAAATACTTTAAAATAAAATTGATTTTTAATAAAAATCTGTATTTTCATTATTCCTTAAAAAATATTTTCAAAAATAATAATTTTATGATAATTTTTATATTATGAATTCAAAAATAAAATTTATTTTGTCAAATCCATTTTATATAACTTATAAATATTAATTTTCACTCATAAAAATAAAATAAATTTAATTATGAAGAAAACATATTTTTAAAGAATAAAGTGATTTTACTAAAAATTGGGTGATTTATTTTCTAAGAACTTAACAATAAATTAATATTGAGTTAAAAATTTATTTTTATTTTATAAATTAGTCATTATTATTAATCCACACTAATTTAATGACTTTTTTATAATGATCATTTTAGTAGTGTCTCACAGTTTGTTTAAACTAATGGTTGTGTGCAATGTAAGTTATTGATGAATTATAATTTTTAAAGAGAAATATTTAATAAAAATAACGAGGTGTTAAAAAAACCATAGTGATAAGTCTAAATATATGATAAAATCACAAATCCTTTTTATGGTAGATATTATGTGGTTTTCCTAACAATACATCCTTATAATGATACTAGTAAGTAGATGAGGTTATTTCACTAGTGAACCTATGTATAATAACTTTGACGGTGGTGGATTAGGAATTAAATCAACCATCACTGGTGCTTGATGAGTTAACCTAGTATTTCAGACCTAGATAGACACTCCCAAGGGATATGTTTGGATTAATTCACATTTTTTATAAAACATTATGAATGATTTGAATAAACACTACTGGAAAAAAGGCCTATACCCATGGTTCAAAACTGTGGGTATAGCCCCCAAAACCGTGGGTATAGGCTATACCCACGGTTTTGGGAACCGTGGGCTGGAACGCCGTCGGTATAGGTCCCCAGCCTATACCCATGGTTTTCCAAAACCGTGGGTATAGGTGTTCTGCCACCGTGTCAACAAAATATTCCGAATTGCCACGGTGTCAATGGCTTTTACCCACGGTTTCAAAACCGTGGGTATAGATCCTAAAATAAAGCTGCAGGCGGGTTTCGATCCCACGACCTCTTCGCTGCAAAGTACCGCGTCTACCACTACCCTACTATCAATTATGTGTATATATATATATATTTAGTTAATTATAGTTATATAAACCGTGGGTATAGAGGGAAGAACCGTAGGTATAGGACTGCCGCCCAAAAAAAAAATCTTTCCCGCGGAAAATTTTTTTTTCCCGCGCACACATGGGAAACCTATACCCACGGTTTTTCAAAACCGTGGGTATAGGTTTTTTATCCTATACCTATCCCCACGGTTCTCCTCAAAACCGTGGGGATAGGTACCCTTATACCCACGGTTCTTGAAAACCGTGGGTATAGGTCAATTTTCAAGACCTATCCCCACGGTTTTGGAAAACCGTGGGGATAGACCCCCCTATGCCCACGGTTTTTGAAAACCGTGGGTACAGGTCTTGAAAATTGACCTATACCCACGGTTTTCCAAAACCGTGGGTATAGGGGGTACCTATCCCCACGGTTTTGAGGAAAACCGTGGGGATAGGTCCATTTTCCAGTAGTGAAATAATGACCATGGATTGATTAGGTTAAACCTAAGTTGTCATAGTGGTAAAAGAAGGTTTCAGGATTTAAACATCCCATGTATGATTTTTCATGATTTATCAATATAAATATTGTTACTCACACTATGATTTTTGGTTTTAGCCAATAGATGGAACCAAGAAGAATTGTGTTAATGATGAATGTGAAGGAAAATGGAATGAGTTTCCTCATTGGAAAGAAAGTGAAATGGGAGTGGTTATGTGAAACATTGTGATTATTCCTAATCATATATCTCATTTTATGATAAAAAATAAAAAATTTTGTGATATTCCTGGTACACCTAATTATATACAAATTGGGTTTCATGAAGACTATATAGGGAAGAGAATTCAGTTTTTTAAATGTCAATTATGTGGTAAGAATCACTTTGGTAAATATTATAGAGAAAAAAAGAATATGTTTTATGTGTAGAAAATATGGGAACACAAAAATTAATTTTTGAGGAAAAATAAATATTTCAATGGATGATTATGACTTTCATCCTCGGGTATAATTTATACTTCAATGTATTTTGTGTGGGGAGCATGGGAATTATCCAAGTTAATGCCCTAATCTAAGAGTTAACTCAACGACAAAAAAATACATTGGATATGAAAATAATTAAAGTATAAGGATTGAAGTGTTTATAAATTTGGATTTAATAATTGTGTTATAGAAGTGTTATATTAAGGGTATTATTATTATAAGAATCATGGAACATCTAAGTTATTTTCTTTAATAGTTTTCTTTTAGTATTTTATAGCATATATTTGATTGGTACTGATAACATAGAAATTTAATTTAATAGTGAGGTGATGTATTTTTTTAGAAACATAGGTTTAAGGGACAAATAAACCTTAATATGATCCATATTTTGATATAATAATTTTTTGTTTGGATAAAAATATTATTTATATGGATAAAGTAAATTTGATAGTTTTAGTGACCTTAAAATTGATAAGTGATTAAATGAAAAAGTGGGTTACTTTATATATGATGGAGTTTAATGAATTTTTGGATTTATAAAATATATTCGATAATTTTTTATTTTATTTAAAGAATAAAGAGAGGATAAATTTTTAGAATCATGTATGTGAGGTTTTATGGTGATCTATATTATTACCTTGTTTTAGTAGAATATATGACCAAGGTTTTCACCAATTTGGTTTGTTACATTATAAGCTACTTTATGTTTTATAAGGTAAATGATAAATAATATGTGATCAAATATTTTGAATTTTTGGGGATTTAATTTGATCAAACATATTTTGGTGGAGTCATATAGTTAACTATTTCTAGAATGAATTAAGTTTAACTTTATGTCTTATGTTTCCATTTTGGATAATGTGTGCTAACTATTTTGGTTTTGGTAAAAATTTTGAATAGAAAGAATGTCATATGATACTATTATGGTTATCAATATCCAATAAAAGTTAATTTTAGTGCTTCGAGCATGAAAAATCCATCTTGACTATTCATTTTTTGGAGTAAGATATGAAGTTTGTTTTGTCAAAGAACAACCAAAAAATGAAATTATTTTTATGAAATGTAAAGAAATAAAGTAGGTATATTTTATTATGTTCTCTAGAATGATAGTAAAATAATACTACATATTTAAAAAATTTATCTTGAAGTATGAAATGCTATCATTTTACCTTTATTTATGATTAATTTAAAGTCTTTTCACCTCTCACTGATTTATGGTTTTATGTTCATTAACTTCCTCTCTTACTCTCTATTAGTCCTTGGATTGTAGTTTTTTCTTAAATGTTTATATTTTATCTTCTGACCAATTTTTTCTTTATATTAGAACCCAGTTATGTGTTATTTCATGTAACCTTTATGTTTCACACTTCCCCGATTCAAATGAAGTTTTATTATCCATCTAAAAAATATTATTTTTCAATAAAGTAATTTTCCAATATTTATCCTCTGATGTATAAGATAAAATTATAGGAATTTAATTAATTTCATGAGGAAGAATCTAAAACCCAAGAAATTTATTTGAAAATAATAATAATCTTGATATCTTTCTTAACATGAAACACTAAGATTTAGGGGAATTGAGATATATTACAGAAATATTGTTATTTAAATGTTATTGTTATATCAAAGACACTAAATTAGAGGGTATGAATATGAGTGAACAAATTATGAAATAAATTTATAAATTTAATTCTCAATAAAAAGTATTTATTAATTGTTAATGAATAAGATCTAATTTTTTAGTGATGTCATTTTATGCTTCAAAAATGAATTTTCCTCAAAAGTTATTTTTATTGAATTTTGTGCATGGAAATATTAATTAAAAAATAAATATTTAATATTTTTTTTTAAAAAGTAATATATTTTTTTAACTCAAAATATCTAAATTAACTTTGGGTAAAATTCTAGGTTTTTAAAAAATGATCGATTTTTCAGTAAATAATGAAAAATATCGATTTTTCAAATACTCTCATTTTTTATAGAAAATATACTAATTTAAATGTAAAATTATTTTTTTAATTGATATTAATGTTAAATACAATTTATTTTATTTATAATATTTTAATTAATTTTATTTTAATTATAATTATTCATGAATTTGGTATTATTTATTTTTTATGATTATAAATGTATTTTTCTAATTTTTTTTCATTATGTTTTATGCATTTAAATTAAAATTTATTTGTGAAAATTTTAAAATTGAATCACTGAAAATGGATACCATTTTTTTAATCAGGGTTTTGAAATTGTGTAAATAGTTCTCATTTATTTTTTGTCATTTTACATAGTAATTGTGGTAAATATTTATCACCTTATTAAGAAATAAATGAGGAGAATAGGGTTAAAACCCTGAGATAAAGTCTCAAAATCAACAAAAAATTTGTATTTATTTAATTTTATGAGATTAATTAGACCATATCCATACAAAATTATAATATATTTAATTTTGGTACCATTATCCCTTGATGATGACATTTATATTTTTCAAAGTGAAGATACTTTCAAAATATCACTCTATTACTTTTGATTTATTTTATTTGTTCACATTGGGATAAGAATATTTCATAAATGAATATAAAAGTTTTTATTGAGAATGATTGATTTATTTTTATGATGGTAATTTACTTTTAATTTTTAGTAATGGTATGATTACCTTAAATTCTTTAACAACGCTAAAACAATGCTTTTGCAGGTAGTAGAAAAATCAAATTAAATGATTTTAAAATTGTAAAAAGTAATATTTTTTGAATGAATTATGGAATAAAATTAACTTTATAGTTAATAATTATGTATAATTTATAGTTAAATAGTTTATATATTAATTACTTTGACATCTTAATGTCTTTAAAGCCAAATTAAATGAATAGTGTCAAAAAAAACATTAATGTTATTTTATGAAAAATATTATTTTAATAAATTATTTAAGACTTATAAAAATATTTCAATTAGACATGTATAATTATAAATCATATAAAATTCTATACATTTTTCATTTATTATCTAGTTGTTACATTATAAGTAAAATTATAACCCTTCAATTAATGAAAAAGTTATTTCCACGGTTGATGTTAAAATGGGTTAACTAGGGGGTAGACCAGGAGACAAGGGTAATTTTTTCTAATTAAAATTTCTTAATACTATTTTATTATAATTAATACTATTCTATCTTATAATAATATTCCATTTGGAAACATTTGGATTGATATGGACATTATAATATTTTAATCTTTTAAGAAATCCCAAGTGTGTCATCTCCCCTAATTATAGGAAACCTCTTATTTATCTTATTTAAAACACATTGAACCATATATCTTGAAAAAAACCTACAAAAATATATTCTAAAATTACATATTCATTAATTATAGGTGTTTTTATTCATAAAATCTCATTCTAATGGTCATTAATAAGGTGTTTAATGGAGGCCTACTAAAGAAGAAGTAATTATCTTTCCAGGCCTCTTTTAATTTATTTTTTTATAAATAATATAAATACATGGTATTAATCATAAAATAATAACCTTAATTTCATAAATATACTTAAATATAATTATTATTATGAAACAAAAATTATTTACCCCCTTTTCCATCAAATGAGAAGTGAAAGTATCACTTATATGTATTTGTGGACTATCGCCTTCACATAATGATACAATTCAATTTACATCACCATATTTCATGGATGGTTATTATGATGGGTTTAATATTTATATATGAAATTTATAATATAATTATTCTTATATAATTATAACATCAAATCAACCTTTTACGTTCACATTTTTTATAAAATGTTAACGTCGCTCGTGCATACATGTGGACTACCGCCAACATAAAGTGATGTGATTAATTTTTCATTTGCTTTTGATTTATAATAAAAATGATATATTTAATTAATATATATGATATATATGATATAATAATTATTCCAAAAATATTAATTATTATTTACCTTTATTTATATCCATTGAAAAGTGAAAACTGCGTTCATGCAAACTTACAACCAACCGTTGTTATGAATAGTGTTAATAATTTGTATACCTATACATTTTTATGGATGGATAAATATATATATATATATATATATATATAATGAAAATATATGATATATAAATCATGAATAAAATTTTGGATATTATGTAACCATGATCAAACATCAAATATTGGAAATTACAAACTAAGAATCTCATGAAAAATGAAACGGTTAACACCAGGAAATAGTGATTTTAAAATGGAATTATTAATAAATGAGTCTTTAAATGTTAAATATACCATATATAATATTATAATCATGTAAATTTTCTTGGTTTATAATTATAATAAATTCAAATTTATAACATAGGGTGTTAGTTTTCTTTCTTAAAAATTCTAACTTGAGGTAAGAGATTTTTATCTCACTTTTATTACTTTTAGACACATGTCATATTCACCCATTGTTTATTTTATATGGTGTATATACTATCCATGAATGTTTATTATTATTATTTTGATAAAAATTATAATTATTTACTTATCCATCTAATTTTATCCCTCTCATGATGTTTTGATTCTAATGTCGCCAAACAAGTAAGAGTTTTATGTTATAATCTCTTTGTTTATTGGGATTGATTATGATTAAGTTGATGATGTTGAAATTTATTTATCTATTTCTCAATATTATAATGAATTTTATTATCATATTATTATTCATGTAATTTTTATATAATAATACCATTTTTCTCTATTTGGTATTTAAAATTATTGAGAAAATAATTTTAAGAAAACCAGAATTTATTTTCTCTTTGGGTGGGAATATTTTTCTTCCATGTCTATGTTTTATTTAAAATAGTTTCAATAATGTTTGTAATACTCTCATGTTTTTTAAAGACATTTTTAACTATACTTTAATTTATAAAAATTGGCCTTAGTGAAATATTGTTTTCGTTTTTTTAATGAGGTATGTTTAAATTTTAATAAAAAATGTGAAAGGAATCTTTTTTTAACTTACATGACATGAAAACAATTTCCTTACATCATGAACACTCAATGTTTTTATGATTAATTAAAAATATTCCAAGGTTATTTTCAAATATAATTATTTGCATAATAGTTATGGTATTTTTATATTTTTAAAAAGTGATTTCAAAATGAAAATGGTTTTTTTCTCAAGAAATATTCTAAATGATATTTTAATGGATTTTTTTATTTATAATAAAATCCGTTATTGTTACTTATGATTTATTGGGGATGTGTACAAAGATACCATCATTATTATCTATATTTATATTTTATTATTATGATTAGGAGATATTTGAGAAACCTGTTTATTTTCCATGTGTTATGTTATGTTGAAATGTTTATGAAATATTGTTCCTTTCCAAATTTTAGGATATATCATGAATTATTTACAATCTTGTGGAACAAATATTAATCGATTACGATTATATGATATATGGGACATAAATATATATCCATCCTATTCATTGGATAAATATTGATATATTATGAGATAATAAGGAAGAAAATGGGAAGTGAAACTAGTTTATTAAATTACCGTATCGACTATGATAGTATTGGAAGTAAACCGTGAATAAAGATAAAATGGAATGATAATTGAACCCGATTAATTATGTTTTTCATATAAGTAGGAATTTACTAAGTAAATTATTTTCTATGATTATGTTTATGCCACAAAATTATGTCTTATGTCAATGATATCCTCTCATTGGTAATGTTCTTTGATTCTTCTATGAATAATTTCTTATGAACATCCAATCCTTATGTCATGATTCAATGTTATGAATAATTATATACTGGGTATGGATTTTAAAATTTTAAACTCGGGTTTTCATACCCTTATTCACATGTTATATTTTTTTTATAATTGAGATCTCCCTTTTTACCCTTACAGATTATTTGAGGTCACACTCTTATGTTTCCTTTACTAGGTTATGAAGAACGGATTTAAGTATCTTATTTCCATGAAAAATATTATATGGGAAGATCTTTATGAGATATGTTGAATATATATTTTAGGAAATAATAATATTGTATATCTAGTCTCCGAATACACTAAACTTTTATGGTCGTTGGGTGTGTATTTTTAAAATATATTGGATATTAATTCATTAAGATGTCACATTTATATATATGAAAAGTATATGCCTATATAAAAGTGATTCCTATTAGATAAACATAGAAGATGATTTATACATATCTTGTATCATTCCATTATCTATGTTCATGGATCCAATGATACAATATAAGGAAATTAATGTTTATACCCAGATATCTCATATCCTTTCTCTTGATAAGGAGAAAGAGAGGCAAGCGATAAATGTAATTTTCACTATACTATATCTATGTAAACTGGGATACAGACATCTAGATACTAATCTTTTATTCAAAATACTAAAGAACATTTACCAACTAGAAATGTTGGGATTCTATTTAGAGATTTTTTTTATTAAAATAATATTATCATTCATAACTCCCATATTTTCCATATTCATCAAGTATTATTGGATAAAATGTATAGATAAATATATTAGTAATGTTTTTCCAAAGCTTCACCAAATAGATAAAGTTTTATTGGGACTAGTTTCATTATCCCTTATAAATAAAGCGCATTAAAAGATTAAAAATCCCATGGATATTTCATAATTATTGGTGATTTTACAATTTATTTTCAAGATATAAAAGATTTAATAGGAAAGAAATTAATATGATTTTATTTGATTCTCGTGTGGCCAGAAAGGTTATTAGAATAAGAATTATGGTGAATTTAAGAAGCAAGAAAAATCTTCTAATTGAGGTATATTCATAATCACATGTAATTTTTATGATATAATTCCTAGTTATATCTTTTAAAAAATATGTATTTAAAATACAAGAACCATGTATAGAAATATTAAAATAATTAAGGTGCATTCTGAAAGGAGATAAAGAAGGGTGATTCCTTGATTAGTCTAGATAATTATACAAATTTTGTTTTATATGGTTTAATGATTTTAGTTAAAATATTTTTTTTATTGATTATTACCAAAAAATTTAACTTGTTGTCTATTTTATATATAGTGAAACATTATTTCAAATTTGAAATTTATATTTTTATGATATTTTATACTTAAATAACAGTTTAATAATTTTGGAATCATAAATATATAACCATAAATAATGATAAATAATATATATATATATATATATATATATATATATATATATATTACTTAATTACCTGAGGGTTGTAAGATAATTATGTTTCATGAAAATTCATGGAATATGACTTGTTTACGTCTATAAAAAGTGTTTTAGTCTCTATAGTGATAGGATACTAATTATTTCAAAACACTATTTGTCGTTTTTTTGATAATAGACATCTTTATAAATAGAGGTCTCTCTGGGCTGGATTATCCGAAAATATCTTATCCAAGTAATAATTGATGATATACATTTAGAGTGAATATATTTCTAAACTCATATTTTCTTATATACTTAAAAATATTGATGGTATTAAAAGGAAGATCAATTATCAACCTTATATGTATTGCAATTCTTCTATATTTATTCCAAGGGATGTTTTAAAAATAAGAAGAGAACCAACTAAACATATACCAACCATATTGGCTAATATATATCATTATTAGAATCCATTCGGTCACAAAATCATCTGTTCATTGAATTTAATTTTTTTAAAAGTTGGTTTTATCTACAAATAAATATAAAACAATTAGTGTATCTCATTTAATAATCCTATAAACTTCATGGATAT
This sequence comes from Viscum album, assembly GCA_963277665.1. NCBI lineage: Eukaryota > Viridiplantae > Streptophyta > Magnoliopsida > Santalales > Viscaceae > Viscum > Viscum album. Next base: position 2,086,047,937 of record OY728145.1, read on the forward strand.
TAACATCTATTAAAAATATACTATGTGTCTTTGATGAAAAACTATATCTTTTTAAAAAGTGGGAGATAACCTATCCTCTATGAGGTTAAGCCTTTATATGCACATGAGTGTGCATAAGAACACTAAACTCTACCAAATTTAGTGGGTAGATTTTTTCTAGTATCATATACTACATAGGAAGATAAAACCAAATAGCTAATTTATGTTTACCATGGTTGATGATACATAAATTATACTATCCAAATATTGATTACTATAGGAAATAAGTAAATTAAAACATATTGGGATTGAAAAATGTTTTTTAATTTAGTAATGGGTTCCATGTAACATAATTTTGGGGCTCTGTATTTGAATGTTTCTAGACTTGATACTGCTAGTGAGTATTCAAAAGAAATTAAACCAGGATAGTAAAATCCAATTTTAATAAGGGATGATTGATTATTGAAAGGATTAATAAATGTCTAGGCATAGTCTATAAAAAGACATATACACCAGTCATCATGATAAAATCATTTGAATTCCACTATTCAATATATTTTCCTATTACCATTATATTTGGATATTGATTTTCAAGGCCACCTCCCAAGGAGAAAACCTTATAAAATTTTTCTATTTGATTCAACCAAAAATATTCCCTTTGGAACAAGTCTATATGGAATAAGTAGAATGGGTTGGTGAAATCGATCGATTCCAATAAGATATGATAGTTATATAAATATATTTATAGATAAAATATACATAGTGGTCATAAAATATTCATTTAAAATAGAGTTCCATATGTCTATAAGTGGTTATTGAGAGTGTTATAGATTCTAAGATAGATATGTAGGTAACATATGAATAAATACAAAGTCTTACTAGTTTTTTAAGACTAATGAATGAATTTATCAAATAATTATTTTATGTAGCACCCATTTCTTAGGAACAAGATCTATATAGATAATATGGGATTTTCTAAATCTATTCATAGTATATATATTTTCAAAGTATTAAAAATATAAGATGAAACAATTCAAGACTTAATTATTATTAGAAAATAATCCTTCCAATATAACATGTGTGGGAATATGAATATATTATTGAGATAATTATTATAGAAACCTGATCCTTTTACATAAAACATTTTGATGAATTTAAGTATAATTAATCATCAGAGTACGAGATAAGGATCGTTAAGTCTAGTGTCTTGGAAGACTAGGTACATATAACATAAAACATAGGGCCAAAAAAATTTCTTTTTTTAATATCCATAAAGAGATTCTTACTTCCTTTGATCCCTTACATCTGCATAGGGTACCTTGGGGAACACATGAACAAAGGGAAGGGCTAAAAAGCCCAGTAAGGGAATGAACATAAGGATACATTTCAAGCACATGAGTTTGGAGGCATGACATAAAGATATCCAAATCATGAAACTTATAAAATCATTTAATATAAGCATGGGATCATATAAATATGGAATCATATAAATGTGTCAAAATCATAAAATATTTCTTTAGTATGGGTCATGGCTAACTTCCAATCCTGTTTCCCATTTCAGTACGGGTCAAGGCTAACCACCAATCCCATTTCACATCGCATATCATGAGACTTATCCTTACCCAATACATTGGAGAACTATCTGGGCACACCCATCTCAACATTTTAATTAATATTCTTGCCACATAAATATTCTTACCACATATACAATCATACATAATCAACCATACATAAACATTAGGGTACCCATGGAATGAATAGGGTACCACAATCATGACATAAATCATATCCAATGGGAGTACATTAAAGTGTCCCTGAAAGAAAAGGATTAGAACATACATGGAAGTTAATAAGGTAATATAGGCATATAACATTGTAGGTGGTAATAAATAGAAGCAAAATCACTTAAGAAATGTATTTGAGAGACATTACCATTAAAATATTTTTGGGCGGTTTTAAGGAAAATACTATAGAGATTTTAAAATAGTAATGAATAAATTCTTTCATATAAAACCATAATTTAATAAAGAAGGTTTTCATAATAAAAATACTTAATTTATAAAGACAATTGTGTCTTAAAATAGAAGATAGAGTGCACTTGAAACTGGGTAAACATTTGGGAATTTCCTTTAAAACGAGTGTGCTTATTCGGAAGTATTGAGGAGTGATTCACTTAAAAGAATGTATATCCTCGAAAGAAAATGAGAGATGGATATAGGAACATGATTTTAGACCATATAAACATAATTTTTAGGTTCTACATTAAAAGAAATGACAACTACATTTTGGTAAAAAGAGAACAACCCGAAGGAATAAAGGAAGTTCAGGTAGAATCCATTATGGTTTATTGGCATGGTATCAGGTGTAACTAAGAGGGATTTATGAGAGAGATAAGGGTTTTGTCATCACTTATAAAACATTAGGGGAGTATTAGTAAGATTTATAAACATACCCCATCACATGGTATTACACAAAAAAGGCATATCATAGAGAACAATCTTGATTAAGAGTAAAAAGGGGAGGATCCCTTACCTTAAATCCGTTAGTGTTCTCCACTTGTTATTAAAGACCCAAATAAAAAAATTTAGGCTTATTAATTAATAATTTCAGAACCTATTATATATGTAATTTATTTATTATAACCCTTATTAGTTCATTCAAAGCCTTTTTGATTAGTTATAAGGTTCAATTTAATTGTTCGGGCTCGTTTGTTTACTTGGCTTTAAAAGACCGGTTTACTTATATTCAAGTTTGGATCATATGCAAGATGAAAGTGGTTGTCCAGAATTGAAGTTATATTATTTAGTTCATATCCAGGAGATTACATGGTTTTAATTTTAATTAGTTTACTTATAGTTAAATCTAATTGTTATATATATAACCATAGTGAGAACCGTTTTTGTCGAAAGTCGGAAGATATTTTTTTCCATTTTCAAAGATCGGTTTAAGGGAAACTAGTAACCATAAAAACGCTGCCTCAAAATATCAAACATCGGTCAAAGAACCCACTTCCCAGCTTACTTTTCAAAGTTCAAAATTCAAATTCAAAAGAAGGAGAAATCGTAACCAAATCCTGAAACTGATACGCTATACTCCACGCCTCCAGAGGCCCTCACCACCACCATAAACACATAACACATTCACCACATCAGACAGATTCATGAGACCAAGCTGCTTCACAGATCCAGCACAGATCCTCCGCATAGCTGCCATCAATCGCTTGTCACCACACAAACACTCCGAAGAAAAACCGGTACAGTCTAACATCGCCACCACAAACAGAGCACCAAAGAAGAATATAACATCCATCAATTTAAGAACATACCTTTCTTCAGGGATACCAGTACATCAAACAATCACAAAATGGACCCCACAACGTCCAGACCACATGCATCCACAATCACCGCACAACGAAAACCAGAAGCCCAAGAAAAGATGAAAAAAATAAACCAAAAACAAAAAATAAGGCATCCCAATCATCATATCTCGCAGAAAGAAACCCCATTGAGATCCAAAGTTGAAGAACCCATCGCCGCCTTCGAAACCGTCCCCGAGGACTAGATTCCCCAAAATGATCGTAAACGACTCAGAACACGATGACACCCCCAGATCACAACTTCTGAAACCTGCACCCTGGCGCAACATCATGCCACCTTGAAGAACCCTAGCCAGATCTGAGGCTAGAGTGAGAGAAAATTTCGAGCAGCAAAGCGATTCACCGTGGATGATGACGAGTCCGCCCTTTACCACATCTGGGAGAAGCCACACCACGAACGCTTCTAGCAGAGAAACGAGGATTATAGAACCAAAAATAGGATATATTAAATATATAATAATATGGTTCAACCATAACACAAATGGTTTCATGACCAGAATTAAAGATAAAATAGAAATTGATAAACCATTGTCCTTGAATGTGCTCAATTAACACATCTCAAATGGTGCTTTCATTTTATTCAAATAAAAGGGGTGGGGAAAGGAGATAAGATAATGAAATATACCACTAGAATGAAGACATTCTAGTACATGTATGTTACTAAATTTATCATACTATTATGGTGAAGGGATTTGAGGAAAGAAATAAAAAAGAAAAGAACTTAAAAGAAAAGAAGAAATTGGGAAGAGGAATTTACCTCTTGAGACTTCCACCTTTGAGAACCTCTTAGGGGGGAGGTTTTGATATTTTGAGGAGGATGAGAGCTTTTGGAAGTGGGGGAGGACCTTGGGGAGGGATTTGGTTAGAATAATGGCAATACATAAGGCTTGATAGGAGTGGAGAGAATATGGAGTGAAGGGGGGTTTTTATAGTGGAGGAGAGGAGGGATTTCATGATATTATAATCATTAATTTATTATTTATTCCTAAGACAAGGAATAATAAGTATTCCATGACCAATAATAGTAAATGGGTCATGTTAATTCAAAACATGGGTGGTGACATCATCCATGATGCTAGGAATAGTCTATTTAGCTTATAATGTATATATACGGTAAATTACCGTATTTTACTATTCATCAAAATTTCATGTATTTCAGAAAAATCCCAAAATTTCACCCTAACCATTTTTCGATGTGTAGAATCTAAAAATGAAGTCCATTTTTCAAAAAATATTTTTTAAATATTATTATTTTAATATTTAATTCAAATCATAATTTATTATCAAAACCCAATTTTAAAACACTCATTAACTCATTCTAAAATATAGGTATATCGTACTTCCAACTTGAATATTATTTTTATAATATCATAGGTGAGGTTAATATTCATTAGGGTATATCACTATTCATAAGGGTATGTTACTATTCATAGGGGTAGGTTACTATTCACCAACAATTATTTTTGTTTTATTAGACTCCAAAAAACATCTTGAACACAACTGTGTATGTTAGATTTTCAAAATTGCAAATATAGAAGGGGAAAAATTACGTTTAAATGTCACTTAGCACTTATTAGTTCATTATGTTGTGTTTTAATGTGATTTTATGACATAATTATAATAAGGGAATTTCCATTGAAAAAACTTTGGGTCGTTACATTCTTCCCCCTTATGAAATTTCACCCTCGAAATTTTGTTTTACATTCTAAGCCAAAAACAATTGTTGGTACTTTTCATTCATTGCTTCCTCCAATTACCATGTTGCCTCTTCGTACTTATGGTTTCTCCATATTACTTTGACCAGATGAGTAGTCTTTTTGCGTAGAACTTTTTCTCTATGATCCAAGATCTTCACTGGATTCTCCTCGTAAGAGAGATCATCCTCCAACTGTACCACCTCTAAAGAGAGTAAATGTGAAGGGTGTGGTATGTCCTTCCTTAAGAGTGATATGTGAAAAACATCATGAACTCGATCCATATTCGGTAGAAGTGCAAGATGATAGTCCATGACTCCTATGCGGTCAAGGATCTCAAAGGGTCCAATATAACTTGGTCCTTGCTTCCCTTTCTTCCCAAATCACATGACTCTCTTCCATGGAGATATTCGAAGGAAGACTTTATCTCCAACGTCAAACTCCAAGTCCCTATGATGGTTGTGAGAATAGCTCTTTTTACAACTTTGAGTAGCTTTGATGTGTTTCTAGATGACTTGAACCTTCTCTGTCATCTCTTGAACAAGATCGGGTCCATGTAGCTTTCTTTCTCTAACTTCATCCCAACAGGTTGGAGTTCTACACCGCTTTCCATATGGAGCTTCATATGGAGCCATCTGAATACTCAAGTGGAAGCTATTGTTGTATGAGAACTCAACCAATGGGAGATACTGATCCCATCCACCTTTGAATTCTAGAGAGTAAGCTCTAAGAATATCTTGAAGTGTCTGAATAGTTCTTTCAGACTGGCCATCCGTTTGGGGGTGATAGGCCATGCTGGAAGTTAATCCAATACTCAATGAATGTTGAAGGCTCCTCCAGAATTTAGATGTGAACCTTAGATCACAGTCGGAGACAATTGTGAGTGGAACACCGTGCAGTCTCACCACTTCCTTCACATATATCTTTGCAAGTTGTTCAAGTGAGATATCTTCCTGAATAGAGATGAAATGGGATGTATTGGTGAGCCGGTCAACCACAACCCATATCACACTATTTCCCTTCAACGTCTTTGGGAGACCCGTGACAAAGTCCATAGTAACATTTTCCCATTTCCACATGGGTATAGGAAATAGATGCATCATACCTTTGGACTTTTGTCGCTCCACTTTAACTTGCTGACATACCAAGCACCTTGATATATATTCTGAAATCTCCTTCTTCCTGTTATCCCACCAGAAGTGTTCTTGCAGATCAAAATACATTTTGGTACTCCAAGGATGTCTAGAGAAGGTTGAGCTATGTCCATAATTCAATAACTCCTTCTTTAACTCTAGATTAGATGGTAACATAATCATGTCCCATATCTTACAACCCCTTCCTCATCAATTTTGAAATCGGAGGATTTCCCATTTTTAACAGCTTCCACCCTTTTCTGAATTCCACATCCTTTCTTTGAGAATCCTTTATTTTCTTCAAGAGGGATGGTTGATTAATCATTTGAGAAAGGATTGGTGATGTTCCCCACTTAGTGATTCCTATGTGCATCCTTTGAAAATATAAGAAGATCAGATCCTTTTCAATTCTCATCAATGATAAAGATGTAGGATCCTTTCTACATAGAGCATCTGCCACCTTATTTGCCTTACCGGGATGGTATTGGATTGTGAAGTCATAATCCTTGATGAGATATATCCATATTCACTGACACATATTAATCTCTTTCTGCATGAATGTATATTTTAGACTCTTGTAGTCAGTATATATCTCACATTTTCCCTATAGAGATAATTCCGCCATATTTTCAACACAAAGATCACATCCACCAACTCATGATCATGCATGGGATAGTTTTTCTCCTAGATTTTCATCTGCCTTGAGGAATAGGATATCAATTTATCATTTTGCATTAGCATACAACCTAATCCTTTCTTAGAAGCATCACTATACACCACAAAGAGTTCTCCACTTAAAGGGAGTGTGAGTACCGGCGCAGTGATAAGACTCTTTTTCAACTCCTTGAAACAGTCTTTACATTCATATATCCAAACAAACTTTACTCCCTTCCTTGTCATCTTGGTCGTTGGGTTTGACAATTGTGAAAATTTCTTCACGAATCATTGATAATACCCAGCTAGACCAAAAAATCTACAGATCTCCATTACAGAAGTTGGCCTCGACCACTCTTCAATTGCCTTTGTCTTGGAAGGGTCCACAGATATCCCTTTCCGGGTGATAACATTCCCCAAGAATGATACTTCCTCCATCGAAAACTCACATTTACTATACTTTTAATTCAACTTCCCCCTTATCAAATTATTTAACACAGTTTCCAAATGCTCCTCATGTTCCTCCAGGATCTTGGAGTATATCAGAATATCATCAATAAATACCACCAAAAATTTGTCAAGGTAATATCTACAGAATCTATCAATTAAATCCATGAAAATTTCGGGAGAATTAGTGAGTCTGAAGGGAATCACTCTGAACTCATAGTATCCATACCTTGTTCGAAAGTTAGTCTTGGGAATATCTTCCTTCCTAAACTTTAGTTGGTGATATCCCAACTGATGGTCCACCTTAGAGAAATAACTGGCACCACAAAGCTGATCGAACAAGTCATCTATCCGTGGAAGGGGACACTTGTTCTTTATAGTGATTTTATTGGTCTCATGGTAATCAATGCAGAGGCACATTGATCCATCCTTCTTCTTGACGAAGAGAACTGGAGAACCCTACGGTGAAGCACTCGGGCATATAAAACCCTTCTCCATATTCTCCTGTAACTACTTATTCAGCTCTCCTAGCTCTATAGTGGCCATTCTATAAGGTGTCTTTGAGATTGGAAGAGATCCAGGGATAAGTTAAATTGATAACTCAACCTGTCAGTCATGAAGAAGACCATGAAAATCTTCAGGGGAATACATTAGTGTAATCCCTCACAATGGGCATGTCTTCAAGAATGATTATATCATTTGTCCCAATCATTTTATATAGATATGATTTATCACAAGGAAGCAGTATCGAAACTTGAGAAGAATATTCTAAAGGAGAATCATATTCTTCCTTAAACTTGTAAAGAATCAGAGGATTCTTTGGGATGTGAAAATTGATCTACCTTTCCGGACAATTGATGTTGGCCTTCTATAAAGACATCCAATCCATGCCCAAGATAGCGTCGAACTCCATTAAAGGAAGTATGACAAGATTTTCTAGGGGGTTCAGTTCAAAAACATTAACCAGGGAAGAGTTATAAACCATGGATGCAATAATTTCCCCATTCACTATTCTCACAGATAACTTTTCCTCCAAATTTTGAGGTGGTTTTTGAATAGTTCTACTAAACATGAAAGATATGAAAGAATGCATAGAACTAGAATCAAATAGTATGTTCGCTATTCTTGAATGAATAACAAGCGTACCTATCACCACATCATTTTCCGGCTCCACCTCAGCAATAGTGATAGCATAAGCCCTTCATTGTTTCCTTGGAGGTTATTGCTGATTGCCTCTGACAACCCTCGTCTTAGGGCAATTGTTCGCATAATTCCAAAGCTCCTTGCAGTTATAACACTACACTACAAGTTGAGTGTTGATCTGAACCTTCAATTCTTCTTCAAAATTAGTATGATTTTTTATATCCCTTTGGTAGTTCTTGGCCAGATGACCAAACTTTCAACATTTGAAGAAATTCTTGGTTCCCTTGAGATAGTCACCAAGATGATTCTTCACACAATTTTTGAAAAGGGGAAAGTGAGGCTTATTTACATCATGGGATTTTTTTTGATGAACAACCCATGTTTTTCCCCATTTTATACTTCTTGTCACTAGGCCCGTGAGACTAGTGAGAGTCTCCAATATCCATTTCAACCTTGAGGGCACAACAGACTATCACCTCATAGCTGTTGAATTCTCGAATCGCCAAAACTTTTCATAGACTTGGCTTTAGTCCGCTAAAGAAGTGATCCACCTTGATTTCAGTGTTCATGACAAAGACAGAGGCGTACCTTGAAAGCCTTGTAGATTCCGCTTCATACGACCTAATGGACTCATCTTCCTTCTGATTGAGTCCAAGTAACTCCCTTTCCATATTGATATGGAGGGTTCAAGGAAAATATTTGTTGAAAAAAATCCTCTTGAATTCCTCCCAATCTATGGAATCAATTTCCTCTTGGGAATTTGTATTCTTGATCAGCGTCCATCACTAATCAGCTTACCCATCACAAAGATAGACTACCAGTACAAATTTCTCTTCTTCCAAGCACTCGAGGACAGAGAAAATCTTTTCAATGGAGTTTATCCATTATTCTGCGAGGAGGGGATCAGAAGGCCCACTAAACATGGGAGTCCTTTGTCACATGAAGGATTCTATGGAAACTTTCTTTTTATTTGGATGAGGGGGACGTTCCAACTGATTCATGTTATTATTCATAACTCGAGCTAGCTGAGCAAGTACTGCCATGAAGTTTTGATCACCCTCTTCCATCACACCAGGTATGTCATTAGGGAAATTGTCACATTGCCTATCACATTGGTTGTTGTAACACGTTCTTCTATTTCCCTCCGTTAATTAAGAAAAAGAATGTGTAATTATAGGTCTTGAATACTTAGCTATTGAGAAAAAAATGAAACTTTGAACATAAAAATATGAACTTATAAAGAAGAATTATATCCTGACTTGTGATTCCTTAGGTTTATATCTAGGTTATCCTCAATCTATTTCTTAACTTATATTCTTATGGGCTTTTTTTGTCCCTTAATAACGGTTTTTACTAAGCTCGTGAATCTACCGAAGCATATACCCCGAGATTGTTGTAACCAAGAGTGAATCAAGGCCTGTTATCATGCACCGGTTCCCTTTCGAGTCTATCTCAAAGCAGTGTTTTTGGGTTTTACCCCTAGATACATCTGTGCCAGATCCACCTCTACCTGCTCGTATCCAGATAGGGATGTATTTTCTTGATAAACCACTTACTCTATACTCACCAAAAGTTAGGACTCTTTTCTTATATTGAGTCTTATCCTTAAGGTTCTCACTAAGGTGCTCTATTCCTAATCTCTAAAAATTACTAGACAATCCTCTGATACCAACTATCAAGACCCAAGCCTTTTACATAAAACATTTCATGGTTTTAAGCATAATTAATCATCAGAATACAATCCAAGTATCGTTAAGTCTAGTGTCTTGGAAGACTATGTACATATAACATAAAACATGGGGCTAAAAAAACTTCTTTATTTAATCTCCATAAAGATCTTCTAACTTCCTTTGAGCCCTTACATCTGCATAGGGTACCCTGGGGAACACATGAACAAAGGGATGAGCTAAAAAGCCCAGTAAGGGAATGAACATAAGTATACATCTCAAGCACATGAGTTAGGAGGCATGACATAATGATATCCAAAGCATGAAACTTATAAAATCATTTAATATAATAATGGGATCATATGGACATGGAATCATATAAATGTGGAAGAATCATAAAACATTTCTTTAGTACGGGTAAAGGCTAACCGCCAATCCCGTTTCCCATTTCAGTACGGGTCAAGGCTAACCGTCAATCCCGTTTCACATCGCATCTCATGAGACTTATCATTACCCAATGCATTGGAGTGCTATTTGGGCACACCCATCTCAATATTTTCATGAATATTAACGCCACATAAATATTCTTACCATATATACAATCATACATAATCAACCATACATAAACATAAGGGTACCCATGGAACGAATTGGGTACCACAATTATGACAGAAATCATATCCAATGGGGGTATCATGAAAGTGTCCATGAAAGAAAAGGATTAGAACATACATAGACGTTAAAAAGGTAATATAGGAATATAACATGGTAGGTGGTAACAAATATAAGTGAAATCACAGAAGAAATGTATTCGAGAGACATTACCATCAAAACATTTTTGGGCGGTTTTAAGGAAAATACTATAGAGCTTTTAAAATAGTAAAGAATAACGTCTTTCACATAAAACCAGAATTGAACCAAGAAGGTTTTCATAATAAAAATACTGAATTTAAAAACACAATGGTGTGTCAAAACAGAATATATAGTGCACATGAAACTGGGTAAAATTTCGGGAAGTTCCTTTAAAACGAGTGTGCTTATTGGGAAGTATCGAGGTGAGATTCACTTAAAAGAATGTATATCCACAAAAGAAAATGAGATAAGGATCTTGGAACATGAGTTTGGACCATATAAACATAATTTTTAAGTTATACATAAAATGAAAAGAAAATACATTTTGTTAAAAAGAGAGAAACCCGAAGGAATAAAGGAAGTTCGGGTAGAATCTACTATGGTTTATCGGCATGGTATCAGGTGTAATTAAGAGGGATTGATGAGACAGATAAGGGGTTTATCATCACTTATAAAACATTAGGGTATTATGGGGAAGATGTATAAACATACCCCATCACATGTTATTACACAAAAAAGGCATAGCATAGAGAACAATCTTGATTAAGAGTAAAAAGGGGAGGACCACTTACCTTAAATCCGTTGGTGTTCTCCACTTGTTATTAAAGACCTGAATAAACAAATTTAAGCTTACTAATTAATAAGTCAAGAACCTTTTATATATGTAATTTATTTATTACAACCATTTTTAGTTCATTAAAAGCCTTTTTGATTAGTTACAGGGTTGAATTACGTGGTTTGGGCTCCTTTGTTTACTTGGTTTTAAAAGATCGGTTCACTTATATTCAAGTTTGGATTATATGAAAGATGAAAGTGGTTCTACAGAAATGAAGTTATATTATTTAGTTCATATCCAGGAGATTAAATGGTTTTAATTTTAGTTAGTTTACTTATAGTGAAGTCGAATTATTATATATATAACTATAGTGATAACCGCTTTTGTTAATCAGTGGATGTGATTACAAAGAATGTGTTTTTCTTTATAACTTAATTACATTTGTACCAAACGATTGCTGAACCAAAAATAGGATATATTACATATATAATAGTCTATTTTAACCATAACACAAATTGTTTATTGACCATAATTAAAGATAAAATAGAAATTGATAAACCGTTGTCCTTGAATGTGCTAAATTAGCACATCTCAAACGGTGCTTTCATTTATTTAAAATAAAAGGGGTGGGGAATGAAGAAAAGATAATGTAATATACCACTAGAATGAATAAATTCCAGTACATTTATCTTACGGTATTTATCATAATATTATGGTGAAGGTAGGTGAGGAAATAAATAAAAAAGAAAAGAACTTAAAAGAAAAGAAGAAATTGGGAAGATGAATTTACCTCTTGAGACTTCCTCCTTTTAGAACCTCTTAGGGGAGAGGATTTGGTATTTTGAGGAGGCTGAGAGATTTTGGACATGGGGGAAGACCTTGCGGAGATATTTGGGTAGAATAATGGCAAGGCACAAGACTTGAGAGGAGTGGAGAGAAGAGGGAGTGAAGGGGGGTTTTTATAGTGGAGGAGAAGAGGGATTTCATGATATTATAATCATTAAATTATTATTTCTTCCCAAGACAAGTAATAGTAAATATTCCATGACCCAGAATAGTAAATGGGTCATGTAAATTCGAACCATGGTTGGTGACATCAGCCATTATTCTAGGAATAGTCTATTTTTCTTATAATGTATATATACGATAAATCACAGTATTTTACTATTCATCAAAATTTCAAGTATTTAAGAAAAATCACAAAATTATACCCTGACCATTTTTTGATGTGTGGAATTTAAAAATGAAGTCCATTTTTCAAAAATTATTTTTTAAATACGATTATTTTAATATTTATTTAAAATCATAATTTATTATCAAAAACCAGTTTTAAAAGACTCATTAACTCATTCTAAAATATAGGTATATCGTACTTCCTACTTGAATATTATTTTTACACTATCATTGGTGAGGTTACTATTCACTAGGTTATATCACTATTCATAAGGGTATGTTACTATTCATAGGGGTAGGTTACTATTCACCAACAATTATATTTGTCTTATTAAATTCTAAAAAACATCCTGAACACAACCGTGTATGTCAGATTTTCAAAATTACAAACATAGAAGGGAAAAACTTACGTTTAAAGGTCACTTAGCACTTAGTAGTTCATTCTGTTGTGCTTTCATGTGATTTTATGACATAATTATAATAAGGGAATTCCCATTTAAAAAACTTTGGGTCATTACAATTATAATTCCATAAGATTAAGTGATATAAGTCGATCTCATATGCCACAATATGCACAGATGTTTGATATTTTTTATACATGATACATAATAGGTGAATATCAAAACAATCTAGGACAATTGCAATGACTTAAAATTAAAAATATATGGTAGTACTTAACAAAGTAGAACTTGTTGAGTTCTTTGTGTTTAGAGAAGTAAGAGTACAAGTGATCAAGTAAATTGAGCATTAGTATTTACTAAATCTACTTGATCTAGTAACATAGTGAGCATTAGTTAATATGAAATATAAACTTATTACAACTACTGGTGTCCATATCTATAATATAGGAGTATGTTTTGGATTCCATTGTGTCTTATGAATAAGTTTATTATCATTATATTCTAGTTTTGTGTTATACCAACTGTAAGTGTGTTATAATTATTGTGATTGGCTCTGAGTATAGAATTATTCAAGATGTTAGGTTGATGATAATGGAACAAACGTTGGATACTGAGGGAAATCACTACATGAGGGATTTTATTGAATGATTAAAGTCACAATAAATATATTGGTAATAGAGGTATGTGGAAAAACCAACACTAGACATTGAATGATGGTTTAATCCTAGATCTTATAGCCATACTCATAAAAATTGTGTATATCACGTGAGAGTTAGTCGATTAAAAGTCATTAGTGGTTGGATCTAGTGAAATTGGGAGTTTGTTAGAGTTTATTCCTGACAAAACTCATAATTCAAATTTATTTATTCTATAATTAAATGTTAAAATGCCACCCTTTTAATGTTTTATCGGTAATTATCATATTTTGAGGTTTTTAAAATTTTATGAGTTGAATTTGCGAATTGGAAGAAAAATTATGTTTATACATTTTTATGTCTATTGTAGTATTTTTATTATAAAATAGTTTATCTGATGAATATTTTTCATATATATTATTAGAAGTATTTTACACTAATTTATATACATTTTTAATTTAGATAAGTAAATTTGTATCCACCATTTGAGGGGCGAGAAGAGGCCATGAATTCAACATTGATATGAATCTGACAGGATGGGTCCCACCATAATAATGCAGTCGTAACATTTTTTATATTAGACGGATTATATTGAAATTTTAAAATATGTTAGAAGATTTTATGTGGATAATTTCATCTAGATATGTTTTCTTCTAAATCAAAAGTTTTCAATGTCCAAAATGTGTGCGAATTCGTTGCATCCAGATTCAGTGAATCTGCCAGGTTGAAAATATTTTCAGAAATTATTTGATCATAAACCCTTTTATAAACGACCAAATAAGCTATAATTTTAAGGGTGAACGATATTTACTTTTAGGGACATATTCATATAAATAAAAAATCCAATATTCATCCACTAGATTATCCAAAAACACATGTACATTTGGTATATTGAATCTGGATAGTCTATAAGGATAGAAATATTTTATTTAATGATAAGACCATAACATCTTCAATTAATAGAAAAATATTATGTAATTTTGAGGGAAATAATATGACACATAGAATAAAAACATTATTTAAGACACCCTATCCAATTATTGGAACAAAAATACAAAAACTTTCAAAAGACAGAATTGAAGTAAATGTTTTCCACCTACTTTGCCTATAAATATGTAATTCCTCTCCCATTAAAAGGAGAATATTTTTGTATTGAACCATTTCATAGGCTAAGTGTGTAGTTTATTTGATGTCACATTTTTTTATCATTTTTTATTTTTTATTTTTCTTTCTCTCTTCTATTTTCTTCTCTTTTCTTATTTTTTATTTTCTCCCACCATGCTCCTTCTCAATTTCATGAAAATAGAGAACTAACATTGGAGCTTATTAGGGGGAGAGGGTAGTCATTATTGATTTCATTGTGATTAATTGTTTATATTTATTCTATTTTTGATAATTTTAGTAGTAAATAAACTGGTTTTTGTGAAGGGATCACCCCACTTTATCTACTATTGTGTTCTTCTTTCTGTTCATATTTATTCCTCTCAGTCGTTATCATATTTTTGAATGTATGGGTTTAGTGTAGAATTGTGGTGATGATATGAGGTATATTATAATGCATGTATAGGGTTAGTATGGGGTAATTAAAATTACAATGTTAGGGTGTTGAGTGACAGGGTTTATCTCTACATTGAATTAGATAATGAGAATAATTTTTTGAAGAATAATTATAGCATTTTCGTAAACTAATAAGTATGACACTATTTTATCACTAATATCTTTTTGTGTTTTTATTAAATATTTTTTGATTTTTTATATCATATATTTATATATATTTTTACCATTAATTCTTCAAAACCCACATCATTATATTATGTAACTATTTAGTATTATATTTACTATTATATAAATAGTGAAAATATAAAAATGGTGTGTGTGAGTGGAATCCTTAAGATATAGAACATAGGGTATTAATAATAGTAAAATATTAGGTAATAAAAATTTATTTAATTGAGATTCATGAAAAATAAAACATACTAATTTAGCACCATTTCTGAGAAGATAATTCCTTTCTCATTTTGTTTTTCAAACATACTAATAGGGTTCTACAAGTCTACTTGTATTGAGGAGGTGTTTCAAGAGTTCATTGGGGGATAAAGGAAGTCCATGAGCCATTAAATTTAAAATCTTTGGCCAAGGAGCTTAAATAATTATCACACTACTTTATGGAGTTCAATGAAGAGTTGACTAAGGTACAAAAAGAAATCATCCTTCTTAACTTTGATAAAGAGAATAATGAGGTGGAAACCAAACTATAAAACCCTTCTCTCATACACAATTCCACCATCCTCTATAAGGCCTTTCAAGATAAACCAACACGTCAAGCTGATTAATTTTAGGGAGTGGATTTAAGAATGGATTCTATTTTTTAATTTTGTCACTACTATAAAAGCTAATTCAATAACCTGGTTTTTATTTTATATAATTATCACCAATGATTTCCCTAGAGATTGATGATGATGAGTATGAAGTGGAAACCATTGAAGAGATGATGATATTAGAATTTGAATAAGAAGAAAAACTTGAGAAGAATGTGGTAATGCGACGACCTCCTCTACTTAAACATTCATATCACATGTTGGAGGACACCATGATAGTTTATAGTGAAACATATATAGTATTTTTACCCCCTATTCAACTAAAATTCTATCTTTATTCAATTATTGGTTTTGATTTTTTTTATTTTATACGGGGTTACCCACTCTTGTAATCCACTTATAGATGTTGGGAGAAATAACATGTGGTGCTTTCTAAGAAATATACCTCATCCACATTCATATTAGGGATAAAGTGCTATAATTTCCAACTAGAGGTAGTAAAAAATACCCATACCAACTTGAGGGTCCAATCCATGTTATATGTATTTTCTTCTTTCCTTATTCTCTTTTCTTTTATTTATTTTGTTTTTAATAAAGTTCTTATGTTGTTTTCTTGCTTCCTTGTAGTTTTGAACACTACAAAAAAATATAGTGGTTAGAGGGGTTGTTTTTGTGTTTAGAGTTGGTTATAATCCTCTCTTAATTCATTAGTAGTGGTTATGAGAAATGACCACTAATGTGGCTACCTTATCTTGCTAGTGGTGGTTTTCATAAACTACTTTTAAGATATGGTGAAAATTTGTAGTGGTTATTTTCGGGGGGGGGGGGGGGGGGGGTTAGAACCCCTCTAATTTCACCACAAAATTTCTTAAGAAATATAATTTAGGGGAAGTATCCACTCGAGCCCAATTGATTTACCATTTTAAGTGAATTCTTTGGAAATCAATTATTTATGAAAAATATAAATTTTATAAATGTATTTTTGATTGAATTAATTTTGGTTATTAAATTAATGAGATATATAGGTGTTATGTAAATAATAAAATATTTTCTATATTCATATGATGGCTTTTTTAGTCATTGGCTATTAATAAAACACTATTTTTTGTATAAAGAACTATTTTTTGAAGTTTAATTTTACGCCTTTGAAAGAACAAGTCTTTTTAAATTTAGATTTTTACACATTAATAATTTTTATATGAAAACACAAAAATTTTATTCTGAAGAGGGATATAAAAATTTACTTTGGATTGATTTGTGATATTTTTCTGATAACTTTCACATTTTGATGAATAGTAAAAATATGCTTAATTTTAATTGAAGATAAATTTTTTCATTGAAATAATTTTTATGGTTAAATTATATTATTTAATGGTTTATAAGTATAAATAGAATATATATTTACCATTTAATATAATTTATGTCATTGTAATTAATTTTACATTAAAATCATATGTACAAACATTTTAATGTTTTAACTTTGAAAAAAATCGTTCTCTCATTTCGACAATGGGATTGATTTTAAATTATTTACTGAAACTTATGTATTTTTAATTTTTAAAAAATGGATTCAAAATTT
Organism: Viscum album; assembly: GCA_963277665.1. NCBI lineage: Eukaryota > Viridiplantae > Streptophyta > Magnoliopsida > Santalales > Viscaceae > Viscum > Viscum album. The sequence goes on from OY728145.1 coordinate 2,086,065,544, forward strand.
GGAGTTAGTTGGTCCAAATTTTTTTAAAATAGTGGTTTTACTTTTGGCATTATGAATAGAAACTTTTGTAATTATTTTTATTACCATGGTTAAAGGAAAATCGGGTAATTAAAGCTAAAAATAAGATTATAAAATTAATTTAAGACATGGAAAAATTATATTGGATGACTAAATTCGACTCTTATCATTTATTGTTTGAAATGGAATCACTTGATGTCCAATTACATATGAATATGACATGAATGTGATAAAAAATAATTAATGTGACAAAATGTCACAATCACATTTTATTAAAGTATATTAATTTTAATATATGAATAATTAGGAGATAATATCAACTATATATAGTCTCTAGAAATATAAAATAATTATCTACATCATATATATTTATTTATAATTTTTATATATTAAATAATTACTATTAATGATGACACAATAGGGATTTAAAAATTATTTTATTAATAGAAATCTCAAATAAATGGTTTTATAAATATTAAAATGAATATCATATAAACTAATTAATGTTCTACACGAATTTTATATATGGATATGACATTTTAGGATTGTGTTGAATATTTTTTTTGAATTTGTGTTCAGTGTGGATTTTTTTAAAGTCAAATAAATGAATGGTATCAAAATTGACACTATTGATATTTTATGAAAATAACATTTTATTAAATTATTTAAAAATCAAAAAAATATTTAAAAATTACAGAGTTACAATTATAATATTTAAAAATAAATAAAATATTAATTTATGTTCAATTATCACCATATAAGTAAATTTTTATAACCAACAAATATTTAGAATGTTATTACCACAATTAAAATTAAATAGAATAACTAAGTGTCAATTAAAAAGATATGGTTTAAATTTAAAAAATAAAATTTAAAAAATTTATTTTTTGATGATATAACAGCCCTATATCATCTCATATTATAAATTGGGACATTTTGAATGTTTTTTTGGGTAGTTTTTTATTTTATTATAAATTATTATTTATGGAGTTTCCAAAAGTGCCCCTCAGCTCACTTATAAAAGGCTGCTTCCTATCTTAACTATTCACTTCATTTTGAGCCTTCAGGCTTAGAAATACCCTACCCTTATTTTTTTTAAACTTCCATATTTTCATTCTAGAGGTTTTATCAATCTTTAAAGGTCAAGTCTAGTGCTCTAAGAATAGATTTTGAAGAAGTACGTCAAGGAAGAGGTAATCTATTCTACCAATTCTTTAAAACTTATTTATTATTCTACTTCCTCTTAATTAGTTATTTCATTATAAAGTAATAAAATTAGTATCAATAATATACTGATATGGTATTATAAATATTAAACAACCATATTTCACCTTCTATCCATCCTACAAAAAATTAAATCATCATGCGTGCGTACTTATAATATACCATCTCCACACCATGGTGTAATATGTTTTTACCACCACCTTACTTGGATGGGTATAATGATGAAAATAATAACTATATGTTATTATTATAACATTTTACTAATTATTAAATATCATACACTGTCCACTTCAATACCATTCAATAATTTTGTGAATGATATCATCGCTCATGCGTACGAAGACCAACTATCTCCACAATGCTATGTGATTCATTTAACATAATATTAGCTAAACCATGATTATATACATGAATTGAATGAATAATTATAATATATATTATACTAATACCATTATTTAAATGATATAACTATAATTTAAAAATAGGAATAAGAAATTATCCAACAAAATATGCATAAGAACATAAATCAGTTAATACTTGAATAATGAGTAACAATGAAATGTTACTAAAAAACTGATGAAAATATGGTCATAAATGTTATAATAAAAATTATTATGATTATTTAATAATTTAGTATCATTATTTAAATCATTATACAAGAGTTTCAGATACATACAAAGCATATCAGATGTAACGTAGTGGATAACTTTTCAAATATCTTTTTTTCTGACATTGTTTATTCGTAAGTATTTACTGGGATATATTTATAATCAATGTCCATATTTAGTAAATATGTATTTAAAAATATTATTTATATCTTTATATACATGTTTAATGTATATTTTACCTATTGGTTAATGTTTATTAAATGGTATGAATGGAATCTTTTTTTTTCATTTTCAGTAAAAGATACTTTTTGACTTTTCTTGAAAAAGTATGAGAAGAATGTTTTTCTAACATGTATGAAATGAATGGATTTTTATGATTTAAAAATTACATATTTACTTGAAAATTCCCCTAATATCTTACAAGGTTATTTTTACATATAATCAATTCTTCTAAAATTGTGTGGCATTTTGAGAAAGGAAAATGTTTATGAAGAAGAAGGGATATTTTTCTCAAGATTTAAGATCAAGTGTTTTATAAAAATAATTTTCCATATAAGATGACATAGTTTTATGTTTATATCCCTATTGTAAATTTTATTTTATTGTTTTTATGATGGAATTACTTTTGTGAAATCCATTTATCTTATATGGATTACGTTATGATGGAATGATGTTTAAGAAACACATTTTTTTTGTTCCTTAGGTTATGATATGGGGAATGGTTTTTGTTTTGTGGAACATGTATGAATGATTTAATTATGATATGTGCGGGGACCTATATCTACCTAAAATTAAATAGGTAAATAATTATATCTCATGAGATATAAATTACTTTAATTACAAGTAAATCCAGTTTAGTAATATGAGATTGGAATGAGGAGTGAACTCGGGTCAGTATTGGACTTTGTCCACTATGATGGTCTCAGTAATGAGCCTTGACTAATATGAAATGATTTTATATTATTACGTGTGTATTACATAAAATCTAAAATCTTATGTTATGACTATTGGGATTACATTTCACTTTTATGATTTTTCCCATGACATGATAATTTGATCTTTTATATGCAGGATAAGAATTTAGAATGTTATGTTCTTATTATTATGATAAGATTGATATTTCCATTGTTTATATTTACTGAGAATTTGAGCTCACCATTTCATATATTTATTTTCCCCAAGTAATTAATAATGGTATTAAGTAAGATATATAAAAAAGGAATCTAGTTATGAGGAAATAAGTACGAGATAATGTAGATGTTTTATGAACCAGTTGTTTATGTTTACCAGTTCCTAAAGACACTAAACCTATACAGTCCTGGAATGGTTTTGTTTATGTTATGTAATAAATATTATTCAATGTTTAGGTAATATCTACATTTTAAGCATGGTTCTTTATAGTTGGTTTCAGAGGAAAGGTATAACCTTTGGAAACTAGGATGAGAGAACCTTAGTAGAAACACTAAGGATATGTCTGAGTATAATTTAGAATCCTATCCTAGTGTTCAAGAGAAGTTCATGAATAACCTAAGATAAAACCTAAAGTGTCCTAAATTGAAATTTTATTTTTGAATTATGTGGTTTCCCATTATGATTCATGTTTCTCACACTATGCTTCTTGGTTTTAGTTAATGGATGGAATCCAAAGGAACCACGTTAATACTAAATGCGATGGGCAATGTAATGATTAATCCACTGAGAAACCTAATGTTATGGGAGATGGAATGAAATATCTTTTAGCCATGCTCCCACAACTTCACTAAGCTACAAATCATGCAGGTCTTCAAAAAGAGAAAAGGAGGGAGAACAATTCTGTTGAATCCTTTATGAGGCAGCGACCACCTTCATTCAGAAGTTATTCTAATCCATTAGTGTCCAAACAATGAATCACTACCACTAAAAAGATATTTTTAGTTCTACAATTTTTTGAACATTAGAAACTCATCTTATCAATATATAGTTTGGAAGGTGAAGTTGATCAATGTTGGATTATTATAAAAAATATGAGGTAAAGTGATGAAATTAATTCCATGGAATGGGACGAGTTGAAGAACATATTTTTCAACAAGTAATTTACTTGTACTCTTCAAAAAAATATGTATAAGGAGTTTTTTGAACTTAATAAAAATGAGGATGAATCTATTGGTACCCACAAAGAAAATTTACAATACTTACAAGGTACGCATCTGAAATTATTATCAAACCTGGGAGTAGAATTGATCGATTATTTAGTGGCTTAAAACCAAGTCTCTGAAGGGTATTATCCATATGAAACTTCAATATATATGAGGAAATTCTTTGATTTGATATCAATGTTGAGATGTAGATTAGATTAACCCATCGGTGATATGGGTTTGATAAGAAGAGAAGAATGGAATTCAAAGGAAAATCTAAATACCATAGTGAAAAAAAGTTGAGTTTTCACTTATGCTCAAAGTGTGGAAATAAATATATAAGGAATTGTCTTAAAGGGACAAGTAAATGTTTTATGTGTGTAAAATAATTTCGTCGTGTAGTTTAATTCCAATGTGACAAGAAACAGATTTCTTATGTTGCGAACAAAGAAAAGGGTACATAGAATGCACCTCCTACACTTCAATGTTACAATTGCAAGGAAATGGGGCACTATGCCAATAAATTCCCTAATCCAAGGGTTATTGATGATGATCGACGTCAACAAACTCTTAAGTCTAAAGACAAAGGAAGGTCACATGAAATCACTATTGGTGACTTGGATTACGATAACAAAGTTGTTAAAGTTAAATTTATCATCCACTATAAAGTTGATAATGTTTTATTTTATTCTAGATCCACCCACTCTTTTATTTATGAAGATTTTTATAAGGGTATCATCGTATTAACTCAAAAATTAGATGTTTATATAGCTATGAAAACTCCTAATGGCGCAACGGTCACATCCAATGTTTATAATTCTTCTCCGGTTGAAGTTTGTGGGAAAGTGCATCCTACAAATATTGTGATCCTTCCTATAGTGGAATTTTATGTGATTCTTGGCATGGATTTGATTTATATATATGATTATCATATCAATTACCAGTAAAGGAAAGTCACATTTCATATTCTCGATAAATCTATGATCATATATCGATGCAAGGATGAATATAACCTTCCTATAGAAATTTATACCATCTTATGGGTCTTGATTACTATAAATTTGGGGTATTTATCTCAAATTATTGGGGAGAAACTCATGATTAAGAATACACCCATAGAATGGGAGTTTGATGATGTCTTTCTGGATGAATTTCTAGGTCTTCCACCAAATCATGAAGTTGAGTTTTCAATCGAACTCATACCGGGTGCTACGCCTATTTCAAAGACACCTTATCAAATGTCCCCAATTGAGTTATAGGAATTGAAAATGAATCTCCAAGTGAATCTTTATAAGGGATTCATACGCCCTAGGGAATCACCTTTGTTAGCACCTGTTTTATTTGTAAAGAAGAAATATAGTTCAATGAGACTCTTCATTGATTATCAATAACTTAAAACGATCACTATTAAGAAGAAATATCCTCTTCCCCATGTTGATGAATTATTAAAAAAACTACACAAAGATCAATACTTTTCCAAGATTTATCGTCATTCAAGATATAATCTATTAAAGGTCAAAATTGAAGATATACCAAATACGACATTCCGTACAAGGTATCAACACTATGAATTTATAGTAATGAATTTTGGTCTAACTAATTCCCCCTTTATTGTCACAGATATAATGAATACCATATTTAGAGACTACCTTGATCAGTTTGGGGTAGTATTTATAAATTATATTCTTTTCTACTCAAAGATCAATGCAGAAAATGAATATCACTTTAGAATTGTGTTGAAGACCCTGATAAAGGATAATATTTGTGCAAAATTTACAAAGTGTAAATTTTTTCTTCCAATAGTTTTATTTTAGGGTCACATAATATCAAGAGATGAGATATATTTGGATCCAGCAAAATTAGAGGATATTGAAATATGGTCGATACAAAAAAATGTAACTAAGATCTGAAGTTTTCTTGGTATGGATGGATATTATCAACGTTTTGTGAAATATTTTTCATGATTATCTAATCCACTGAAAAAGTTGACTCGAAAAGGAGTTAAGTTTGTTTGGATGGAGGAATGTGAAGAGAATTTCATAGAGCTAAAAAGATGGTTAGCCAGTGCAGTTGTGCTCACACTGCCTTGTAGTAGAGAAATGTTTGTGATCTATAATGATTCATCCAAGAAGGAGTTGTGATGTGTTGTCATGAAAAATGATACGGTGGTAGCTTATGCCTCAAGACAGTTGAAAATTCATGAGAAAAATTACCCAACTCAGGATTTGGAGTTAGCTGCGATAATATTTGAATTAAAGACATGTAGGCATTTTATTTATGGTGAAATGTGTGATATTTATACTGATCAAACAAGTTTAAAGTATATTTTCACACAAAAGGACCTGAATATACTCTAAATAATATGGTTGGATTTTATTAAAGATTATGACTACTCAATACATTACCACCCTAGGAAAGTGAACAAGGTGGAAGATGATTTTAGTCTAAAATACCATGCTAGCTTATCCATGAATATGATAACCAAAGATAAAATATTTATGGATTTGCAAAGGTTGGATCTAGAAATTTTAATTTAAGCGGAGAAATATTATCTTTCTCAAATTAATTTTCAACCATATATACAAGAGAAGAATAGAGAGTCGTAGAATAAAGATGTAGATTTATAAAAGAAGGTGAGAAATGTTTCTGAATTCATGCATTATTATAATGTAACAATAAGGTTCAAGAACCACATTTGTATTCCTACTATATAATAATAAAAGAAGGATCTCTTGGATGAGTCTCATAGTTATTAATTATCTATTCATCCTAGAAGAAAAAAGATGTATAAGGACCTGAAAGAGTATTTCTAGTGGGATGGAATGAAAAGTGATGTTTCCAAATATGTTTCTCGATGCTTGGTTTTTCATCAAGTTAAAGCTGAGAGATAGAAGTCTAATGGGATGTTGTAACCATTACCCATACCAGATTGGAAATGGGAAAACATCACTATGGACTTTGTTGTCGGACTTCCCAAAAAATCTAAATTCCATAATGATATATGGGATATAGTTGACCGCCTTATGAAGCTGACACACTTAATTGCTATTAGAGATGATTTATCATTTTATAAGATTTCCAGGATATTTCTAAAAGAAATAGTAAGATTTCAGGGAGTACCAATTTCTATAATATCTGATCGAGATCGGAGGTTTACCATGAAGTTCTGGAGAATTCTTCATCATGCTCTGGATACAGAGTAATGTTTCAGCACTGCCTATCATCCTTAGATAGACAGTTAGTCTGAGAGGACAATTCTAACTCCAGAAGACATATTGAGAGATTACGCTATGAATTTCAAAGGTAGTTGGGATCAACATCTTTCATTGGTGGAATTTTCTTACAATAACAGCTTTCACTCCAGTTTTCAGATGGATTTTTATGAATCCCTCTATGGAAAGAAGTGTAGAAGTCCAACTTGATGGGATGAATTTGGGGAAAGAAATCTATAAGGACCTAATCTTGTTGATGAAATGGTAGACAAGGTAATATCTATTCAACAACATATAAGATCAGCTCAAAGTTGACAAAAACGTTATATTGATAACTGGAGAAAAGACCTAGATTTTGAAGTGGGTGATAAGGTGTTTCTACAAATATCACCCTAGAAGAGAGTAATGGGATTTGAATGAAGGGAAAAATGAGCCATAGGTATATTGTTCCTTTTGAAATTCTAGATCATGTTGGGAAGGTAGCTTACCCATTGGTGCTTCCACTGAATTTATCTCAATTTCATGATGTGTTCCATGTATCTCTTGTGAGAAATTACATACTATATCCTTCACATGTACTAATCTCATAATTCACACCACTGGAGTAAGATATTTCTTATAAAGAACAACCGATAGAGATTCTGAATCATAGTAAAAATGTTCTAAGACACAAGACCACTCACTTGGTTAAATTTTTATCGAAGAACCACCAATTTGAAGAAGCTACATAAAAAATTGGTGATATGATGAGGGAGAGGTATCCAAATCTATTTTTTTTCCTAGTGATGAATTTTGAGGGTGAAATTCAGTTTAAGGAGGTTAGAATGTTACAACCGGATGTTTTTTATGAAATATTTTGTTTAAATTATTTTTATTATTCAGTATCTTTCATTGCATGAAATCATGAATTTAAATGAACTACAAGACACCCTTTGTATAAAATTACCTTTATATCCTTGCCTTTATGTTAACAGAAATAATTATAACTAACTTATGAAAATGTATTGTAAATTCATTGGCTATCAATTATTTATGAAGAATATAAATTAGATATTTGTATTTTTTAGTGAAATACTTTTGGTGATGAAATTAATGATATATATGTGTTATATACTTAATAAAATATTTTTTATATTCATCCAATGTATATTTTAGTCATATGCTATGAATAAAACCCTATTTGATTATAAAAACCTATTTTTTAAAAGTTTGATTTTGCACCTTTGAATGGAATAACCCTTTTAAATTAATATTTTTAAAAATTAATAATTTTTATATGACAACATAAACATGTTATTCTGAAGCAGGATATAAAAATTTACTTTGGTTGAATTTCTGATATTTTTCTGATAACTTTAATGTTTTGATGAATAGTAAAAATACGCTCAATTTTAATTGAAAACAAATTTTTTCATTGAAATAATTTATATGGTAAAATTATATTATTGAATGGTTTCAATGTATAAAGAGAATATATTTTTACCATTTAATATAATTTAGGTCATTTTAATTAGTTTTACATTAAATTCAGATGTAAAAGTATTTCAAACTTTTGTAATGTTTTAACTTAAAACCTTGTTCTCTCACTTCCAAAATAGAATTGATTTTAAATTAATTACTACAACTTATATATTTTTAATTTTTAAAAATGGACTCTATATTTGGAATTATTAGGTACAAATTATTTTAATAGACTACTTTTATTTTTTGGGCATTATGAATAGTAACTTTGTTAATTATGTTTATTACCATGGTTAAAGGTAAATCGGGTAATTAAAGGTAAAAATAATATTATAAAATTATCTTAACACCTGTAAAAATCCTATTGGATAACTAAATTATACCCATATCATCTATATTTTGAAATGGAATCACTTGATGTCCACTTACCTATGAATATGACGAAAACGTAATAAAAACTAATGAATGTGACAAAATGTCAAAATCTCATTTTATATAAGTATATTAATTTTAAATATATGGATAACTAAGATATAATATCGTAAATAGATAGTATTTAAAAATATAAAATAATTAACTACATAATAAAAATTTATTTATAATTTTTAGGGTTTAAATAGTTACCATTAATGATGACACAACAGTGATGTAAAAATTATTTTATTAATAGAAATATCAAATAATTTGTTTTAAAAATATTAAAATAAATATCATATGAACTAATTAATGTTCTCCAACAATTTTATTGGTTACTATGACATGTTATGAGTGCGTTGAATATTTTTTTTGAATTTATTGTTTTTGTGGATTTTTTTAAATTCATATACATGAATAGTGTCAAAATTGACAATTGATATTTTAGGAAAATAAAATTTTATTAAATTATTTAAAAATAATAAAAATATTTAAAAATTACAACATGATATTTATAAGATCTAAAATTTCATAAAATATCCATTTATGGTCAATTAACACCATATAAGTAAATATTTGTAAGCATTAAGAATTTAGAATGTTATTATCCTAATTAAAATTAAATAGGACAACTAGGTGTCAATTAAAAAGATATGGTTCAAATTTACAAATTAAATTGTCCAAAATTAATTTTTTTATGAGATGACAACCCTATATCATCTCATATTTTATATTGGGACATTTTGGAGGTTTTTTGGATAGGGTGTGATTTTATTATAAAATTATTATTTATGGAGTTTCCAAACGTTCCCCTCGCCTCACTTATAAAAGGTAACCTCCTAGCTCACCTATTCAATTCATTTTGAGCCTTCATGCTCCGAAATACCCTACCCTATTTCCTTATCAACTTTCCTATTTTCATTCTAGATGTTCTTTTCATTTTCAAAGACAAACTCTAGTGCTCTAAGAAGTGATTTAGAGTAAGCACGTTAAAGAAGAGCTATTCTATTCTACAAATTCTTTCAAACTTCTTTCTTCTTCTACTTATAATTCATTAGTTTTTTATTATAAAGTAGTAACATCAGTTAAAATAATATAATTATATGTTATTATAAATATTAAACAACCATATCTCACCTTCTATCCATCCTATGAAAAATGAAATAACCACCCGTGCATACATTTGACTTACTGTCTCCACATTATGGTGTAATATGTTTTTCACCACCACATTACTTGGATGGAGATAATGATATAAATAATAACTATATATGATTATTATAACATGATACTAATTATTGAATACCATACAACATAAAATTCATTACCATTCAATAATTTTGTGAATGATATCCTCGCTCGTGCGTAGGTACAACCTACCATCTCAACGATGCAACTTGATTCATTCCACACAGTCTAAATTAAACCATGATTATATACATGACTTGAATAAATAATATAATATATATTATACTAATATGATACAGTAAATTATATAACTAAAACTTAAAAAGGGGAATAATAACTTATCCGAAAAAACATGCATAAGAACATAAATAAGTTAATACCCGAATAACGAGTAACAATGAAATGTTACTAATAAATGGATGAAAATATGATCGTAAATGTTATTATGAAAATGATTAAGAATTCTTAATAAATTGGTAGCATTATTTAAATAATTATACATGATTTTGAAATACATACAAATCATATTGGATCTAAGGTAAGGGATAACTTTTCAAATCTCATTTTTATCCAAGATTGTTTATTCATAAGTATTTAATGGGGTATATTTATCATCCACATCCATGTTTGATAAAATTTTATTTCAAAATATTATTTATATCCTTATATAATTGTTTAAATTTAATTTTAGATGTTGGTGATTTTTACTATATAGTAATAATGTAATTTTTTGTCATTTTCAATATGAGATAATTTTTGAATTTTCAGGAAAAATTATGAGAAGAATGTTTTTTTAACTTGTACGACATGATTTTTTTTACTTTTTCATAATTCCTTATTAACTTGAAGCTTACCGTAAAATCTTAAGATTTTATTTTCACATACAATTATTTATTCTAAAATTGTGTGTCATTTTGAGGAAGGAAAACATTTTTGAAGAAGAAAGGATATTTTTCTTAGGAATTAAGCTCTAGTGTTTTATAAAATTTTTTTTCCATGTAAGATGACATAGTTTTATGTTTATATACCCATTATTAATTTGATTTTATTTTGTTTATGATTGATTTATTTTTTTAAATCCATTTATCTTATATAGTTTATGTTATAATGGAATAATGTTTAAGATACCAATTTTTTGTTCCTTGGGTTATGCTATGGTGAATGTTTTATGTTTTTGGGAACATATAAGAATGATTTAATTATGAGATGGGTTGGACCTATATATCCATAAAATTAATTGGTTGAATAATTATATCTCATGAAATATGCATGACTGGAATGAAAAGTAAATTCGATTAAGTAATAAAGGGTTGGAAGGAGGAGTAAACTCAGTTCAGTAATGGAATTTGTCCATTATGATGGTCTCAGTAATGATCCTTGAATAATATGAAATTGTTTTCTATGCTTATGCGTGTATGAGCGGAAATTTCATGTATTATTTTTTGAATATTGGGATTACATTACATTTTTATGATTTATCCCATGACATGATATTATGATCTTTTATATATAGGATAAGATTTTCAAATGTTATGTTCTTAGGATTATGATATGATTGATAATTCCTATTTTTACCATTATTGAGCATATGATCTCACCCTTTTATATTTTTCTTTTCCCTATGTCATTAAGATGGTTACTAATTAAGATATGTAAAAAAGATGTCTAGTTATGAAAAAATAACCAGGAGAGAGTGTGGATGTTTTATGAACCTATTGTTTATGTTTCCTAGTTTCTACAGACACTAAACCTATAAGGTCCTGGTGTGATTTTTGTTATGTTTTGTAATAAGTATTCTTAAATGTTGAAGTGATATATATATGTAAATTATAAGACGTTATACTACACCACTGACTCTACACCACCTGTAAATTCGTGTATTCTCAGCCTATCCCCTAACGACCCTACAATCCCCCACTGTCGCCCCTATCTAATCCCATAGACTCCACAAAGCTTCCCCCCATGCCCCAGCCTCCACATGTATCCTACACATATCCCCCTGTTGACGTACCCTGAAAAACACACTTGGTGGGTTTCTAACCCTAATTTTCCACGTATACAGTCATGCCTCCACTACTATGCTGAGTAACCTTGTTATTAATTATATACGGATGATTATATTTATATATATTTGGATGCGTATTCAAATAAATATTACTTTAATAATATATTTAAATATTTAACTAATATATATATTTATAAAAATTAATGTATTCATGTTTATATTATGTATTTATAAATCTATATTATAATAAATTTATATTGCATTAATTTTAGAAATTTATATAAACTATATATTTATATGTGTATTTACATACATTTGAGTAAATATATTTTTGACACATATTTTTAAATCTATTTATGTTATGTATGTACACATATATTTATATATTTATAAACAAATTTATGTAAATTATTTGTATTCTTAAATACATATTTATATATTTCATACATTTTTATTTATATAATATATATAAGTATTTATTTAATATATTTATATAATTTCATTAAAAATATACTTATATAATGCATTTCGATACATATATAAATATATTTCAAATACATGAATATTATATATATATATATATATATATTTATGCATACAATATATTATATATTTATGCATACAATTAAATAAATTTATATTATATATTATGTATACAAATATATATAATATGTAGACAATCAAATACATTATTTATATAATAGAGTCATTTTTATTTATATGCATGTATGTGTTCATATATGTATAATATATTTATTATTATTACATAAATTTTAAAAACTATAAGGAATTTTATGTAATACATTTTTTAAATAAATTATATTTATGTATAAATTTATATAATTTATTGATTATTTTATATTTTAATTAATATTATTTTAAATAAAATTTTCAAAATATAAATTTATATTAATGTTCTCATTATTCAGTTACATTTATGTATAAATATATATTATATTAAATACAATCATATAAATATGTTATATAATATGTTTATAAAATGTATTTAAATACACTCATATATTGTGTTTTAATTATATATATATATAATGTAATTTTTTAGGAAAGTAGTGGGGGATCAAAACCCCCTTCAATCTCTTAAATTAGAGGTTGGGGGAGGTTAGACCCTTATAATTTAATATATATGAGGGTGTTGTGAACTGCCACTAATATCAATGATTAAAAATGGTTATGAACCCACCTTAATTTCTTCAATTAAAGGGGGTTCAAAAATTCCTCTAAAATATTATATAATATTAAAATAATAATGTTAAAAAAATTTATAATGGGTTCAAAACCCCCTAATAAATTAGAGCCCCTCCTCCAAATTTTATGATTAGCATTGGTTGTGCGTAACTTCCTCTAATTTATTTATAAAGTAAATTTAGATGGGGTTGTGCGTAACCCCCTATAAATTACAACAACTAATTTGAAATTTATTTGTAGTGGAAGTAGTTAATAGCTTAACTCAATGGGGTTGTGCGTAACCCCCTATAAATCAACAACATAATACATGAGAAAAATTAAAAAATTATTTTAATCCACTTTAAAAATATCTTTATTTTTTCATGATTAGTACATTTTAGTTATCTCATAACCAGAGTACATATGTGAATGTATAGGGTGAGAATAAGGTCTACTAAGGAAAATAAATAAATATAGTTTACATGTTGTATTGAGGAATATCAATAAGAACATGAGGAATATCATTATGGAATGAGAAAGGGAACTTGTAGAATAAGAAAAACATGATCCATAACATGTATATGTGTTTATAATATTTAAATGATATATTCATAATAATATCATAAAATTTTATAACTGAAGTGTCATACAAATACCAACGTTATTCACTAAGGTATCATAAAACATATCATCTATAGTGGTTAAATTTTTTACCCAATGCATTGGAGAACTATTCGAGTGAACATTTAATATGCCTTAGTTAATATGAGTCACATATATCATAATAAAAATTTTTATAAAAAACCATAGAGAATAAAAGAAACGACTTTCATATCAAAATCATGGCATTACAAAATGATTAAAAACATGAATATTATGTCATTTTCAACCCACATAAAAGGAATGTGGGTTTCATGTATATTAATACCAAAATAAAATGAATAATTTTCAAATTTAGGTGAATACCCTTTTAAAATAAAAAGGATTTGGTATTCACAATAACAAAATAAAATATAATTTCTTGAGGAGAATAGAGAAATTTTGAGAAGTAAATTCGGTATCATAATGGGTATAAAACATGGTTTTGAAAAAGGGTAAAATGAGAGGGGAAAAGGGTATCCCACAAGTTAAAAAAATAAATTGGCAGTAATGGTATGATAATAATGGTAATATAATTGAGTTACCATAATATTTAGAATACATATATGAAAAGAGGTTCTGGAATCAAAAAGCAATGATGGATAATTCTCTTGCCTTAAAGAGATACTCCTAAAACTTGAATATTGGGACCTTGGAAGATTGAGAAAAACTTGGTAGGACTCATTGGGAGGTAAACATACAAGATATTCATGGAATATGTATTATGAGTTCAAGGAAATGGATAAATAGGTGGGTATTGTTGCAAAAGTGGGGGTTTTGTTTAATAATTTCCAAATAAAGGCTCTGAAAATCTAGGTTGCGAAAAATGAAAACCATGGGCTTGACCATGATTTTTTCCAATATTTTTTTTACATTTGGGGAATATTTTATATTAATGTAATCCAAAATAGTTGATCATATTTTTATATTAATTTTTTTGGTCATGGAAAATTAAATTTTCCACAAATATAATGTTCTTAATGTTAAAGTTTCCATTTTAGATTTTGGAAAGTAAATTATAGGTTTGGAATTTGAGTAAACTCTATTAAAATACTTGATATTAATAAAATAAAAATTTTTAGGCCGTTTATTTTGTTTAAATAGTTATTAAATCATTATTACATAATTATGAAGTCATTAAACATACTGAAAAATAAAAATGTATTTTTACTATTCATGGGAAACAAAATATTTTAGAAAATTCTCATAAATTCACTCAAACCTAATTTCAATGTTATGATTTCAAAAATGATGTTTATTTTATCATAATAATTCTATAAATATGATTATTTTAACTTTTAAATATAAAAATCCTTATTTCTTAAATATAATAGCGGGCTAAAAATGCATTGTAAAATTTCTCACACATGAAAATTTTAAAATTATTTTATCATTTATAATTAAGTAAAAGGTTTTTTATCATACTATTTCCTTAAAATAAGTGTTATTCATAATAAGTTAGATTATTATAAAAATTTATATCTTTTTAGAAAAGTAAAATTTGGATATGAAAAGTCAATTTATCAAATTTCACCTCAATAAAACATATTTTTATTAAGAAAAAATATTCTTAAAATGGAAATAATGGAATAAAATTTTATTTATAGAAAGTAATTACAAAATAATTCTATGACACATAATCCCCTATAACACCTGCATATAACCAAAGGTTAAGGTGTGTGATGGTGATAGATTAATGGGGTGACTTGACTAACATTGATTGAGTGGTAATTTCCACTAACTTGAACTTATCTCATAGGTTATTTCATTCAAGTTCTACTTGTTGAATATTATCTTGGGATTGGTCAAGGTAAAACTTCAGTGATTCTCCCTCCCTCCCAAGTTTTAAAAAATGGACTTCATATGACTTGAATCTACTAGTTGAGGCCATCATTTCTCATTTTTTCATTAATTACCCATTTCCATTTTTTACTTACAAACACTAATTATAATGTTAAAAGTTTTACTGAGAGTATAGTTCCCAACATTGATAATTAACCAACTATTATATAACTATTGAATCTAAATGGTCAAATTTAACTTTGTATTCACTTCATTATTAAAGAGATATGGTTTTGTTTTTTATAATATAATATGAAACAAATTTTCAGAAAACAATTACCACTCAAAAATTATAAGCTGTTACACCGACACTTTCATGAGAGGAACTTCTCTTTTTTGTGGAAACTATAACATGTGATTATTATCTTTCTAATATTTAGATTTCATGATTTTTTATGCGACAGAATCATTTTTTTTGGAAGTCAATATTATTAACTTGAGACACACCTTTCACATTAATCCTTATTATCTCTTAGAATTAATGATTATCCTTATAGGTTTAAGTCACTTTGAAAGATAATTTTTCCACACCTACCTCCACTCTTCATATTTTTTTCTTGGATATTTCAATTTTGAGTGTCGGGGAAGGGGATTTTGTGGGTGTTATGTGGGATGAAATTCATTATTTGGTGTGTGAGGTATGTGTCACTAATTTTGAAAGTGGATATAGAGAAATTTTAGTGATTCAATATTCATTTTATTTCATTTGAATCATCCCATTATCAAACAAAAATAATGAGAAATAAAAATAAAAAATAAAAACATGGGTTTTTTCTTGGGTAGGGAAAAAATCACATTTACCAAATAATTGATCTTAATATCGTATGTTGTTAGGTGGTGGATGTGATATTAATTTTTATTACATATTTTGAATAAATAAATAAATGAAATGAAGATTAGATTGAATTATTTATTTATTTTAAAGGATTTTTCATGCACAATATTTCCTTATAATCTCATCTTGCATGAAAAATATTTATTTTAAAAATGAAAAAAATTATAAGGGAGAATTGTGATGAAATAATTCCTATATAGAATTTATGACTCATGTCCCCTAAAAGAGGGGTTGTTGTGTTTCATACATATGAGTAATTTAATAAGTTATATTTTATGTATTTTCACTTGAATATTCATGTATTTGTATTTAAGAGTTCAACCTCTTTTTTGAGCAACATTTAATCCATTTACTACCTACCATAATCCTCAAAGACATTTAAACCTTAATGAAAATCCATTCTAATTGGAAATATTTTTAAATATCATTGTTTGGATAGATTATAATTTTCACAAGCCTATGGTGACACATTCACTTTTGAAGTATGACCATAACCCCAAATTTAATTTCTCTTGAGTGATGAGTGACATGAATTTCAATGTGAGTAGGTGTGGTTAGGCCATTGATGGATGTTATAGGATAAATTAATTTTAATTCTAGAGATGAAAATGAAAATGAATTTGTTTCATATATGAGACATGATGAATTTCTATTTTGGAAAATAACTTTTAAAATTTCTTTTTTTGATTTTTGGGGTAGATTTGGACTCAAATATTTGATGATTACCCAAGAGTGAAATGTTTAGTGTGGGTGAATGATGAAACTCATAATATCATATATTTTATTATGTAATTAAAATTTATAATCAAAAAAATTTAACATTTTATAGGTAAGTATCATATATTCCGGTTTTTAAAATAATATAGGTTGAATTTTTGAATTTAAAAAAAAATATGTTTATAATTTTTTAAGTCCACCATAGTATTTTTATCATATAATACTTAACGATGTGAATATTTGGATTAAATTTTGTGGGATTATTCTAAAATAATTTATCTATATGTTTCATTTATATAATAAAATATAGATCCACTATTTGAAGGGCGATAAGGGTACATGAATTCAATGATGATGTGGTTCTGATAGGATGGGTCCCACCAAAGTAATATGGCTATAACATTTTTTCAATTACTTGGATTGTCTTGAAAACCTGAAATACGTTTTATAATGCTGTTTGGATAATTTAATTGAACTATATAAACTTATTGGATCACAATTATCAAGGTCTATAATGTGTGAGAATTTGATGCATCTATATTCATTGAATCTACCATTATTGAAATATTTTCAGAAATTATTTGATAAAAAATCCTTAAATATGATTCCATATAAGCTTTAATTTTATGTTTGAACGTGAAATATGTATTTTAAAAAGTTTACAAAAGTTCATACAATAATATTTGGCCACTAAAATATCCAAAAAACATGTGTACATTCGGTATGTCAAATCTAGGTAGTCTATTTGGAAAGATATATTTTCTTTAATGATCTATCCATAACATCTCCAATACATCTATAAATAAGATTAAATTGTGATGGAAATAATATTATAATTGTAAGGAAAACATTATTTAAGATAAAATTTCCATATTCATCAATTTATTGTTAAATATTTCACAAAATTTAAGAGGATATAATAATTTTTTTTCCACCTCCCTTGCCTATAAATATGCAATTACTCTCCCCTTCAAAGGATCCCATTTTTACATTGATTAATTTCATTATATTAGTGTCTAATTTTTATGATATAATATTTTTAATAATTTTTTATTTTTATTGGTTTTATTTTTCTATTCTATTATCTTGTTTATACCTTGAATTTCCCCTCCCCACGCACCTTTTCAACTCCATGAAATTGGGGAAATAACCTTGGTTCTGGTTTGATGAGGGCGGAGCGGTGATGCTTGAGTTCCTTGTGTGATTAAAATTTTCTATTTTTTCTATTTTGAGAATTATAATAGTAGATAAAATTGTTTTGGTGAATGAATCACCCCACTTTATCAGCTTTTGTGTTATTCTTCCTGTTCGATTTTATTCCTCTATGTTGTTCCCATAATATTTCATGAAATGTGTCGGTTTAGTATTGTGGTGATTATGTGAGGGATATTATCATGCATTCAAAGGGTTGGTGTGGTATAATTAAAATTACTATGGGTGGTTATAGGGTTATATATTTTATCACTTCATTTAATGGGATAATGTGATTAAATTTTTAAAGAATAATGATAGCATCATTTCACACTCTGAAGAATGGTAACATCTTATCACTAATGTGTTTGTGTGATTTTTTCTTTTATCTTCCTTGATAATTTTATATCATATATTTATATATATTTATAGAATTCATATAAAAAACCATCATTATATTATTTAATTATTTAGTATTATATTATTTTTTATATAAATAGTGATAATATAAAAATAGTTTGTGTGATTGGACTTAACAATAGATCAACCCTAGGGTGTGAAAAATGCTTCATTATTTGGTAATAAAAATTTATTGAAGTGGTATTCATTTAAAATCCCATGAATTAGTGCCCTAAATCCAAATAATTTGTACTTTGTGTTACCAATGTATTCATATATTTTAATATTAATAAACACTTTATCAAATATTTATTGTTCTTCTATTTGGATTTAATGTATTTATTTTCTAGTGTATCTATGTTTTTGAAAAGGTCATAGTTTTTCCCACTATGATGAGAACCATGAAGTTCTCTGATTATATTATTAAATATTATTCTATGTTGAGACAAATATTATGTTGACTATTCAATGAGAGTACTCATAAGTGAAGGGGACTTCATCTCATGAGTTTCACTCTTGGTAATCTATAAGAGATGAGGTTATGATAATTGACCTATCAGTAGTAATTCCACATGCATGCATGTCTTTGGAGATTTATGTCTATGAATGTGTGTAATTATCCCTAGACATTATGAATAGTTTTAATGCATATCACAAGTTATGTACATAGATGTATTATTTTAAAGTATGATGATATATGTTCACTACAAAGTTGGGAAAGTTAGGTGTTTCATGGGTTTTATGTTATTAATAAATAATTCAAGGAAGTTTTTTCCCTTCGAAATTGTTTATACTTGATATCTCTACCCTTTGACTGGACTGATATTGTCAAACTAAATTCTAAGGATATAATGTATTGGTGGGTTCATTTTAGTTATTCAAAGAAGTACATATCAAGAATATAGGTTTATGAAACAAGTGTGCAAAATTATTGATGAGATATAATGACAAAGAGGTTATATTACATAGTGAATTTTCATATATGGTTATCATCGTTTTGACATTAACATCTTCCTCTTGGTTGCCTTTTTGCATTTCTGCACTCAGATTCGATTGAGGAAGAAGCATATAGGTTTACAAATTTAGTAATTTATTTGATCCTAATTAAATTATATTTTAATTTAATTATTGGAATAAATATTATTCTTACCTATGAGGAACAGTATTTTTTCAAGATTTACTAATCATAAATATTCAATCACTATATTTATTTGTGAGTTTAATGTTAAAGGTAATATTTATTCATTATACTCTGATTATTATAAAAATTTATTTATTCATTGAATTAATAATATTTATTATTTGACGTTGGATAAATGTTGAGGAAATAAATGTATGAGTTATTGAGTCTAGCAGGAATGGTATATTAAATATCATTTAAAAAAATTTAATTTATTTATTTATGGAAATGATATTTATTTTATCTATGAGACATGAGCACATTAAGGAAATAATACTAAAAATAAAAATATTATAATATGCAAGGTATGATATGGATTATGAGAATAATTAAGTCCCTATGTGTAATTAAATATTTATTGACCTAGATCTATTTATACCTGATTATATCATTTTCTTATGGTGAAGAGGAAATTATATATACCAATTTTATCTCTAGGGAATTATCTCTACAAAGATCTTCTTTTTTTTTTCTCTCATTCTCAAGATAAACTCTCCCATATTTTTCTCTTTTCCCAATAATGATAAGAATAATGATCTATCCTTCAACCTTGAAAGATTTTGTTGTGATTAACTTGAATCATTCAAGATAATCAATTCCTCTATAAAAGAAACTAAAGATCCATTGGTGATGTTTTTATATCAAAGTGCATGTGCGGATCACCACCAGATAGATTTTACACTTAAATCCTTATTGAACAACAACAGTAAAAATTAGATGATAGTTTAGATGATCAATATCTTCCTCGAAGAAATAAACCAAGAAAAGGCATTATTCATGTATAATTATGAATTTAATGTGAAAAAAGATCCATTATTCATGGTTACTACATTTTTTTTCAATTTATATTTAGATGAATTTATTGATCTTGAAATTTCTTGTCATGTACATCTCAAATTATTTGATGATTACGAAAAATGATGAGTTGGACGATGACTCAAAAGATGCTTTTTTTGTGTCTAGTACCTTCATATTTTATTGATACTTAGGGTAAAACAATGTAAATTTTTTTTACCTATGTATGTCATTCACTATCCACTGAAAACCCAAGAGTCTATAAAACATTTCATTTATAATTAATAATATTTTTATATTTAATGATACATTTTTATAATTAATAATACTTTTTAAAAATAATTATCAATGTTTAAATATTTTTTATATTTAATAATATATATACGTAATATTAATATATTTTATATAATTATATTATAATATATTTATTATAAACATTTATATATAAATATATTTTAATATTAATTTATTTGTTTATATATTTGTAAATATGGACATATTTATAAAAAAATATATCATTGAAAATATATATTTGTAAATAAAAAAATGCATCATAACACTAGATGAGATCGCGTAATACAGTTATTATCTAATTTCCCATTAACTTGAAACTCTTGGGTTAGAATCCCACCAGCCTTGTAATTATTATACATATATATGTGTGTGCGTGATATATATATATATATATATTAGCTATTATCCCTAGTAAACTTTTTTAAGCATATAAAAAATATCATTATCAGCGCATTCAAAAAATAAATAATTAAGATTTTTCCCTTTTTATTTTAGACATAGAAATTGTGTTGTTCTTTCTTCACCATACTATGTTCCTAGTAAATTCCCTACTAAAATTTGTGTCAATATTTTCAGTTAATTGAATTATAAACTATAGTATGTACTCAAAACTTGGTTTTATTGATTTTTTTATAAGTCAAATATGTTTTTTTGAGTGATTCAACAAGTTTCATCACTGCATGCTAATATATATTTGTATATTTGTGTGTGTGTGTGTTTGATAATATTATATATGTGTGCGTGTGTGTGTGATATGTGAATTTATAAACGTACACACACAATTATATTTTTATACCAATGAATATATATATATATACATATAGACCTATGGGTACATAAATATACATTTTTACATATATTATCTTAATATGAATTTATATTACATAAAAACTTATATATATTTAAATGTTATATATAACAATACACACACACTTGAAATGTGTAAATGTTATGTTAATATGTAATTTATCTGTATACTTTATAAATGTATAAAATATTGGATTTATTTGTATTATTTTGTATATTTTATATATGCATATATTATATTTTATAAGTTTATACCTTAAATTTATACTCTATATAATTTACATATGTAAAAATAATGTACTATATACATACATTCTATATATGAAAATATTTTTAGCGAAATGGGAATTTTTTTGAACAAAATGGGATGAACATGAATAAAAAATGGATTGATGTCATCCGTATGATGAAATAATATTAGGACAAATACAAATAGTTAATGATTCTTAAAAAAGATCATCAAAATCATCCCTCATGAATTATTCATGTCTGTTTAAGATATTGTTATTCAAAAAGAATTTGACCAGATTAGTTATAAAAATATGTGATCTATAAAATAATTGATTGGAGTTATAAATATTAGAATTGCCATGGGGAAGAAATAAATGTATCTAGTGACCAAAATAATAATATAGTTTATGGATCATCTGATATACATGAAAGTGTATATGATTATTTAGATGATATTGAATAAATTATGACAATGGTTAAAAAAGGCTTTATATACTATCCAAAGTTGTTTTATAATTTAAAATGATATAATATAATTCCATTTAAATATGATTTTACTTAATATACAACATTATTAATCATACTAAAATGATATAATTCAAAAGTAAGAAATAGATGAAGTGACACTAAAACTAAAAAACTACAATCAATCTTGAAGGATATGTTATGAGATGATAATGATCTTTCTTATCAAACATATGAATCTAAATAGATGTTATGTTCCTTGGGAACAAACTTATGAAAAAATAAATTCTTTTAGAAAAATTTGTATATTTTTTTAAAAGGATAACAGTTTACTAAAAAAATACCCTTTGTGTGATGTGGCTTGATATTAGGAAGATTAATCAAGTCTTTCAAAAGTCATATGGTACATTCCAATCATTCCAAGATTTAGACAACTATATATAGGTGAGAATAAAACATTTTAATTAATATGGAATATAGGTAAAATAATTATAGACGGTAAAATTCAACACTTAGAAGGTATTACTCATAGATAAAAATTTATAATGAGTATCTTGAATTTTAAAGTAATCAATGAAACATCAACCTTGTAATATCTATAGACGAAATGGATCATTTTGTGTAAACTGAAACACTCATAATATATGTTTCATGAGATCCTATATCTAAAAGTATCCCTCCTAGGTCAATAATAGAGAAATTGAGATACTGAAACTCATAGCCCACCTCTAGTAGGCTAAAGGTTGAAAATGTTTACCAAGGCTATATAAATCACCCACATGTGAGGCATTATACTATCTATAACTTTAAGGATTAATAAATAAGATTATAATATCCATCAAACAACACCACATAAAAAATAAATTCTAATACATTTTGTAATTTCATACATAACTAGATACAACTAAAAAGAAAATAGAGAAGGTATAAATCCTCAACAACCACCCTAAAGATCCAAAAACTCCTAAAAAAATCTACGAACAAGTAATTTATAGCTTGATAACTAACTATTTTGTATTGACATGAAAATAGTTTCTATATATGTAGAGTCAAAATAACATGTATACTCAATAAGATACTCCCTAAAATATCTTGTGAAAAAATAAGAAATAAGCATACTACAAACTAGTGAATAAATAAATTAAAATAACTCAACACCTTAATAGATATAATATTCTTTTTCCATCCTCACCATGGATCACTCACCCAATTAAAATAGAATTAATTCATTCTATATCAAAATAATATATATAAATAAAGGCACCCCACTTCTATTTCTCTAATCTTTTTCACTCTCATGCCATAATGACTGCATCCTATGCTCATCCCTCTTATACGTTATCCCATACCACATGAAATAGTATCAAAACCATTACAACAACCAGTTTGGACTAACATCTCCAAATCATCATATCCCAGTACACTACAACATAAATCGCCTTTAGTAGTGGTCTTTTAGCCATGGTTTTATAAACCGTATCTAAAACCTTTTTAAAAAAGGGTTTAGGGGCGGTTTATTAAAAACCGCCGCTAAACCTTGTTTTTTTCTCAGCGGAGAAACTTCCCCTCGACCCTGACCCCACTTCTCCCTCAGACCCCCGTGACCCTAACTTGTTCCCCTGATCCCCGTGATCCTCAAACCACAGCTCACCTCCCCGTCGTCGGTGATTTTTCTTGTCGGCCATCATCGCCACTTCCCCCCAACACCCGACCCCAAACCCCCTTCTCCCCCAACCCCTACGACCCCACCTTCTTCTCCCAACCCCCACGAGACCCGAACCCTAGATTTCCTCCCTGCCACTGGTGATGGTTCTCACCACCCATTAGCACGCCTCGCCGCCCAAAGCCACTGTTGACTACCTTTTTCTCCCCTCCATGTAGGTTTTTATACCATTATAGTGTGGTTGTGGTATTATTTTGTGAGAGTTATAGGATAAATGTTTTCTTCAGTATTTCCATGAGTGGTATTCCATGTGGTCATCCTTTAATTAACATTAGAGTAGTTTTGTGACCTGGGTTTAGTGACATGCCATTCCATGTTGAGGAACATGCGTATAAGGGTGTTTATTTTATTCCATTGAGTGCCTTTTCTTATTTATCAGGTATAATGAAGTATTAATTGTGCTCTAGGATGTGTTTCTTTTTATCGATTTAATGTGGTTTTCATGGTTTGTGTAATCATGTCACTTTGGTGATGATTTTCCTCTTAGGTCTTCATATCTAATGTTTCACCATTATAGAGAAATTATAATTGGTTGGGATACCAATGATCAGTCTCTGTGTGTTTTCTTCCCATTATTATGGGGTGATTATTTTGGATTCCTTTAGTTGGGTTGTGCTATAGTTTGGCTATAGTGACTATAGTTAATCTAGAGTTAGTTTTTATATTTTTTCATTTGGTCTAGTTTGTAATTCATGAGGCTCTTAGGAGTATTATTTTAAATTTTTATATTCCTAATTTCAAATAATATCATAGGATTGGATATACCAACAACATATTTGTTGTATCTTCAATTTATTTCAGTTAGGAACCTACTTCTTAAGGCTCCTAGTGAATTTTGTCAGATAATTCTTATTTATTTTAAAAAAATTATCTCAGGGAATGGTTTTATTAAGCCATGTGTCATTTGTTTTTAGGTTTTTAAAGTTGGTTAGTGGTTGATCCCTCATTAGAGGGAAGGTAGCATTAACATTCCTACTTATCCTATGTTCTTTTAAACACTCTCAGGGAGAAAAGTGGAAGGGTGGGGAGTTCTGGACACCATAATATTTCACTTTATTACTCTTGATCATGTGATTATTTCCTCCCCTGGGATTGAGGTGTCTTATGATTATTAATTTGAGTTTTGGAGGTTTTTCTAGGGGTATATGGTTAGGCATACAGTTTGGGAAATTGTACAGTCAAAACATTAATCCCTATGTGATAATAGAAATGGAGGACCATATGATCTCTGTATGGTTAGGGAAACCATGTGATGCAACCATTCCGCTTATGGGGGATGAGGCATTGTTAAATACATAGTCGATATATGGTTTGGTAAACCATGTCAGAAAACCATATGGTGTACTCAATTATATATATATATATATTATTTTCTCCCCATTTTTAATTGGGGCTTCCACACTAAGGCACCCCCTTATACCCCCCACATCATCAATGCTTATCCATGGGTTCTTTTTTCTTCCCTAAGGTCCTCTAAGTGGATTTGAAGTGATTTTTGGGTGGTTCATCATTCAAATTAAGAGGTATGATCTTACACTCTCTCCCACTCTTGTTTAATCTCTTTTTACCCTTTCTTATCTAACCTTAATTGACATGTATGGAATATTTTCATTGTTATGGTAGTTTTAGATTGGGTTTTTTGGTCTCCAAAAGTTTTGATTCATTTATTATGGCCTAAACCAGTGGTTATCTCTTAAGGTGAAATCATTTCACCACATGAGGTTAATGTTTCCATTTCATTGAATTTTATTTAAGAGATTTATATGTGCTTGGATTTATAAATTAATTTATAATGTAGATAATAAGGGTGTGGGTTATATAGTTTTGGTTTATAATGGTTTTATATAACTAAATTTGGTTTTCATTTGGCTTAAAGGTATTAATTTCATGTTTAAATAAAATTTTTATATAAATTTTTATTTTATAAATTCTACATGTTTGATAAAATTAAAAGAATGGTTTTATATAATAAAAACACATGGTCATTCTATTGTAAGGGAAATTGGTTTTTCAAAGGGGGTTACCCTTTGGGGGTTAAATAGTTTCCATGTTTCAAAGGGACATGTTGTTTTATGAAATGGAATTTTGATTCATTTTTATTATGTTGGTTGTGTTTTGGAAATGATTATGATTTCCCTTATATTGGTGATTGGTATTAAAATCATTTTAAAAAGGGATTAACAAATGTATATATTATATGTGATAATTGAAAGTCTTGGATGGCACTTTGTGATGTGATACTTGAGTTATTGGTTCGATGTTACCTTGTTGAGCCCCTTTTCATTTATTTATGATGTCATGTGTATACCTACGATGGTTGTTTGTGATGTGATTCATGATTTTCTTATGGGTGGGGGGTCATTATAAGCTAAATGTGGGATGTTGGAAGGATTTCATGTTTATGATATCCTTTGGCTATTATTATTTTCATTGTATGACATTCACTTTAAAAGTCTATCAACTTATAGGGAACCCTAGGATACTAAGTGGGAAGTCATGGGACGTTTCTAGGCACATTGAGATTACACACTTTCTAGTTACCAGTAGTTGTACAAAATACCGAGCTTGTGGGGTGTCACCGATGAGATTGGGTTTAGAGTGATTTGTTTGACGGATGTGTGACCATTAACCTGATGGAATTAGGTCCACCTTTTCATGTATTATACTTGTCCCATTAGTTCCTAATGTGTTTCCTCATGGTATTTATCATGTGTTATGACTTTAATTATTTATTATCTTGTGTATTGCTTTTTTACTTGGATGGAATTTAATTGAAGCATTGATCCTCCAATTATTTAGTATTGATATTGATGAGTGTTTTTCCACTTGTTTAATGGAATACCTTAGGACTTTCTATGGGGAATTCCGCTTCATAGTTATCCTTGTTTCCTTACGTTGAGTTTGTTGTGTTAAAGCTTTCAAGTGAAGGGGATTTTTTTTAAATTTTCTATCCATTATTATAAATTCCTTTGATATTTTTTAAACCATGTAAGGGTTTTTTTATAAAAGGGGTGATGTTTTAGGGATAGATGAATGAGTTTTAAATTTGAATTATTCCATGAAAAACTTCTTTATACCATGTTTTATAAATGGTGTTCATTGATAAAGTGCATGTTTTATATTTTATTTATTTATATATCATGTTAATAGAAAAAAACCATTTTCTATTTTATTCTCAAAATAGAAATTGCAGTTCATCTTATAAAACAAATAAAACTAAATGACTTAAACTGAATATAATTAATAACTTTTCATGAAATTCAGTTTAGTATACTCTCAAGAATTGTCGAAGATAATACTTCCAATTCAACTAACTGCTATATCTGAATGATCAAGTTGAAAATATCCCAATGCTCTGTAAGTTGACTTCTAATATAATGATTCAATATAACTCTTAACTTTTTTACTAATGCTGAACTTACTCAAATATATCTGAAAATACCCACTATCTTCTTAAAATGTATATTGCCTAATAAAATACTCACTATCTTCTTGTTTCTTCAAGTGATTTTGTAATCACATGTGTATAAGCATACACATGCATGCACATATGTACTTTGGTTTTCTAGTGGGTGATTTACCAAATGTATTTATATATAAAAACATTACGTAACATATTTATATATTTTTTCAACTAGTTTATATGAATCTCTTTCCCTATTTAGTAGTAATTATGTGTTTTATTTTTTTTAATATTGTGTAGGCACATTGTGATAAACATGGATAAAAACTGCATCACATTACCGAGGAACAAACCTTAGTATGTTAAGGGTTTGAAGGAGTTTTTAGATTTTGAAATTTCTAATTGATCAATTGAAGGGAGAATAAGATGTCCATTTCCTAAATGTAAATTTAGAAGATGGTTGAATAGAGTTGAAGTTTATGAATATTTAATACTGAAGTAATTCCCTGGTCTATATTTGTGTTGGATTTGGAAAGGATAATCAAACATTATAGAAAGGTTGATCACTGATGTTAATAAAAATAATGAGCTCCCAACTTCATCGATAATGGAAAATGAAATGAAAAACCTCATAAATGATGCATTTGGTACTGCAAGACACCACTATCAACATCAAAACATAACAGAACAACCAGATGAGGGTGCTGAAAATTGTCACGTGACAAGTGATGTTTTTGAGACTGTAACACAAACAGATCAAGATTGTAACATGTCATTGGGTTTTTATCTTGAGGGTGCTACAAACTGTAACATGACAAGTGGATGTTTGAAATATTCCAAGATTTATTTTCTGCTGAAGTTGTACCATATTAAATGTCTATGTGGAATTACAAATAAGGCAATGTCCATGATATTGGAATTGTTTCGTGATGAATTTCCTGAAGAAAAAATCCTTGAGTCTTTTATGATATGAAAAAAATTGTTAACATTCTTGGTCTGAATTTTACAAAAATAGATGCATATCCCAATGATTGCATGCTTTATTAGCCAGAGTATTCAAGTAGAATGAATTGAAAAAAATGTTCTTCTAGAAGGAAGTCAATGGGTGATGTTGGAAGTCTGGATCAAAATACTTTCATGAAGAAGAAGAAAGGGAACACACCTACAAAGGTTTTTCATTACTTTCCTTTAAAACCTCGATTGAAAAGATTATTCATGTCATCAAAACCCTCCGAACACATGAAGTAGAATTCTATAGATAATTACAATGATGGGTTAATGAGACATCCTTGAGATGCACAATCATGGAATACATTTGATTCATTACATTCACATTTCTCAACTGATCCTAGGAATATTCAATTGGGATTGGCTGCTGATTGATTCAACCCATTTGGGACTTTGAGTACCAGTTATATCATTTGGCTAGTTGTTTTGATCCCTTAAAATCTACCTATATGTATGTGTATGAAAAAAACATATTTTATCATTTTGATGATTATTTCTTGAAAACAAATACTTGGAAATGATATTTATGCATACTTACAGCATTTTATTGAATAATTACAGGAGTTATGAAGCAACGGTGTTGAAACATTTTATGCTTCTTCTAAAACAATATTCCAAATGCAGGCTGCTTTAATGTGAACCATTGGTGACATCCCTAGGCTTGGGAATTTATCTAGTTGGAAAATTTACACGGGGTTGTCTTGTCCTATTTGTAACTTTGATTTTGAGACCAAATGAATACCTCACAGTAGAAAATGGTTCTTCTTGTTCCATTGAATATTTCTCGATGCATCTCATAGATTTCAGCTGAACAAATCAAAATTTAATTGTATCATTGATTGTAGACCACCTCCAATGTTTTAAACTGGTTCAAAAATATTTACACAACTTGAAAATGTTGAACCATAATTTGGGAAGGTTAATAATTTGAATGATAGTGGGAAAAAGTTTCGAAATGCATCGTCAAATGAAATCAGAATGCAACAATAAAAGAAAAGAAGTATATTTTCAAACTTCCTTATTGGGAATTTAATTTGTTGCAGCATAATCTTGTTGTGATGCATATTGAGAAGAATTTATCTAATAATTTTATTTTCACATTGCTTAATGAGCATGTAAAGTCGAAGGATCATCTCAATGCTCGCAAGGACTTACAAGTAATGAACCTAAAACACGATCTCTGGCCAGATGAGAATGAAAAGTATGCTCCAATAATTTTTGCAATGAAAAATAGGGATAAAGATACATTCATTTTGTTTTTAAAGAATGTTAAGGTATCTTATGAGTATTCAAGTAACATCTCAAGGTGTGTTGACTTGAATAATCATAAGTTACATGGATTTTAAAAGTCACGATTCACATAATTTGTTACAATAGTTACTACCATTGGCATTGCGTACATTATTACCTGAAAAAGTTATTGTTGTTGTACTCCAATTCTAAACATTTTTAAGATAACTATGTGAGAAATATCTACATCCATTTTAGATTTAAAATCTCTAGGAGATGTCTTTATTGACCCTTTATTCAATGGAGATGATCTTTCCTCCGTCGTTTTTACTGTCATGATGCAGTTAACTATTCATTTGGTTGAGGAAGCTAAATCAAGAGGCCCCGTTCATTATCGATGTATGTATCCAATTAAAAGGTACTTTATTTATATGTTTTTAAGTTAAGTAAACAATTTTTGGCACATAATTAAATGTATAATTATGTTTATTTTACTTCACTGATATCTCAGGCATTTGAAATCATACGTGAAAAATAAATCTCAACCAGAAGGCTCTATTACTGAATGATATTTGGATGAGGAGTGTCTTAAATTTTTTTCTAGATACTTGGATGATAGTTATATAATATTTAATTGAGTTGGATGTGTTTACCACACAAGAACTCAATCCAAAATACATCTGAAATCAAAAATATTTCCTGCTATTGGTCGATCAGTTGGGAGGACCTCAAATGCGACACTGACAAAATTGGAATTATTACAGGCACATAGATATGTGATGCTGAATAGTGAAATTAAAGATCCATTTATTAAAGAGTCTAGGATAAAAATAAAGAGACTAATGGGATTCCAACCAAAAAATAAGAAAGATATAATGGAAGCTATTAATAAAGAGCTTGTAGAATGGTTTGCACGACGTATAAGTTCATAAATATTGCAATAAATCTGAATATTAGTTTGACACATAAATTTTTTAAATCTAATACAATATATTAATTTTTTTAGATCATGAATACCGATACTCGAGAATAGTTTTCATAATATTTGATGTCTCTTGCTCAAGGTCCTCTAAAACAGGAAGGAATGTTCTACGCTTACAACGTGAATGACTTTAGATTTCGTATAGTCAATCGAGAAAGGGGTTTGAAGACACAGAATACTGGTATATTTAAATTTTCTAAAGTGAGATACTATTGAAAGCTAACTGATATTATTGAATTAACTACCACATGAATTTTTTAGTTGTTTTATTCAAATGAAATTGGGTTGATATTATTAGAGGTGTTAAAAGAGATTCCTTTCAATTTACTTCTATGAACTTCTCTCACTTGATGGATGTTGGTGATCATGAACTTCATGATCCATATATATTATCATTGCAAGAAAAAATGGTATATTATGTGAATGATGTTTTGGATGAAGGGTGGAGTGTAGTTTCTCAGGTAATATAAAGAGATTTGTATGATATGGGTGATGAATTTGAAGATTTGACCTCTGAAATTTATTCTCATCAATAATAAGAAACAAAATTATTTGTCTATCATAATATTGAAAATATTATCCTAGAAAGGATTAAGGAAGTGGATGAAGTAATGGAATAAGAAAAAGACTTGATTGAAGGAGAAATTCATTATATGTATAGTTATTTACTCATTCAGCAACCACTTATTTCATTTTTGCAGTCATTCTTTATCATTGTTATGTATATTTTTTTGTTAGTACTTTTCATCTATTATCAATTTTAATTTTTTTTCTGAATATTTTTTTTTCGAAATATATGTTCTAAACTAAATTTTATTTGATTAAATGATAGGAATTCCAAGTAGGAAGTGATACACTATTTTATCAACTACTGTGAAACATAACGATCCATCTATATCCCTATCTACAGAATATGAGCCACCAGATGCCTTCCCCCTGCGACATCTCCCCCTATACCATCTCTCACACCCTTTGTGGGAGTCCCTTTAGAAGATGAGTCATTGAATCCTCCTTCAGCATCCTCAACAGCGGGGCGACGACGTGACACTTCTAGTTCATCACAGGCATACTGGAGGGTCACTATTATAGGTACAAATTTTAATATAAATAAATTCATTTCCCTTTTTATAATAATTTTTTTTAATTAAAGATGAAAAAATGCAACTTTGGAGAAAAATATAAAAGCTAATGATGTGTGGAATATGAATGGAGGGAAGACCGTTTCTCCATTTGATTCATATGGGGTCCCTACAGATGATGCCATAGGATTACTGGGCCAAATTTTAGGACCACTAGTAGCGGAGCCCATTTCCCTTTATATTTCTTCTGATTATTGGAGACATAAGCCACCAAGTTGGAAAAATGAAGTTTTTGATTCCCAAATAAAGGTAATTTTAATACATTATGGTGTAATTGAATGTCATGTTATTAATATGTTCAAAATGAATTTCTGTATATAGATGTTTTTCCACTTTATAGTTGCTGATATGATAGCATGAGAGTAGACATTGAAAAATCTTGGTAAGAAATTGAAAGACTTCAAATGGATATTTTAGAGCGATGTAAATGATACTTCTTTGACCGTCCATCAAATGTATGAGAAGCTACCCAATGGGGTACCCAAAGAATAGTGGAATGTTTTTGTTGATAGACATCTTGATGTGAAGAAGATGGTATTTAAATATAAATTAGTATATTAACCTCATTTTACATTTATAAATGTATATGAAGGGGATATGACATTGAATACATTACTATTAAATTTAATTTTATTTATTTTAGGATCTTTCAAGAGAGAATGCATCAATTTGGGATAAGCAAGTCATTCCTCACACTACGGGGTCATAAATCTTTTCTAGAAGCCGATCGACTATGGTAATATTTTCATTAGTTTAAATATTGGTAAGAAAATATTATCTATTTTATATATTAAATTGTTGATTTATCTTTTCTTAATACAGTCACATAATTTAGGTCATGAAGCATCCCGAACTGAAGTGTGGTTGGATGTTTACAAAAAATATGATAGAAGTTTTGTTAATGAGCATGACAAAGAAGTTGGGGTATGAACTCATTTCATTCAATATAATAACTTTTTATTAGTTTTAAATATCTTAATATATATTGATATTTGATTTATATGTAAAAATTAAAGAAATTTGGGATGTCAATCTTGGGAAGTCCTACTCAGTCTCCCAGGATGACCCGATTGCTAAAGTCATTAGGAAGGAGCATCCTGGTAGAGTGCGCGAGATGGGTTTGGGACCCGTACCATCTGAGGTCTTTGGTAGGCCATTGGGGATTTTAGTTGCATATACTTTTATTTGTAGTCATTCCATACCCATAGATGCTTAGATATAGGTTTTTTCTCAACAAAACACAGTTCAAGACAAGGGGGCTCAGATATCTTCTTTGTAGAATGCGTTGACTGATATACGTCAGCAGATGATCAGATATCCCCCCAATGGTATTGCATTGACTAGCGGTGAGCAGGTAAATCACAAAAATTCAAAATAATTTAGTTTTCAAACTTTTATTGGTTTTAAGTTTAAATATATAAATGAAACACTATTTAATTTTCAATATAATGTTCTTACCGGTGGTAGTAGGAAGTAGAGATGCTGGTGGAGAGGGTGACGATATCAGTTCCTCATCGGACAGTGATTAGTAGTATTATTGATATGTGGAAAAATATTGTAACAGTCGGTTTGTATGTGTATCATGTGTGGCACATAGTTGCCTCTAAACATTTTCATGACCTTACATTTTCTTGATTTCTCATGTTTCCTTTTATGTATTTTATTGATTTATAATGTTTCCATTTATGTCTTGATTTCTCGAGTGTGGTATGTACTATATATATCGACTTTTTATTTTGATGATTCATTTTTCCTAAATTAATTTTTTTACTATAATAACTTATCCTACATTTTCTAGCCCAATTCATTCACCACTAAATTTTCATTTTTAACATTTAAAAATATTGAACATCAAAATTTTCTACTTTCCCTAGTATTCATGATACTCTTTGTTTTTTCTACTTTCCCTGAGACCCATCTCTCTCCATTCTTCCTTATTTGAAGATGAGATTATAGCACATAATCAATTAAGGAATATTATCATTTGGTAAATTGTGCGTTAACAAGTATTTTTCCCTCTATTCTAAGACACATATATTTCAAGTTAAATGATTCATGATCATCTCTAACTGTGTTTTAACCATTCCCCACCTAGTATCCTTATTTAACCAAGCCACATTGTTTTCTAAGGAGAACCACATGGTTTACCATGACCATGTTCCTATCATACAACCATTTAGAGGCCCCTATAATGCTTAAAACCCAAAAAAACAACCTAAGAATTCACCCAATAAAATAATATCTCAGAAACAATTAAAGAACGACGGAATGGATTTATTGTTATTTTAGGGACTAGATTCTATATTGACGCTATTTGATTTTTTTGTCTTTTTATTTCAATGCATGTAGGCCTTTATATATAATGTTATGTGATCTTGGGATAGCTATTGGTTGATGAGGTTTGGCAAGGGAGGGATATGTTTTTGGAATAGTTAACACCAATGATAGTGGGATGTATGTTGATATGAATGGTTATATCAAGGTTGGAACTGGTATAGGTGGAATAGGTTGAACCTATACTTGGCACTGTTTTCATGAAATATGACATACATACTTGTTTATAATTTTGTTAAAATGTCTAATAGCCATGTGATATGTTTATCTGCATTCCTCTACTCACTGAATGATGCATTTGGTTGTGATTAGTTAAGCATCTCTTATTTATATTGACTTTAGTATGTATTATGTTGGTGTTTTGGAATTCTTAGAATGGTTTTTTAGGGCACTCGTACAGGGGCTCCAGAAACTGGTTCTTTTTTTGTAAATATTCTCTTTAGTGGTGATTTTAACCGCCCTAAACTGTAACAAGTACATTTAGCGGCGATTTTAACCACTGCTAAATGTAGATATGTTTCTATTAGAGGCCGTTTTAACCGCCTCTACGGTCTTAAATTTAATGGCGATTCTAACTGCTGATATAGTGGCCAATTTTCTATGCTATTTTCACGGTGGTTATATTGTTTTTTGCGGTGGATTTTCCCGGCAGGCCATTACTTTTTTAGCAGCGGTTTTAACCACTGTAAAAAAGTAATCCCCTTCCCGGAGAAACAACCATGAAAAACAATATAACCGCCGCCAAAATGATCCAACTACGATGGTTCCCATAATCCACCACTAAACTGATTTAACCACCGCCAATTGTTTCCCGAAACGTAATTTAGCGGCATTTTTTGGAAACTGCCATAGAATCATATGGCGGCCATTTAAACTACCGCCATATTAAAAAAAGCCATCGTGAAATTGTAATTTTCTTGTAGTGGTAGATGAGAGTGTATTCCTGAAAGATATTATGACCATTATACATTAATTATACCTCAAACCATCATATCCCATGCATATACACATCTGGAAAGATGAAACCACCATGTCTCAATATAAAAATGAACTATAACTCCCTCTATTGTTTCCAGTAGATAAATTTACACTAAAACCTTGAGCCATAAAATCCATGGTAGGAAATCACTCTATACCATAATCCATTATAGCCTAAAATACCCCTACTCATCTATATCAAGAGAGAGTGGGGGATTGGGAGAAGTCAACCATATATTCAATCACAATATTAGATATTGGAGAAAACTCCCCCTAAAATATTTGGGTGTTGGTTTCCTTATCAATGTGGGTAGGGTAGTGTATGAAATTAGAAAATATAAATGATATCATGCACATGCTATACTAAATAAAACTACCTAGCATTATAATCACCTGCCTCTATATTTTTACATGACCCCCCAACTACCACTTCCAAGGTCTATATATCAAATAATAATACATACATCAACTTCAATATTAATTAATTTATTATCAATTATTTTACATTATTCCATCTTCATTTCCATGTTTAGTATTTTAACCTTATAAGGCTAGCTGCTTCAGCACCATAATTTATATTCTTATATTCTGAATTATTTCATCATGATCAATTAACATTAAATAACCTCATTCATTTATTAGTTCAATTATCAATTTGTAATCATCTGGGTAATCTAGTACTCATCCTATGCTACCACTTAAGATATACACTCATATCACATTTCATCAAAATGCATCCCATAGTTGGAAACTGATCATATAAATAACATCCAACCATTGATCCATAAAATAATAATAAAAAAGATTAATATATATCAATGATAAATCCTCACTCTGAACTCATCCTAGCCACCCAATGTCATTCCCACACCATTAATCATAGTATAATCTATCACGCCATCACCAAAATCAACCATTACTGCATTACTGG
This sequence comes from Viscum album, assembly GCA_963277665.1. Lineage (NCBI taxonomy): Eukaryota > Viridiplantae > Streptophyta > Magnoliopsida > Santalales > Viscaceae > Viscum > Viscum album. The sequence continues at coordinate 2,086,102,096 of OY728145.1, forward strand.
TATCCAAACCCATTTCTCAACATATAATCAACCATAAATATATCCCTAATCCACCAACCCATTAATTGTCCAATAATCCAACAACACATGGTTATAAATCAATCATATCAAGGCTCTAAATCCCTAGATCACAAATAGATTTTCAGATTTATAATATAAAGATTGGAAATGGAACTAAGACCCTGACATCGAGGCATTTAAGACACCCTCAATATGAAATAGGCTCGTTCATACCCAAACATTTATTCTTTAAAAAACAATTTTAATTCCATATTTAATTAAATGGTTTATTGTTCATATTTTTTTATTAATAAAAACCCTTAGATATTAGCTAATAATAGCTACATATTAACACAAACCCACTTCACACATTATTCTCATGTCAAATCAAATCCATGATGATCAGTTGTAACTTTTTAGGGAATATTCATTTAATTATAACTTCATGTGGTTTTAAGTTGTTAATTAATTTTTATCATATAACACATGATACATAGTATGAAAAAAGGAATCAACAAACATATATCACACTATATATAAGTAATAAGTGGAAAAATGTGGAAATAATAAATTACATGTGATCACAAACCAATATATTTATTTAATCTTTCCATCATGAAATATTAATCACCTATAACATATGATAATTACATTTTAAATGTTCTACTATATGGAATTGTAAAAAAAATCTCATATTAATTTATTAAGTATTTTAATACAAAAGCATATGATTATCCTGATATTATCAAATAATATTTTCCCAACATCATGCAATTATATATTTCTCTCTCTTTGATAACTTGTAAAATAAAATTTTTTGTTCTATGATATGAAATATTCTCAATAAGTATAATAAAATGGTATTCAATTTCCATATTATCAGACATTACATTAACTTCATATGATAATCCTTCTATTTATTTTATAAAAATATTCATTATACATCTTGAAATAATTTTCCTATTTCAATTCTTTGATTTCCAGAATTATGAAATAATTATTAACATTCAAAAACATGCTACATCGATATTCATATTAAATATAAACAATTTATGAAATGTGATTTCCTACTTCTCCATCCTAGATAATTTCTAGATTATTAATTAATAGAATATAGGATGAAAAATTATAGATTTTCCCAAAAGATAATTTATTGATACAACTAGAGATTATCCTAGAAATTAAATAATAATAATAATAATATCATGTATGTGATTTACAAATTTATATAGGCAAAACACATTAAGCTACTAGATACAATATCATTAATTTCTAATGTTGAAGTTATCATTAAAAATATTAATAAAATATAATAAAAGTTTATTTTATAAGTTCATCAGACTATAATAATTATTTATAACATGTGATATTATTTCTATATAAATTATAGAAGTAAGAAAAATAATATATTAACCATATTCTGAATGCATTTTTTTCTTCTTCTATTCATGTTTGATTTTTCAAAACCTTATTCAATAAACTAGTTATATGAAATTGCTAGATTTTTTCTTCCTTATGGATAATTACACTTATTTACTAATAGGAATTGAAAACATGATAAAACCACTACTATGAAGATCAAAAGAGGGTATGAATATGAATTAATTGGAAGGAATAAGCTTTCATGTATATCATAAAAATATAGGTGAATGATAGGATACATGCACTGGGATTGAAAAACACAAGCCTAGAAACAAACAAGAAGAGTTCAAATGAATTGAAGAAGACTCTTTGATATTGAATGTAATGATTGGATCACCCAAACACAAAGGAAGAAATAAACTCAAACTTGTGAAAGAGATTAATTAGATTTATAAAAAATATATAGATTTTCTAGATATCTCAAAAATATTCATTGAAATCTCAATTTAATTCACATTAAATTTTAGTTTCCAGTTTAATTCTTCCATATTCTAGTTTGAAGACTCTTAGAATCAAGGAAATTCAAAATATGTCATTTAAATATCTTCATATATTCAAAATCATCAATTTTAAAATTTGATTCTATAATTTCCATGAGAAATTATTTATAAGAAGAATGGGGAGAAAATCTTGGATTTTAAGAAAATTTCACTACCCATACGCACAAGGTATATGCTGGGTATGGGTAACACGGTTTTACTCTTTCATGGCTAGTCTATAGCGACCTAGACATTAAAAACATAAATATTACTTCATTTTAGATGAATATTCAATACCTTTATAATAATACATTTTCTAGGATCATAAAGGTTTAGTGTATTTGGAGACTAGATACATAATCATCTTATTTCATGATAGATATTCAACATCTCCCACAAAGTCCTCTAATATAGTACACTTCTTAGTCATTCCCTACTTAAAACATTTCTTCATAACCTAGATAAATGAAACATAATAAATGGTGATCAAATATTCTTAGTAAGGGTAAACATGGGTGATATCTATAAATTATAATAAGTGATAATAAGATAAGAATAAGGGTATGAGGGCATGAGCTTAACATTAGAAAATCATACCCAAAAATTCATAGATCATAAACATGAATCATGAAATAATTATTTGGTAGTTCATATGACATGAATCATAAGATAATCACATACCACGAGTCACAAGAATAAAACATTTTCTAAAGAACATGTCTTAAGAGAGTGGCATAAAGTGTAGAATAATGATAATCATAGAAGTATTATGTCAATAATAACCACCCATACATTTATCATATTCTAGGCATGGTATAACCACTTGTGTAACCTCTTTTGGGATTGGGATAATTTAGAGACCCAAACATCTCGTACATAGATATCACGTCTTAATAGAAGAATATTTATTAAATTTTACAAATACAATCTCATGGAATGTAATGGTTTATTTTTTTTGATACTTGCTATGCAATATTCTTATTTAGTGAAATATCTTAAACATATCCCGTCTATACTATAATTTCAAGTATTTGTGATGGGAAATTTGCAACAGACGAATTTCCCATTAAAAATAGTCCATGGACAACACATATTTATGACAGATGTGGAATTTCATCGCAAATGGTAACTATTTACGATGGATTTATTAATCCACCACAAAAAATTTTGGTGGGATTTTCCATAGCTTAGCACGAAAATAATTCGCAATGGGTATTTGAGATGGATTTATAAATATGTCATAAATTCCCTTTGAGTTGATGGTATGTGTGATGGGAATTGAATTATGTCACAAATAATTTTCAATAAAAACATTATTTTGGACAGAATTAATTTCGTCGCTATTATACCATCACAAAAAGTATTGAGATTTAGAAGCCTTGCCACCCCTTTCTTATTCCTCATCTTTTCTTATTCATTCCTTCCAACTTCTAAACACAAATAAACACTACCAGCTACCCCAATCCATGCAGCCCTAGAAAGCCATGTTTCTTCTGATATTGGGTGATTTCAAACCAAATCTCCATGGTATAGACTCTTCTTTATTTCTTCATCATTTGTTTTGCGTATTTTCATTAAATTGATAAATTGACAAAACCTTCGTTTAAAATTTTTCCCTATTTTGAGGATTTATTTGACATGTAGGGTTAGTCTAAATTTATTATTATAGATTCGAGTATTTTGATTATGCACAAATTGTTTTAATTTTGTTAATAATATTTTCCCCAACATTTGATCTTTAAACTGTATAAATTTTTTTGGGGTTTTTAGGGTAGTTGAAAAATTATTATTTTATATTATCTGAAATATGATGATTATTAAAATATGATGGAAGTTTTTATTTGTTTTCAAATATACTGGTTTCTTAAACACTTAGATTTATTTTAATTTTCTTTATGTTTTAGGGTTTTTGGAAATTAATTATAATTTTATCCGTTCCTTTTTGTGTATTATTTTTTTGGTTATATTATTCATTTCATTTGTTTCCTCATTCCTAATTTCTTATGGAACGCGCATGTATATATGTATAAATATTTCACTATTGGAATTTGGGCTATTTATAACAGTTTATATGTGATAGGATCCCATTGAAAAATATCTTTTGGGACAGGGCCCCGTCGCAAATGCCTTGTTGCTAAAAAAACCATCACAACTAGTATTTTTTGTAACGATAAACCATTCTGTAACAAATAGTTCTCGGATTAAATACATTATATTTATAAAAACTTGTTGTGATAGGCCCGTCACAAATAATTTTTACGATAGGCTCGTCATCCTATCGTAAATAGTTCTCTCTTTATATTTGTTATATATACCTAAATTGTTTGCGATGGGACCGTTATAAAAAATTATTTGCGACTGGTATTTTTACCATTGCAAATAAGTTTTAAAAAATAAATATATAAACTATTTATGAAGGGGTCCTTTCGCAAAAGGTCCCATCATTAATACAAAATAATAAAAATATTTAATAAAATTATGATTAATGAAAAAATAATATTAATATTAATAAAATAATAAAAAAATAAAATATATTAGAATACTCAATATTCACAAAAAGATATAAAAAAATCATAATATATTATTATTATTATTATTAGTAGTAAAATAAACAAACATTAAGAAATATAATACTAATAATAAAAAAAATTAAAAAATATTAGAAATAATAAAAAAATTAAATTATGCAATATTCACACAAATATAAACGAAAAAACTGTAAATAGTTCATATTACAAGAAAATTTGAATTCAAATGTTTTTAACATAACAAAAAAATCACTGGGGGAATAGACTTCTAGAGGAGGTGGAGGGGCTGGAGGAGATGCTGGAGGAAACTCCATCCAAAAACTATGAGTCAGACATCACAAGTACTCCATCTCCTCGTGCTGATGTTGCTGCCATCGACACATCTCCTTCTCATGCTATTGTTGTGACTAATGCTTCCATTGACACATATTCTCCTCATACTACTACTGCTGATGCATTTCTTCCTGCTGCTACTTCTACTGCTGACGCATCTCTTCCCGTTGCTTCTGTAAACTCTCTATAAGCTCAGTCTGAGCTCAAAACTGGTCCTGATACTGTGAGACAGAAGATGATGCCTCACCAGAATATCCTCTAGAGATATATTCCAACATCATAGAATTACCATAATAAGTACCAGGAGTCAAATGAGAGCTGATACCAATTACTCGTCCATTCTCGAAGGCATACTGAGTCGCCTGCATCCGTGCCACCTCATCGAAATGGTGGATACTAGTCTGATCATCCATCTCAGTCTAACTCTCATCCAGTGTATGAGAGTTCACGACCTCATATGAATCCTTCAGATCCAATTTGAAATTAAAATAGTGAAAATATTATATGCAGTTAATTTTCAAACAGAAAAAGCAATAACACTAAAAAAAATCTGACGTCAGCGATCACCTCTAATCTCTCCATTGGTTGGATCACTATACGTCCTCCAATAAATTTCATACTCCATAATATTGGGATTCTCAAATTACTCTATGGATATAAAATAAACTATTTATATTTAATGTTATATAAAATATTTAAAAAAGATACATAATAGATGTTGTCTATGCATACTAAATGTACGAATACCAGCTCGATGGGTCACCTCCTATCTCCCCCAGTTCTATCGACCCAATGAAGATCTCCTCTAAAATCCACCACCCAACGAGTGTGAACATAATCCATCCCAAACGTGAGATGAAATGTACTCTGGTCGGTGGGCTCTACACTACTCATCAAATTTTGTCACTCCTGCTTTCTTAGTGGTCGTCCTTCTCAAATTGTGCAAAAACTGATGGAAATGCTAATGCATAGACACCTACCGTGCTGCATGGATAACACTATGTATGCTATCATCGATGAGATACCATAAAACCTACAAATAACATATAATATCATGTTATTAATGAAATAAATTTCAAAATAAATATTATTTATTTAGGTACCATCCAATGATTGAATATTTTGAGCTGTACATCAATAGGGATCTGTTCCCATGTGATCCATGACTGAGAAAACTAATTGAGCAAAATAGCGCTCCCCTGTCCAACAACTACATGCAAAAAACTGTGAAAAAAGAATAAATAATCAAATAATTATTATATAGATAAATTAATTAAATCTAACTAAAATACATAGTTTTTCATACCTCCGCATGAATGGGTTGAAGCCAATACGTGGCCGTCACTCGGGGATAGGGTCAGGAATCATCAATCATGCAAGACTACACCCCCTCCATGTACCCCCTGAACTGCTACTAGGCTAAGGGTCAAATGATCCCAAATCATCCTCATCCAAAGGTCGCTAAGCCTCCTGCAACTCATGAAGTAGATCCGGGTCCATCTGAAACACAAAATTATTATTGTTAGCAGATAGTTGAAAATAAATATTACATATAGATATATATTAGTTATAATTATAACTAGCAATTAACTATGTCAATGTTTACCTTCATCATCATCCTCATATCTGACGATATCAATGTATTCATATTCATCCTCAGCATCATTAATATCCATATGAGTTACATTTTCATCATCTCTTTCCATTTCAAATTCATTTGTAATATCATTAACATCATCATCACCATCGACCATTATTTGTGGGGTGTCATCTTCGATATTCATGTCTATTTCTAAAAAATATTGATTTTGTGTAGTCTCTTGGAATTTTTTTATTCCTTGTACTTCAGTGGAACCACATTTAGTATGAGTGAACTGATTTTTCCGAGATTTCATTTTTATTATGCTTCACCAATCACTCATGTCTCTTGAAGTAACATAGTACGTTGCGTAATATATTTGATCTGCCTGTTGAGCTAGAAAAAATGGTTCATTTACTGCAAGAATACTTTAATATTTAATATCGATGATTCCATGAATAAGATGAACACAAAATCCTCTCCAGTCTCCAAACACTGACATTTAAACATCATTATGTAATTTTTTCTTAGATAAAAGAGTTCAATAATTTCAAAAAGCATTCCATAAAAGTCAACTTCCATTTCTCTATGAAGCGATCCTCTCAAGAAAACTCCATTATTCATTGTTTTTTTAATTCCCCATTTTCATGTGTATTAAATCGAAAACTATTCACCACATATGAATTATAATATTTATCCATTTTGGATGGTGTGCTACTCAATATACACAATCACTTATCAATTTTATCAGCATATTGAGACACCTGAATTTTTTTAAAACATTTATCAATATAATAAATAATAAACTAAATTGAAATGTTAAACCATCAATAATTTATGTTACCAGTTTTTGAAACCATTGAGAAAAATAAAATTTATCAGCGTTCTGTAAGAACATATGCTGTAATTTGTGGAAGCTGTTTCTTGATATGATTATCATATAACCTATAAATAAAATAATTTTACTTACTATAACATAAATTATCTAATAAGTTATAGAAGCACTCATAGTACAAATGATGTCATTTATTCACAGTTGAGCAGAACATATGTATGAACTCTATGATTCTCAGCATCTGAAAGCCATCGTTCATGAACTCCACCAAAGCCAAGATTTGGCTAATTAAAAACTGATAATTGATTTTCCATTTTATCAACAACATCACCCTTGTTCCATCCCATGAAGTTTTTTTTGAGGTATATTCTGATTCAAAATAGTGATATAAAAAAAAGTATTCTTGCAAATAAAATTCAGCAATTGAGACTTCAACTGATGCTTTGTTACATACTTTTTTCTTCAATTTCTGCATGCATCTCTCGAATAAACACATCCATAAAAACTTTACCAGACCTCCATATTTAGCTTCATGTGGAAAATGTAATATCATATGTTCCATTGAGTCAACGAAAGCTGTCATGAAGATTTTTTCCAGTTTACATATAATTACAACAACATCTTCTTCTAGTTTTATTAGTACATCATAGTCTATTGTCACCGTACAAATGTCTCAAAAAAATATGATATGTCATTATTGAATAAAAAATCATTGAATTCAATAAACCTCAGAGTCCAATCGGCATAAGTCTTTCCATTATAACATGATAATCATGAGTTTTTATTCTAGTAATATGATCATTCTTAACACATCTTTCCAAATTGGAAGCATAGCCATATGGAAGTCTCATATCTGTAATCCACTGACAAAATAATAAGTGAATCTCTTTGGATAGTGTATAAGTTTATTTTGGCTTCATTAACCTCTGTGATATGACATTTTGAAATAGTTCATGTTCCGGTCGTCTACAAATTTGAGAAAGATATAATTGTTCCTTTACAATATCTTTGGTCTTACCTAGTGTATCCAAAACTATATGAAATAAATTATCAAAACATTTTATTGTCAATATTCATGACATTCAACATGTGGCGGACCAACAAATCAGACCAATATGGAAGATCCCAAGAAATACTCCATTTTATCCAATTTTGTTCTTTCCCAAAGCCATGAATTTTATGTTGGTTTACTATTGGCCCAAATGTGATCGGCGGTAATGAAAATACAAGTAATTTTAACTCTTTTCTTGAGATCATTTTTGGAGGTTCATCTCTTTCAGTTGTGTATTTTATGAACTGAGATTTATTTCTTCAAAAAGGATGATAGGTTGGAAGAAATTTGTGATGATAGTCAAAATAGAAAAGTTTTTTTCCATTGATGAGCATAAATGCTTTGTTGTCTTTCATACAGTAATGACATTATTTCAAACCATGTATACTCCAACAAAATAAAATGCCATATTCTAGGAAGTCACTAATCATCCACATTAATGCAGATTTTTATATGAAATTTTGTTTCACGACAAAATCATATCTCATAACACCATTACTCCATAATGAATTTAACTCATCAATCAATGGTTTCAAATAACAATTAATATTCTTTTTCAGATGTCTTGAGATTAATAAGGTCAAAAAGATATAGGGATCCTTCATCAAAATCTATAGAGGTAAATTGTATGGAGTTATAAAGACAAGACAACATGAATACTGACTACCATAAGAATCTAACAGACTGAAACTGTCAGTAGAAAGACCTAATCTCACGTTCTGTGCTTATAAAGAAAAAGACAGATACTATCGGTCAAAATGTTTCCATAAATCACTATCAGATGGATGATTCATGATTTTACCAATTGAAATCTTGGTTTTTTTCCATGACATCCTTAATGTTGTGTTCTGAGACATAAACAAACCCTGAAACCTTGGTGTAAAGGGGAAATATCTCAACTGTTTTAAAGTAATTGATCCATACTACCCCTGTTGAGTTTCTTTATAACTCGATAGTATACAAGTGGGAAAACTATCCAACTAATCATTTTTAGTAGAATATAAGATGCAATCATTTACACGTGAATGAATCTTCTGATAACTAAGTCCAATATTATGAACCGACCTCTTGATCTTATAATAATTTACAGGCAAAAAATTTCTTTCTGGTAATAGTTTTTTAACCAAAGAAAATATCTGATCAAAACAGTTTTTTGACATTGCATTATCTGATTTAATAGCCATAAATTTTAAAACCACTTCTAATTTTCTTATCTTGAAACCTGGATATACTGTATCCTCTTCAAACCTCAACAAATCATAAAATTTAGATGGTTCCAACTCAGGAGTTAAATCAATATCATCACGAGTTTAAGTTTGTTGAATAGATGGACTTGCAACACCATGTACTAAATTTTAAAATCGTGATGGATCTGAAATCAACTTATTAGTATCTTCTCTAGAACTGCATTCACCGTGTTGATACCAAAAAAACATAATCTGGTTGAAAATGAAAACTCAAGAGATGCCCTATAACCTTGTCAAATGTGTCAAACGTTCTTAGAGCATGTTTTTCACAAGGACACTTAATTATACATTCTAAAAAAATTCTGATTTTGATGATGCAAATGATAAGAAAGCTTCAACACCCTCAATATATACAAGATTTAAACCAGAACCCTTTGGATTTCTATGAAGATTTGTCCAAGCGTGATCATTTAATAATGACTGTTGTCGACTTATTTGTTCCATATTTTTCTACAAAATATAAAATCCTTATAGTTTTTGAATAATTTGAAATTAGAAAAACACTATCCAAAAAAAGAAGTTAAATAATTACAACTACTTCTTAATAATTTCCATTAATTATGGGCAACACAATATCTAATGGATTGACAACTACTCTTTTGTCTGATGGATCATTTGCTTGCAACTTTCTCACACTAAAATCACAATGAAGAATCTTCTCCGAGGTATTCATATCAATTCTCATGCATATGAGAATGTAAAAGTTTATCTCCGAGAAGATTCTTTATTGTGATTTCAGTGTGAGAAAGATGCAAGTAAATGCGCCGTCAGACAAAAGAGACCCATTTTTGTAGACGAATCATCTTCTTGTAACTATCACCGCCTGAAATCATAATGAAAAATGTGGTCCTACGAATGCATATACAAACTCATTCATACGAGATTAGATATGAATATGTATAATCAGACTTTTCATAATGTTTTGAGTCGGTGAGAGTTGAAAGAAGAAGATTCATCGAGAAAAAGTAGTGCCGCCAATCCACTAGAAATTGTGACAAGTTATTTCAACTTATTACTATTGATTTTATTCTAAATTATTACTAACTATTACTAATTATTTCTAATTATTTCTAATTATTACTAATTATTACTAATTATGACTAATTATTAGTAATTATTACTAATTAATCATAATTAATCCTAATTAATCCTAATTAATTCAAATTATTCATAATTATTTTTAATTATTCCTAATTAATCATAATTAATCATAATTAATCATAATTAATCATAATTAATCCTAATTAATGTTAATTAATCCCAATTAATCATAATTAATCCTAATTAATCCTAATTATTCCGAATTATTCCGAATTATTCCTAATTATTCCCAATTATTTCTAATTATTCATAATTATTCCTAATTTAGGTCAATTATTCAAAATTATTGGTAATTATTGATAATTATTCCCAATTATTGCTAATTATTGCTAATTATTGCTAATTATTGATAATTATTGCTAATTATTTCTAATTATTTATAATTATTGTTAATTATTTCTATTTATTCCTATTTGTTCTTATTTATTCTTATTTATTACTATTTATTCCTATTTATTCCTATTTATTACTAATTATTCATATTTATTACTAATTATTTCTAAGTATTCCAATTTATTATTAATTATTACTAATTATTACTCATTATTACCTATTATTACTAATTATTACTAATCATTACTATTTATTACTATTTATTACTATTTATTACCATTTATTACTAATTGCTACTATTTGTTACTGATTATTACTAATTATTACTAATTATTAGTATTTATTATTAATTATTAGTATTTATTACTAAATATTACAAATTATTACAAATTATTACTTATTATTACAAATTATTACTATTTATTACTAATTGTTTCTATTTGTTACTAATTATTACTAATTATTACTAATTATTACTATTTACTACTATTTATTACTATTTATTAATATTTATTAATAATTAGTACTAATTGTTACTAATTATTTCTAATTATTACTAATTATTACTAATTATTACTAATTATTACTATTTATTAGTATTTATTACTAATTATTAGTATTTATTACTAATTATTTTTAATTATTACTATTTATAACTATTTATTACTATTTATTACTATTTATTACTATTTATTACTAATTATTACTAATTATTACTAATTATTACTAATTATTACTAATTATTACTAATTATTACTAATTATTACTAATTATTACTAAGTATTACTAATTATTACTAATTATTATTATTTATTACTATTTATTACTATTTATTAATATTTGTTAATATTTATTACTAATTATTAATATTTATTACTAATTATTACTATTTATTACTATTTATTACTATTTATTACTAGTTGTTACTATTTATTACTAATTGTTACTAATTATTACTAATTATTACTAATTATTACTATTTATTACTATTTATTACTATTTATTAATATTTATTAATATTTATTACTATTTATTACTATTTATTAATATTTATTGATAATTATTACTAATTATTAATATTTATTACTATTTATTAATATTTATTACCAATTATTAGTATTTATTACTAATAATTAGTATTTATTACTAATTATTAGTATTTATTACTAATTGTAAATATTAATTACTATTTTTTCCTAATTGTTATTTCTTGGTCAGAGTGGATACTCAAGAGGGGGGTGAATTGAGTTCCAATTAAAATTAATGTTAAAGAGATATCTATTAAAATCCTCAAATTTAAAAGCTAAGTTAAACTGTAGTGAATTTGCAAAACTGTAAAGGTTCAATTAGGTTCTCAAAAGATTGATTAGCTCTCAGTTAATTTAATCAGATGATCAAATTATCTTTTGAAACTAATCTACCGATTTACAATAATTGCAAACACTTGCTAGATTAATAATCAATTTATCCTCAAAACAATTTTATATTTCAAAGAAATTAGCAGTGAAATATAAGATATAGTTAAAACCAAAACAAATAAGCACAACAGTTTTAACCAAGAGGTTCAGTCTGAAGACGAGACTTAGTCCTCTCAAAACAATTTATATAAATTTTTATCCACACCTTGGATCGGGGTAAACAACAGTACACAGACTGTCCAGGTACTAAGACCTCTACCACAACTATTCGTAGGAAACCAAACCAATAGCACCCAGGCTGTTCTGGTCCTACTTGACCTCTACCACTATCCACAGTGGGAAATAAGAGTATAGGGAATGAGTGAGCGAGGATTAAATCCTCCAGTTCAGCACAGAAGATAGTGTGTGTATAGAATATACAGAGTACACACATTGCTCAAAATGTGAATGAATAAAATACAACAGAGCTAAACAGAATAAAGATAAGTTTAGAATGCTCTATGTGTTGTGAGTGAAGCTTTGGACTCCTTGGATTGAAGTAGTTGAAGCTTTGAGTCCTTCTCTGGTTTTTGTCAAGAAAAACAGAGTGTCGTAGTTCTGTTCCTTCACTTCCAGTGTAGGTGTTCAGCTTGAGTAGGAGAGTATTCTTTGTAGCACTTAAGCTTTTTCTTTGAACTTCTATTCTTGGTGAGTATGAGAGTTCTTCTAGTTCTCCTTGTGTTCTTCTTTGCATGAACATGTGTATCTTCTCTTTCTTTTTACGTGTGTTCGTGTATTATTCTCTTTTTTTTGTCAAGTAGCTTGATATCCCCTTTTATTCCTTGAGGTCAGAAAATGGAAATGATTACTTTTGACAGGTACGAGGTACAGATCCCGGACAAGCCAACAACTATCATTAAATAACATTAATTGCATTAAAATCATCAAATATGACCATTTCTAAATAAACAAATTGAAATATAGATTAGGGAAATAATGACTGGTTTCCAATCGATAGCTCCTTATAACAGTGAGCTTGTAGCGGTTGCTCCTCTGTATCGGTAGCTGTTATTCCTTGTAACGATAGCTCCTTGTATCAGTCAGTGACTCATTATATCAGTGAACTTTTATCGGTAGTTATAGCTCTTCGTATCAGCAGCTCTCTGTGTAGCGTTGTCTCTATCGGTAGCTCATTGTTCTTGTACCGATAGCTCCTTATATCGGTAGACTTACTCTAACGGTAGCTCGTATCGGTAGACTTTGTCTTTCTTTATCAGTGGAGTTTGTATCGGTAGCTTGTGCATACTGGTAGCTCTGTTCTGTATTAGCGATTAAGTTCATACTAGTGGACTTATTCTATCGGTAGCTATGCTTCTATCGGTAACAGTTATGCATACCAGTGACCTTAACCGTATCAGTGACCTTATCAGTAGCTGTATATCCGTTTGTCTGTATCAGTAGCTATGAGCATATCGATGGACTTAACACTTATCTGTTCAATGCAACACATAACACATATATGTTCTATGCAACACATATGAAGATTGAGTTAGAATTATTTCAAAGTACATATAAACATAGATAAACATTGATTAACAGATTCCAAAGATCATTTTGATATTCTTATCAACTCAATAGTACGATGAAAAAGTAATTAAAATATGAATGAAAATTATTTGGGATTTTCAAAGCATATTAAAATATAATTGAGATTACCAAAATAGGTGATGTCAACAATATCCCCCTTTTTGATAATCACAAATTATGATATTATAATCCAAAATAGTCATGAATGTATCAGAGGATATCATGGTATTAAATGGAATTATATCAAAGATAATAATAAAACCAAAATAAAAGCAAAGTACTAGAAGTATAAAACAAATGTATTAGAGGAATTATAAGGTAAAATTATATTTCTCATAAGCCTCATAGGTCTCCCCCTTTCTTATGCTCATATATCTAGCTTCTCATTTTCTACCCCTTTGTCCTTCAATATTTTGTCATATCAAGTCTATTCTCCCCCTTTGTGATTAGAAAAAAGAAGGAAACAAACAAAGAGAGAAATAACTGAATGGAAAAGGGAATAATATTATTTGTATTTCTTGGTGCAAAAAGATACAAATAAATACAAAAAGGAAACAAAAAATAATACAAGTGATTCCTATGAAATGTCTTAGCCACTATTCAATCCACCTCCTGAATGTCCTCGTGGGATTTTACTTTGGGATCCGAGGTAGACTCAGGCTGTGTTGATGCAGGTGAAGGCTTAGGAGCACCAAAAGTAATCAAAGGAGGTTGAGCTACTGAGATAGTGCATGACCTATAATGTGTAGCTCTATGGGTGATCATAGGAGTGAGGCTCCGAATGGCTTGGACTAGAGTCATCTAAGGAATGGAGGCAGACTGAGCAGAGGCAGGCAGAGGTGGAGGTGCAATGATGAGAGTACTGTCCACATGCAAAAATGGAAGCAACAGATTCCTAAAATCCATTATAATTCCTCATCCTCTTTCCATAGTAGAAATGAAATCGTCTTTGTTCTCCATGAATTTGTCCAAAGCTGGAGTAAGTTCCCTGAGCTTGGGGGCTTATTCTATGAAGTCTTGATTTATTGTTGGTAGCTTCATGTTTTCTAAAAAAAGCTTGAAATGGTTGTTGAGATGATGCTTGGTGTAAACCCTTTGGAAATAGTAATATACCTTGTCTTTCACTTCTTTCTGAGAAGCAGAAGCTTCTCTCATATAATCTTGGACAATCTTCATTATATCTCTAGTGGTAGACACCACTTGGGTCATGGTAGAAGAGTCCATAGGGCTACTAGTTGATGTTGAACCAATCTCCTCCTTCATCAAATCTCTAATCTGATCCAATTATATTGATGGCCTCGAAGTAAGAGAACTAGTAGAAAAAGTCACCGTTTCCTTGAAACTCTTAGTTAGCCCACTAATAAGATTTTTCACTACAGAATCTTGGGTGTTAACATGCTTTGTAATTGAATGTTTAAATGCCTCCAAAACTGAGACCATTTGGCTGACTACACTCTTCACATAAGCCAAATCCTTGTCTAGTTGAGATTTAGAGCTCATATAGGATTCTGGAGAAACAACTAATTTCTTTAGAAATTCAACATTCTCTACCAAGCTAGAAACCGGATTCTGGTAAGCTGTGATTTCATCCACTATCACTACTACAAAGGTTGACACATTACAACCAAGAGATATTTCGAAATACTTTTCCTTATTGCTCATCTCTTCAACAAAGCGATTCTTTAACTCGGCAATAGGAGCACTCAAAAACTCTTTCATCTCATCCTTCAAATATTCTAAGTCATCCCTGGTGACTATATTAGTAGGCACAACAACAGGTGCTCTTTCAGACACAATACTGGCCACTGATTTATTCATAACCGATTTAATGGATGACACTAAGGATGCTTACATTTTACTTATATCTTCCACAAAAGATGTCTTAAGATTAGACTTAAACTGATCCAGATCAGTTTTTCTTACCAGATTCTCAGGTAATATCTCCGACAGAATATCATAATCAACTTCTGGTCGACTAGGGGATGTCTCATTATTAGAATCTAGGTTATCCAATCCACAAACTACAAACCCTGAGTCCTCTTCCCAGTCCTTAATATGAACAGCCACTGAAACAATGCCAATTCTGGTTAGATCCTCCCCCTCAACTAGAGAATTATCCTGTATAGCAATAGCATCTTCAGCTGCTCGGTCTTGCTCACCAGAATCCTCCACAACCATCTCTAATTATGCAACAACAGGAGGCTCCTTAGGAATAGGTACAAGTCTATCAACTTCATCAAATTCCTCATCAGGCATTAAGGAGTGTCCAATCAGTGGACTAAGGCTCAAGATGACAGAAACAGATGGTTCACTTGCATGAAATTCTTCTTCATTCTCTCAAGCAGCCTTTTCCTGATTTGATCTATGCTGAACTTCCTTTTCTTGTGACATAATTTCAGGAGCTGTTCTAGGAGGCAAGTCCTGATCTCCTCTATCTGCTATATAGGAATCCTTCTCTTCTGAGTCATCACTATACTGTGGCTCCTCCTCATCAGGTCCTAGACCTGGATCCCTCATATCATTAGGACTATAAGGATGATCCACTTGATTAAACTTTTTGTATAACTTCTTATCATTAGTAACCCACTCCCCTCTCCATGGGTTCCATCTTATCTTTATGTACTTACACACTGTTTTTATGAAACAAAAGTTGTTTCTTACCACTAGTGTCTCATCCTGAGACTCAACTACTCCCTTCACTTTAATCATAACCGAAATCGACATGGCAAAGAATAAAGCATTGGTCTTTGATTTGGGTCTGGTCATATCCTCCATTTGAATCATTAGCATCCTACATAGATTCATCTTCACACCATGTCTCAAGATATGTAACAAATAGATATGTTGATATTTCAAATTTTCAAAGTCCCCTCTTCTTGGACTTAGCACATGTTGCACATATTTGAACAACAATATGTTTTCTCTGTCCATTTCAGCAGCCACCACCTTTCTCTGCTTGGAACTACCCGTGAGCTCTTCTAAGGCAGTATCATAATCAAATATGTCACTTATAGGTGGTACTGTTTTTGATGAGTATTAAGAAACTCCGTCAGGTGGTACTCTTAGGTACTCAACCCACTCAACAGATGAAAAGTATATTTCCTTTCCATTTACCCATGAAACCATTCTATTTTCCTCATCACATTTCTCAAAACTCAGAAACTCATAGAATTGTTTTACTATCTTCAGATATTGGGGTCCATTGTTATTCGAGAAGCATTCTACCCATTTCTGATCTTCCAGCACCTCTAGAACTAACAATTTACTAGACATCATCCATTCGGCGCATAACACTTTTTCGATTACAATATCTCTAATTTGTAAATGAGGGTTCACTGGATGCCTCCCCGAACTTGTTTTAATAATACTGCTACTTGCTTCATGCCCAATCTTCTTCTTATTCTCATTCGTCTCATAAACGTCATCTCTGACAGTCGAAAGTTTGGTTTTTTCCATCTCTGGTTCGAGGAACTTAGAGTTTTCACGAGATTCGAGGATTCAAGGAGTTGGGTTTGAGAGATGAGAGTTCGGTGGATTGACAAGTAACTAAGACATATTTTTATCATTTAGGAATCATAAAATAAATAAGTAGAACATAATATGTATAATATAGACGATACAGATTCCGGAGGCTAAAGATAGAAGTTTAAAACAACGCATACTAACGGTAGGGTATACCGGTGAGAATTATTAATGGTGATATCCACTAACAGTGAGGTATATCAGTGAGGTTCCATACTAGTGAGTTATAACAGTGAGGTTTTATACCGGTGAGGTATAAAAGTGAGGTTTCATACCGGTGAGGTATAAAAGTGAGGTTTCTAATGGACATATTCTATCATTCCTAATTCATCTCTAATGTACCTTAACCTATCCGAACATAAAGGCTTGGTGAAAATGTAAGCTAATTGATGCTCAGTACCTATAAATTCAATAGTAATATCTCTTTTTTGGTAATGATATCTCAAGAAATGGTGCCTTACATCAATGTGTTTGGTCATTGAGTGAGACACGATATTCTTAGAGAAGTTAATTGCACTCGTGTTATCACATTTTATTGATACATATTTAAAATCATATCCATAGTCCATAAGGTATGTTTCATCCATATAATTTGTGCACAACAACTACCAACAACAATGTACTCTACTTCAGCAGTAGACAATGCAACAGAATTCTGCTTCCTAATAAACCACGATACTAGGGACTTACCTTGAATATGACATGTTCCATAAGTTCTCTTTCTATCTAACTTGAAACTAGAAAATCAGCATTTGAATAACTTATTAAATCAAAATATTATCTTTTTGGATAAAACAAACCTAAATTTGCAGTATGTTTAAGATATTTGAAAATTATTTTAACAAAAATCAAGTGAGATTCTTTATGATAAACTTAAAATCTTGCACACATACACACACTAAACATAATATCTGGTCGACTAGCAGTAAGGTACAATAGACTTCCAATCATACATCTGTAATTGGTTTGATCAAATGGTTTCCCAGATTCATCAATGTCCAACTTACAGGTGGTACTCATGGGTGTATCACTTTCCTTAATACTTTCTAAACCAAAACGTTTTAAAATATCCTTTGTATATTAACTTTGATTTAAAATAGTTCCATTTTCATTTTGAAAAATCTGAAATCCAAGAAAATATTTGATTTCTCCCATTAAACTCATTTCAAATTCATTTTGCATACTCTTTAAAATATCAATACAGAAAGTATTTTTAGAAGATCCAAAAATAATATCATCAACATAAATTTTTACTATCAAAACATCTTTATAAGTTATTCTGATAAAGAGAGTTGGATCAACAATCCCTTTTGTAAATCCTTTTGAAATAAGAAAATTGCTAAGTCTATCATACCAAGATCGTGGAGCTTGTTTCAAACCATATAAAGCTTTAGAGAGCTTAAAAGATCGATTTGGAAAATTAGGATTAGTAAATCCAGGTGGTTTTTCAACAAAAACATCTTCAATTATAAAACCATTTAAAAAAGAACATTTAACATCCAGTTGATATAACATGAAATTTAGATGACCAACATAAGCAAGTAAAATCCTAATAGCTTCTAATCTGGATATAGGGGAAAAGGTTTCCTCATAGTCTATTCCTTTTTCTTGACTATACCCTTGTGAAACTGGCCTTTCTTTGTTTCTAACTATATTTCCAGACTCATCAACTTTGTTTCTAAAAACCCATTTAGTGCCTATGGTCAAAGTGTCCTTAGGTTTGTCAACTAATTCCCAGAGTTTGTTTCTTTCAAATTGATTTAATTATTCTTGCATATCTACTACCCAAAACTCATCATTGATTGCATCATTGAAATTTTTAGGTTCTAACTGTGAAAGAAAAGATTTATGTTCAACCCGGTTTCTTAGAGAAGCTCTAGTTTTTGTCCCTATATCTAGATTACCAACAACAACATATAAAGGAAGATTATTTAGAGTCCTAGTTGATATAGTAAAGGTAGAACTAGAAATTTAAGGTTCTTCTCTAGATTCAGGTTCTATAGAAATAGGTTTTGGAAAGCTTCCAGAACTGGATGTCTTTACAATAGGTTTATTGATTTTATCATTAAGGTTCAAAACAGACAAATCTTCTTCAATATTTTCAATGGAAGATCTGGGTTCATGCAGATCAGTTTCATCAAACTTGATGTGAATAGATTCTTCCACACATTTGGTTCTTTTTTTAAAGACTCTATAAGATTTGATAGTAATTGAATAACCTTGGAAAATTCATTCATCACTCTTGGATGGAAACTTTTCAAGATTATCTTTTGTAATGAGAATAAAGACTTTGCAACCAAAAACGTTAAATTAATTAACCTTAGGTTTCCTATGGTTCCACAACACATAAGGGGTCTTTTGAGAATAGGTCTAATCAGGACTATATTTATAATATGATAAGTTGTGTTTATAGCTTCAGCCCAAAAGTAAATTGACAGGTCATACTCATTAAGAATAGTTCTTGCAATTTCTTGAAGGGTTCTGCTTCTTCTTTCTACTTCACCATTCTGCTCAGGTGTTATAGGGGCAATGAAATTGTGATTATAGACATTGTGTGAGCAGTAAGATTCAAAATCATGATTTTCAAACTCTTGACCATGATCTCTTCTCAAGGTCTTAATCTTAATTCCACTAAGATTTTCTACAGACATGGAATATTTAATAAAGTAAGAACAAGTTTCACTTTTGTGAGCTAAGAAGTATACCCATGTGCACCTAGAATAGTCATCTAATAATACATATGCATAATGCTTCCCATTTAAACTAGAAACTCTAGAGGGTCCAAAAAAGTCCATGTGAACCAACTCGAGAGGTTGAGAAGTTGAAACTTCTTTCTTTGATTTAAAAGAAACATTATGTTGCTTTCCCCTTTGACATGGATTACAAACTTTATCAACTGAGAATTAAAGTTTAGGTAGGTCTCTAACTAAGTTTTTCTTGGTCAGTTTTATAAGTGAATTAATGTTTCAGTGTCCTAATCTTATGTGCCATAGCCAAGACTCTTTATGAAAAGCATTCAAACAAGTAACATTTTGTTTATCTAAATAATTCAAATCAACAGCATAAACATTTTCATTTCTCAAAGAAAAAAATACTAAAAACAATTAGAACTAAAAACATTACAAGTATCATTTTCAAATTTAACATTGAAATCATCATCACACATCTGAGAAATACTTAACAGATTATATTTAAGTTCATCAACAAATAATACTTTAGAAATTAAAACCAAATCAGTGTTACTAATCTGGCATAATCCGATGATTTTTCCTTTTGAATTATCACCAAAGTTGACATTGACTCCATCAACTTTGATTAAACTCTTGAAGCATGAGTAATCTCCAGTCATATGACTTGAACATCCACTTTCCATGTACCATACCTTTATATGGGAACTTTTCAAGAAAGTTTCCTACAAAACAGGATTTAACAGAAAATGATTTTGGTACCCAGATTTTCTTGGGTCTAGATAGGTTAGAAAGAAAAATTTTTGGTACCCAAATTTGTCTAATGGGTCTCATATAATTTACAAAATCAATGGATTTTGAAAGATAAACTTTATTTTATCTATATCCATATGAATAACTAGTTGAAGAATATGAATTTCCAGAACTAAAACTATCAGCATTCTGTCCAGATTTAGGAATAAATCTAGTTTTAGTAATCAGTTTGTTTCCAGAATGATAACCTATTCCAGTGGTATATTTTGGTGCCACTTGTTTTCCTAGAATTTGAGTTAGAGTATTATTTAAATTTGTGAATTTCTTTACGTCCTTACATAATTTTACATTAGACAATTTCAGTTTAGTATTTTCCTTGAGTAATTGAGCATTATTTTCATTTTCTATATCAAGTGCAGATTTAACAGAGATGGTCAAAGCATGCTGTTTCTTCAAGGTCTTGTACTTGTCCTTCAATTCATTGCAGGTTTATTTTATCATATTACAGTATTCAAACAATTCAGCTTTAGACATATTATCATCACTACATTCATTCCTAGAATAATAATCATTCAGCATATTGGAAACATGTACCTCAGAAGTATTAGCCATGAAACATATGTTGGAACGATTCTTTTCAGAATCAGAAACTTTAGACTCACTTATGCTGTCTTCTGAAGCTCTGCAGGTTGCCTTCATGACTTTCTTATATTTTCTGTCCTTGTAGTCATATTTTTTCTTGAACTTTAACTTTAGGCAGTCTTCCTTAATGTGTTCTTTCCTTTTTCATTCATAACATACTATCTCATAATCCTTATCAGCTTTCTTCCAATCCTACTTCCAATGACCTTTGTTGTAATATTTTCCTTTATAATTTGGTTTTCTGAATAATTTCTTCTTCTTGTAGAACTTCTTGAACCATTTGGCTATCTGAGCCATCACTTTATCACTATCATAATTCAAACCTTCACTTGTTGAGATTTCAGTAGGTAGGTGAACTTTCTCCTTCTCCTTGCTCTTTGAGGCAGTAGATTTAAATGTTACTGAATTCCTCTTTGTTTCATCATCTTCTTCCTTGTTTACTTTCAACACTTCTCCATACATCATCAACTTACCAATAAATTATTTAACAGGAAGTGAACTTATATCACATGATTCTCTTATTGAGACAGATGTGCCTCTCCATATTTCTGGAAGACATCTTTGTATTCTCATATTCTGCTCCTTTACAGGAACAACTTTTCCAAGTGAGCTCATATTATTGACAATCTCATTGAACTTGAGATACATATCAAAAATAGGTTCATCATAATTAATTTTAAAATTGTCATACTTAATATTGTAGGTATTCAATCTCATTTCTTTAACATTGGTTTTTCCTTAATGAGAAATAGCCAAAGTGTCCCAGATTTCATAAGCAGTTTTACAAGCAGATATTCTATTAAATTATTCATCACCTAGAGCACAGTATAAAGCATTCACTTCATTACAATTATTATTTTAAGCATTCTTAGTATGTTTATCTCAATTAGTTCTTTCAGTTTATGGAATCTTATATTGAGTCTCTATAGCAGTCCATATATAAAATCCCATACTTTCTAAAAGAATTTTCATCTTATGTTTCCACTGGGCATAATTTGTACCATTAGAGAAAGGTGGCCTGTTGGTAGTAGCACATTCAAGTCTATTATCCATAATTAGATTTTAGCAAAACATTTAAAGAGATAAAATTTATAACTAACATAAATTTAAGATATTTAAGATAAAACTAAAATCACAGTTGAAACAGAGTATTTGGAAATCCTTTATAAAAAACAAACTACCTCTAATACCAAATGTTTTTCGGAGTGGATAATCAAGTGGGGGGGGGGGGGGGGTGAATTGAGTTCTAATTAAAATTTATGTTAAATAGATTTCTATTAAAATACTTTTATTTAAAAGTTAAGTTAAACTATAGTGAATTTGAAAAACTGTAAAGGTTCAATTAGCTTCTCAAAAGATTGATTAGCTCTTAGTTAATTTAATCAAAAGATCAAATTAGCTTTTGAAACTAACCTACTGATTTACAATAGTTGCAAACAATTTCTATATTAACTATCAAATTATCTTTAAAAAACTTTATATTTCAAAGAAATTAGCAGCGGAATATAAGATATAGTTAAAACCAAAACAAATAAGCACAACAGTTTTAACCAAGAGGTTCAGTCTCATGCCGAGACTTAGTCCTCTCAAAACAATTTATATAAATTTTGATCCACACCCCAGATAGGGGTAAAAAACAGTACATAGACTGTCCAGGTACTAAGACCTCTACCAAAGTTATTCATGGGAATCCAAAGCAACAACACACAGGCTATCAAGATCCTACTTGACCTCTACCACTATCCACAGTAGGAAATAAGAGTATAGGAAAAGAGTGAGTGATCATTAAATCCTTGAGTTCAGCACAAGAGATAGTGTGTGTATAGAATAAACAGAGTACACACATGGCCCAAAATATGAAAGAATAAAACACAATATAGCTAAACAAAATAAAGATAAGTTTAGAATGCTCTATGTGTTGTGAGTGAATCTCTGAACTCCTTGGTTTGAAGCAATTGAAGCATTGAGTCCTTCTTTGGTTTTTGTCAATAAAAATAGAGTGTCGTAGTTCTGTTACTTCACTTCCAGTGTAGGTGTTCAGCTTTAGTAGGAGAGTAATCTTTGTAGCATTTAATCTTATTCTTTGAACTTCTGTTCTTGGTGAGTATGAGAGTTCTTCTAGTTCTCCTTTTGTTCTTCTTTTCATGAACGTTTGTATCTTCTCTTTATTTTTATGTGTGTTTATGTGTTCTTCTCTTTTTTTTGGTCAAGTAGCTTGATATCCCCTTTTATTCCTTGAGGTCATACTATGGGAATGATTACCTTTGATAGGTACGAGGTACGGTTCCCTGACAAGCCAACAACTGTCATTAAATAACATTAATTGCATTAAAATCATCAAATATGCCCGTTGCAAAATATACAAATAGAAATATAGATTAGGGAAAAAGTGACTGGTTTCCAACCGATAGCTCCTTATAAGAGTGATCTTGTAGTGGTGGATCCTCTATATCGGTAGCTGTTATTCCTTGTAACGATAGCTCCTTGTATCAGTCCATGGCCCATTGTATCAGTGAACTTTTATCGGTAGCTGTATCTCTTCGTGTTGGGAGCTCTCTGTGTAGCGGTGTCTCTATCGGTAGCTCTTTGTTCTTGTACTGGTAGCTCCTTATATCGGTATAATTACTCTAACGGTGGCTCGTAACGGTAGACTTTGTCTTTCTTTATCGGTGGACTTTGTATCAGTAGCTTGTACATATCGGTAGCTCTGTTCTGTATCAGTGATAAAGTGCATACCGATGGACTTATTCTATCGGTAGCTCTTCTTCTATCAGTAACAGTTATACGTATCGGTGACCTTAACTGTATCGATGACCTTATCAGTAGCTGTATATACGTTTGTCTGTAACAGTAGCTCTGAGCATATCAGTGGACTTAACACTTATCTTTTCAATGCAACACATAACACATATCTGTTCTATGCAACACATATGTAGATTGAGTTAGAATTATTTCAAAGTACAGATAAACATAGATAAAAATTGATTAACATATTCCAAAGATCATTTTTATATTCTTATCAACTCAATAGTAGGATGAAAAAGTAATTAAAATATGAATGAACATTATTTGGGATTTTCAAAGCATATTAAAATATAATTGAGATTATCAAAACAGGTGAGGTCAACATTATTAATTAGCGTTAATTACTATTAATTACTTCAAATTACAACTACTAATTGCTAATTACCACTAATTATTTATATACATTACAAATTATCATTAATAATTATTAATTGTTATTAATTACTAAGAATTCGTACTAATAATTTCAATTTATTATTAAAAATAAATACTGATTGCAAAAAAATTTAAATCTAACTTAATTATAACTAATCAACAATAATTAAAATTAATATAAAAAATAAAATAAATACTAAATTAAATAAAACATAAATACCTTTAAACTTGATCTCTTATAATTGTAGACAGTTGCACAACTTCTTCGAAAAAAAACTAACTCTATTAAAATTTTCACTCTGAAAGTGGAGTTTAAAGAAGGAGAGAAAGTAGAAATTAAGGGGAAGGAATGAAAAAAGGGATAGGTGGTATATATAGGTTAGATTAGTTAAGACGAGAATATTTTTGACGAGAATCTTGTCGCAAATAGTAGGTTTTGCGACAGGTCCCGTCGCAATTACCTTTGGCTGCATTAATTACTGTTGGCGGTTAAAAGGTAATTTGTGATGGGTCACATCACAAAAAGTGACATGCTGACACCTATTTTTGATTGGAAAACATCCCGTCGCAAATAGTTTTACCACCGTTGGGTATTTTTTGACGAGTCCCATCACAAATATCCTCCGGCATATGCACTATTGGCGATGGGGAATTCCCCGTTGCAAATAGTATTTACCGCCTACTATTATTTTCGACAGTAGGTGTCTACTCGTCGCAAACACCCTTCCGTGCAGTTGAGCCCGCAAACCACACCAAAACCGCACGTAAGTTTTTGTGATGGGAATAAATCCCGTCGTAAAAATCAGTTTTTTCTCATTGTGTTTGTATATCTAAATATTTTTATGTTAATTTTTTTTTTCACGTGGACATAATAAAAATATTTTTGTGTGCATAATATATTTTTATTATTATATTTGCGCACACATAATATTAGTTTACCATAATATTTTTCTATAATAATATATTTTTATACTAATTATTTTGGCTCACATGCATGTATGTATGATTAGCCACAAAATGATGCTAATATTCATTGTTAATATACATAATATTCATGTTCTTTATTATTCATAAACACCATTTTAGTGCATTTTACACTTTGAACATCATTTCACATTATGATTGTAATACCTTCTTAAAATGCACTATTATGTGGTACATTTTTGAACATCATTTGAAGTACCCAATGATTCATATAATTTTAAGGAATATAATTATAAATATTTTAATTTTATATTCTTTTGAACTGGATATTCACTTCAAGGATCAATGAAAGATTCATAATGGATGATGGAGATATTTGGCAATGAAAGGAAGCAATTCTGGAGAAGGCAGATTGGACACCATCCCACTGATGAGAATGTGGGGCCCAACATAAAAACCCTATGAATCACAAATTTCGTGGGATGCTAGAAGAAATGTATAGTAACAAATCAATTTGCATTATCCAATGATAATTCGGCCTCCATGGTATCCATTCAGGCGGACCAATTTAGAGATAAAATTCTGGGCTAGATTCTGCGGCCCAAAAGAATATACGACTAATATGATCATATCTCGTAATACACAACTCCACATGGGACCCAATTTTACAGGAGGTTAGAAGACATCCGGATCTCCATTTTATTCCTCTATAAACCACTATGATTCGGCCATCTAGAAGGTATTTCAAGCGCGTTTGTTTGGTGAATGAAAGCTGGCTGCCACCTCGGGTCAAGGGTGGAAAAATCATCTCTCCCTTACTTTCCACCCACCTATGGCCTACCAAAATTAATTGAGAAGACTTGTACTGTTGGAGGCTCGACCCAAGGGCTCAAAAATTCCTATTTAAGGCAATGGTGTTGGAGTATTTGAAAATCTTTGGATGCTTTGTTCAATTGTAATGTTATGCTGTAATTTTGTTGTCTCAAATTTGTCTTTCAGATGTAAGTTGTTCAATTCACTTTAGTTTCTTAATAAAAGTTCTTCTTCTACTCTTATTATATTTTTCTTCATATCAATTTGATACTGTTGGATCAAGGTGTGAATTTATTCACACCAAACCTTGTAAAATTATTCACACAACGGTGGAGTGATCATTTTATTTTTGTTGTTTTCTTTACTTCTCCATTTCCTCCATCATGAGTCTACTTTCCACTTCCATTGAAACCATGAGATCAATAGAGGGATAACCCACTTATGGGTTGATTCAAGGGAGTAGAAAGGGGCTTAATTGGATGTTATTTATCACCTCATTAATGTATAATCACTTCTTTAATTGAGTTTTTTATTTGATGATTTCTAAACTCCATCATCCTTGTTGAATTTAAGGCCACACACTTCAAGTGCTAATTTGAACCTTTACCTTGATGTGCTCAAAACTTTGATCATTCAAGTGTATAGGTAATTATTATTAAAGGGCGTAGGCATTAAACCAGTAAGTGATGATGTTTTTTTATCTCCTTAAATGAACCCATCTCAAATATAAGAAATTGAAATCATTAAAAAGGAAATACGTCCAATCCACCTAGAGCGATAACCTAGGATCAACTCATTATTTTAAATTGAATTAACTTAAGTCTCTTAGAGTTACTTTAAACCCATCTAAAATCAACCCAAGTTGGCCACTTCATAGCCAAAAATAGTCCATAGAATGTACGTGTCTATAGGTTACTTCGTAGGTCTCTGAGGATTCAACAACCCAAGCTAAACTACAAGGACCGTCTTACCTTCTTCTCTTGGGTAAATTTGAGCGAGAATCAATGTATGCATGTCTAAATTTTTGTATGTCTATATATAATTGATTGATCTTTAATAATGTGGATAAAATTAATTTAATAAAAATATTTTAATAAAAAATTATTTACAAGAATTTTTTTTTATAAAAAATTGTTAAAAAATTGTATATTTAAAAAACACTTACAATTTAAAATATGTTATTCTTAGTAAAATATTATTTAATAATAATTAGGATAATTTTTATAAGAGTTTAAAAAAAATTAACAAATATAAATATTTTTTATAAATTCATAAAAAAATATATTAATTAATAAAAATTTAGTAATAATTTAAATAATTAGTAAAATCAATAAATAATATGTAATATGTAATAAATAATGAGTATTTATTATTAATAAAATTTAAATATTAGTGATAATTATAAAATTATAATAATTAGTAAAAAAATTATAATAAAATATAACAACATTTAGAAATTCATAATAATTCGTATAAAATATTGTATTAATTAAAATAATTAGTATTAATATTCCATATAAATGTTTTAAAAACACCCGAATCTCACAACTATTATAATACATCTAAAGTAAAAATTATTAACTCAAAAATTATTAATTCTAAATAATTATGAATTCTAACTAATTATCAATTCAAAAATATGAACTCAATTTCATTTACAAATTATTTATATAAATTGTAAATTCAAGGTAATAAAACTATATATATATATATATGTTTATATAGATTTGATATTTATATATTTGTTTAAAAATGAGTTAGAATATATTTGATGTATTTATATTAATTATAAAAGTGTGATATATATATATAGTAATTATTAAAATTTTAACAATAATTTAAATAAATTAATAATAGTCATTACATAATTTATAATAATTTAGATAATTTATCAAATTTTAATAATAATAATCATTACATATTAAAATTGTAATAATAAAATTTGAATAATAATTCCAGAAATTCTGTTATATATATATATATAATCATTTCATAGTTTATAATAATTTAAATAATTAATAATAATAATTTTATATTAATAATTACATAATTTATAATAATTCATAATAATTAAAAATAATCATTACAAAATTTATAATAATGATCATTACATAATTAAAAATATTTATTACATAATTTATAATTAATTGTGATATATATATATATTATTTATTAATTAATTAATAATCATTTCATATAAATGTATAATTAATTAAAATAACCTGTATTATTAATTTGTGTTAATATTGTAATATATATTTATATATAGAAATAAATAATTATATAAATTATATTAATAAAAGATTAAAAATGATACCCCCGTGTGTGATGTAATGAAACAATCGACACTAACAAATGTTACGTCGTGTTTATTATAAACCCCACATCCTGGACCCAACAGTGATCTACGATTTGTCATATGATACAATGTTTGAATGTTATATTTTATTTTTATAACAATTTATAATAAAAATATTAAATGAATTACCCTCTCCTGCAATGTAACTACCATGATGCTCACAAATCTAATGCCATGTCTAGGATAATCCCCACATCCCATACATAATGGTGATCTCCAATTTATCATATGCGACACTGTTCAAGAGATATTCTATTATTTTAAAAAAATAGAATATTTCTTATATAATATATATAATATTTTTATTTTTATCTACACCGAACACCTACGGGCCCCATAACCAAGTGCAAACCCAATGTTTAACTCTACTCATATTTCATTAAATATTTCAAGATGGTAAAATATAATAATAAATTTTAACTAGTCAAAATGATCAGCAATAATTATTCTTATTCTTGTTGTTTTATAGTGTGCTAGATGAAATAATTGTGTTATGTTATCTGAGACCAAATTATGTTACAATGCTTAAATGTCATTGGTTTGATACTAATCTGGGGTTGCGAGTTCATCCACGACATGAAGTCATTAACGTTAAATATAATATTCTTCTTGAATCAAATTAACCATTTATCTTGGCACATCAAGCACATAAAGTTTTCTATACAAATTACTTTTATGTTTCAATAGATTTTAAGGACTGGTGGAGTGTGATAAAAATAAAATCACGTGAAAATAAGTTTATTGAAAAAGAAAATGGTTATGTAGAAGTGCAACATATTGAAAATTTTCTAGAAACACCCCAAAATATTTATCTAGCCGGACGAGATAAAAATATCGATGATGAAACCCCTTAGTTAAGGGGTGGTGATATCGATAATGTTGATGAAGTAATAAGGGATGATGAAACTAAAAGCCATATGGAAGTTGACAAGGATGAAGATTAGGATAAATACATTGATACCAATGAAAATGGTGATGAAGTTAAAAATTCATGTATTATATATAGGTCTTTAGTTACAGGTAATTATTATATTATGATATTTATTAGTTTTTTAATTTTCATATTTTTATTAATAATATGTTATATGTAACATTATTTTATTATGACATTCATTAGTTTTTTATATTTCATATAAGTTTTTACAATCTCTAAGTTGTGAGAATATTTGTTTCAGATGGCTGGAGATGATCCTCTTGATAATTTATTACATTCTCTCACTGATGTCATACTTCCTAACGATGAGCCCGATTCAGCTACTCCTCCTCAGGCAGGTGCAACTTCTAAGAGGGGGCACAGTCTTGATCAATTACTGATTCTAGATCTTACTCCAAATAGACAAACATTTATTGATTTTGATCCATGTTTACAGAGGTATGTTTAATTCTATAATAAGGAATTTATTTTATATTGAATAAGTGTATTAATTTTGATAATAATTTTATGATTATTTATTTGTTTCAATTTTCAATGTTTTTCAGATTTTGAAATTGGCCAGGCTGGTGCAATTCTGAGAAATTATTTTTCCGATCCATGGGTGTCATGGGACCTCATACCCATCGTTATGCGTGACCAGATTTTTGACCACTAGATTTTACATTATTAAATAATATATAATTTTTTAAAATTTATTTAATTACTAATTTTTTTTTAAATTGTCTTGCAGAATTTATTTTCTCTGATTTTTGATAGTCAGAGAGGTACTATCCGAAAGGAATGAGAGACTTGTATATGCGAGGATTTTCATCAGTTTCTACACAACATCCGAAAGCGGGATATAGATAAAGCTTGGTCTATCGTCTTAAACCAGTCATGCATCTCCAATAATCCTGACTATAGACCATCTCAGGTGTGGGATGGGTTGTGCTCGTTCTGGATAAGAGATACTTTTAGGAGGAGATCAGTAGTTTGATGTCAGGGCCGGGGGAAGTAATAGGTCACCTATAGGTCCTGGAGTCGCACATTTGGAATACATCGATGAAATATGGTAAGTGATATTATTTATTAATGTATATTTATTTTAACTATAACATGTTTTTTATATTATACAGTCCGCTACTGACCCATATATTACAGAGTTTGAAGTTTATAAGAAGATGTATTCTGACCCCCTACAAGGGAAGTTGCAGGCGAACAACATCATCATATTGTGGTTAGTGATTTTTTTTGAACAATGTCATCAATATTAATTTTATTTTTATTATAATTTGTCTTTATATTTAAAGGAAACATATGAGGCCATGACTTCTCATTTACGAGAGAGTCAAGTTGAGGCCAAAAAATATGTCACTACTGATTTGGGATTCTATGAGTGGGATTAGATACACGAAACCTCGCATGGTGTTGAGAAAGGTCGAGTGATTGGTATTGGTTCTCAACTGACACCTATGAGTTATTATGGTACTTTTGGAATGGAATCAGTGAGCGCATAAGGAGATCATAGAGAGTCATCATCAACATTGTCTATACATTATGATTAGAGATTAAGAGCTCAAGATGAGATGGTACAGTAGATGAAGAAGCAGAGGGAGGAGGAGCTTTAGCAGCAGCGCTTGAGAGATGACATGATGATGGAGTATATGCGGTGACTTGAGTATGGTTTTCATTGAGTAATCCTCCTCCACATTACGCCAGTTGATGGTTTTTGAAGATTTTCATGACTATTTTGTAATGTGATATGATAAACCTATTATATTTGAATTCAT
Organism: Viscum album; assembly: GCA_963277665.1. NCBI lineage: Eukaryota > Viridiplantae > Streptophyta > Magnoliopsida > Santalales > Viscaceae > Viscum > Viscum album. The sequence goes on from OY728145.1 coordinate 2,086,133,571, forward strand.
GTATTACTTTAATGTGTGTTTTAATTTTTTTTAAATATTTTTTTAATGTTTTTTAAATATTTGTAATTATTTTATAAATAATTTAATTATTTATTTTTAAAGTTTATTTTTGAAAGAGAAGTAACATGTCACAAAAGGTTTTGCGATGGACCATCATAAAAGGGTTATAAATAATATTTTGGGGTTTTTTGAGATGAACTGTATATCCGTTGCATAAAAGGTTTTCTATGATAGTCCGCCACAAATAATTATATTTGTGATTCCTTCTTCTGTAACGAGATATTTTTAATAGAAACCCATAAAAAATAAGTCATTTTCGATAATAATCCATCGCAAATACACCATCGTAATTATAATAAATTCATATAGTGATTAAATATCATTCCCTTTTGAACTCTTCGATAACATACCCTTCTAAAAACCATTCTTCATAACCTGTTAAGGAAACATAATGAAGGGTGATATCATATTCTAATTAAGGGTATACATTGGAAATACATAAACATAACATGAGTATAAGTGTATTAGAACACAAATATAACATATATGAACCATACCCTATATATCAAAGATCAAAATATTGTGCCATGACATGAAGATTGGAAGTTCATAAGACATTAATTATAATGGAATCAAATAACCTGATCCTTGAGAACATAATATTTACATAAGAAATATATTTTTCGAATACACATAATCTTATAACATTGTGAACATGTACAAATAGATAAACGCCCAATAATTTCAATAAGGAAATGTTATTAGTACCACACATAAACTTATGAACATGTAACCAGGTCTATGTATAAACTTATTAACATGAAATCCAGCTCCATGCATAAAATTATGAACATTTAATCTGGTTCATGCATAATATTGTGAACATGTAATCAGGTTTACACAAAACATTATGAACTTCTAATTAGGATAACATATAAAAAATTTACTCATGAGTTATCTATCTTAACCCAATGCATTAGAAGGATATATTAGTCCTAACCATCACTTAATCCATACATCTATGTGACACAAGATAATAAAACATTCATCACAACATAACCCATGAAAAGGGGTCTAGTTCCATAAAAATTTCATTAAACTATAACATAAATAGGTTTCATAAAAATCTTGTCATTATAATTTCAATCCATCTAGAGAAAGAACAAAGATAGTATCATAAGATCACATTACCAGTAATGCTTAAGTAAAACCAAAGAATTTCCTCCTAGATTGAAAAATAATTTTTAATATCACTTAGAACATTTATTTATAAAAATAGCCTTTAAAATTTGAATTTTTTATTATGTAAAAACATTTTTATTTTTTTTGTTTAGAATAACCTTGGAAACTTATAAGGTAATATTTAAAAACATTTTAAAGCACTTGAGAAAAATATCCTTTCCATTTTGAAAATAACTAAAAATTAATAAAATTGTTTTAAAATAATTTTTGTGGAAAATAAACAATCAAACTTATAAAGTATGATTTAAAAACTTTTGTTGTAATGATGGGGAAAATTTTACTCTTTCCATCCACATTAAAACAAATATTCATTTAATATTCTCAATAAAATCCAAACATTATTTTTTTTGGAAATTAGAATGGAGATTACTTTAAAAAAATTAAAAAAAATTAAAACATGGGTAAAAGATTCTTTAATAAATAAATTGGATTTTTTTAAATAAAAAATTAAAACATTTTTAGAAAACATGGTTTTGGTAGAAAAATTATTTTCAATTGAAGAGAGAAATAAAGTAAGTTTTATGTAAAAGATATTATTTTAAAATATTGAGTAAATAAAGAGAATAAAATGAAGGGAAATAATTTATTCTCATGAACAATACGAAGGAGAATAAAATTCATGAGTTTCTTGAGATATTTATCATAATACTTTATCATTAGATGTATATATGCAAACAATTCTCATAAATAATGAGATTTGTATCAAAAAACCATTATTACATTATTAACATTAAATTGTAAGACTCATGAAAAAATAAATTAAATGAAACTTAATATATAATGATAAAAAATAAATTCATGATATTAAAAGTCAAATTATTATTATATACACCATATAAAATTATATAGGTGCATAACAAGACATATGTCTCAAAGAAGGAAAATTTAGAGAAAAATCCATTACCACCTTGCTAACTTTGGGACCGTAAAGCCCCTAAAATTGAGATATTCAAATAGATATGTACATCCAAATAATTTTTTGGATAATAATAATAAAATAAATTTATTTTTAGTATATACACCACATAAAATGAAATATGTGGTTAATATGGAATGTGTCACACATAAGTGAAAAGTGAGACATAAATCCCTTATCTCAAGTATTGACTTATTTCGTACAAATTTGATCCTAATGTATTATAAAGTTTAGTTTATTATAAATCTATTAAAGAATAATAATTATTTATATCATACAATATATGATTTAATTATGACCTTTTATGACCTCTTTATTATTACTTCCATGTTATGGCCACATTTCAGGTAATAACTACTTTGTTTTTCGTGTATGTTTTGATTTAGTATTTTTCGTAATATTAATTTGATAATGGTTTTATATTATAAATTTTTTTAAACATGATATAAATATAAAATATATTAAGTATATATGTATTTATAGTAATCTATAAATGTTAGAGGTAAAAAATTAAAAACATTGTTCATAGAGATGGTGGGTCGTACGTACACATGAACGATGTTTCCACTTTCTTGAGAGATTGAAATAAAATAAGGTAAAGAATATATAAATTTTATATATTCATTTTTATTTCATATATATTACATCAATTCATTAAAATTACCCTTATTACCTTATAGAAAATGTGTTGGTGAGAAAAAGAATCACATCGCTTCGCGAGGCGGTAATCCGCCGTACACATGAACGACGTTATCATATCCCCCATGGAATTGAAAGTAAGAAGTTATATGTGATATATTTATAAAATAGGTATAATTATGTCAAAAATAAAATATATATTAATTTATTCTATAATTATTACAAAAAAGTAAAATCTAAATGAAAAAACACTTCACATCGATTCACGAGGTGATAGTCTGCCGTACACACGAGCGACATTATTGTTTTCCAACGGGTTGAGAGGTAAGAAGGTAGATATGATATTATAATTATATAGGTATTAAAATATCATAAATATCATATATAAACATTAAATCCATTATTATATCAATCCTTAAGAGGTGGTGATGGAAAATAAATAACATCAGTTTGTGAGGTGGTAGTCTGCTGTACAAACAAATGATGGGTTTTTAACACATTTTATGGAAGAGGGGATAGATATGGGTCATTTAATTTACATAAAAACATAAAAATATATGAAATATATTTATTTAATTATATAATTATGTTTTAATAAAAAATTAAGGAGGTGCAGGAATAAATAACATAAAATACTCAGTTAGGGACCTTACCTCTTCTTGGACAACTACTTTTTATTTAAACGAAAAACCATTATAGGTTAGATTTATGACCAAAATATGGATTATAGGATTATATTAGGGAATTAATTAAGTGATATGGGTTGTTAGTTTCTGATATAATCGGTTTTGGAAGTGTGAAGTGGATATAAGAGGGGTGGCATTTTTATAAGTGAGGTGGGTTATACACTTATAATTTTAAAAAAGAAAAAGTTGTACCCAGATATTTCACATGTGATGGGGATCCAAAATGGGACATTTTAGAACCTTATTGGTTATAAGGCCAAAATATTTCCCTAAAATTGGGTTTAAAAAAAGTTTAGGTAATTTTAACCTTTATCTTTTTTGTTTAACCTTATGTAAACTCATTTTTACCTAAACTATAGTGAACAATTTGTACTATTTTTATTATTAATTATGGTAAAAAAACTAAATTATAGTTAATAGTTAATATAAATTATTCTTATTACAAATATTTAATCTATTTTTCTAAATTCAACTGACATAATTGGAAGAATTTCATTTAAAATTAAACCTGTAAACGTGATAAGAAAACAGTTTTCCAAAGAGAAAATTATCATAAGTATACGAAGTTTTAATGTCAAAATTCAATATGGAATTGATTAAAATGTAATAAATTGGATAAATAGGTCTATAACAGATCTAATTTAAATTTTAAAACTATATTACAATTATTTTTATGTTTTTAAATCCTTTAAAGGAAATTAAAACTCTTAATAAAAACTAGTAATTTTCACTATTCACTCTAAAAATTAACTATTTAGAAAATTATAAAAAATTCACTCTAAGATAATTTTTAAATGGTGATTTTAAAAATTAAATTTATTTTTTAAAATTTATTTTATAAAAAATTTAAGAAATAATTCTAAAATAAGTGTGAAAAAGGTAACAAAACTATTTTTCAGAATACAATTTTTAATCCAAAAATTGGATTTATTTCCACACCTTGTTCAAAGAATTCAATTTTTACAATTGTGTAAGTTATATATTTTCATAATTTAGTTAATCTTAATCATACTCATCGTGCCAATGGATAGGTGGAAACTATCATATTAAATAATATTATTTTAATAGTATGTCATGTTTCGTTTAAACTCAGTGTTGCATATAACACATGCTAAATTCAGTGTTGTGTGAAACACAAGCTAAAAATAGTATTTTTTATAGCCCAAAATATATAAAAGATTAAATTTATTTGATGTTTTTACCACAAAATCTTATAGAAATACATTCTACCCCACTTAAAATTAATTTCTCCATTGAAATTCTTCACTTTGGTATCAATAAATGATGATATTTATGCCTCATTACATCCCCAAGATCCCATATAACTTCATAAATCTTGTGGTATCATTAAAAAAATATTTACCAAGTGATTTTCCATATTTTACAGAACTTTAGTTTTACATTTCAGAATCATTATACATTGTTCCTCATAAGAGATATCATGCTTCAGTGTTATGACCTCTGAGTTCAGTACATGTGATTTATCAGGTATGTACTTCCTCTGAAATGATATATGGAACACATAATGAATTTTAGAGAGGTTTTTTAGAAGTTCCAAGAGTTAAGATATGATCTCATTATGATCAATAATTTCAAAGGGACCAATATATGGGTGGATTAATTTACCCTTGTTTATTCCATAGAGAAATTCATAATAACACATTCTCACCATCTTTAAATTATAGATCACATCGATGATTATTAGAATAATATTTTGGTTAAATATTTTCTTCCCTTATATGTTTGTGAATGGATATAACTAAATTTTCCATTTAATTAGAGAGCTATGGCCCCAATAACATTATTTATGCAAAATCATTTCAATATTTTAGAGTTCTAACTTCTTTATATAAATGGATTCCTAAGGATCCAACTGAATGACCAAGGAAAAGATATTATGGTAAGAAAACTCAACTAAAGTAAGGGGTTGATATGATACACCTATGAAATTCATAAAATAAGATGTTTGCATATCCTATAGGGTTTTAATTATTTTATCAGACTGGTTATTTGTCTGACGATTATATGATGCACTAAAACTCAACTCCATATCAAGAGATTGGTGAATAATTCACCAAAACATTGAGGTAAAATTTTGATCCTGATCAGATACAGTTGAATGTGGTACTCTATGAAACCTTACCACTTTATGTATTCAAGAAAGAATATCTAGAGAGAAATATTCTCTGATAGAAATAAAGTGTGCTAACTTCCTAATGTGATTGAATACCAACCATAATTACCTAAACATAAAAGATAAGATAAACCATTATACATTATGGAAAGAAGATCTAGAGAGAAATATTCTCTAATAAAAATAATGGGTGCTGACTTAGTAAGGTGATAGAATACATACCCTAATTACCTCAACATAAAATATACGATAAACCCTAAAGGTTAACACTACCTTTAATAACATTTCCAAAAAGTGTAAAGTCATTCATCCTAAAATAACATTCCCACTAAAACATATACAAAACCAAAAATTTTTATTGCAATAAATTTCTCTTAGAATATCCTTAATCGTGATAAATTCCCATCACATGAAACTGAACAATTGGGTAAATGAATTTTAAATTATGATAAACATTATACTCATAAACCAATTATAGTATCAATAAATATTAAGTTAATCTTACATGGATACATATACACCTCAAAAAGTTAAGTAACCCTTTATTCCTTATATAATTTCTTATCTTATACACACAAAAAATCATTGGAAGTTTTGTTTCCTCCTTGTATCAATAGAATATCAAATGTGATTTCATTATTCTAGAATCCATTTGGAGGGAGAGAATCACTCAAAATTTCACTAAAGGATGAACAATAATATTTTCATAGGGCTCATTCATACAAAATAAAACATGAAAATCCCAACTAAGTTGGGGAATATAAGTGCACCCTAATTATCATGATTCTTTTCATCCATTATGATTACATAAGATTTCCCTTTCTCCTTTGTCTTTAGTGGTTTTTATGGATTATCATCCACAATTTTCCTAGGATTGGGGGATTGATTCTTATAATTCCCAAAATCCTAACACTTGAAACACTAAAGTGTGGGTCGTGTATTTTGTTGAGATATATCTCCATTAATTTTATTGAATATACTATTTACATCAATTGTAAATTCTTTTTCTCAATGGACATGATTCCTACACATCTAACACACTCTTGTTCCTTTTAGGAATTCACCTGAGTTCTTCTTCCAACATTTATCAATTGTATGTGATATAAATTTCTTTCCACCAAGTTATTTATTTCATTTATAATGAGGAACAATATTCCTTTTCTTGTGAAAACCATTGGAGTGGTTTTTAATATCGAATTTCTATTTCCAACTTTAGTGCACATAGAATAGACTATTATTAGTTACTAAATATTCTTATATCCAATTACTTTTTAATTCTTGGTCTTAAGACACCAAAGAATTGGTTAATTTTTCTTTCTAAATAGATGATTAAAAGAGAATATTACCATGTAATTCTTGTAAAATTATCTTTGTAGCTACCATAAGATTCACCATCCTTCTATTTGATCCCTATAAATTCCTTTTTCATCCTTGTTCATAGAATAAGAGGGAATTACATACTAAAAAATATTCTCTTAAACTCATATCATTCCATGGATGAAGTCTCCTATTCTTGAATCATCTTTTTAATACGGTTCCACTATTGTTCTTCTTCTCCTTTAAAATGATATAAAACCAAAATGAAATTTTCATACTCCAAACACTGGAGAATGGAAAATATCATTTCAGTGATACTGATCCATTAATCAACAACTAATGGATCTATTGTCCCACTAAAAGAGGGTGGATATTTCCTCATGAAGGACTCAACATAATGTTGTTCCCTTCTCATATTACTTAGAAGTTCATCATAATTCATAACTTGAGAAAGATGTTTGAGCGTAACAATGAGGGTTTTCAATCCATTTCCAATAATATTCAGTTTCTTTGGAGGAGAAGCGTTAAATTTTATGTTTCATTTATCTTTTAAATTGTTTTTTTGGGTTCCTTCCATTGACTAAAACAAGAAACCATAGTGTGAGAAATAGTAATCATAGTGGAAAACCATATAATCATGAAATGTAAATTATATGATGTCTAATTCCGGATACTGTATTTTCAATCTACGAAACCTTAGCTTTATCCTACGTAATTAATAGTCACCATCTATTTAAATCCTTCATAATTTTTCATAAATATTTTGTGAACTTCCAAAGAATATCCCATGGGAATGTCAAACCAGTTATGTATAAAGGCTCGTTTTCGTTCACCAGGTGATGATTAAGTCCATCCCAATGCACCCATTTTAGAGTTATTACCCCTAGGTATATATCTAACAGACCCACATCAACTTGTAGTATCCATACAGGAATATAATTTCTTGGAAACCATTTTCTCTATGTTTTATTAAAATTATAGGACATATTCTTATACTTTGACACATACTTATACTCAATATTAGAAAAATACCCAGACATATACATATAAATATCTATATATTCTCACTAAAGATTTCTCATCCTATTTTCTAAATGTTTATTAAACCTATATTTTATAAAAACTTTAGATACTCAAACTTCTCATAAATAGATATAACATCATAATAGATAAATATTCATTAAATTTCACAAATACAAGTATAAGGAATATAATGTTTTAGTTCCTTTGGAGAATAGGTACACAATCATTTAATTTAGTGAAAGATATTAAACATATCTCATAATGTTACTCTTAAAAACATTCTCTACTTAAAACATTTCTTCATGACCTGGGAAGGATACATAAGAAAGGGTGAGCTTAGATGCTTAGTAAGTGTAAAATTGAAAATATATAAACATAACATGATAATTAGGGTTAAAGAACATGAGAATAAATTTTGAAAAGCATAAAATTTATATATACGATCAAGATATTGTGTCATGTAATAAATATTGGCAGTTCAAAATACATGAATCATAATGGAATCAAAGGACACGACGGTTAAAACATAAAATTGTCGTAAGACATAAATTTGTGTCGTACACATAAGATTATGACATTTTGAACATGTATAAATAGGAATAGGTGCACTAATATCATTATGGACATGAGATCAATCCCTTAATTAAACTTTTGGACATTCAACTTGGTCGACACCTAACTTTATGGACATAAAATCCATGTCCATTCCTAACACTGTGAAAATGTAATCTGGTTCATTCTTATAATTAGAACATGTAATCAGGTTAATGAATGAATTTTTGAACATGTAATCAGGTTCACACATAACATATTTACTCATGAGTTATCTATATTTAACCAATGAATTTGGGGGACATATAGTTCTCACTTTTTACAAAATCCATACATCAGTTTTTCAAAAGATCATAAAACATTCTTCACATTATAACCCATTAAAATTTGTTTTTTCCATAAAAATTTTAATCAATTATAACTTTTGGAATGAAACAAGTTTCATAAACATCTTGTCATCATAATCATAAAACATATTAAGAAATAATAAAGATGGTATCATTGGATCATATACCAAGTAAAGATTATGTAACATAAACTGATGTCATCCTAGATTAAAAAATATTTTGAAAGATCACTTGGATCATTTTTTGAGTAAAATTGAATTTCCACTTTGAAAAAATATATTAAAACATAAAATATTTTCAAAATCCTTTTCATTGAAAATAATATTTTGGAAGATTTAAAAATCATTTAAAACATTTTTTGAGGAAAATAATCTTTCCATTTTAAAAATAAATAAAAAATAGTAAAATCATTTGATAAATTATTTTCTTTTAAAATAAATGTTGAAAATTATAAAGGAATATTTAAAACATTTATTGGAAATGATGGGGAAAATACCATCCATGCTTTAAACCTTAAAACAATTATCTTTTCACATTTTTAGAAAAATCATAACAACCATTATTTGGAAAAAAACATGATTATTCATTTAAGAACATTTTTGTAAAAATTCAAACATAGGTAAAAATGTATCTAATAAATCATTTTGAGAATTTGAAAAACATGTTTTTTAATTTATAGAAATGAATATCTTGTAAGTAAAAGGATTTTCGACCAAAGAGAGAAGAAAATTGGTTTTATTTAAGAATGTTATTTTGAACTATTGTGTGAATAAAGTGTTGAAAATGAAGGTAAAACATGAATTATCTTGATATAAACAATGATATTTTATCATAAAAGTAACATTGAATCATAAGAGTCATGGAAAAATAACATTAAAAAACTTAAAATATAATGATAATAAATAAATTCATGACATTTCGTGTCAAAGTGGGTGCATATATACCTCATAAAATAATATATGTGCATAATATGACATATGTCTCAAAGAAGGAAAATTGAGACAAAAATCACTTTCCGTTTTGGTATATTTTGAATCTTTATGCCTATGAAAGATAGATCTTATAATGAATATGTACATAAAAAAATTTTCTGTAGAATAATGATAAAATAATTTCATGGGTAGTATATACACCACAAAAAATAAATAGGTGGTGAATATGGAATGTGTCTCACAGAACTATAAAGTTCCCTTACCTTAATTCTTGAATTCCTTCATATACATTAGAACATAATGTGTAATAAATTTAATTTTATTATAAATATATTAATTAGTCATAATTATATATATTATACCATATATGATCTACTTATGACCTTTTATTACCATTTATTAATAATTTTATGTTAAAGTCACATTTCGTGTAATAACTACTTTGTTTTCAATGTAAGTTTTGATTTGGTATTTTTAGTCCTATTAATTTGATCATGGTTATATACTAATAAAATTTTAACCATTATATAAATATAATATATATTTAGTATGTATTTATTTATAGTAATCCATAAAAGTTATAGATAGAATATGAAATACATCATTCATAGAAACAGTAGGTTGTACGTTCATTTGAACATTATTTACATTTTATAAAAATATTTAAATAGGGGAAGGTAAATAATATATAAAATTTATAGATTCATTTTTATTTCATTTTTATTTCATATATTAATTTGTTTTATCCTTATTTTATTCTATGCAAAGTGTTTGTGAAAAATGAATCACATCACTTCATGAGACGTTGGTCCACTGTTCAATGAAGGATGTTATCATATTCCCCAAAAAATGGAAAATAAAAAGGTATATGTGATATATTTATTAAATATGTATAATTGTGTTAAAATTATAAAATATATTCTTTTAATTTATCTTTATTACCATCCAAGTAAAATGGAAATGAAAAAAACCTCACATCGATTCGTGAGGCGTTAATCAGCTGTTCATATGAATGAAATTATTGTTTTCCAAAGGGTTAGGAGGTAATAAGGAAGATTATTTATTATTATAAAAATTTATAATAATATAATAAATATCATATATAAACATTAAATTGATAATTATATCAAATAATGAGTTGTGGTGATGAAAAATGAATAACATCGGTTCATGAGGCGGTGGTTTTCCATACACACTTATGATGATTTTGTAATCCATTTGATGGAATATGAGATGGATATTAGTCATTAATATTATATAAAAACTTATAAGTATATGATATATAATTATTTTATTATATAATCATATTTTAATAGTAATTGAAAGATATGGAAGAATAAATAATATAAAATTCCCAGTTTGGGATGTTACCTATTCTTCAGAAAACCTCTTTTGGTTTACACCAAAATCCTTCCTAGGATGGATTTTTTTACCACAATTAGTCATATAGTATTATAAAAGGGAATTAATAAAGTTATTTGGGTAGGTATGTCCCAAATAAATGGGTTTTGGAGGTGCGAATAGAAAAGTAGAGGGGGTGGACTTTTATAAGTGAGGTGAGTGACACACTTGTTATTTTTGAAAAGAAAAGGGTTTAACCACGTTTTTCACATTCCACAGGGCTAAAACATGGACCATTATAGAACCATATAGATTATAAAGTCTAAATATGTGAATAAAATGTGTTTTTTTAAAATTTTATAGTTTATTTCACCCCTTATCTTTTTTATATTTACCCCCGGTAAACTCATTTTTACCTTAATCACAGTAAATAATTGTTACTGTTTTTACTATTAAATATGGTAAAATATTAAAGTGTAATTATTAAATAATATAAATTATTATGATTATAAATAAAGATTCAATTTTTCCATATTCAAATCATATAATTGGAATAATTTAATTTAAAATTAAATCTACAGATGCAACGAGAAAACGAGATTTCATAGAGAAAAATCACATTAGTATAAAACGTTTTAATATACAAATAAAATATGGAATTTATTTCAATGGAATAATTTGGATTAATATATATATATATATATAATTTAAATAATTTTACTTTTAAATTAATAATAATTTTTTTCATGTTTTTAAATGCTTTAAAAGTATTGAAAATTCATAACAAAACCTAGTATTTTCATTATTAATCAAAAAGTTTATCTTTCTAGAAAATTATTAAATATTAAATCAGAGATAATTTTAAAAAATAATTTCAAAAATTTAATTTTCTTCTTCAAATTAATTTTATAAAATTGGAAAAATTAATTTTAAAATAAATTCTCAAAAGGTGAAAAAACTACTTTTTTTAGAAAAATACAGACTGTAAGTATAAAATTGGATTAATTATTATATATTGTATATAAAATAAATAAAATGAATTTTAAAATTTTATTTAATAAATAAAATATTAATTTCCTTAGAATAATTCACCTGATGTATTTTTTTAAATTTATTGAGTTAAAACAGATTTGTATGTGTAAAAATATTTTTTCAGAAAAAGATTACCTTTATTTTTAAATAGTTTTTATTTGAATTTTTAACTAATTTGTCACCAAAAAATTAATTTAATATAATTTAATCAACCAAATATTTTTTCAATTTATTTAATATTATAATACCCACCATTCCAATGGCTAGGTGATAACTATTATATTAAATAATAATATTTTAATAGTATGTCACATTTCGTTTAAACTCATTATTACATGTAACGCAAGGTAAAATCATTGTTTCATGTAACACAAGATAAAATTTGTGTTGAACTTAATGATATATATTTTAAATATTAAATTTATTCAGAAAAATTCAAAACACAGGGTGTTATAGATAACCTCATATGTTCTCTATTTTGGGCTTGGGATAACCACCCATGTACACTTTGAGGTCATAAAACATTAATATTTACCAAATTAATTAGAGTTATATGATGAAACAAAATTTCACATAATCTTAATCAATTCATATGTATTCTAGAAGATCATGAAAACATTTATCATTACATCAAGCCCTTGAAAATGAAAACTAGTTTCATCAATAATTCATTATAATAACCATAAAACATCCTTATAAATAATAAATATCATTACATTTGATCATATCCCCAATAAATAATAATAATAAACAAATGATATTGTTATAAATGAAAATACCTTTAAAATATCACTAGATCATTTCTTGAGGAAAAGACCCTTTTAATTTTGAAATAAATTATTTATAATATAAAAATTTCCAAAATATTAAAGAAAAAAGTTTCTTTGAAAATAATCTTGGAAAACATTAAAGGAATAATTATATCAATTACACATCTTAATAGTGGGAAGATAAGTTGATGTTGGTTAAATTTAAACAAATATTATTTTCATATTTTTAGTAAAAAGTAAAAAGAACCTTGTTTGGAAAATGTTGAGAATATTTCTCTTAAAATGTTTTAAATAAATTAAAACATGGGTAAAAATTAATTTAATAAATATTTAGAGAATATTAAAAATGTTCTTGGGAAAATGTTAAAGAAAGTATGGACATTGAAGAAAAATATTCCCCCACAAAGATAGAAATAAAGTCAGTTTTCTATAAAACCATTCTTTTTTATATGTTTAGTAATTAAAGTGTATGAAATGAAATTAAAATAGTTAATCCTAGGAAATAACTAGAGGATAAGAAAATATATAATATTTTTTAGAGATAGATCATATAATTTCATTATCTGAAATTTAATTATAATCAATCTCTTTAGAAAATGAGATTATAACATAAAATCCTTACCTCAAGCCCGTCTTGGTTTGTAAGAAATATAATATCGTGCATACTAAATTTAAGTTTATTAAACCAAAAAATAACAATATAAATACCTATAATACCATACATTGTTATATTATAACATTTTATCACCCATCCATCCACAATCTTTCATTATCATCATTATTTTTCATGTTAACTTATTTACTTTTCTTATATGTTTTGGTTTTGTAGTTATGGTACTTGTAATTTTATCACAGTTCATTTATACCTGGAATTTTAATCATGATATAAATATAATATATATTCATTATATACATATTTATTATCATTAATAAAAAGTGGTTATGAAAAATTAATTACATTACCACATGTAGATAGTAGTCTGTAAGGATGCACAAGTGATGTTTCCATTTTTAATGGATAGAATGAAAGAATGGTAAATAATAACATAAATTTAAATAATAATAATTATATCATAAATAATATATATATATGTATATTTAAATTTAATATTTAATAATAACCAACTATGATGCATGATTATATAAAATTGATCACATTTCTATGTGGATGTTGCACACATACAACTGATCGCTACATAGAGGTGTTAGTCCACACACACACATGATAAATTATTTCACCTCTAATTTAATGGAGAAAAATTGGTGAATATTTTTTCAATAATCATAATAACATTTCAAAATATTTAAGATACTAAATTCATCATGTTACTATGGATGCAACAAATTTAAGGGAACTGGAAGAAGAAATAAAATTGAAAAAGCTTAGTTAAGATTTATACCAACTTTGTATTACACCTTAAGTATTGAAATTTTGGTATTATGGGAAGACCAAAAGATCTAGGAATTAAAATAATTAATATATTAAGGGTTTTTATTATTTATTGTGTGATATATAATAATTAAACTGTGTGAAAAAGAAGGATAAGGGATGCATATTTATAAGTTTGGGGAGAGACACCCATGAAATTTCGTAAATCATTTCATCAATATAAGTTCACATTCTTGTGTAAGTGGATCCAAATGGAAATTAAATATAATTTGGGTTAAATTAAGGTTTAAATATCTCAACTAAAAATAATTATACAATTTTAGGTGACATTATTACCCTCATCTATCAATTAAACCCATAGTAAACCCGTTTTAACCTTAACTGTGGTATCAAAATTTTACTGTTTTTAATATTCATTATGAAAAAAATTTATGTTGATAATATTAAATTATAATAATTATTTTTATTAAAAATATTTATTCCATTTTACCTGTTTCAATCTCTATAATTTTCATAATTTAATTTTAAATAAGCAAACCAAATATAACGAAAACCTATTTTTAGAAAAATGAATTTTTAAGCGTAAAACTAGATTTAATTCCATTGATTACCTTGTAAAAACCATAAAATTAATTTAAAAAAAAATATTATTTAAAATATAATTTATAAATTTCAATAAATCCATTAATAAATAGAGATTAATTTAATTTATAAGATAAATACATATTCCGTGCATAAAAATAGTTTTTAAAAAAATGTGATTTTAAGACCAAAAATAATCTTATAGCAAAATAGAGTATAACATCTATGACTATATAATTAAATATATTATTTATAATTAAAGGATACCAAATGAAATCATTATAAATTAATAGTTTCCTTACCTTTTACAGAATGATATCTTGAGAATATCCTCTTTCTTAACTTTCAATTGATGATATCCAGAATGAATACCAATCTCATAAAATAATTGAGATCTACATTGTTGATCCTCCATTTCATCAATTCAAGTTAAAGGATAATGTTTTCTTGATAGTTATTATGTTAAGTTTTAAATAATAAAAAATTAATTTATCTATCTTTATTCTTAACAAAAATAATTGGTGCACACCATGGTGACACACATGGATGAATAAATGCCTTATCAAGATTCTCTTTATGTTATTATTCACTTCTTGCAAATCAATTTGGTACATTCTATATACAATATTTGAAATAGTTATAGAACTAGTTATTTGTTGTACTAAAAACATAGCATCATGACTCAGTGGAATACCATACAATTCATCTGAAAAGGCATCCATAAAGTCCCATACAATAAACATATCATTGATGTTGATTTCTCCACAACTATTTTAGATAAACATACCTTTTGAATAAGAATGATTACTTATAAAATGAATTTAATTTACATTATAAGTTCATTTTTTTCATTTCCCTGATATAAAATCACATATTGGTTCATAATATCAAACTTAACTTCCCTTACTCAACAATTTATGTACGATTTATGTGAAGAAAGCCAATCCATTCCCAAAATAAGATCAAATTCAACTGAAGTAGGAATGAAAATATTTATAAGAAGTATATTCATAAAAAAATCAATCAGATAAGAATAATAGAACCGTGATGTGATCACCATGTCATTGGGGATTTTTATTACTAATTCAACATCTAATAATTGAGGTGGTATTGTGATACCCTTATAAAATTATTTAGATATAAAAGAGTGTGTAAACCCATAATAAAATAATACATTAGTAGTTCTCAAGTGGTTAGTAAGTATACCTTTCAACATTTTATTATCATACTCTACACCACCAATGGTGATCACATGAGACTTCCCTTTTCCTCTAGGCTTAATAGGTTACTAACTTCGATCATCACAATTAACCTTCAAGTTTGTGAACTGGTTTGAATAATGCCTATATTCCTTGCTTTTGTAACACTAGAGTGTGGATGGTGCATTCTGTAGATATCTATCTCTCTATCTCTATATTAATCATTATCTAACTTATTACCTTCAATTTAGTAGTTTATTTCCCAATTACCTACCTTTCCAAAACTTAAAACATTCACCAGTCCCCTTAAAAAACGTTCCACCACGATTCCTTCCACACTTCAAGCATAAAGAAAATATCCTCTTTTTCTTTACATGTTTTTTATAATTCAATTTGAATTCCATATTTATTTTACTTTTAATACTAAGATATGGATATGTAACTCTAATATCCATCTACACCTTTATGGAACATCAAACAATTTCTTCATAGCTACTGAAATCCATTTTGGTTAATGACCTTTGTAGACTTGATTTTAAACCACTGTATTCAAGCTTACATTCAGGATGGATGATAATTCCTGAATCATACCTAAAAATTCTTGTAAAATTTTCATCATAGGTACCAATGGATTCATCATCCTCTTGTTTAAGCTCATGGGATTGCTTCTCTATTTTCATGAAAATAATATGAGTAAAGTGCATATTGAAAAGTAATCTCTTGAACTCATCCCACTCCATGGTGTTAATTTATTCCAATTGTCTCATGTTATTGATAAGAGTCCACTATTGATAAAATTATACTTCCAAATAATAAACAACTATAATATCTTTCTCATATTCTAAACAATGTAGAAAGAAAAATATCTTTTCAACGGTACTAATCTATTACACAATAACTAGTGGATCAATAGATCCACTAAAAGAAGGTGGAAATTTCCTTATAAAAGACTCAACAGAATATTGATCCCTATTTTTATTCTTTATAATATTACCATGATATATTTCTTAAAAAATTTGGGTGAAAATAAAAAATATATTTTTCATTCCATCTCCCATATCTTTTCATTACATAGGAGTAAAATCATTGAATTTTCCATCATATTAAATATTAACATGATTTATTTTGTTTCTATCCTTTGACTAAAACCAAAAATAAAAATCTGGGCAATAATAATCATAATGGATAACCACATAATCATGAAAAATAATTTATAAGACTTTTAAATCATGAATCATTCTTTTATGAAACCATAGGTTTAACCTAGTTCATTCATGATAGTTACTAATACATTAGGTTTTTATCCTATAATTAGAATTATCCCCAAGGTTCTCATCTTAGTTCCAAAATTTTTACTAAACCCAGCTGTGATACAAACTATAGTGAATTATTATTTTCATACATATATATATCATATCTTAGTAGATGAATATTACATAACATAACGATCCATTTTATTATCGTATAATTCTAATTACTTTAGAAACATGAAAAAAACTAGTTCATAATATCTATACATCTCCTCCCACTAAGTTATTCCTACCTAGAAACCCTCTTAATAATATCATACTTAATACCATTCTTCATAACATGGGGAATGGAAAAATATGAAAGGGTGATATTATATGCTCAGTAAGGGGAAACAAGGGTCATTTCAATGACCAGTTAAGTATTACATGAACATAAGGGTATGATAACATGAGCACAACATTTTAGAATCATAAGTTGCATATCATGGATCATAATATTGATTTATGGAATAAATCTTGGTAGTTCACAATACATGAATCATAAAGGAATCAAATGACATGATCTATAAGAGAAAAAATAGGAATTTGACATAGAATTGTGATATACACATAACCAAAGAAAATCAATTCCTAAATAGTGAAGTCTCATTACCAATAATATAATAGTTGATTGGGTTCACTCCCAAAACCATTTTATTTTTCATGGATTACTTTCATAATTATCATAGTGGATAGAGTCCCTTACTAAAATAGATTCACTTCCCATTCAAGTCCTGTTTATCTCATGAGATATCAATCTTTACCCAACGCATCATAGGGAGATAGAGAACCAACCCATCACATAAGGAAAATCAGACATATTTGGGAGACAATATCATTAAAATTTAATCATATCTTAACCCGTGTAAATAAATGGTCTTTATAAACATTTTATCATTTCATAACCTGTTCAAAATAAATGGGATTCATAAAAATTTCTCCAATTCATCATGGAATAACCCATGGAAAAGGAATGGGTTTAATAAACATCTTATATTAATTATCACAAAATATATATAGAAATGATAAGGATGGTATCCTTGGATCATATTCTAAGTAAATCATAAAGAAAATCATGAATTGTTGTCGTTGATGAATAGAAATACCCTCAAAATACCTTTAAAACCTTCTAAAAAAAAATAACCTTTCCACATTAAAAATCAATTTTTAAAATCAAAAAACATCACAAAAATTAATGAAACCATTTTTTTTTAAAATTATCTCAAAATATTTTAAAGTAATATTCAAATCATTGAGAATTTATGACAATGAGGAATTCTATTAATTCCATATGTGTTAAAAGAATACATTCTTTTCATTATTTTGAAAAAAAATAAAAGAGTACCTTATTTAGAGAATGAAAAAATGATTCCTTTTAATTTTTTTTTGAAAAAAAGTAAAAAATTCATAAAAATTACTTTAGATAATCCTTTTCTAATATTAAAAAAACTCTATATTTTTTTTTGAAAACATGAAAATGGAAGAGCAAGTGTTTTCTACTGAAGAGAGGGATAAAATTGTTTTCCCATATTTTTGTTGTCTCTTATTCACTTTAAAAGATAAAAATGAATGAATAAAATGTAAAATTTGTATTTAAAAGAAATAACCATATGATAATAAAATTAATGAGATTATTAATAGGTAGATCATAATATTTCATTTTTATAGACTTTTTCATAAATAATCCAGATAAACAATGAGATTGTAACATAAAACACTTATCTCAAGTTCCCATTATTATGAATGAGATATAAACTACTTTATAATAAATTTAAATTTATTATACTTTTATAACATAGTCATACACATAATTATAATATCATATATGATCCCTTTATAATATTTCAACACCCTTTTTATCAGTAATTCCATAAAATCGTCATTTCTTGGTGTTAACGGTTTCGTCTATCATGATTATTTTAGTTTGGTAGTTGTTGGCCATGTAATTTTATCATAGTTAAATAATATTAAATTTTTAAATAATGAGATTAATATCATATATATTAATTATACGCATATTTATATTTTTTTTCATAAAAGTTAGATATAGATAAATAAATTATAACATTCATGGGGAGGTATACTATACGTACGCATGAACGTTGTTTTAACTTTTTGAAAATTAGAACAAAGAAGGGTAAATAATAATTTACATTTAAAAAATCATAATCATGTTATATGTATCATATATATTATTTAAATCTATACTTATTACCATGGATGTAAAATTTAAATTAAAATTGAATCACATCACTTTATAGAGGTGGTATTCCAAATGTCCACACAAGTGACATTATAATTTTCTAATAGATTGGAATGTAAGTAGTTATATATGGAATTATTATTATAGAAGAGTAATTATATCACAAAAATAATATATAAACAATAAAACCATCAAAATAATCTTCCATAAAATATGGTGATGAAAAATAAATAGTATCGCTATATAGAGATAGTAAGTTGTACGTACACAAAAGTGATATTTTCACTTCCCATTTAAGGGAAAAAGGGCGAATAATGGTGATTTCATTATAATAATAATAAAATTTTAATATATTTAGGATACTTAATTTATTATTTTATGATAAATATAATATATTTATATGTGGAAAATAAGAAGAATAAAATAAAGTGATCAGTCAAGATGATTACCTTTTCTTTGAAAGAACTTATTTAGATCTCCTACCAAGGACCCTAGAGTTGGTCTTTTTGGAAGACCATAAACACTATAATATGGATATGTAAGGTTATAAGGGATTTTGGTTGGGTATGGTTTATAAATAAGGTTTAATGTGGTGTAAATAAGTGGGAGAGGATGTACCCTTTTATAATTTAGGTGAGGGGAACATTTGAAATTTCACAAAAGATTAAATTATAATAAATTAATTCTAAATAAAAATGATGCAAATGGATTGTAATTATAAGATAATTTATGGTATGGTTTTAATACCATAGAAAAATATAATTTAGAAAATTATTTTTCCATTTTATACCTTATCATTTTGATTGACCCTTGGTTAACCAAATTTAATTTTAACTACGGTAACAACATTTTCAATATTAAAGGGTTGTACATTTTACTTATAACATGTAATTTTTCCCATAAATCAATATATTATGAAATTTTAGACCATATTATATCCAAAGTGTATTATTTATTTTTTTTATAATATTTAAATAATTTAACAAAATATTACTTTGATAAAATATCATTCTTGTCAATTGTGACACTAATCATTTAATTTTCCTTAAAGGAAATTAAGAAAAAGTTTGAATTAGAATATAATATTTTAACACAACAATAATATGTCATATTAAACTATAAAATTCATTTAAACTATAAATTACTCAAAATTTATCACATTTAATATTTTTTAGGTTATTTATCTTATTTTTCCAATAGTTGAATAAATACTTTTTTGGTGTTGTGTATGAATTTATGTTAATTATATAATAAAAAAATTATAAATAAATTACTATCATGAAGATAATTTCAATATGAAAAAAATTAATATTAATATTCATTTATAACTATTTTTTTTCAATGTTAACAAATAATATATATTTAAAACTAAGAGAGTGAAATTTGGAAACTATGTTTGACTTAAATACTACACAGATCATTTTATTGGAATATTTCCATTAAACAACTCAATTTCAAGAATAATATGACATGGTTTGATTAAATTTTAACCAATAATAATTATTATGAAATAATTATGGCCTTATCATTTAGTTTTTACCTAGATTAACCCAATTTATCCTTTACCGAGTTGATTATTTTTACAACGGTTACTATTCATATTATTAAAAATAAAAGGGTCATATTAAACAAAATATATCCAAATGATTAAAAAAAATGGAATCTATTTTATAAAATTAATTAAATATAATTAGTGGAAATTAATTTTAAAATTAGCACATAAAATGCTATAAAAATCACTTTATAGAAAGATACATTTGCGAACATAAAACTTATTTTATATTTATTCCATGCTTAGAAAAATATTTAATGAATGTTACAAAATTTAAATGAATATGTAATATATAATTTTAATTAAAATCATTCACAAAAATTGATTAATTTAATTTATTAATATCAAAACACATTGTGAGCACAGAGAAAAAAATTCAGAGAAATATTTCATTTTATTTTAAACGAGTTTTATTTTCATTTACAATAAATTGATAAAAAATGAATTAAATTTATGAATATGTAAACATTAAACTTTCATAATATATTTATTTATATTCATACCCACTAATAAAATGACCAGATGATAACTATCAGTTTAAATTATAATATTTTAATAGTATATATTAGTTTATTGAAACTCTATGTTATGTGTAATGAAAGCTGTCAAAGAAGATAAATTTATTTGAAAAACAATATTTCATAATATCTTGTGGTGGTATATATTTACTCTAAGGGATATGGTTGGAGCCCTTTTATCTTGAATATATATTGACCCATATTCAGGAGTTGATGATCCTTGATTGAAACCTCCACTTTCAATAGCCCAAATTAGAGAACCACTTAAGGAGATTTAAGAAGCCACACTATTTCCAAAATATTATTTATTTAAAATACCACTTCATATAATTAATAGTTTATCCACACTATAATCACATAAAATTACAATTATTTTCCCTAGAATGATTTCTATACTCAACCAAATTATGTAACCCATCATATGGGACTTATCCACCTTAGCCAACCACACAAGTTTCATTACCACATTATTTTATTATTTATAGATCCAATTAAACTGATGGAGAACATTCAAGAATATATAGATAACAGATTAAATATGATATTGATATGACCACCCTAGGGTCTAGGTGAATAATGTTTTTGAAACAGATCGTCATAAGGGAGTCATCACCAAAAATCATTTGTAGGAAACATAAAAAACTTGAGAGTTTCTTTGATATAATCTGAAACTATTAGCTCACCTTAACCGAGACACATGATCTCCGTGAAATTATATATTATTTACTTCTATAGTAAACAAGAACTAAATGAAGACTGACTTGAATAATTAATTAGACATTAATTCTTGAAGATAAGAAGGAATATTGACTTCCCACCACTCTCAACTAGGCCCCTCAAACAGGGGGTTGATATACTTGACCATTAGACCATGAAGAGTGTTTAGAGAATCAAAGATATACAAAACTACAATAATACACTTAATTTATTTAGTGTAACCCCACTCACATAATAAAAATATGGAATACAATCCATAAAGACCTTAGTGGGGACCAAATATTAGAAAGGGTCTAGATCCACCCCTTTATTAAGAGTCTAGGTAGAGTTATCAATACGATATAACGCTTATGAAAAATGTGAAGGTACACTTCAGAGACCAGAATAATAGATAATCTTTCTATCTTTTTTGAAAGACTTCTTGGGAGACATTTGTAGACATCACAAATTATAATCTCTCAAACTCAGGTATAAAACAATTTCAAAACAAAATAAAAAAACAAGCTAAAAGATTTCAAGGAATCCTAAAACAACTTTTATAAAAGAATAATTGGTTTCAATGAACATAATATTTTTACATTTATAAATAATTACAGATTTTGAAATCTAAAATCTTGATATAACACCATTATAGTTTAAAAAGGTCCTTTACCAACTCAGGAAAATTCCTCCATGGTTTTGAAATCCGTAATCCATTTTTTAATTTTCAAAATCATTTCCATTTTAAACCTATTATAAAAAACTGTTTATTATTAAAAAATTCCTTTATCAAATCATAGAATAGACTTTTCATATCATATTTATGAACCAAATTTTATATAAAAAGTCACCTGTTAGTAATTGAAAATAATTTTCATTGAACTCAAATAAAATTTGACTCATGTCACAAGTTTGTTTTTTCAATTAATTTAAAATCATAATTATTGGGATTAAATTTGAAAAAAAACATCATTAATCAAACCACACCCAAGATTTATATTAAAGAAATATCCCTCCAAACTAACCTCATACAAAGGAAGTCATTTAAAAAAAAGGAAGGGGTACTCGTTTCATAATTAGAATAGAACTTGGCATGGATTTTTTACATTGGATGGTAAACCACACACTCACCAAAGTTCCTAGATTAACTTCTAGACCAATCACACTGATTCATCATAGTTTACCAGAACATGAAGGAAAAATGTGGATATGGTCATATTTTTGTTCCAATTATAAAAGTAATAATAGATTACTAAAATCAATGATAATACTATCTAGAATATAAATCTAATTCATCATTTTGAAAATAATAAGTAAAAAAATAAAAACTCAATGCCCCACTTTCCCTTGTAACTAAAGTCTAGTAATGAATAGGCAATGAGAAAATAAAATTTCATGAAATATCTCTCATGTGCTAACACATTCTTGTATACTTTCTAAAATTACTCCCCCTATATAATATAATGTATATCATTGAAAATTTATTTCCTTTATATAAATTTATACTTTGATAATATTTTTAATGAAATTATCCATAATACCATCCAAACCAATATCTAAAATGATTCCTCACTGACTCAAAGGGTATTTGTGATCCCCACTAGTTGAAGACAAGATCTTTGGAAACAATGCAACATGATGAGAATGATTTTTACCAAATACTTCTAATATAAATTAAAAATAGTGAAAATCACAGAAAAATAGAAAAAAGAAAAAAATCCAAAAGAAAAATTACAAGTCTCAAGATACATAAAATAAAGTTATTGAAAAAAACCATAAAGACATCAAAAACAAACCTTTTTGAAACATGTAGATCACTTTCTCCACTAATCACCACCAATAGTAGAGTTCCCTTAAAAAAGTACACCCACCACCTATTAGTGGTGACTTTCCTTCTCCCATATCAAGCCTAATATAATCCATAAATTCTCAAAAATAAATCTATATTGGGATAAAAAAAATACCAGTAGAATTTGACCAATAACTTCATAATTAATCATTAACAAGTAAACTAAGTATGCTCTATTTTAGATAAAACATTACTTGAAATATTTTTCATAATTCATTTCAAATCATTATTTTCATAAAAAAATCAATTGCTAGCATAAAACACGTAAAAAAAGTGATTTTATTTCAATCTAGGCATGGATATAACATTTTATCAAAAGTGGCATGAATAATAATTTCTATAAAAATTTCCATGAGTAAAACATTTCATAACATTGAAATATAAAAATCATAATAATCATAGTACCATAGTTAAGATACCCAAGGGTAGGTTTTTATTGGTATTTTCACATATCTTAGTAATGTAAGGCACTTGGTGTGCACACAATCCTTGGTCTAAGCCATGATAAATAATTCTTAGATTAGGGAAATGGAAACATCCCTAAAGATGAATAGGATAAGACCCATTAGAACTAATCTCTCAATAAAAAAGGAAAAAACCTAAGTATGAATAGTAGGAGGTCCCTAAGGACCTTCCATGTAGAGTTAATACATTCTCAGTGTGTGTTATTACCACTTAACTACCTAGTATTCCATGTTCATAATGGTGAATCAAACATTTGTGTGTGAAATAATTCAATTTCATCAAACTCAAATCATTTAAACAATCATTTCAAATGTCCCCAGGTTTAAGTTTCAAAACAATCCATTATTTTCAAAAATCTACATCAAATCATTTTTATAAAAAAATCATACCTTTTATTCATAAACCAATATAAAATGTTTTTTAATAAATAAAACTAGGAATTTAATTTCAAAAACTATTAATCAAATGGTTTTTATGAAAAACCTATTCCATTTATTCATAAACTAACATAAAAAAGTTTTTATCAAAACCACTTGCCTTTTACTTTAAAAACCAATCATAAAATGGTTTTCTATCAAAAAAGATGACTTTTATTTACAAAACCAACATAACTTAGTTTTTCATCAAAACATATCAAAACATATCATTTCAAATCATAAAACATCTCATGACTTTTCATTTTAAAAAAATTATAATATAAATCGCATGCAATAAAAGATTCTCTCTCTTGGATAATTTAAAAATAATAACAATATTCCAACATGTGTTCTAGAAATTTATTGCTCAATGAATAACTATAAAACGACATGTTATAATATTTTTTCTCTCCAGAATAATATTCATGTTATAATCCTTCATTATTATTCTTTTATAATTTTTCTTTATTATCATTTCAATTAATGAACATTAATTGAAAATAAAAAATTAATTTTCAATATCCACTATCATGAATTTTCATCACCCACACCATATCATTTAAAAACTATTCATTAATATCTAGAATCAATATTTATAAATTTATTTGAAAGATAATTTTAAATATATAAGAATCAAAGGCTTTAAATAAAAAATATCGCCTTTCGAAATCACTTACCTAGATTATCACATAAAAATACCAAATACTAGAAGAAAAATAAAAAGAAAGACAATGGTTATTAAAATATATCTAAATTCATAGAACCATTCTTGATAACATACCATAAAATCAATGGAAGTGTATGTTCAGTTATTTTTTTTAAGAAAAAAATGGTTCATTCACTATAATAAATCCACATAATTAAAAAAACATTTATTCTTGAAATTTAAATAAAATATTTAGTGTGGAGGTTTTTAAAAAATTTAAAATAGAAGTTACTGTGTTTAAAAGGGTTAAGAAATTGATTTACAAAAATTCCATCATTCAAAATCATAAAAGAGGAGTTACAGGTTGATGTTGAGGAAGATGAAAAGAAAACATTGATCTTAGATACTCTATAAGGGTAAGAAATATAGTTATCATTAATCACATAAACATAACAAGAACATAAGGGTATTATAAAATGTGGTTAACATTTGAAAACCATACACTTTATGACATATATCATAACCTCGAGTCATGGTATCAAGATTCAAAAATCATAAGACATGGATCGTAAAGGACATTAATGAATATAATCAGTGATATCAAAAAATAAACATATGAATGTGTAAAAAACGTAAGTTTATAAAATTTTGAACAAGTATAAAAATAATTAGGTTATCTCACCATATTAAGTAAATAAAACTTAGCTCTCACTTAAAATATAGATATTAAACTAGGTACATGCATAAAGTTATGTACATGAAAATTTTTCCAAACAAAACCTTATATACAAGAAAAATATTCCACACATAACCTTAGGAGTATGAAACCAGGTCCACACATAATAATATAGACATGAATCTTGGTCTACACATAATCTTAGGGTCATGAAACCAATTCCAAACATAACCTTATAGACATGAAACCAAGTCCACACATAATCTTATGGACATGAAACTTAGTCCACACATGACATTGTGGACATGAAATGAGGTTCCCACATAACATAATTAACTCATGAGTTATCCATATTTACCCAATTCATTAGAGGGATATATAATTCTCGCCCCACTCTTCACATAGTTAAAATAGTATATATGTGTTCTACAATATCATAAAACATTCATCGTAGCATAAAACATATAATGGAAATGAGTTTCATTAAAATTTAGTCATACCATAACCCATGGGAAAGAAAACAATTTCATAAACATAACATATTGAAAATAAGTGGGTTTCATAATTTTGTTTTCATTATAACCATTAACCATCCAATTAAATAATTATAATGGTACAATGGGATCGTATCCTCAGTAAAATCTAAAAACACCATATATTTCTATCATTGATGAATAATATTTCCATAAAAAAACCACTAAAAGATTATTGTGGAAAATATACATTCCATTTTTGAAATCACATCTTTAAAATATAAAAATTTCTTTAATATTAAATAAAAATATTTCTTTGAAAAAAAACTTGTAAAATTTTAAGGGAAGCTTTATATCATTGAGTGGTCATGAAAGAGGGAAATATCATTCATTCCGTACATGCTAAAACAAAGATTATTTTAACATTTTGATAAAAAGTAGAAACTACTTTGTTTCAAAAATCACAGAAAAGATTACTTTTAAACCATTTTTTAAAACTCATGGATTAAAATTTATTTTAATAATCATTTGATAATAGTGAAAAAATGTTTGAAAACAATTTTAGAAATCATGCACATGGAAGAGAAATGATTTTTGACTGAGGAAAGATATAAAGTAGATTTTTCATAAAAAAATTCTTTTATTGTCTTTAGTTATTAATGTAATGCCCTGACCCCAGTTACCCAGAGTCAGTGAATTATTACATAACATTGGACAGATCACAAAAGATCAAGTCTCGAAAGACCGATTAGTTTAGTATCCTTGGAATCACTAGATACATTCATAAAATTTAAATTACATCATAAAATGAATACTAAAACAACATCTTGTCTCCACAATCATATCTTATTATACTATCCCTATATTTCATTCATAAAATACTTCTTCATATCCTGGGAAAAATAAAACATAGACAGGGGCGAGCTCAGATGCCCAGTAAGGATAACAATATAGCAGAAAATTCCATAAATATGCATAAACATTTAAGGCAATGTATGACTAAAAAAAGCCTTTTAAAATTGAACTTTAGCATAATATGGCAGAAATAAAATTAAATAGTGCCATTTACTTATTCACATGGATATTCTACTAGTAGAAAAATCACATGCAATAACAATAACCACTTTCATAATGATGGAATGCATAATTCTAGA
The DNA here is from genome assembly GCA_963277665.1 of Viscum album. Taxonomy (NCBI): domain Eukaryota; kingdom Viridiplantae; phylum Streptophyta; class Magnoliopsida; order Santalales; family Viscaceae; genus Viscum; species Viscum album. The sequence goes on from OY728145.1 coordinate 2,086,161,610, forward strand.
CTATCATAACCACATAGACAAGGACTTGTGCCAAGACTACAAATAATATTTTTTCAAGGCCTTGTCACAAGACACTAGTTTGTCTCATGAGACCTACCGATTCATCGAGGAGATATAGCGGGCTCCACCCGTCACTTATTAAGTCCAATGCATTCATCATATGAATATGTTTAAACATAACACAAACAATCATATTAAAACTAGCAGAAAACATGTCAATACTTTTTCTATAAACCATGAATGGTATAAAAATAATACATCCATAGTAAAACATATCACAAAACCTTCAATACTATATGTAAGTCTTGTATCATAATAAATCAACTTCATATAAGCTTAAAATCTATCAAAGGATGTTGACATAGATGAAATCAAAACTATTTGAGATAAATATCTATTTTTTTAAAATCATTTAAAAGTCACATAATTATAAAATAAAACATTTACTTTCAAAATATTCTTATAATCTTGTAAGGGAATCTTAGACATTTTTATAAGGGAGGAAAAAAGTCGCACCCACTGTAAAAGTTAAAAAAACATTCTCACCTTAATTTTGTCAAAATGGTTAAAAAGGACCTTCTTTGGAAAACGACAGAAATATTCCTTTATAAAAATCTTATAAAAAGCCAAAATGGGTATAAATGACTTTAACCCATATTCTATAAAATATTAATAATGATTTGAAATACATTTTTAGGAAACATGGATGTGGATGATAAAGAGGTCCCAGTAGATAATTACATATAAACAACCTCGGATAATGAAAAGATTGTGAAATAAAACATTACCTTGTACATTTCCTTGGATGAGGGTAGGTTAACCTCATTTATAATGGTGAAATAATTTTTATTAAATTAAACAATAATCATATAAATTAATATGATATCATATATGATCTTTTAACATTGATTTGTTAATAATATCTTAGTATTATCATCATTTTGGGTGTTAACGGATTTGTTTTCCTTTATATTCTTTGTTATGTGAGCCATATTTGTTAGGTATGGGATGTATATTATTCATATCCAGAATTATATCATGTCTCTAAATTTTTTTTAATCATCAAATGAAATTTAGTCTTGAATGGATACTATGGGGAATGAATCTCATCACTTTCGTGGAAACGGTAATCCGTACGTACGCACGAGTGACAATATCATTCTTTTGTTATTAAAATAATATATAATTGGATGGTATATCATATATACAGAATCATTATCATGTTATATTTATTATGTACATGAATTCCACATCATTATTATACCCATCCGAATAATAATGTATTGAATAACAATTACACCACGACGTGGAGACGGTAGTCTATACATACACACATATTGTGACATTTAATTCAAAGGATGGATAGAATACTGAATATGGTTGTACCATATTTATAATAAAATCACAGTATATAAAATATACTGGATTTATTATTTTATAATGGAAATAACAAAGAAATAAGAAGTTGAAGAAAAAAGGTACTTGAAATAGGGTGGTGAAAACATAACCTCTTCTTCGAGTTCTTCCTTTTGATTTGATCAAAAGGGCTCCTTTGGATGGATTTATGATCAAAATAAGTCCTCTAGTTTGAAGTGAGGGAAGTTGAGAGACTATTTGGGTAAGGTTTGTCCGCGCCAAAAGGCTTTGAAGGTGTAAATTAGAGACAAGGGGGAGTGCCCTTTTATAAGAGGGCTGAGGGGCACCTTAAGATAAGCTAAAAATATTATTTTATAATAAATTAATGTTAGGTTTTTAATGGATCCAAAGTGGATTATTTAAAGTTTAAGGTGGGTATGGGTTGAAATATTTTCAACCAATATATTTTATACTGGTTTGGGTCAATATATTAACCTTATCATTTATGTTTAACTCTTAGTGAAATAGTTTGACATTTACCATGTCTCTTTGTATTTTTATATTATATAGTTAATAAATTTACTATATACGTTCAATAGACCCCCAGGGTGTCCAATAATGATACACCTATCATTATATAAGTCTTTTGGCCGAACCTCAGATTTTTAGAAATAGAATATCAATTAATAATATAATATTTGGTTTAAAAACTCTTTTATGTCAATTTTGTCACTATTGGGAATATTGTTTTTGATAATTTCATAAAAACATTATTACTTCAAAAAAAATTTATATAACTGATCCTAATATGTCATATTAACCTAGAAAATTAGTTTAATTCATAAAAAGTCTCAAATTACATTTATTTGATATTTATAATATCAATTTTTTTAATATTTCATTAATTAGGTAATTACTGAATCACCATTGTGTCATAAATAAATTAAATTATTTAATATTTAAAAATTATAAATAAAATTCAATTATTTAGGAAATATTCTTAGCTTTTTAATTAATATTTATAATCGAATTTATCTTACTTATAACCCTATATTAAAAATGTTTTAGTTATTAAACTTTGATTTTAACTCTTTTAACTCTTCTTTGAATTAAATAATAATAAATGTCTTATTCTAATCCAACTGGACCAAAATGATAATATTTTATTACTAAGGTTGTTCTAGGTTGATATAAACTTTTCAAATAGAACTAGGACATGTGTTAGGGTAATATTAATATCATTTTTACCCTTAATTACACTATTTACTTTTAACCGTGGTAAATAAAAGTAAAAAGTTACTATTCACCAAAAATTATTTTTATCTTATAAAACCACATTTTACTCCTTTATATTAACCATTTTTCTCAGATTTTTGAAATTCCGCTCATATAAGGGGTATAATTATGTTTTATGTGAATTTCCAAATTCTCCTAGGAGGTGGGTAAAAGACGGTGAAAAGTTCAATAAAAATTTTATATATCTAAAATTATACTAAACTAACTCCAATGAATTACATTGAACATATACAGGTATTATGTATCTATTTTTACCTTTATTAAATTTAAATAAAATAAATAATTATTTAAATAAAAATTTGGTTTTAAACTATAACTCAGTGTTTTTTCACTATTCATCAAAAATTGAATGTTTTCAGAAAAATAACAAAAATTCACCCTAAGCTGATTTCGATATTCCGAATCCAAAAATGAAGTCCATTTTGAATGATAATATTTATAAAATTTAAAAAAGTGGGTATTAATATTCATAACTCGTAGTTTGATTGGTTGTGGTGTGTGTTAGAACTCGAAGTTGCGTATAACACACGCTACTGTAGTATTCAATGGGAAGCATACTGTGGAAGCTTAGGGTGTTACATTCTCCCCTCATTAAAATAATTTCGTCCTCGACATTTCTAGAATATTACTGCATAAAATGACTTGGGTGGTTCTTCATCATAAATTCCTCGGGTTCCCACGTTGCCTCTTCCATCTTATGGTTTCTCTATAGAACTTTTACCAGACGAGTCATTCAGTTTCTCAGCACTTGTTCTCTGGTATCAAGAATCCTGACAGGCTCTTGGAACTAAGATAGATCGGGTTCCAGTGCTAATTCCTCGTAAGTGAGTACATGCGTTGGGTCAGGCATGTATTTTCTCAAAAGTGATACGTGGAACACATCATGAACATTGGAGAGATTTGGTGGCATTTCCAAACGATAAGCTACAACCCCAATTCGTTCTAGAATTTCAAAAGGTCATATGTACCTGGGACTCAATTTACCTTTCTTACCAAAAGGTATAACTCCCTTCCATGGAGATACCTTTAAGAAAACATGTTTTCCTACCTGAAATTCCAAATCCTTCCTTCGGTTGTCATCATAGCTCTTCTTCCTACTTTGAGTAGCTTTTATGTGGTTTTGGATTACCTTTACCTTTTCCATCGTTTCTTCCACCAGCTCTGGGCCTACAAGTTTTCTTTCCCAAACGACATCCCAACAGGTTGGTGTGCAAAGTCTCTTTCCGTATAACGCTTCATATGGTGCCATCCGAATACTTGAATGAAGCTATTGTTATAGTAAAATTATACCCAAGGTAAATATTGATCCCACATACCATAAAAGTCAAGTGAGCAAGATCTCAACATGTCTTCTAAGGTTTGAATAGTCCGTTCTGATTTTCCATCTGTTTGAGGGTGGTAGGCAGTGCTCAAATAAAGTTTAATATCTAGGGATTTCTGAAGACTTTTCTAGAATCTTGAAGTAAAACGTGGATCATGATCAGAAACAATAGATATGGGTACTCAATGAAGTCTCACAACTTCATTAATATATAGTCTTGGTAGACATTCAAGTGGTAAATCTTCCCTTATAGCAAGAAAATTTGCTGACATGGTAAGACAATCAACAATGACCCATATTTCATCGTTCCTTCTAGGAGTCTTTGGTAGTCTTATGACAAAGTCCATAGTGATATTATCCCACTTCCACTCCGGTATGAGAAGAGGTTGCATGACTCCTCCAGGATGTTGCCTTCCAGCTTTCACTTGTTTACAAACCATACATCTTGACACAATATCAGCAATCTCCCTCTTCATGTTGTCCCACCAAAAATGTTCCTTCAAATCTCTATACATTTTGGTGCTCTCAGGGTGTATAGAGAAATTGGAACTATGATCATCATCCAACAATTCCCTTTTTAGATCAGGTATATTGGGAACACAAAGTCTATTCCCAAATTTCAAAATTTTATCTTCATACACAAAGTCACTCAATATCCCATCATTCACAACTTTAATCTTATTTTTAAACTCTTCATCATTGGTCTGAGAACTCTTTATCCTTTCTAGTAAAGATGGTTTGGCAACCATTTGAGAAGTCATTGATGTTTCAACTTTGATGGTGATTCCCATATCCATCTTTACTAGATCTATGAAAATAGGATCCCTCTCAATTCTCATCTTGTTCAAAACTCCATGATATTTTCTACTCAAAGCATCTGCCACCTTATTTTCCTTCCTTGTGTGGTAGTGTATCATGAAATCATAATCCTTGAGTAGTTCAATCCATTTCCTTTTCCTCATGTTGAGTTCTTTCTGTGGGAAAATATACTTAAAACTCTTGTGATCGGTATATATCTCACATTTTCACCATAGAGATAATGTCTCTATATCTTCAAAGAAAAGATTACAATAGCTAACTCAAGATCATGAGTAGGATAGTTTTACTCATGAATTTCTAGTTGTCGTGATGCATAGGAAATAACCCTATCATTCTGCATAAGGACAGAACCAAGTCCTTTCTTTGATGCATTACTATAAATAACAAACCCATCATTCCACGATGGTAGATTCAATATAGGATCATTGACTAATCTTCTCTTAAGTTCTTTAAAACATTCTTCACACTCTTCTTTCCAAACAAATTTAACCCCTTTATGTGTGAGCTTTGTTAATGGGTTAGACAATCAGACAAAGTTATGGACGAAACGCTGATAATAATCTACTACGCCAATAAAATTGCGTACCTCGGTTATACTCGTTGGTGCTGTTCATTCTTGGATTGCTCATGTCTTAGAAGTATCAACAGAGATTCCATATTTAGAGACAATATGTCCAATAAATGAAATCTCCTGAAGCCATAATTCACACTTTCTAAACTTCCCATATAATTCATTTCTTCTCAAAGTCTTCAGGATAATGCACAAGTGATTTTCATGATCTTCGTAGATTTTAGAGTATACCAAGATATCATCAATAAATACCACTACAAAATCATCGAGGTATTCCTTGAAAACTCTATTCATTAGATCCATGAATACAAAGGGTGCATTAGTCAATCCAAAAGGCATTACTGTAAACTCGTAATGCCCGTACCTGGTTCGAAATGTTGTCTTCGAAATGTCTTCCTTCTTCACACACAGTTTATGGTATCTAGATTGAAGGTAAATCTTTGAAAAGTATTGAGCTCCATGCAGTTGTTCAAATAAATCATCAATGCAAGGTAGGGGATACTTGTTCTTTATTGTTAGAACATTGATTTCCCTGTAGTCGATACATACCCTCATAGATCCATCTTTCTTCTTAACAAAAAGGACAGGGGCTACCCATGGATAAACACTAGGGTGAATAAATCCCTTATTACTCAATTACTCTAGTTGTTTCTTTAGTTCAACTAATTCCACAGTCACCATTCTATAAGGGGTCTTTGATATAGGCCTTGAACCAAGAATTAAATCAATGGAAAACTCAATTTCTCGTTTCAGAGGATGTTCAGGTAAATCTTCCGGAAACACATCTACATATCCCTTCAAAATAGGTACATCCTCTATTTGAACATTCCTTTCCTTACCCACAGTTATCTCATTCTCTTCCTCCCCAATAATTGAATTTATTTGAGATACTAGGGGTGGACCTAGATAAGAATTAGGTGGTGATGATTCTTCTCTAAAGATAATTTGTTCCTTATCATCATCATAAAAATTGGTAACCTCCTTCTTCTTACAATAAATCTTTTCATCATGGTCAGAAATCCAATCCATACTGAGGATTATATCAAATTCAATCATAGGTATGACGATGAGATCAGCGGATAAGGAAAATTTTTGTGCTCTAATGGGGACTGTTTTACAAAACTTTGTTGCAATGATACTTACCTTAAGAGTTTTAACTGACAACTCCCTTGTTATATCAAATTGGAAATATCTAATTTTCTTAGAAAAATGTGAAGATATGAAACAATGCGATGATCCAGAATCAAATAATGCATTTTCTAAACACGAAGAAACCATTAAATTACCTGCCACCATGTCTTTCAGAGCTTCTACCTCAGTAGTAGTGATAAAATAAGCTTGGCCTTGATCCCTTGTAATTTTCTAAGGTATGTTCTCATGACACTTAGGAAATTAATTTTCATAATGTCCCATCTCCCTATAATTGTAGCACCAAACATCAGCAGCTTCTTTCTTCCCTTTACAATCACGAGCTTGGTGGCCTTTTTCACCACACTTGTAACAGACTCTCATTCCCTTCAAGTAAGTCCCAGGGTGTTTCTTCCCACATTTACTACAAGATGGATATTAAAATTTTCCCTTCTTCCCCTTATTTCCATTTCCATATTGATCAGCAAATCTATTCTTCTCTTGCATTGCTTTAAAGTCATAAGACTTAGAGAATTCCTTTTCTATCTTGATAGCACATGAGACAATGTCTTCGTATGATGAGAAGGATTTTGAGACCAATGATCGATGAATAAATGGTTTTAACCCATAAAAGAAACGATCAATATTAATTATAGGGTTATGTATATAATCTATTGTATGCCTCGCTAACCTTGTAAAGTTAGCTTCATACTTTGTGACATTCTCATCCTCTTTTTGTCTCAGACGCAGAAATTGCCTTTCCATATCTGCTCAATGGTCACACAGAAAGTATTTTTCTAAGAAAATATCCTTAAACTCCATCCATTCCATATTTGATACTTCATCATCTTCCTTTGTGTTTTGAATCAATGACCACCATTGATCAGAATCACCAGTGAGGTGGTAAACTGCCATGATAACTTTTTCCCTTTCACTACTCCCCAAGGCATGGAATATTTTTGTCTAAGGAATTTATCCATTTCTCAGATACTAAAGTATTTGTACTCCCATTTAATGTCAGTGGTTGTTTTCTCATGAATCAATCTAACATTGATCCTCCATGTTGTGGATCAAGGTGCTCCATACGGGTAAAGTTATTATTCATAACATGAGTGAGTTGTCCTAGTATGGTGATAAGCTGATCAGAACCAGTTGCATCACCAGATCCACTATAACTATCTTGAGCAGAAGGGAAATCCAAACATGGAGTGCATGCATTGATACATTTTCCATTTCTTCCACTAGGTACCATTTCTAAACAATGACATACACTAGATTAGTTTATGAATCGCAATACATAAATCCAAAATTTTAATACACTTAACATAAATTGAATAGTTTATGGATATATTCCAAACCCATAAATATGTTTTATTTGAGGAATTATATACTTATAAAACCTTCATAATGGTTTTTAAAGAAAATTATAATTATCCTAAGCATATCCCCCAGGAGTGTCGTAACCAAGAGTACAGAAAATCCTGTTGTCGTACACCAGTTCCCGTTCGAGTCCATCTCAAAGTGCTATTTTTGAGTTTTACCCCTAAGTACATCTGTGCCAGAGCCACCTCTACCTGCTCGTATCTAGACATGGATGTATTTCTTGGAAAACTCACAAAATCACTACAATACCATAATTCTAGGAATTTCTTCTATACTAATCTTCAAAGTCCATCTTTGGTCTATGTGCTCTAATAATAGTTTATCTAAATCTAGCTCCCAAGGTTTGTACTAAACTTCCTCTGATACCAACTGTAACGCCCCGACCCCAGTTATCCAGAGTCAGTGCATTATTACATAACATTTGACAGATCACAAAAGATCAAGTCTTGAAAGAACGATTAGTTTAATAGCCTTGGAATCACTAGATACATTCATAAAGTTTAAATTACATCATAAAATGAAAACTACAACAACATTATGTCTCCACACTCATATCCCCTTATAATATCCCTACAGGTCATTCATAAAATACTTCTTCACATCTTAGAAAAAATAAAACATAGAAAGGGGTGAGATTAGATGCCCAGTAAGGATAACAATATAGTGGAAATTTTCATAAATAAGCATAAACATTTAAGGCAATGTATAACTAAAACAAAAGCCTTTTAAACATGAACTTTAGAATAATATGGCAGAAATAAAATGAAATAATTCCATTTTATTATTTACATGGATATTCTACTAGTAGAATAATCACATGAAATAACAATAACCACTTTCATAATGATGGAATGCATAATGCCAAACCATCATAACCACATAGTCAAGGCCTTGTGCCAATACTACAAATAAGATTTTGTCAAGGCCTTGTGCCAAGACACTAGTTTGTCTCATGAGACCTGCAGATGCATCAAAGAGCTATAGCGGGCTCCACCCGTCACTTATTAAGTCCAATGCATTCCTCATATGAATAGGTTTAAACAGAACATAAACATTCGTATTAAAACTAGCATACGAAATGTCAATACTTTTTACATAAACCATGAATGGTATAAAAATAACTAATCCACATTATAATATATCACAAAACCATAAATACTATATGGAAGTCTTGTATCATAATAAATCAACTTCAAATAAGCTTAAAATCCATCAAAGAATGCTGACATAGATGAAATCAAAACTATTTGAGATAAATATCTCTTTTTTTGAAATCATTTAAAAGTCACATAATTATAAAATAAAACTGTTAATTTAAAAATATTCTTATAATATTGTAAGGTAATCTTCGATGATTTTATGATGGAGTGAAAAAGCCACACCCACCATATAAGTTAAAATAGGCATTCTTACCTTAATTTTGTCGAAAAGGTTAAAAAGGACCTTTTTCGGAAAATGACGGAATGATTCCTTTATAAAAATATTATAAAAAGTCAATAAGGGTATAAATGACTTTAACCCATAGTCTATAAAATAGTAAAAATGATTTGAAATATATTTTTAAGAAACATGGATGTGGATGATAAAGAGGTTCGAGTAGATAATTATGTATAAACAACCTCAGATAATGAAGAGATTGTGAAATAAACCCTTACCATGTAATTTTCCTTGGTTGAGGGTAGTTTAACCTCCTGTATAATGGTGAAATAATTGTTATTAAATCATACAGGAATCATATACATTAATATGATATCATATATGATCCTTTAACATTGATTTGTTAATAATATCTTAGTATTATCATCGTTTCGGGTGTTAACGGATTTGTTTTCCTTTATATTCTTTGTTATGTGAGCCATATTTTTTATGGATGAGATGTATATTATTCATATCCAGAATGATATCATGTCTCTAAAAATTATTTTTAATCATCAAATGAAATTTAGTCTTGAATGGATACGATGGGGAATGAATCTCATCGCTTTCGTGGAGACGGTAATCCGTACGTACGCACGAGTGAAAATATCATTATTTTGTTATTAAAATAATATATAATTGGATGGTATATCATATATACAGAATAATTATCATGTTATATTTATTATTTACATGATTTTTACATTATTATTATACCCATCCTAATTATAATGTATTGAATAACAATTACACCATGACGTGGAGACGGTAGGCCGTACATACGCACGTATGGTGACATGTCATTCAAAGGATGGATAGAATAACGAATATGGTTATACCATATTTATAATAACATAAAAGTATATAAAAGAAACTGGATTTATTATTTTATAATGTAAATAACAAATAAAGAAGAAGTTGAAGAAGAAATCTACTTGAAAGAGGGTGGTGAAAACATTACCTCTTCTTCGAGTTCTTCCTTTTGATTTGATCAAAAGGGATCCTTAGGCTGGATTTATGATCAAAATAAGGCATCTAGTTTTAAGTGAGGAAATTTTAGAGAATATGAGGGTAGGTTTTGGCCGATCCAAAAGGCTTTGAAGGTGTAAATTAGAGAGAAGGGGAGTGCCCTTTTATAAGAGGGGTGAGGGGAACCTTTGGAAAAGCTAGAAATATTATTTTATAATAAATTCATATTCAGTTTCTAATGGCTCCAAAGTGGATTATTTAAAGTTTAAGGTGGGGATAGATCTAAATCCATTCAACCAATAGATTTTAGACAGGTTTGGGTAACTATATTAACCTGATTATTTATATTTAACAATTAGTTAAATAGTTTGACATTTACCATGTCTCTTTGTATTTTTATATTATATATTTAATAACCACACTATATACCTCCAAGAGACCCCCAAGTGGTCCATTAATGATACAACTATCATTATATAAGTCATCTGGCTGAACCTTAGATTTTTAAGAATATAATATAAATTAATAATATAATATTTGTTTTAAAAACTCTTTTATGTCAATTTTGTCACTATTGGGTATTTTGTTTTTGATAATTTTATAACAGAATTATTAGTACGAAAAAATTTATATAACCAATAATAATATGTCATCTTAACCTAGAAAATTAGTGGAATTCACAAAAATTCTCAAATTACCTTTATTTTATATTTATAATATCAATTATTTTAATATTTCATTAATTAGGTAATTACTGCACCACCATTTGTCATAAATAAATTATATTATTTAATGTCTAAAAATTATATATAAAATACCATTATGTAGGAAATATTTTTATCTTTATAATTAAAATTTATAATCTAATTTATCTTATGTACAAACCTATATTAAAAATGTTTTAGTTATTAAACTTTTATTTTAACTCTTTTAACTCTTCTTTTAATTAAATAATAATAAATGTCGTATTCTAATCCAAGTGGACCAAAATGATAATATTTTATTCATAAGGTTGTTTTTGGTCAAGATAAACTTTTCCAATAGAACTAGGACCTGTGTTAGGGTAATATTAATATCATTTTTACCCTCAATTAGCCTATTTACTTTTAACCGTGGTAAATAAAAGTAAAAAGTTACTATTCACCAAAAATTATTTTTATCTTATTGAACCACATTTTACTCCTTTATATTAACCATGTCTCTCAAATTTTCAAAATTCCACTCACAGAAGCCGTAAAATTCTATTTTATGTGAATTTCCAAATTCTCCTAGGAGGTGGGTAAAAGACGGTGAAAAGTTTAATAAAATTTTTATATATCTAAAATTATTCTAAACTAACTCCAATGAATTACATTGAAATTATATAGGTATTATGTATCTATTTTGACCTTAATTAAATTTAAATAAAATAAATAATTATTTAAATAAAAATTTTGTTTTAAACTATAACTCAATGCTTTTTCACTATTCATCAAAATCGAATGTTTTCAAAAAAATACAAAAAATTCACCCTAAGCTAATTTCGATATTCCGAATCCAAAAATAAAGTCCATTTTGAAAGATAAAATTTATAAAATTTTAAAATTTGGGTATTACCATTCATAACATCTAGTTTGATTGGTTGTGGTGTGTGTTAGAACTCTAAGCTGCGTACAACACACGCTACTGTATTATTCAAAGGGAAGCGTACCGTGGAATCATGGGGTGTCACAATTAAAGAGAGATAAATTATAGTAAAACTTATATTATATTGAAATAACTACAGGGGAATAAAAATTAGGATTTTATTTTTAGGTAGATTATTGAGGAAAATCTCTCAAGGTAACATTTTAGTATTTCTAGGTTTATTGTGTTTGTTAAAAAAGTGGGTTTCAAAGGTATATTGTAATGTTCAAAAGATATTTTTAACACAATATGTTGAAAACTATATAATATAAAGGAATGCATTCCCTATAATTGGTATAGAAAATTGTTTACACAAGGTGAAACTGTTTCCCAGTGTTTTCCAAATCATTGGAATCAAAATTTAGAGGATGGTTATCATCATGAAAGTTTTATTTCCTTAAAGACCATTAAATAATATGTTAAAGGCTTTAGTTTCATGAAAACTAGGTTTTTTGAAGGGTGTTTTTTGATGTTGTGGATCATTATGAGTGGAGAATCTTGAATGAGAAAAGGTTTGAAGGTAATCTCCATGACTGTGAGAAGCTTCATGAACATAAAACTAACACAATTAAAGGGAAATAAAAACATGGGTGTGGAGTCAAAAAATAACACCCAAGAAATAATAGAGTGTGATATAGAACATGGCCAAGAGAAATTTAACCACCAAAAATCCATAAATTTGTGATGGGTGAAAAGATGTTTGATTTATCAAAAATAAATCTAAATGTATAAATTTTTTATTTCAATATCTATTTCTTAAAGTTGATGGATTATATTAATATCAAGATAGATATCACTATAAAATATAATTATTTGATGTATTTTGTACTTCATACGCACAATTATATACTTTGGTAATGCTTAAATAATTTACACTTCATTTATTACTCCAAGAAATGAATTTTTATTGTGAATTTTTTTATGCCTAAAGAACTAAAATTAACTTTTATCATATCACGAGATCCATAAAATAGTGAAATTTATTTACTTATATTTCTAAATATTTACCAAAAAAATGGTTATTATAAGTTATCAAATATGAATATATTAAAAGAATTAAGTTTTAAAAATTAAATAAAACCCCCCAAAGTTCAACTTAGCCAATTCCATAAAATTTTAAACTTAAGGCTCCCCAAAAATATGTTTTACTAAAATTAAATCCCAATTATTTGAATGATATTATCTCACATAATCCCATGATAAAATTAAAAATTATATTGAAATAATATTAATCACTAATAAAGTCTTAAACCAAAATTTGTATACCCTAATCTTTTTATAAAATAAAATCAGATCTGCTTCTAAAATAAAATTCTCCATTTATTCATTAAAGGGTAAATGGGGTTATGATATGCCATAAATAGGGTACTTAGGAGGTTATAAATATCCCAAAAGTTGATAAAAAGTTGTTTATCCAAAACCCTATGTAGGTACAAGGGTGTTTAGCCCAAGCCTAACAAGTTATGAGTGTCTTGGTGGGTAGTTTTAACATAATATTTTCTATGCTTGTCTGTATTCTAAAAATCTATGTCTTATGAAAATATAATGTTCTCAATGATAATGTTCTCTGAATCATTTATGATTAACTTATTATGAACATATAATATTTATTTCATTAATAAATATTGGGCTCTATGATTTTAAGGGTATTATTTTCAAATGTTATTATCATTTCCTCACACCCTTTTCCCATTTTATGTTTAAGTGATCATTAATATCTCACGTGTTTACCATTAATAAGAATTTGAGGTCACAATTTATTATGTTTCCTTTCACTAGGTTATAAATAAAGAAATTAAGTATGATATGTCTAACAAGGGTATTATTTATTAAGTACTTAGTTGTATATGATGTAGTTCACTGATAAACCAGTTGTTTATATATCAAAATTTTCAAAGACACTAAACCTTTATGGTCCTCGGGTGTGTTTTTTTTGGAATTCAATGAATCATAATATATTAGTATGTAATATATATATATATATTAAATGTATGGGTTTATATGATAATAATCATAAATTACATTCCGAAGAATTATATTCACCACACAAAACAAACAAGTGGTGTATAAGGCATGTGTCCCGTAGAAATAAATATGAGACGAAAATACCTTACCACATTAGAAAATTTTGAATTATAGCCCCCGTTAAATAGTAACCAAAAATGAAAAAATAAATATAAATAATATAATGATATTGATTATATATCATGGGAAATTTTTAGTATCTACACTGCATAAAGTAAACGAGTGGTGAATATGGCATATGTCACCTAGAAATAAAAGAGATACTAGAAATCTCATACCTAAAGTCTCAACTTTTTTATTACTCATTAAAAAAACATGTATAATAAAAATAAATTTATTATAAATCTATTATATAACCTTAATAATATTTATATTACCACATATTTTTTACTTTTAACCTTTAACCACCTATACCTTAATAATTCAATATTGAAATCACTATTCTAGATGATAACTGCTTCATTTTTCTTGTATGTTTTGGTTTGGTAGTTTTAGTCTCTGTAACTTGATTATAGTTTTCTCATATAAAAAAGTATAATTATGATAAAAATATGATATATAATAAATATATTCATATTTAGAGTCATCTATAAATTTAGAGATAGAAAAATCAATTAAATTGTTAACGGAGAAAGGAGATCATAAATATTGTTTTTATTTTTACACTAATGGAACAAAAGAAAGGTAAATATTAATTAGGTTTTAAAAAATAATTTTTATATAATATATATCATATATATTTATTAAATTAATCATTATTACCATCGATTTCAAAATAAAATTAAAAACATATCACATCACTTCGTAGAGGTTGTAGTCCACACGTACGCAGGAGCGGCGATATCATTTTCCAATGGATTCGAAGGTAAAAAGGTAGATGTGATATTATAATTCAAGAAGTATAATAATTACATATATATAATATATATATGTTTAAATCTATCATTATATCCCCTCATGAGAGGTGGTGATAAAAAATGAATTACATCGGTTTTCGAGGTGGTAGTCTGTCGTACACACGATCGACTATTTTGTTTCCAATTTTCTGGGAATGGGGATGGATATAGGTTATGAAATTAACATAATAAAATCTTAGTAAATTTAAGATAATTATTTTATTAAATCAAAATATTTTAAGAATATTTTAAAGAAATGTATGTAGAAAAAAAATAAAAACACTCGATTAATAACGATACTTCTTCTTCATACATCCTCCTTAGGTTGACACCAAAATCCCTCTTAAGAGAGTATAATAATAAAAAAATTTCCTCAAGGACATGTAAAGGGAATTAAGGAATTAAATTTGATAGGTCATGTACTAACCAAAATTATTTTGATGTATTAATAGAAGAGGATAGTAGACGTCCATAAATAAGTGGGAGAGAGGACACACTTAGAATTTTTTAAAATAGAATTTTTTAACCACATTTTAAACTTTCTAAAAGTCTCTAAAATGGATAATTTTAAATCCTTATATGAATAAGAACTAAATATGTCCCTAAAATATTAATTTTATTAGTTTTAATGTCATTTTAACCCCCAATATTTTTAGTTTAACCCCCAATAAATCCATTTTAACATTAATTTTAGAAATTAATTTTTACTCAATAGATGATTCATTATGAAAAAATTAAGTTGGAATTATTATATACTATTAATTATTTTGTTCCCAAATATGGAATTTATATTTCCCAATAAAATAACATAAGTGATATAATTTAAAATTAAACCCACATACACGATGAAAAAATAGTCTTAAAAAAACATTTAGTAATATAGAATGTTTTTATATCAAAATTGAACATGAAATTGATTCTAATGAAATAAATTAGACTAATAATAATTTTATTGAAATAGTGATAATTTTAAAACCATATTAAAAAAATTAACTTGTAATTACTTTAAATGAAAAGTTAGTTCGTGATAAAAATCATCATTTTTCACTATTTATCAAAAAATTAATCTTTTTCTGAAAATTATCAAAAAATAACTCAATGATAATTTTTAATTTTTTATCTAAACAATTTACTATATTTGTTAAAATAATTATTCTCAATTTTGGAAATTTTATTTTTTATCTATTTTTGTACAAAAATCAATAAAATTATTTTTTTGGTGAAACAAAATGTTTTTGAAGCATATAAATACTATACATAAAATTAAGTACTCATTTATCAGCATATTTTTATTATGTAAATGGTATTAATTAAAAAAAATTATTCCTATTCATACCTGTATTTTTAACAAAAAGGTTATAAAATCTTGGGGTGTTACATTATATCCCCTTAAAATTAATTTCTAACTTAAAATTTTATCACTTTGATACAAAAAAAACTAAGGATACTTCTGCCTAATAATATACCAAGGTTCCTATATAGTTTCTTCAAGTTAGTGGTTTCACCACAAGACATTGACCATAAGGGTTGGATTATTTTGTATAATGTTCTCTTTATGATTTATAATTTCCATAGGTTATTCTTTATAGGAAATATCATGATCTAGTGGTATGACCTCTATGTTTTTTACATGTGAAGGATCAAGTATGTAGTTCCTCAGGGGTGATACATAGAACACATCCTAGTCTTGGGAGAGATTTAGTGGAAGCACTAAGTGATAATAAACCACCCCTAATTTATCAATAATCTAAAATAGGCCAATATACATAGAGATCCGATTTCATTTCTTCTTAAATATCATTAATTTTATCTATGGAGATATTCAAAAAACAACTTCTCACCAAATTCAAATTCCAGATTATACGAATGATTTTAAACATCAATTTTCTATTAAATATAATCAAACTTGATGTGATATTGAATGAATATAATTTTCTCTACCATTTCCTCAGCTATATTGGGTCCCAATAGCTTTATTTCTCCTACTTTATCCCAACATGTTGGAGTTATACACTTATTTCTATAGAGTTATTCATAAGGATCCATCTGAATGGATGAGTGAAAGATAATTTTATTAAAAAAAATAAATAATATGAAGTTGTTGATCCCAAACACCTTTTAAATACATAAAAAAAGATATTCGAATATACTATAGGGTTTTAATGGTTCTATCAGGACAACCAATTATCTAAGGATGATACATAGTACTTAAAATAAACCCCATTTCCAAATCATGCTAAAGACTTTGTCAGAACATTGAGGTAACCCTCAGATCTTTATTAAATACAATATAATGTTGTACTCCATAAAACCTTAACATATCCTTAATATATATCCTAGAAATATTATATAGAAGGAAATATTATATGATAGTAATAAAGTGTCCGGAATGTGTAAGATGATTAACTACCACCCATATAAAATTGCACCCTTTATATATTTTAGAGAGACCAATGAAAAAATCCATGGAGGTGATTTCCCATTTCCATTTTTGGTATAGGTAATGGTTTTAACATCAACTTAGTCTTTTGTCTCTTATCCTTAACTTTCCGACATACCAATTACCATGATAAAAAATATTTAATATATCTCTTCATACATTCCCACTAGAAATATTCTTTCAAATCTATATACATCTTTTTACTTCTAGGATGAATAGAGAATGATGAAATATAAGCTTTATCTTGCATATATGTCATCAAATTAGAATTGGAAGAGTCACAAATATGGTTCATAAACCTTCTCATTCCATCACAATCAAGGTTAAACTAAGTAACATTTCTTTACTTCTTATTTATCTCTATATCTTTCTTTTACGCCTCTTTAATATTCACTTTTATAGATGTTTTAACACTCATCTATGAAAGATAAGATTTATCCCCCTCCTTTAGGATTCCAAGAAACTAAGAAGTAGGTTATTTAGTGTTCCCAATCTTATATTACCCTATAGTGATTAATGATTTTTAATCTACTATTACACATCAAATAATTTATTGAGATATGTTCTCATATATAATTACATGATTATAACGTTTTCCATATGACAATTTGAGGTCCATGATAAAAATTACCAAAGTCGTTATTTGAAGTTAGCCATAGTAATATATTTATTAAATATATGAAGGTATTATATTTATAGGGAAATTTTATATATATATACTGATCATAAGAGTTTGAAGTATATTTTCACATAGAATGAGTTGAATATTTACTAGGTAAGATTGTTTAGTTGGTTATAGATTATGACTGCTCAATACACTAACACCATGGAAAAGAGAACAAGGTGGATTATTCTTTGAGTCTAAAATATCATGTTAAATTATCTATGATGAGTATACAAAAAATCCAATATTTATATATTTTCAAAGAAAGACTTGGAAATATTGATGGAATGGGAGGAATATTATCTTTCTCAAATGAATGTTCAACTATCCAAATAAGTAAATATTAAAGAAAAATAAAAGGAAGATTTAGAGCTGTAGAATAATGTGAGAATATTTATCGAGTTTGACCTTGAATTTTATAGAATGATGTGATTTAGTAGTGGTGGATGTGTTATATCCATACAAAATTTGAATAAGGATTTATGATATGGATCTTATAGTTCTTCATTATCTATTCATCATATATGTACAAATATTATTAGACATTTGAAAGAGTATTTTTGGTGGGATGACAAAAAAGATAGATATTAGGGTGTTTGTATCCCGATGATTGGTATTTTAACAAGTGAAGGATGAGAAAAAAAGAGGATGTTACAACCATTAAACATACTATAATGTAAATGGGAAAACATCAGAATTTATTTTCTCCTTAGACTCCCCAAAACATTTAAATGGAATACTGTTATATGGGTTTTAGTTTATCACTTTATGAAGTCATAAAACTTTATCAATATCAGAGAATATTTATCTCTTGATCAACTTTCTAAGATATACATCAATGATGTGGTAAGGTTTCATGGAGTATTGAATTACGTTGTATTTGTTCAGGATCTAAGGGTTACATCAAAATTTCAGAAAACTCTTTAGAGATAATTTGATACAAAATTGAGTTTCATCACTACGTATCATCTTGAGATAAATAGTCAGTATAAGATATCTATCTAAAAATTATAGGATAGGTTGAGGTATTATTTATGACAACCCTGCTTTTATTACAAACTTAAACATGATTTATTACATAAACTACTCACTTGATACAACATGGAAGAACGAGAGTTCTAGTGTCTTTGGGGATTAGGATCATTACATAACAACTTAAAACATGAAATAAAACATCTTTATTGAAAAATTCCTTTACATGACCACTACATTCCCCCGTACTTAGCATTTCATGAGATAACCTGAGGACATGCATAAGAAAAGAGGTGAGCTATAAATCCCAGTAAGGGAATAAACATGGAATAAATGAGGAGTACAATACATGTTAGAAAATAGTAATATCAATATATAACAAGAGAAAAATGAACATAAAGGCATGATAAAGCATGATAATCATAACATGGAAATGTGGCAACAACACTTAACATGGAATTAGCATGAGCCAAGGCTCATTGCAGATAGAGCATGAGTAAATCCTCATTGCACATGAAGCACGATTAAACCCTCATTGCAATTGAATTAGCATGAGTCAACACTCATTTCACATGACATATCATGATACTATACTTTATCCAATTCATTGGAGCGCTATAAGGGCACACCCTTCTTAAACATTTCATTTCATGCATAAGTGTGCCACATGGATCATAAAACATGGATTCATAAAACATAATAATTTATTATACGATGAAGGAATGTTGAATTAATACATGAAACTTTATAATAAATAAGTAAATGTGCATAAAGGTGAATACCCTTGATGGAGAAATGGGCATGGTATTCACTACACAATGACATTGGCTTAGAAAATCAGTGCAATTTTGATAGCATAACAAAGTGAAAAAAGAATTCATAAAAATAGTTGATGAGGGAGAAAGGGGTTCCTCATCATATTTTCATGTAATGGAAAGTAAGGAGGTCATATAAAAACATTTCCCCACAATTTTAATGGAATTTATATTCATGACACAAAAGTATTGCTTGAATGTAAAAGAGGACAGAGAAGATTCTTTCAGAATTTCGACATAGTAACGGGTGTACATGGGAAGAATTTAATGAGAGAGAAAGGGGTCTCCGATCATTCAAAAATAAATAGGGAAGTATTAGGGAGGTTCAAAACCATACCTCAATATTCGTAATTTAAATTAAAAGGGCAAAATAACTTAAAGAAAATTGGACAAAAATGAGAAAGGAAGAAAAAACCCTTACTTGGAAGTGTGCTTCCAAAGGCTTGAGAGAGGATTGAGAGAGGCTTCTTGGGAGCATGGGGCGAGAGAGTAGGGGAGATGTTGGACAAACTCCAAAGGCTTTGAGTGAGGAGGAAGTGGGATATTGGGTGGGTTTATATAGGAAAGGTGAGGGAATTCTTTATTATTTAGGTTTGGGACCCCTTATATTAAATTAGTCCAAACCACAAACCATCTCATGGTTTTTGACCATGGTTTTTGGAAAAGGGAATAGGAAAACAATAATTTATATGGCCAAAGTCCGAACATCTTAAAATAAATGGGTTGCTTATGTGGAGGTGAGTCACACTCCCATGGAAAACAATTTAAAAAGACAAGGTGTTTAATAAGTATTGAAGGGTCCATTAATGCTTTGAAAAGTAAGTCAAACAAACCCAAAATCACATTATTTTAATTTTAAAACATATATTGGCCGAACATAAAGCTTATAGTATTTTATTACATCACTGTTGGGTCATTATGATTTCATAAAACACATTACATATTTAAACAGTATTTAATTTTTACCCAAAAAATTGACTGTCTTAGAAAATTATGAAAAATTCAGCATTGGATAATTTTGACGGCCAGATTCTAGAAATAACGTTTGTTTTATCTAAATAATTTTCTAAATATGTTAATTTTATCTTTTAAAATAAAAACTGACATTTATAAAAAATTCACAGGTTTTGACAATAATGGATTTCAAACCTTAATAAAAATTACAATTGCATTCATAAAATTATATGATCATTTAAATATAATAAAATTAATTTAATAATAATAATAATATTTTATTAAAATATTATTTCATTCAAAAATATCTTAATTTAATAAAATAGAATTATTAATTAAATAATAATTAAAAAACACCATTTTTACTTTAAAAACTATTTAAAATGTATCAATAATGACAAAAAAGTATATTCATTATTATATACAAAACAATAATGTACATGAACATAGTACTAGATATTTGTTACATAACCCCAGAAAATAGCCGCATAAGACCTAAGGATATGGTGTGCGATGGTGACAGTCTCTTGGGGTGGCTCGGATAACATCGCTCGAGAGGTAATTTCTATCAACTTCCACTTTTCCCATAGACTGTCACGTTCGAGTTTGACATGATGAAGCTCAGCTTGGGCTTGGTCAAGAGAAAAGCCCAAAGACACCACCTCTTTTCCGAGCTCTGAAAAATGGGCTTCGTATGGAGAAATTCTACTGGATGAGGCCATCGCTTCCTTTTTCTGAGTAAATAGTATTTGTTAAAGCCCTATATTTATACTAATCATCTGATCACTATTCAATGTCTATAAAAGAGACTGTCAAAATTATTAATATAAAACCAAAGAAGTTGACATTTTATATAAAAATTTGACATAAAGATACATTTAACTAGATCATGAGGGATTTCCATTAGTGAAACTTTCGGTCGTTACATTATTCTCTTTAATTAAAAGGTGGTTTGGATGAACACCTCCCCCTAGTTGAGTTTTCTTAAAATAATCATTTTAGTCAAACACTCAGATGGATATTTATAAAGAACTCTATGGAAATAACTGTAGAAATCCAACATGATAGGATGAACATAGAGAGAGAAATGTATTGGGACCTGATCTAGATGAGCAAATAGAATATAATTTTAGATCCATTCGGTAATAAATAAGGGTAGGAAAACATCGATAGATAAGTTATGCTAATAATCGTCGATGTGATCTGGAGTTTAAAGTTAGTGAGAAGTTGTTTCTGTGAATTTATCCATGGGAAAAGGTTTGATATTTTGGAATAATATAAATATTATCCATATTTATATCTTCTCCTTATAGATTATTGATTGAGTAGGGATAGTTTCTTATCTCTTGGTGCTTCCACCGAACCTCTCTCAGGTCCATAATGAGTTCTATGTATCTATTAGGAGGAAGTACATACCTAATACTTCACATTGATTTAACTCATAGTTCATGCTACTAAATCATGAAAATTATTATTAATTACAAACAATGGAGATTTTGGATCATAGAGATAAAGTTATATGAAACAATACCACTCACATGGTCAAAGTTTTGTAAAAAAACCACCAACACGAAGAAGTTGTGTGAGAACATGATGATATGAGGAGGCGTAAGTATCCACTGTTGTTTATTTTGAAGTGGAAAAACTTTAATGGTTAAGTTAATTTTAATGGGGGTATAATGTAACCCCACTACATGTTATGAAAAAAATTATTCAAATAAATTTAATTTATTCTATATCATGTATAACAGGTGACACCGAGTTTTAGTAAACCACAATATACTTTTAAAAATATTATTTTTTATACATGAACATTGTAACCAAGAAATTAAATTTGGAGGTATGAAAATGGTTTTTTGGGGAAATTATGTATGTGTTTTTTACATAAATAAAATATTTTGATAAATAAGTACTTTTTTGAAGTCTTTATATGCTTAAAAAACGTTTCTTAAAATGATTTTCATAGGTCTTTACAAAAAAATAAAATTAAATAATTTTTTTTATAATTTTAAAAAATCTATTTTAAAAATAGAATTAATTTTTAAATCATCATTATAAAATTATCATGTAGTGGTTTTTTGATAATTTTCTCAAAAGATTCATTTTTCAATGAATAGTGATATATATTGATTTTTAGTAAAAAATACCTTTAAATTTCAAGTATTTTCATGTTGTTTTTTAATTTTATATGGTTTAAAAATTAAAATTAATGAAATTATATTATAATTAATCCAATTTATGTCACTGGAATAAAATTTATAATGAATTTTTATATTAAATATTTCTAAACCTATGAAAAACGTTTTCATTCAAAAACTACCTTTTCGTCGCATCTGCAGGTTTAATTTTAAATTAAATTATACCAAATTGGTGAATTTAATTTTCTCAAATGGATTAAATATTTTTAATTTGAATAATTAATATTATATAACAATTATAAATTAATTTTATTGTCATAATTAATAGTACAAACATTACAATTTAATTATCGTGGTTTAGGTTAAAACGAGTTTATTGGGGGTAAACAAAAATGATTAGGGTTAAAATGTTCTAAAAACTTGTCCAATTACAATTTTATGGATATATTTTTACCTTATAACATATAATTTTTGATAATGATACATTTTTTTGATTTTTTGGGTGTTTAAAATGTTGGTACATCTTTTTTATTCAAAACATTTCAAGTGTGTCCTCTCCCCCACTTATAAAAGTACATTCCCTCTCCTCTCCTACTCACACTTAAAAAGCCTTCTGGTTGGGAAAATACCCCTTAAAATACATTCCTTACTTTCCATACCACATCATATATTCTTTATTTTTATTAAGAAACCCTCCTAATAAGTATTTTTGATCAAATCTAAGGAGGTTGTCTGCAGAAGAGGTATCATTTTTAACCAAGTGTTTTTATTTCATTTATTCTTCCAAATTATTCAAATATTATTAAACTATGATGATATAATAACATAATTATATAATATATACTTATATTTTATTATATTAATGGAATAACCTATATCCACCACCTCTTCAATCAAATGGAAAACAAAAATGTCGATTATATGTACGGAGGACTACCACCTCACGAACCGATGTATTTCACTATCTATCACCAACTCTAAAGTCTGGATATAATTATTTATTTAATTTATTTATTTTATATTTATGAAATAATTAAACTCCTGAAATTATAGTATCATATCTAACTTTTTACTTTCTAATATGTTATAAAATGAAAATATTGATATTGCATATGGGTGGAATACCACCTCTATGAAGGAATGTGAATATTTTTTATTTTCTTTTGACATGGATGATAATAAGTATAAAATACATGAACTTTTTTCACATTAATAAATGATTTATTACATAAAATTTCACTTAATAAAACCCAGAATATTTAGTATTCTAGTGTCTTTTCAAATTAGGTACATGACATAACAACTTAAAGCGGGAAATACATCATCTTTATTAAAAACATCATTAACATGCTCGTATTTAATGCTGTGTGGGATAAACTATGGACATACATTTGAAATGGGTGATCTATAATGCTCAATAAGGGAATAAAAATTTAATAACATGAAGAATATAATGCATGTTAGATAATATAAATATTAATCCAGAATAAAAGAAGTGATAATCATAAACATGAATAATGAGGCATGATATAACATTATAATAATAAATCAAAACATGGGAAATGTGGTAATAATTTAAAACAAAACATTATAAACATAATTAAAGGCTTAATGGAAAGGAATCATGTTAAAAAAGTTCCATAAAGGAATCAGGTTTACTCCTTGTCCCAACATGACGTCTCATGAAACTAAACATTACCAAATGCATTAGAGCACTATATAATTCTAGGCACACCCATCACTTTTATTTCATTATCATGATTGAGTGTTCCACATAGATCATACAACATGGTTTCATTAATCATCATATTATATTCCATGATCAAAGAGTGAGGAATACATACATGTAAGTCCCAATTCAAAGAAGTATAATTCTATAAATGTGAACACCCATGATAGGAAATGGTAATGGTATTCACAAAAAATTTATTTTTTCATTGTAATTGATGGTGAAATTTTAGCATCATAACGATTTCACTTAAAAATTTATCCAATGGGTTTATGAGAGATAAATTTGTCTACTTCATTTGGAAATAAAATGATAAATAATTGATAAATGGAAATTTATATCCCAACATTATGAATTATCAATAAAAGGTATAATATAATAAAAAAACATGAATAAGGAAGAGAATGTGCGGATCCCATACTTGAGTATGTAACTCCAAATATTTGGGAAAAGATTATTGAGTTATGAGAGGCACCTTGGGAGGAATCTAGAGAGGTTAGGGAAGAGTAAGAATATGATCAAGGTATTTTGAATTATAATAAATGGGAGGTTGGGTGGGTTTATTTAGAAAATGAGTGGGGATTTATTTATTATTTATCAAACTTATTTTTTAGACTCTATATAATAAAATAACAAAATCTACAAACCCTATCATGGGGTTTTCCCATTGTTTCAAACAAATTGGATTGGTTTTCATTATTTTATATGTACAAGGATGATCTTAATAAAATAATACCATTGATTATGTATAGGTGCGTCATACTCTTAATGAAATGATATTAAAACCTTAAAATATATTAATAGTTTTAGAGGATTAATATAGGAATTATAAAAGTAGTAAAGTTAATATAAAATCACAATATTTTAAATTTAAAACAAATATTTGTTCTTGTATACCCTTTATAATATTTATTACATCAATTTTGGGTCTTTAGGATTTCATAATACACAATGTATATTTATACGATATTTAATTTTAACTTGAAAATTATACAATCTCAAAAAATTATGAAAAATTCACCATTGGATAATTTTTATGTTCTGATTAAAAAAATAATATTAATTTGTAAAAAATTATTTTATAAATATGTTCATTTTCACTTTTAATATATTAATCTAAAGTTATTGAGAAATGACGGGTTTTTTTGACAATAATTGTTTTCAAACCCATAGAAAATTACATTTTACATCATAAATATTATATGGTCATTTATATTTAATAAAAATAATTTAAGAATAATATTTTATTAAATTATTATTTATTTCATAAATTCATAAATTCTTCAGGATAAACATATTAATTGAAGTTGAATTAAAAACACAATTTGTGTTTAATTGTATAAAAATAAAAAACATTTAAGTAAAGATCAGAAGTAAAGATAAACATCATTCTTTTGAAAATACAATGTAAATATTCATATCATTAAGGTCTTGACACATATCCCTTTAATACCCTAGAAAAAACCCTAAGAGTAAGGTTTGTGATAGTGATACTTTGATGGAGTTGTTCAACGAACATGGTTTGTGTCATGATCTTACTGTGCTTGTACTCATGTAAACAATGTTTCTTGGATATCATCTTGGGATTGGTCAAGATAAAAACAAAGAGATATCATATCCTTCAAATCACCGAAAAATGGGATTTATAGGTTATGATCCTACTGGTTGAGGTCATCACTTCCTTTTTTTTGTCAATTGGATTTTTTAAAACCATATATTTATATTAATCATTTGATCACTATTCAATGACTATATTATAAATGGTAATGTTTATTAATGGTATTTTAAATATTATAGAATATAATGAAACCAAATAAGTTCATGTGTTTTCTATAACCACGTTACATAATAAGAAATTTAATTAAATCAAAATGATAATTTTATTTATCAGAGTTCGTATCATTAAGATCTTCCCCCCTTACGAAATTTTGACATTAAAATTTTATTTTCTCACATTAAAATAGATGAGGGTAACTCTTTTTCATCACCTCTTTCAGTTTCCATATTTATTCTTCAAACTTTTGGTTTTTCCACAAAACTTTGAACAGGTTCATTGTATTATTTCATAAAACCTTTTCTCTATGATCTGACATCTTAATTGGAAACTCTTCATTGGAAAGATAATTCTCTAACGGTACCACATCTTGATTGAGTAAATGTGAGGTATTTACTTTATCAAGATAGATATATGGAATAAATCATGAAATTGAGAGAGTTTTGGTTTGAGTTATAGTCAATAGGCCACAACTTCAATATAATCAAGGATTTCAAAGGGGATGATGTGTCTTAGACTAATATTTACCTTCTACCCAAATATCATCACTTTATTCCATGGATATATGTGGATTAATACCATATCTCCAACATAAAACTCTATGTCCCATCAACGACTGTCAACATAGATCTTTTGTCGACTCTGAGTAGCCTTGATATGCTGCTAAATGGCCTTAAACTTTTCCACCATTTCCTTGACCATTTAAGGACCTAGAAGTTTTTTCCCCCAACTTCATCCCAATATACAGATGTTCTATACCTATTCCCATAAATGGATTCATATGGATCCATTTGGATGCCTGATTGGAAACTATTATTGTATAAGAACTCGACCAGAGGAAGATGTTGACCCCATCCTCCTTTGATGTCAATTGAGCATGCTGTCAAAATTTCATCAAGTGTCTGGATATTCTTCTCAGATTAGCCTTCTGTTTGAGGGTGTTAAGCCACACTAAAGTTTAGATCAATGTTTAGATAATGTTGGAGACTTTTACATAACATGTAGGTGAATCTCAGATATCGATCGAATATAATTGATAGTGGTACTCAATGCATCATCATCAATTATATGATTTTAATCTGTGAAAGTTGATTTAGTGGTAAATCCTCTTGAATTGCAATGAAGTGTGAATTCTTTGTAAGATGACCCATAATAACCCAAATAGAATTGTTTCCTATGGATATATTCAGAAGTATGGTGACAAAGTCCATGGTGATGTTTCCCATTTTCATGTATGTATGGGCAATGGTTTCATTATCCCCTTGTATTTTTTCCTTTCTTATTTCACGTTTTAAAAAACAAGACATCTTGAGGTATACTCTGCAGTCTCTTTTTTCATATTTTCCAATAAATAGTTCTCTTGGATATCTCAATACATATTTGTTCTTCTAGGATGGATACAGAAGTTAAAACTGTGTGCATCATACAACAACTCCTTCTTTAACTTAAAATTTGATGGTGCACTTAGCTGTAACCCAAATACAACAACACCTTCTCCCTTAACATTTGACTCTGAGGATTTACTTTTTATTATAATTTCCACTTTCTTTTGAATTCCTACATCATCTATTTTTTCATCCTTTAGTTTCTCCAAAAGGGATGGTTTCCAAATAAATTGTGAAAGTATTGATGATTATCCTTCCTTTTTGATTCCCATGTCCATATTTTCCAAATATAAGAAGATTGGATCCCTCCCAATTCTCATCAATGATAGAATTTATCGACCCTTTCTAATTAGAGTATCCTACACTTTATTCACTTTCTTAGGATGGTAGTGGATTGAGTAGTCATGGTCCTTGATCAGCTCTAACCATCTTCATTAGTGCATATTCACCTCTTTATATGTGAATATATATTATTGAATTTTTTTGATCCATATATATTTCAAATTTCTCCCCAAATATATAATTATACCATATTTTCAAAGTGAATATCTCTGTATCTAACTCTATATCATGAACTGGTAGTTATTGTAACACCCCAGGGTTTTAAAAATAAATTGAAATGCATGAAATACTGAGTCTCTACATAATGAAACTTTTTTTTAAGGAGATATAAATTAACTAGTCGTTAAACATAATTTTTCTTCAAATTTGATTTGAATTTTGAAAAACAGACATATATATTTGCGATCTATAAGTTATTTGGAGTCTGATAGAACCAACTTGTTTTTTTGCTGAATAGTAACATACCCTTATGAATAGTAATATGAATAGTGATATGACACTTATAAATAGTAAATCATATAATTTTTTTTCTTAAGGTTATAAGATAATGATATCTTGGTTAATTTTTCAAGGTGATATAAAATGAGTCATAGTTTTAAAATTGTTATTTTTCAAATAAATTATTATTTTATTTAAAAAGGAAATTAATCATATTTAGAAAAATATTTTCAAAAAATGGAGTTCAATTTTGATACACATTGAAAAAATTTTAGGATATTTTTTGGTATTTTTCTTATATAGATGAATTTTTGGTGAATAATAAAAATATAGTTTTATGTTTTCAGTGTGTTTGATGACATCATAAAGGTATAATAATGTAGTAATAATTCTGGTCAACTCTTAAGGATTAAAATATGACATGAGGTGTCCCAAGTGGAAAATACAATAGGTTAAACCCATGTTCAATCCCATGGTTTTTCAAATAGCACTAATGAGGTGTCCTCTGAAATTAATTAAAAATTCCCTCACATTCTCTATAAATACAACCCTCACCCCTTCTTCCTCTCAAACCTCGAATGGTTTGAGAATTGCCAAAAAATTTCCCAATACCCTTCCCAAGGATCTTCCCCACATCCAAGACCTTCTAGTATCACAAAAATTCTAATACCAAAGGCCTTAAGATAGATCTCATGGAGAAGAGATCAAGAGGTAAAGATCCTCTTTCATTTTCTTGTGTTTTCTTTTCAATTATTTTCTTTCCTTATACACTATTCAGCTCCCCTTATTTAAGAGGCATTAAATCTCTAGTATTATATATTTTTTTTTATTTTTATCATGTTTTTCAAAAAAATAAGTATCATTCTTCTTCTCCTTTCCCTCTTATTCAAGAAATAAAAACATCATCCGTGATGTGTTGATTTACTTACATCATGGATGATGTGTCTTTAATTTCTTTTACTTCCTTAAAAGCTGGTTGTAACAAAATTTTAATGGTTAAAATAGTTTTTAAATCGTATTATATGATCTTTCTTATCTTATTTAATTAACTTATATGTATAATATTAAAGGTATATGATGAAAGAAGTCTGTTATTACCGAAGAACCACCAAAATGATCTAAATGAACATCACAAATGATTTATCTATTGATTAATCCTCAGTCCATATAATTAAAATTATTTATGGAATCATTTAATATTATAAAAACATTTTAACAGTATTTTATTTCACTTATGTAGTTTCTCTGCCATTTGACAGGAAAAGTCTTTACCAACTGATCATTAAAATCATGTAAAGAATGCACCTAAAGCAATAGAAATAAAAAATATTATTAATAAATGGGTAAAATGATGTTATAAAATGATCATATAAGGTGTTATAAAAATTAAAATGTTTTTCTAAAATTTTAAAAACACCCTTTTAACTATTATATAGGTGGTTTAAACAAGTTTGAAGTAAGAAGAACCTGAGGTAAGGTAACTCTTAACCCAATTTCCATTCTTTGAGTTAACCTTCTATTTCATTAATTATGTGATACTAAAATGATTTTTGCAATGAATTTAATTCATATTATGTTTTATTTTGTGTATTTACATTTTATACACATATTAATTTAATTATATCAAATCTCACTTCAATTATATGATATTTTTAAGGGACTTTTCTTTAAAAATTATCTTTTAAAATTCTATTTTAAAAAATTCAGAAGAAATGTTTTTATGAAATTATTCATGTTTTGTGATTATGTTGTGGTTCTTGGAAATTTTTTATGATGAAGTGTGTGACTTATATCTCCATAAAATTCATTGGGTAAGTGTAAGTTTGAGGTTAGCTGTATGGTTACTCCAAGTGTAACTGTGATTGTTACATCATAAGGTAGCCTTGAGGGTTAAATTGTAATGTAGCGTTAGGGATTCAAATCATAAGGTAGCTGTGAGGGTTACAAAATAAGTAATTAATTCTACAATATACCTTTATGGTTTTATATATTTTCTTTAATTTTTTTTATGAAAATATCATATTTCACAATGTAAGTATATATGGGTGAGAAGTATGTCTTTATGAAAATGATTTCATATGTTTTTAAGTATTCATGGACTAATGGTTTCTTTCCTTTTTTTATATCCCTTAATGATATTTTTTTCTCATACCATTTTTTTAAATGTTTTTCAATTTATATATATATATTTAAGAGAAATAATGAAGTAAATTCAAATGTTATTAATATTTTACAAAGAAATCATGTTGGTGTTTTGTGTTAAATATTTTATATTTTGGAAGAAATGGATATTATTTTAATGGTAATCACTTTTTATTATTGTGGGTTAATATGTATGAGTTTATCCTAACTTTATACAACTCTAAACTGAAAAGATATTTGGGATTTTAAATAAATTAAATCTACTTAAAATAACTATATTATGTATTATTTAATGTTGATTCCTTACCATTGGTATCACAGAATGGTTTAGATAACTTTAGGAGTTAGTATGATGTTTACAGAATATGATAAATGATTTTTACCTTATTTTTATGTTGAAATGGTATATAATTTAAATATTACCACGTATCTTTATTGAAGAAATAGTTTTGAATGGTTTTCCATATAAGAAATATGGAAATTGAAGTTTGAAGGAACCGAGAGGCTGATATCTTTCCAAATCTGCAAATGGGAATTGTGGGAATTGGAACCAAGAATTTTTTGGAAGTAATGGATCAGCTAACACAAGTAATAAATGGTGGTGGAATCCATGTTAAAGAACAACCATTCCTACTAAAAAGGAACATGATGATAGTGGAAAATTTTATGCAGCAACGTCCTCCGGATTTTAGTGGATCTTTTTACCATGTGGATGCTGAGGGATGGATTTATACCTTATAAAAGATATTTTGATGTTATTTTATGTTTAGATAATCAAAATATTAGTCTTTAAATTTATCTTTTAGATGTTTAAAATGATCAGTGGTGGTTAATGGTCAATAATATCAATGATATAGAAGATATTGAAGCCTTATAACAGAAAGAATTTAAAAGTCTTTTCCTTGAAAAATATTTTCCAAATGTGGTTTGACTAAAGATGGAGAAAAAATTCCTTGAATTTAGGTAAACGGAAGAATATTTGGTGGCCGTGTATGAATAAAACTTCACCTGACTAGGAAGGTATGCTCCAAATATTATTTGGGATCTTGAGACAAAAATCAATCACTTTTACTCAGGATTGAAGCTAAGATACCTAAGGGAATTGGCCTCCTGAGAATTCAAAATTTAGGAGAAACATGTCAGATGTGTTAAGAGGGTAGAAATTCAGTTTTTTGATGATTACATTTACTTTAAAAACAAACATAATAATAATTTTATTTGGTAAGTGATGGGTAAGAATCAATCAATGAAATCTAATGGTACAAATATTTAGTTTCAAGTTTGTGAAAAGTGTGGTAAAAATCACCATGGGGAATGTCTTAACAAAACCATGAAGTGTGTTAAATGTTGTAAGTTTTAAAATATGTCCTGATATTTTAATGAGAATGATATTAATATCAATTTTGATAAGAAAAATATAAAGCGTTTAAAATGTAGTGAGAGGAGTCATTATGAAAATGTCTTCCCAAAGAAATATTTGGGTGATGGAAAGAAGATAGAATATAAGTAGAAAGGTGTAGTGAGATCCTTTGTGACTACATAATTAGATGTCAGACCATCCAATGAAGTGGTATTAGGTACTTTTTTTTACTCAGAATTTTCTAAAGTCTTGTTTGATACAGGGTTTACACATCCCTTTATTTCTGATAAATTTTCTAGTGAATTGGAATTTTCACCTCAATAATTGACACCCGAACTTATTATTAAAACTCCATGGAAAAATTTTATATTAAAAATAAATTTTAGGAGTCTTCCTATTATTTTATGGAAAATACATTTCCTAAAAACTCGTTGTTTTCCCTTAAAATAATTTGATGTAATTTTGGGTATGAATTTGATTTCTATTTATCATGCTATGATTGATTATAGAGATAAAGAATTTTTTTTAGAAAATGTTTTAGTTTGTATACAAGAAAGAAACCATATAATTTATAACATATCGGGAAGCAGAGAAACTGTTAAAAGATAGAAAGTTATTTTTCTCATATTTATGAAAATAGGAGAACTATTCTGATTAATGATGTCCCTGTGATAATTGAATATCATAATATTGTTTATAATGAGTTACCTGGTGTTATATATGATGAGGAAGTTGAATTCTCCATTGACTTAGTTCTTGATTCAATGAAAATTTTAAAAACCCCTTACTAAATGGATCAAATGGAACTTCTTGAATTGAAAAATCAGTTATAGGAGTTACTTGATAAAGGTATCATTCATCCTAGCACTTCACCATGGGGAGCTCTTGTTTTTTTCATTAAAAATAAAGATAGTTACAAGAGACTTTTAATTGATTATAGATCCTTGAATGACATTAATTTTAAGAATAAGTATCCTTTTCCTCACATCAATGACTTTTTTGATCAGCTCAAGGGAGATCAATACTTTTCCAAGATTGACTAGAGATTCAGGTGCCATGAATTGATGGTGAAGGAGGATGACATTCCAAAAACAACATTTTGAAATAGATGTGGTCATTGTGGATTTGTTGTTATTCCATTTGGGTTAACTAATGCTCTTTTTGTGTTCATGGATCTCATGAATAGAATATTTCATGAGTTATCAGATAAGTTTGTGGTTGTGTTTTTTGATTACATTATGGTATATTCTAGAAGTAAATAAAAGCCTGAAAAACATCTAATGGTTATTTTACAATCCATAAAAAATTAATGGAAAATTCAAAAAGGGTGAATTTTGGTTGCAATAAATTTCTTTATTTGGTCACATTGTTTCTGAAGATGACATAACTTTTGATCGTACTAAAATTAAAGTTGTTAAATAATGGACAAGACAAACAAATATAACTATGATTCATACTTTTCTTGATTTGACATGCTATTACCATATGTTTTTTGATAAATTTTCATAGTTATCTAGTCTATTGACAATGTTAACTCTAAAAGGAGTTAAATTAATCTAGGAAAAATAATTTGATGATTGTTTTCAGAAATTGGAAAGAATATTGGTGAATTATCTAGTTCGGACCCTACCTTCTAGAAATGTAAAGCTTGTCATCTAGAATATTGTTCCATTAAAGGGACTTGGTTGTGTCTTGATGAAGAATGATCAGGTAATTGATTATTCTTCAAGAAAATTAAAATATCATGAGTTAAATTATTCCAAATATGATTTGCAATTAATAGTTCTGGTTATCACTTTAAAAACTTGGACACATCATTTATATGGATCCAAATGTGAAATATACACTAACCAAAAAATTCTAAAATATATATTCACTTAGAATGAATTAAACATGAGGTAGAGAATATGTAATCAATGGATAAAGGATTATGATTTCATGATAAATTACTATCCTAGAAAAGCAAAAAAAGTGGCAGATACCTTGACTTGAAAACATTATCCATCTTTAACTGTGTTACAGCTGGAATAAGACCCTTTGATCAACGATTTAATGAATTTTGGCTTGGATGTTATTGGTGCAAGAAATTAATCTATTTTGTTTCATGTTTTAGTGTAGTTATACCTGTTAGACAGAATTAAGAAAGTTTAGAAGGAAGATGATGAGCTATAGAGAAAGGTAGAATTTGTTAAAATGAGTAAGTTTCTAGAATTTGGCATTGATAAAGATTGTGTTTCGAGATTTGGAAAAATATTGCGTGTTCCTTGTGTTTTCTAGATGAAGAAAGAATTGTTGTGCATGGATTATAGTTATCCATTTTTATTTCATCCTAGATGCACAAATATATACAAAGACCTTTAGGAGTATTGTGGGTGAAATGGAATAAAAATAGATTTTGCAGATTTTATCATGAAATGTTTGACATGTCAATAGGTTAATGTAGAGCTATAGTTACCAAATGGGATGCTTCATCCTTTAATAGTTCCAGATTGTAAATGGGAGAATATATCCACAGACTTTATTTTGGGAAAACGAAAGACTTATCAAGGTAAAAATGAAATACGGGTTATTATTGATCGACTGACTAAATCTTCTCATTTACTTTCTATTCAAGATATATGTCTTTGGATCAGCTTTCTCAACTACACCTAAAATAGATTGTTAGGTTACATGGAGTTCCTTTTTATATTGTATCTGATTGTAATCCCACATTCACTTATAAATTTTGGAAAGGCCTTCAGAATTTATTGGGAATATAATTAAATTTTAGTAGAACTTTTCATCCTCAATCAGATGTGCAGTCAGAATAGATGATTCAGACTTTGGAAGACTTTCTTAAAGCTTGTTAAATGAACTTATAGGGGGTTGGGATCGACATATTTCTTTAGTTTATTTTTCTTATAATAATAGTTTTCATTCCAGTATATAGATGGAACCTTTTTATGCATTATATGGGAAGTTGTGTCAGACTTCAGCTTTTTTGGATGAATTTGGGGAAAGGAAGTTG
Organism: Viscum album; assembly: GCA_963277665.1. Taxonomy (NCBI): domain Eukaryota; kingdom Viridiplantae; phylum Streptophyta; class Magnoliopsida; order Santalales; family Viscaceae; genus Viscum; species Viscum album. Next base: position 2,086,196,615 of record OY728145.1, read on the forward strand.
ATGGGACAAGAATTAGTAGAGAAATTGGCTGAGAAAGTGAAGATGATCCAACAACACATGAGGATAGCTCAGATTAGGAAGAAAATTTATACAAATAATAGGACACAATACTTTTCTTTTGGGTTAGGTGATCTTTTTTTCTTAGAATCTCATCATGGAAAAGTGTTATGCATTTTGGTAAGAAAAGAAAGTAAAGTCCATAGTTCATTGAACCTTTTGCAATCCTAGAGAAATTTGGACCGATTTCCTACCAAGTAACTTTGACTTCAAGTTTATCTTAGGTACACAATGTTTTTCAAGTTTCTATGATGAGAAAGTTTGTGCCAAATTCATCTCATGTTTTGATCTCATAAGTAGTTTAGCAGGAAGATAATCTTTCTTATAAAGAGAAACCTATTCAGATTCTTGATGCAATAGAACAAGTATTGTGGAATAAGGTAATCCACCAGGTAAAGGTTTTGTGAAGAAACCAAATGGTTGAATAATACCCATGAAAATCATAAAATTTTATGAGGAAAATGTACCCTCACTTGTTTAATATGTAAATAAAATTGTGAGGAAGAAATATATAGAATATGGTTAGAATGTAAGACGCTGAGGTTTTAAAAATAAATTGAAATGCATGAAACAATGAGTCTGAACATAATGAAACTTTTCTTTAAGGATATATTTATAAACTATCTGTTAAACATATTTTTTTTCTTTTATGATTTTAATTTTTAAAAAAATACTTGTACGATTGCGATCAGTAATTTATTTGAAGTATAAAAGCACGAACTTGTTTCTTTGGTGAATAGTAACATACCATTATGAATAGTAACATGAATAGTAATATGACCCTTATGAATATTAAATCATATTTTTATTTTTATTTTCTTAAGGTTAAAAGGTAATGAGATCTTGATTAATTTTTCAAGGTGATAAAAAATGAGTTATAACTTTAAAATTGTAATTTTTCGAAAAAATTATTATTTTATTTAAAAATTAAATTAATTTTTTAGAATTTTTTTTTTACATAATGGAGTTTATTTTTTAATTTTAACCATCATAAAATGGTTAGGGTTTATTTTTGGGATTTTTGTCAGATCGTTTAATTTTCTGTGAATAGTAAAAATATATTTTTATGTTTTCTGTGTGTTTGATGACATCATAATGATGTAGTCATTATGGTCAACTCTTGAGGATTAATATATGATATTAGGTGTCCCAAGTGGCCAGTACCATTGAAAAAACCAAGGTAAAGCCCATGGTTTTTCAAATATCACTAATGAGGTGTTCTTTGAAATTAATTAAAAGCTCTCTCACTTTAACTATAAATACCACCCTCACCCACTCTTCGTCTCACACCTCTTAAGCTTGCAAAATTGTGTAAATTATACCCAATACCCTTCCCAAGGAACTTACCCATGTCCAAGACTTTTTGGTCTCACCAAAAGGACAAAATCAAAGGCCTTAATAAGGATCTCAAGTAGAAGAGATCAAGAGGTAAAGATCCTCTTTCATTTTCTAATGTTTTCATTTTCAATTATTTTCATTTCATATACTGTCTTCAGATCCCCTTATCCAATAGGAATTAAAGATTCATTATTATATATATTCTTTATTTTTATCATGTTTATTAAAAAATTCAACATTATTCTTCCTATCAAATCCCTCTTTTTCTAAAAATAAAAACATTATTTGTGAATTATCAATTTACCAACATCGTGGATGGTGTGTTTTTGATTTCCTCTACTTCCTTAAAATCTGGATGTAAAACAATTTTAATGGTTAATAAAATTTTTAAATTGTATTATATGACCACTATTATTTTATGGAATTAAATTATATGCATAATATTAAAGGTTTATGATGAAACAAGTTTGTAATTATCGAAGAACCGCCAAAATGATCAAAACAAATATCACTAATGATTTATCCAATAATTTATCCTCATACCATAAAATCAAAATATTTTATGAAATCATTTAATATTCTGGAAACATATTGACACCATTTCATTCCACTTCAGGAGTTTCTCTTCCGTTCGACAAGAAAATATTTTACGAACCGACCATGCAAATCATGTAAAGAATGCACCCGAAACAATGGAAATAAGAAAATTTTATTAATAAATGGGTAGAATGATGTTATAAAATGATCATATAAGGTGTTATAAATTTTAATATGTTTCTTTAAAATATTAAAAACACACTTTCAATCATTATACACGAGGTTTAAACAGGTTTTAAGTATGAATAACCCGAGGTAAGGGAATTATTAACCCAGTTTCCATTCTTTAGGTTAACCATCTATTTCATTAATTATGTGGTAATAAGATTATTTGTCTAATGAATTTAATTCATATTATTTTTATTATGTGTATTTAAATTTTATACACATATTCCTTTATTTTTGTCAATTTTCACTTCAATTAGATGATATTTTTAGGGAGCTTTCTTTACAAATTATATTTTCAAATGCTATTTTACAAAATTTAAAATCAATGTTTTTATATAGTTATTCATGTTTTATGATTATGTTGTAGTTCTTGGGAATTGTTTATTTTCATTTTGGGACCTATATCTCCCAAAAATTCATTAGGTATGTGTAAGTTAGAGGTTGTCCACGTGGTAACTCTAAGTGTAACTGTGATGGTTACACCATAAGGTATCTGCAAGGGTTATGTTATAAGGTAGTCATGAGAGTTGAAAATCATAAGGTATTCGTGAGAGTTAAAATATAAATAAGTAATTCCCCAAGATACCTTTATGGTTTTATATATGTTCTTTAATGTTTTATGGAAATCTCATGTTTCACAAAGTAACTATATATGGGTGAGAAGTATGTCTTTGTGAAGATTATTTTATATGTTTTTAAGTATTTGAGGACTAATGGTTTCTTTCCTTGTTTTTATATCCCTTACTAAGATTTTTATACACATCCCATTTTTTTAAATTATTTTCATAGGTTATATGGATTTTTTAGAGAAATAAGCAAGTCAAGTGAAATGTTATAAATATTTTACAATGAAATCATGTTGTTGTTTTGTGTTAAATTTTCTTTATGTTTTAGAAGAAATGGATCCTATTTTTATGGTACCCACTTTGTATTCTTGTGGGTTGATATGCATGAGTTTTTATTAACTTTATAAAACTCTAAACCAAAAATATCTTTGGGATTTTAAATAATTGAAATCTATTTGAAATAGCTAGATTATGTAATGTTTAAGGTTGGGTCCTTATAGTTCTATTCATAAAAATTAAACTATGTTGATGCATCATATATCTCTTTTTCATTCTACCTCAAAACACTACCCAATCCCTTTTTCGAGTCATTATTAAATACCACAAAAAGTTCTGACTTGTGGGTAGTGTGAACAAAGGGGTAGTTATAAGCCGCATTTTCATCTCCTTGAATATCTATTTAAATTCATCATTCCATGTAAACTTGACTCCCTTTTGAGTAATCTTGGTTATAGGGTCTAAAAATTACAGTACATTTCTCACAAAACATCGATAATACCCATCCAATAAAAGGGAATTAGGTATATCTGTCATAGATATTGGCCTTGGATATCCTTCAATTTCTTCTATATTTTAAGGGTCCACAAATATCCCATTACTTGGGATGATATTCCCTAATAATGATATTTCCTTCAACCAGAACTCACATTGTTTTTACTAGGAAAAAAGATTCTCCGTTTTTATGGTCTTTAGAATAGATATCATATGCTCTTCATGATCCTCCTTGATTTTTAGTGTATTAGAATATCATCTATAAATACTACCAAATTGTTTTCAAGGAAATCTCTAAATATTTTATTCATAAAGTCTATGAAGATTGATGGAGAATTATTGAATGTGAATAGAATTACTATGCACTCCTTATTCCGATACGTTGTATGAAAATAATAATTGGAGATATCATTATTGTTCACCCTAACATGGTCATATCCCAACCACAAAACCACCTTGGAGAAGTATTTTGGTCCACATAGTGGATTGAAAAAATCATCAATCCAGGGAAGAGGATAGTTGTGTCACGACCCGTCCTTGGGGCCCGTGCCGTGACTACCCCAAGCCCGACTTCCATAGGCCAGGGGCTGGCGACTAGCACCAAAGGCGTAAAATGCCGATAACTGGGAAGACATTGCCTTTATAAAAGAAAACAATCACCACAAAGTACAAGCGGAAGAAGTAAACACTAAGCAAAAGCAGAGTACAACTAAAAGTGCGGAAAAGTAAATGGGCCAGTATACAAACCCAAACTGATGGTAAAGTACAACTCAAAAAGGGAAAACAGCAACTGAAAAGTAAAAGCCGCTACACCGAGCTGTCCACTGGAAATCCCACCTGAAGGGTGGGTACAGATAGCTCCACTGCTCCACGGGTCCCGCCGTCCGCTCCGAGCACGTCCCGCCCAGTGGTCCACCTCCAGGTACCGTCCTGCTCTGCAAGCCTCAGCTAAGATCAACGCTGTCCATCGTCTGCAACCAACACAACGTAGTGCGGGCAAAGCCCGTGCATGGGTGAGTATAAGCTACTCAGTAGGGACCCCGAGACCCCTGAAGGTCTCTCAAATCCACAAAGGATAAACCACGAATAAAGGTACAATCACGAAGTAACAACCGAAACTTCTTAGGTATATGCCCGTACATATACCTAAGTCATCAATTTCAAATACGCTCCAACCTCCGAGCCCAAGTACAACTCAGTCCACACAGGAAAGTAAACGTATTCCACACAGGAAAGCAAAACGTAATCCACACAGGAAAGCAACAGGATTCAGCTCACACAGGTATACATCTTCGAAAGACGATAAAGATGATCTCTGATCCATCTAAGTCGTCGGACCCACGAAGGATCTATAGGTAACTAACCCCCGCAAAAGACCCACACTGGATCGGGCCCACGTAGGACCTGTAGGCACTGGTTCACACAGGACCGCTGAGCGCAAAGACCCACACATGATCAGACCCACACAGGATCGGGCCCACACAGGACCTGTAGCACTGATCCACGTAGGATCGCTGAGTGCTGTAGTCGTCGTCGTCGAATCCACACATGATCTCTGTACTGTCGTCGTCGTAGTCACAGTAGCAGAAGTAGCAGTAGCAGTAGTCACAGTCACAGTTGCAGCCAGCACTAGGGTTCCCGCACACAGCAAGCTCGTTCGGAGGGTCCGCTCCACGAGCCGAGAGGCTGATACATCAATTGTCACAAAGTCCAGAGTTGATGTATCCAAAAGTTCCGTATCGTCAACAGGAACTCAGCGCAACAGACGGCGCGTCGATCGGACGCCCGGTCTGAGAGTTATTGGCATTTTCGTCCCCGGGGCCCGGTTGGTTTTTAAGGAAAAACCAACCCGACCGTACTCCACCTGCGTCCAAACCTCGTGCGGAGTATTCCAAAAGAACTGTCTCACTAAGAGGAACACAACAAAGCTGACGGTACGTCAATCGGACGTCCGTAGCTCAAGATATGAGCGTTTCCGCTTCGAAGGCCCGGTTGGTTTCGTGAACGAACCAACCCGGCCAAACTCAAAGTGTTCCTAAAGCTTGAGTGTGATATACCGAAACGACCGTCTCGATCCAAGGATCGCGTTGCCACAGACGGTTCGTTGATCGGAGGTCCGTGGCTCAAGTTATGGTCAAAAGACCGAAACAGTCTCGAAAACGGGGGGTCCGGTTCGGATCGACCCGGCCCGACCCCCCCTGGGTCGGCCCGAACCAGGTCGACCCGACCCGGTCCGCTGAACCCGGCCCGGCCGGTGGCGGCGCGGCGGCGCGGCCAGGGTGCTGCGCATGCGCCGCACGCGGGGGGTGAAACCCCCCTTTTTTTCGGATCTCGGCCGGCTTTTGCCGGCCGTTTTTAATAACACACGGGACCCGTGGGTCCCGCCTTCTAACCGAACCGGCGGCTGACACAGTCGTCCGCCTTCGCCTTCTCCGCCGCGGCCATAGCCGCGGCTCATCTGAACTCCGGCGGCCGGCGAGGCCGGCCGCCCCAGGCTGCTCCGCCGCGGCCGTAGGGCCGCGGCCCTTCTTGATCTCCGGCGCCGGCGGCCCGGCTGCCGCCTGTTTTCCCGTCTCGCAGCGGCCCGGAACCGGCCGCGGTGTTCGTCGCCCGGCGCGGTGCGACGACACCGCGCCCCTCCACCGCGCCTTCGATTCCCTTTGGCGCGGCGCGACGGCGTCGCGTTCTTGATGATTTTTTTTCCACGGCGCGGCGCGACGGCGCCGCGCAATAAAATCGAGCGAATAACCGCGTGGTGCGACGACACCACGCCACCTTATCTCATCCACAAAAAATAAAACATCAAGAACGAAGGAGGGGGTTTGGCCGTGTTCATGCGGTCCGACCCCCTCACGTTAAACAATAACACAAATTAATAATCCTCACGTTAGTCATGCTAGAACCACGAACAAGGATAAATAAATAAACCATTAACAACAACCCGTACCTTGAAAAATGACGTCGCACGTCGGTTATCGCGGAGAAAGGCGTCGCGGCGTCGGACGTAGATTCCGTGGACGTCGGGGTGCGTCCGAGGAGGAAACGACGTCTCTTCACTTGTCGCTAAGACGAAGAAGAGAGGTACGTTGTCGTTGGCGATGATCACCACAGTCGGCGACTTCTCCCTTGTCGAGGAGGAAGATGAAGACGGAAGAATCTGGGACGCCGAGTCTCGAAGGTCGTGGGATCGATGTTCTTTATTGGAGAAGAACCGTTCTTCACGTTCTTCGTCGAAGACGAAGAAGATATTCAAGTCTCACAACGATTCTCCCAATCCTCTCAAGTAACAAAGGAACTAACCCAAAAATAAATTAAGCTTACACTTAATTTATTAACACAACCCAACCTTTGAAATTCAAGAGTTTGAATTTCAAAAACTCAAAATTAAACTCACTTATTAATTATACATGAGTTGTATAATTAATTAAAAGTTTAGTTGTCAAGCCTTTAAGAGGGAGAGAGGGGAGTTAGGGAATTCGAAAAGGTGGGGCTCAGGTGGGCCCCTCCTCACCTAAATCCTCTCTTAGGTGGTTAAACCACCCAACTTGCAACAAAAGATTATAACCACTTTTAAGATATAAAATAAATATTGTATAACAAATTTATTTTACTCTTCATTTCATCCAGAAAATTAAACATCTCCTCCTAGGAAAACGCAACTTCGGGAAAGGTCTCCTTAAGCGAATATCGGCGCTGCGAGTTCATCGGTGCCCTCGGATTTCAATTCCGAGCACCGGATCAAAAGTTAGAAATTCCCGCTCGTTCGTTCACTGAACGTACCCGAGCCAAACTTCGGAAATTGATTCCGGGCACACCGGGCCTCGGAATCAGGTACCGTCAGAAACCGCGCTCTTGTAAAATTCCAAAGAAAATTAAGAAAAAATTTCCTTTGAATTTTACGGGTGTTTACATTACTCCCACCTCAGGGCTTTACGTCCCCGTAAAGATACATAAAAAACTAGGTAAACAAATGAGGGTACTGAGCACGCATCTGAGCCTCCCGCTCCCATGTGCTCTCCTGGAGATTCCTGTGCTGCCATCTGATGCGCAAAAGAGGAATCTATTGCCCACGCATGACCTGCTCTTGTCGATCCTCTATCTCCACCGGGACCTCCGTAAAAGTCGCCCCATCGTCAACATCAATCTCCCCATGGTCAATGATGTGCGTCAGGTCGTGCACGTATCTCCTCAGCTGAGACATGTGGAAGACGTCGTGCACCCGGTGCAACTGAGGTGGTAGAGCCAAGCGATAAGCCACCTCACCAATCCCGCTGAGGACCTGGAAGGGTCCGATGAAGCGCGGAGATAACTTGCCGCCTCAGCCAAATCTCTGAATACCACGTCGAGGTGAGACCCGCAAGAAGACGTGGTCGCCATCCTCGAACTCTAGTGGCCTCCGCCTCCTGTCAGCGTATGACTTCTGCCGGGTCTGTGCTATCCTCATCCGCTCCTGGATGAACTGGACCTTCTCTGTCGTGGCCTGGACCATCTCTGGTCCCACCAGTGCTGACTCTCCAGGGTCTGTCCAGCACAAAGGAGATCTACAAGGTCGGCCGTACAACGCCTCGTACGGTGCCATCCCGATGGTGGAGTGGTAGCTGTTGTTGTACGCAAAATCCACCAAGGGTAGGTGGTCCTCCCAGCTACGACCAAAGTCGAGGACACATGCGCGGAGCATGTCCTCGAGAGTCTGAATGGTCCTCTCCATCTGACCATCCGTCTGAGGGTGAAAGGTTGTGCTCAGACGTAGCTGCGTCCCGAACACCTCCTGTAACCCCTTCCAAAGCCGGGAAGTAAGCGAGCATCTCGATCGGAGACGATAGATGATGGCACACCGTGGAGCCGCACAATCTCCTGAACGTAGAGACGTCCCAAGCTCTCCACTGAGCCCTGCTCTCTGATGGGTAAGAAGTGTGCCAACTTGATGAGTCGGTCAACAATCACCCAGATGGAGTCGTGACCTCTGGAAGTGCGTGGAAGTCCAGTCACAAAGTTCATAGATATGCCGTCCCACTTCCACTCCGGAACCTCCATGGGCTGTACCAAGCTTGCTGGTACCTGATGCTCTACCTTCACCTGCTAGCAGGTGAGGCATCGAGAAACGAACTCTGCTACTGTCTTCTTCATGCCCGGCCACCAGTGCTGTCGTCTGAGGTCCTGGTACATCTTTCCCACTCCAGGATGTACTGCCAAAGGATAAGTGTGAAAATCTCTCAGCACTTCCTCTCGCAAAGCGACTGGTACCATGGTACGTCCTCTGAAAAGGATGTCGTGCTCTACTCCAAGGGAGAAACCATCAGGTGCCTGTCCCGAGGATATCTGTGCACGCCGTGTCTCACAGTCAGCGTCCCCACGCTGTGCCTCCCTGACTCGCTGCAGTAAAGGAGGGGTGACTGTGAGAGACTGGAGGAAGGCTGCTCCATCTCTATCCACGAAGGATATCTGCAAAGAGACTAGCTGCTCCGTCGCCTCCTCAAGTAGCTGAATGCCCGTCCTCCTGCTGAGGGCATCGGCTACTACGTTCCCCTTTCTCCTTAACGTACGACAAAGCTGCAAAGATTTCTCCTTTTCCGAAAAGTGAAATCTGGTATCATCCCCTGTATGAACCAAGTTCCTTGCCTAAAACAGTAAATCCCGTCATGATTAGTTAATTCATGGCATGGATGACGTCGTAAGGCCTCGACGCTGCTACCAAGAGATCCAACCGTTACTCTCGCCTCCAAGGGTTGAGTCACACTGTCGGCATCAGTGTGTGGTCACTGGGTTTCCTCCAGTACGAATCTCGCTAGTGAGGGTCAAGTCAACAGTTTTTAACCGGCACCTCTTAGTAAAAACAAACAAAAGACAAGATAACAAAAGTCACCAAGGCAAGTGCATTTTATTACTTCAACTTAAAGTACAAGGACACAAAGAAACACAAACTACGAAGCCAGAGGCATTATGGGAAAAGGCCTCTATGCCTGGAGCAAGTCCCGCACTAGTCCATCCGCTTCCAGAGCTCCATGATCGTAAGCTTCAGCTGCCTGAAGCTATGCTCTCCCCTGAGGTCGGGGTGGACCTCCTGGTGGTGGTGGTGGTAGAGCCTCAAAGCGTCGCCCACCACGTGCTGCTCGGCCAACTCCTCTGCCTCGTCCGCCTCCTCCCTGCGGACCGCCACGGTCGAACCTCTGCCTCTGCCTAGGTGGTTCCTCAACCTTCTGCTGCTCCTCTGCATGGCGGGTCGGGCAGTCACGAGACATGTGGCCTTGCCCGCCGCATGAATAACACTGTCTTCCACTCGAAAGACTGGCTCCGCGCTGTGTGCCCTGCACTGCTGAGCCAGTGCCCTGAGGTCGTCTGCCCGAAGGTCTGGTCTGTCTGGACCCCTAAGTCATCCATCGACTGCCTGCTGCAAATGACTCTGCCACGTGCCGCCCTGCGGTGGGTCTCAGTGCTGGTGTAGACTCAGCAAGGAAGCTCTCGATCAAAAGGGCCTGCTCCAGTACTCCTGTCTGAGTCGGTATGCTGAGGGAGATCAGAGATGCCCTGATCTCGTGTCTCAAACCCTGCTCGAAGGTCCGGGCCCAGAAGAATGGGTCCCGTACCATGTCGGTCGAGTAGCGCGAGAGATCGGTAAATCTCGCCGAGTACTGAGCGACCGTCATGCTGCCCTGCCGCAGCTGAAGAAGCTCCTGGATACGCACCGCACGAAGGGTGGCTGGGACGAACTCCGAGCGGAAGAGGCTCTCAAAGTCCGTCCATAGAAGAGATGCCTCATCGTGCACCTGGAGCATCAAGCTCCACCATCGTCCTGCTGCTGCGTGTAGTAGGCTAGCAGCGAGGATCACCATGAGGTCTGCTGGTGACCTCACTAGCCTAAACACACGTACCACTGCCTCCAGCCAGTCCTCGGCTGCCTGGGGATCCGTCTCCCCGCGAAACCTGGGTGGTCGCTGGCGCTGAAACTCATGCAGTGCGCTGAGGCGACGTGCATCGTAAGCGGCTGGCGCTGGAAGCATCAGGGGCTCGGCGGGTAGAGCTACCGCCGGTGCCACTGCTGACAAAGGGCCCTGCACCGAGGCCTCATCGCTCGGTGGGCTGTCGTCACACTCGACTCTCGGAACCCTAGCTGGCTGCCGTCATGGGGCCATCCTGAAAAGGAATCAGGTGCACCACGGTCAAACAGTATACCTGGTGAGCTGATATAAGTAATCACAAAGAAAACTTTGAAACACACACGCAATCAATGTTTTCGTGCATTAAGTCGGAAATCAGAAGTCAGGGTCCTGGTGTACGGATACGTCGGCCGCCGCACCAACACTGGACTCCCTGGACTGATAACCACACTCAATACGCTAAACATTATTTCTTCACATAGAAAAGATCAGAGTTCACGGTAGAACCGAACTCCTTTGATACCAATTTGTCACGACCCGTCCTCGGGGCCCGTGCCGTGACTACCCCAAGCCCTCCTTCCATAGGCCAGGGGCTGGCGACTAGCACCAAAGGTGTAAAATGCCGATAACTGGGAAGGCATTGCCTTTATAAAAGAAAACAAGCACCACAGAGTACAAGCGGAAGAAGTAAACACTAAGCAAAAGCATAGTACAACTAAAAGTGCGGAAAAGTAAATGGGCCAGTATACAAACCCAAACTGAAGGTAAAGTACAACTCAAAAAGGGAAAACAGCAACTGAAAAGTAAAAGCCGCTACACCGAGCTGTCCACTGGAAATCGCACCTGAAGGGTGGGTACAGATAGCTCCACTGCTCCACGGGTCCCGCCGTCCGCTCCGAGCACGTCCCGCCCAGTGGTCCACCTCCAGGTACCGTCCTGCTCTGCAAGCCTCAGCTAAGATCAACGCTGTCCGTCGTCTTCAACCAACACAACGTAGTGCGGGCAAAGCCCGTGCAGTGGTGAGTATAAGCTACTCAGTAGGGACCCCGAGACCCCTGATGGTCTCTCAAATCCACAAAGGATAAACCACGAAGAAAGGTACAATCACGAAGTAACAACCGACACTGCTTAGGTATATGCCCATACATATACCTAAGTCATCAATTTCAAATACGCTCCAACCTCCGAGCCCAAGTACAACTCAGTCCACACAGGAAAGTAAACGTATTCCACACAGGAAAGCAAAACGTAATCCACACAGGAAAGCAACAGGATTCAGCTCACACAGGTATACATCTTCGAAAGACGATAAAGATGATCTCTGATCCATCTAAGTCGTCGGACCCACGAAGGATCGATAGGCAACTAACCCCTGCAAAAGACCCACACAGGATCGGGCCCACGTAGGACCTGTAGGCGCTGGTTCACACAGGACCGCTGAGCGCAAAGACCCACACAGGATCGGACCCACACAGGATCGGGCTCACACAGGACCTGTAGCACTGATCCACGTAGGATAGCTAAGTGCTGTAGTCGTCGTCGTCGAATCCACACAGGATCTCTGTACTGTCGTCGTCGCAGTCACAGTAGCAGAAGTAGCAGTAGCAGTAGTCACAGTCACAGTCGCAGCCAGCACTAGGGTTCCCGCACACAGCAAGCTCGTTCGGAGGGTCCGCTCCATGAGCCGAGAGGCTGATACATCAACTGTCACAAAGTCCAGAGTTGATGTATCCAAAAGTTCCGTATCGTCAACAGGAACTCAACGCAACAGACGGCGCGTCGATCGGACGCCCGGTCTGAGAGTTATTGGCATTTTCGTCCCCAGGGCCCGGTTGGGTTTTAAGGCAAAACCAACCCGACCGTACTCCACCTGCGTCCAAACCTCGGGCGGAGTATGCCAAAAGAACCGTCTCACTAAGAGGAACACAACAAAGCTGACGGTACGTCAATCGGACGTCCGTAGCTCAAGATATGAGCGTTTCCGCTCCGAAGGCCCGGTTGGTTTCGTGAACGAACCAACCCGGACGAACTCAAAGTGTTCCGAAACCTTGAGTGCGATATACCGAAACGACCGTCTCGATCCAAGGATCGTGTTTCCGCAGACGGTTCATCGATCGGAGGTCTGTGGCTCAAGTTATGTCCAAAAGACCGAAACAGTCTCGAAAACGGGGGGTCCGGTTCGGATCGACCCGGCCTGACCCGCCCTGGGTCGGCCCGAACCGGGTCGACCCGACCCGGATCTGACCCGAACCGGGTCGGACCGACCCGGTCCGCTGAACCCGGCCCGGCCGGTGGCGGCGCGGCGGCGCGGCCCGGCCAGCGGCGGCGCGGCCAGGGTGCCGCGCATGCGCCGCACGCGGGGGGTGAAATGCCCCCTTTTTTCGGATCTCGGCCGGCTTTTGCCGGCCGTTTTTAATAACACACGGGACCCTCGGGTCCCGTCTTCTAACCGAACCGGCGGCCGGCACAGCCGGCCGCCTTCGCCTTCTCCGCCGCGGCCATAGCCGCGGCTCATCTGAACTCCGGCGGCCGGTGAGGCCTGCCGCCCTTGGCTGCTCCGCCGCGGCCGTAGGGCCGCGGCCCTTCTTGATCTCCGGCGCCGGTGGCCTGGCTGCCGCCGGTTTTCCCGTCACACCGCGGCCCGGAACCGGCCGCGGTGTTCGTCGCACGGCACGGTGCGACGGCACCGCACCCCTCCGCCGCGCCTTCGATTCCCCTTGACGCGGCGCGACGGCGTCGCGTTCTTGATGATTTTTTTTCCACGGCGCGGCGCGACGGCGCCGCGCAATAAAATCGAGCGAATAACCGCGTGGTGCGACGGCACCACGCCACCTTGTCTCATCCGCAAAAAATAAAACATCAAGAACGAAGGAGGGGGTTCGGCCGTGTTCATGCGGTCCGGCCCCCTCACGTTAAACAATAACACAAATTAATAATCCTCACGTTAGTCATGCTAGAACCACGAACAAGGATAAATAAATAAACCATTAACAACAACCCCTACCTTGAAAAATGACGTCGCACGTCGGTTATCGCGGAGAAAGGCGTCGCGACGTTGGACGTAGATTCCGTGGACGTCGGGGTGCGTCCGAGGAGGAAATGACGTCTCTTCACTTGTCGCTATGACGAAGAAGAGAGGTACGTTGTCGTTGGAGATGATCACCACGGTCGGCGACTTCTCCTTTGTTGAGGAGGAAGATGAAGACAGAAGAATCCGGGACGCCGAGTCTCGAAGGTCGTGGGATCTATGTTCTTTGTCGGAGAAGAACCGTTCTTCACGTTCTTCGTCAAAGACGAAGAAGATCTTCAAATCTCACAACGATTCTCCCAATCCTCTCAAGTAACAAAGGAACTAACCCAAAAATAAATTAAGCTTACACTTAATTTATTAACACAGCCCAACCTTTGAAATTCAAGAGTTTGAATTTCAAAAACTCAAAATTAAACTCACTTATTAATTATACATGAGTTGTATAATTAATTAAAAGTTAAGTTGTCAAGCCTTTAAGAGGGAGAGAGGGGAGTTAGGGAATTTGAAAAGGTGGGGCTCGGGTGGGCCCCTCCTCACCTTAATCCTCTCTTAGGTGGTTAAGCCACCCAACTTCCAACAAAATATTATAACCACTTTTAAGATATAAAATAAATATTGTATAACAAATTTATTTTACTCTTCATTTCATCCAGAAAATTAAACATCTCCTCTTAGGAAAACGCAACTTCGGGAAAGGTCTCCTTAAGCGAATATCGGCGCTGCGAGTTCATCGGTGCCCTCAGATTTCAATTCCGAGCACCGGATCAAAAGTTAGAAATTCTTGCTCGTTCGTTCACTGAACGTACCCGAGCCAAACTTCGGAAATTGATTTCGGGCACACCGGGCCTCGGAATCAGGTGCCGTCAGAAACCGCGCTCTTGTAAAATTCCAAAGAAAATTAAGAAAAAATTTCCCTTGAATTTTACGGGTCTTTACAATTTGTTCTTTATTTTGATCTCATTGAGCTCATGATAATCAATGCAAAGGTGCATCATCCTAAACTTATTCTTAACAAAGAGGATTGACACAATCCATGGTGAAGAACATGGGCATATAAACCATTTATCTAGATTTCCCTGTAGTTTTTTCTTTATCTACTCAAGTTCCACTATAGCCATTCTATATAGAGTCTTGGATAATGGTAATTCCTTAGGTAAAAGATCGATTGAAAATTCAGCCTCTCAAATAGGTTGAAGACTATACAATTATTTAAGAAACACTTTATTATATCTCCTCACAATGATGAAGTCTTTGAGGGTGATATTTTATTTATACTGAATCATTTGAGCTAGATATTGTTAATCATAGGGAAATAATATCCATTCTTGATATATTGGTGATAAAGATGATTCATCCTCATCATTTCAATTTTACATAATCAAAGGTTGATTCATGGTTAAAGAGTGATTTCCTTCTTGTGGAAATTTATGTTGGCTCAATATATAGAAAGTAAATCGATACCCATAATTTAATAAAATTTAACCAAAGGGAGTATGATAAGGCTTTATGTGAAGATAATCCCACAAACATTGATATAGGATGAGTTATATATTTGGTATACAATAATTTTCCCATTTTCTCTTTTCATCGACATCCATACTTTCATGCTTTGTCATGGTGTTTGAATAGTTCGACTAAAATTTCATGATTGAAGGAATGCGTCAAACCAGAATAAAATATTAAATTGACTTTTATTGAATTTATAACTAGCATACCTTTCACAAATTAATTTTCAAAATTCACCTTAGCAGTTGTGATAGAAAAATATCTCACTTACTTCCTTGAAGGTTTCAAGTTTTATCCAAAAACCTTTAGTATAATGCATTGGTTTGAAAAGTGCCCTGATTCTTTGTAGTCGAAGAAATAAAAAATGAGTTATGGGTTTACTAGAGAATTAATTTCCTCCATTTCTTTAGTGGGATTCTCCTATTGAAAATCATTTGTTATGTTCCCTTCCTTCTCAAACCTAAATCATTACCTCATCCCCTGTAGGCAATTTCTAGGGTTCTTCTTTCCATACCTTTTACAAGAAGGATGTTGAAATTTATTGGAACAATTATATTTTTATACCCAACCACCAGGATTAATCTCCACATTATATTTCTTATACTCATGAAACCCTTGATATTTTCTAACCTAAATTTCAACTTTGAGGGAACATCAGACAATTTCCTCATAGATATCAATGTCTCGGATCGCCTGGGATTTTCGCAGACTAGGTTTTATCCCACCAAAGAAGCGACCAACCTTGAATTTAGGTGTAATGACAAATTTAGAGGAATATCATAAAAGTATTACGAAGTCTCACTCTTACTACCTAATAAATTCATTGTCATTTTTCTAGAGTTTAAAGAAACCCCCTTCCATTTTAAGAAAGAGAGGATGAGGAAAATATTTATTGAAAAACATTTTCAGAAATTCCTTCTACCCCATAAATTTGATATATTTCATAGGCTTCGTATTCTTGATCAATGTACACCACTGATCAGCTTCTCCCTCCTTATGATAAACATCCAATATAACCTTCTCTTGTTTGGAACATTTAATTATGGATAAGATCTTCTTGATGGAGTTGATCCATTATTTCGCGATTATGGGATTAGATGATCCATTGAAATTCAGGAGCCTTTTTAGAATAAAGGAATCATTTGAATCTTGTTCTATCTTAGGTTTATTTTTAAACTCCTCCTAATCTAGGATTCTATTCAGAACATGAGTAAACTGAGAGAGTATATTCATAAAGTTTGTGTTTCCCTCTTTTATTGGGTTGGGCATCTCATTGGGGAAGTCATCACATTTCCCATTAAATTGGTTGTTTACCTAATTCCTCCTATTATCGGGAACTTTCTAGAATAAAAGGAAAATTAGGGATGAGTATTTTGAAACTATTAAACACATAAATAGGAATTTAATTACATTAAAAGGATAACTTATAACTTACATTTATTTCCTTAACTTATGAATTTCTAGGATTTAATCTATGTTATCCCTGATCTATTTCCTAACATATATTCTTATGGGAATTTTTATTGTTCCCTTAATAATGGTTTATAATAAACTTATGAATTTACCAAATAATATCACCTATGAGTGTCAAACTAGGTGTGTAGTAAGGCTCATTGTCATGTAACAGGTAATGTTGAGTCAGACTCGATGCACTTTGTTAGAGTTGTTAACCCTAGATACATATGTTCCTGAAACACATTCATTTGAAGTATCCCAAGATGGATTTATTGTCTTTATAAAAAACATACTCTATACTTACCAAAATTTAGGTATGTTTTCTTATTCATAGTCTTATCCTGAAGGCTTGTACTTGAGTTTTCCAATCCTAATCCGAAAAATAACTAAACTTTTCCTCTAAGACCAACTATAACAACCATACTCTTTATTTCACATTAATACATGATATATTACATAAACTAACACTTAATAAAACCAAAAATACATATTATTCTAGTGTATTTGGGAATGGGGTACATGATGTAAAAACATAAAGTTTTAAATAAATCATCTTTATTGAAAACTTCCTTAACATTCTTGTACTTAAAACTGCAAGGCATAACCTAGGGACATACATAAGAAAGGGGTGAGTTATAAATTTTATTAAGGGAATAAACCAGTAATAACATTAATAATATAATACATGTTATACAATATTAATATTAATGTGGAATAAAAGAAGTTATAATCATAAACATGAATAATGAGGCATGGTATATCTTGAAAATCATAAAGGAAAAATGGGAAATGTGGAAACAACTTAAAACACTCCATCATAAAAATAGTTCAAGGCTAACTACCAGAAAATAATGAGAGAAAAATTCCAATAAAATAATTAGGTTCATTCACTATCCCAACATGGTGTCTCATGAGACTAAACATCACCCAATTCATTGTAGCACTATATAATTCTGGGTACACCAGTCACTTTCATTCAATTCTCATGCTTAAGTGTTCCGCAAAGATCATAAAAAATGGATTCATTCATTATAATATATTATTCCATGATCAAGGAGTGTGTAATAAATTCATTTAAGTACCATTTAAAAATAATTATAAGTGTATAAAGTTGAACAAGTTTGATAAAAAATGGGTATGGTATTCACTACACAATTGTTTTGGCATAGAAAATTGGAGTGAAATTTTAGCCGCATAACAACGTCAATAAAAAATTTATAAAATGGGTTAATTAGAGATAAATGGGTATATAATAATTTGGAAATAAAAAATGGAATAAATAGGGACATGTAAAGTCATATCCAAACATTAGGAATTGGAAATAGAATACGTAAGATAATAAAGAAACATTAATAAAGAAGAGAAGGTAAGGATCCCTTACTTGAGTGTGTGACTCCAAATGATATGAAGGATCTTCTGGACTATTTTAGGGATCCTTTGGAGGACTCTAGAGAGGATAGGTAATAGTAAAGATATTATACAAGGATTTTGAGTGAGGAGAAATGGTATCTTTGGTGGTGTTATATAGGAAATGAGTGTTGATTTCTTTATTATTTCTCAAATTTATGTTTTGAAATCTATATAATAAAATAACCTAAACCATAAACCTTATCATGGGTTTATTTTCATGGTTTATATAAATTGGTAGTTGTTTTTCTTTTTTTATAAGTCTATGGTCAGAACATAGTAAAATAATACCATTTATTATGTGGAGGTGATTCATACTCTTAAAAAAATGATTTCAAAACCTTAAAATGTATAAATGGTTTTAGAGGATTCATAAATTTAATAAAATAAACATAAAATCAAATTATTTTGTATTTAAAACATTTATTTGGTTTTTTACACTTTATAGTATTTATTAAATTATTTTTGGGTCATTAGGATGTCATAATACACATTGTATATTTATAAGATATTTAATTTTTACACAAAAAATTGACTGCCTTAGAAAGTAATGATAAATTAACCAGTATATAATTTTCAAATTCCTATTCCAAAAATAATATTAATTTTACCAAAATAATTTTCTAAATATATTTATTTTCACATTAAAAATATTAATCTATTTTTTTTTGAGAAATAATGGGTTTGTTCAAAAAAAATATATTTGAACCATTATAAAAATTTCATTTGATACCATAAAAATTATATGATAATTTATAATTAATAAAAATGATTTAATAATAATATATTTTAAAATTATTCTTTATTTCGAAAAATATATTAATTTATAAAAATAAACATCTTAATTTAAATTGAATTAAAAATACAATTTTTGTTTTATTGTATAAAAATCAAAATCATTTAAGTAAAAATAAGAAGTAAAGATAAAAATTTTCTATTTAAAATAAAATATAAATATTCATTCCATTATGGTATTGATACATATACCTTTAATACAAAGTCAAAGTCCTTAAGGGTAAGGTGTGTAATAATGAGACTTTTATGGGCTGGTTCGAAGAACTAGGTTTGGGTCGTGATCACAGTGAGCTTGAACTTCCCCTATAAATGGGTTAAATCATGCTTAAGTTGTTTTATCTCAGCTTGAAATTGGTCAAGGTAAAATCCTAATGATTCTATCTCCCTCATAATTATTGATAAATTGGATTTATAGGGTATGATCCTACTGGCTGGGGCCATCAATTCCTTTGTTTATGTCAATTAGATTATTTAATCCCCTATATTGATACTAATAATGTGATCACTATTCAATGGATATATTATAAATGGTAATGATTCTTAACTATATTTTTAATCTGATAGAATATAATAAAACTGAATAAGTGCATGTCTTTTCTATTACCATATTACATAATATGATATTTAATTAAATCAAAGGAGGGTTTTATTTATAAAAGTTTGGATAATTAAAAAAAGGATATATTTAAATAATATATATAAAATAAAAATGATTCAAAAAAGGTGATATATTATTTACCTTTCTTTCAATCAATTCATTAATAAAATGGAAACAACGTTCACACATATGTACGGTCTAGTATCTCTACGAATGGTGTAATTTATTTATCTTACACTATATCTTATGGATTACTCTCACTCTATATATAATAAATATTTATAATATAAATATGATTTTATAAATTATATATATTATG
Source organism: Viscum album (assembly GCA_963277665.1). Taxonomy (NCBI): domain Eukaryota; kingdom Viridiplantae; phylum Streptophyta; class Magnoliopsida; order Santalales; family Viscaceae; genus Viscum; species Viscum album. The sequence continues at coordinate 2,086,216,098 of OY728145.1, forward strand.
GAACTGTAATAAAATCACAAGTACCAACAAAACTGAACCAAAGCATACATGAAAAATGAAGTACTTATCACCAGAAATAGAGATTCAGAAAAATAATTGTTAATAAATGGGTGGTAAAAGGTTATCAATAAAACATATATGGTATTATATATATTATTATGAATATTTAATATGTGTGTAATTAACCTATACTAAGTATACTAGATGATCAAACATGTATGAAAGAAGTAGAGACTTGAGGTAAGGGGTTTCAAGTATCTCTTTTATTTCTGAGAGATATATGTCACATTCACCACTTGATTATTTTTTTGTTTTATATAATTTACCTTGTACATTCTATATAATGAATCTAATTATTTTCATTATATTTAATGTTTTATTTGATTTTATTTTATATTAGGGCTTACAATTCAAAGGTTACCAAACTGGTAAAGGATTTTTGTCTCCCTTTTATTTTTGTGGGACACATGCCTTATACACCACTTGTTTCTTTTATGTGGTGATAGTCCCCATTAATATAGTTTATTATTATTATTAGGAAATTATAGGATATAAATATCCATCTAATTTTCTTTCATTCAGGGGGTTTATAAGTCAAAATATACCTAAGTGGTAAGATTATTATGTTTCAACCTTATTATTCATTTGGGTTATTTATGATTAAGTTATGATGATGAAATATTATGAGATATCTCTAAAAAAAATCCTGAATTTTATTCTACTATATTTATATATATATAATACATAGGTTCCTTTCATTTTCCTCTTGTTAAGGACTTAAGATACCAAGATGATGTTTTAAAGTAAAATCATCTTTATTTGTCTCTTCCATCAAAAATCAATTCTATTCTATGTCCATGTTTTCTAAAAAAAATTAAATAATGTTTTCAATAATCTATAATAAGGGTTCAAATTGATTTTTAACCATGTTTAAATTTTAAAAAAAATCCTTTAAAATGAATCTTCTTGTAATTGTTTTAATGATTTATTTTTTAATTTTTACTAAAAATTTGAAAGGAATCGTTATTTTAGGATACACATCATGAAAAACATTTCCATTGCCATGATCAGTCAATGATTTAAGACTTACTATATATGTTTACATGGTTATTTTCAAATAATTTTTTTAATATTTGGGATATTTTTATATTTTAAATAAGTGATTTCAAAATGGAAAGGATATTTTCCTCAAGAATGTTTTAATGATCTTTTTATGGAATTTCTATTCATAAAATACAACAACCAATGATATTTCTTATTCCTTACTAGGGATATGATTGAGAGATACCATCCTTTTCCTATCTTAAAAAGGTTTATTATTATATTGAAAATATTTTTATTAAACCTGTTTCTTTCACATGGGTTAGTCTTATGAAACCCATTTCGTTCCGACAGGTTATACTATGATAAATTTTTAAGAAACCCCATTCCTTTCTATGGGTTATACTATCGTGAATGTTTTATGAACTTGTGAAACACATATTTTTTCTTTTCATTATGTGATGGGTGGGTCCAAAATTATATATCCCTCCAATGCATTGGGTAAATATGGATAACTCATGAGTTAATTATGTTATGTATGAATCTAATTTCATGATCAAAATGTTATGTGTAGACATGGTTTCATGACTATAATTCTATGTTCGGGACTGGTTTTGTGTCCAAAATTTTATGTGTGGAAATTTTTTCATTCTCATATGTGTAATGAATCGATTTTTTCTATATAATACTTTGGATTATTTTTAGAGTCAGGCATTTAGAAATCATGAGATTATGAGGCCTGATGATCCCAGAATTGATTTTTTAGATATATTAAATATTCTAATACCATGCATGATTATTTTTCCTATTAAAGTGAAATAACCCTTTAATTGAATCTCAGATCATAAATTTGAGACCACAGTTATGTATGGAGTGCAAGTTTTACCCTAGGTATGACCTATAGTTGGCCGGTGATAGACGTCCTATTATAGAAGCCACTAAAAAGTGTGTTTAATTAAAATAAATAAATAAATAGTTTATTTTTTATTAAACGATGTAATCAAAATACACTATTGATAACCTCTTCTAACATTTTTTCAGGGGTTATCCTCATAACCATATTTATATCCTAGATGAGTAGGAGTGATTTCCTCATTGGTTGATCGACATCAAACAATTAGTGATGATCAGATCATGGTGGATTGATGGGTTGCGAACACATCGAGTATTGCTTATAATTGGAGGAAAAATTATTCACCAATTATTAATGAATGATATAGGTATGGATCATCAATTTTTTATTTCACCCTTATGATTAAATAATGAACATGGATTAATTATTTTTTTATCTTCGATTTATTTTTTAATTCAGTGGATACATGCAAACTTGTAGTGTAATTGATTCTTTAAACTCCATTTCATCTTTGATATTACCCCATTTATATTATCATTGGCCAATAATTCTTTCCCAATTATGGTTCAATTTTTTCTTGTGTTATCCCCCCCTCTTTCATCGTGTTCTTCACTGTTGGCCTACATGGCCAAGGTTCGACATTTCCAGGTTGGGTTCATGCATGATCAAAGCCCCAGATTTGTTTTGGTAGCACAACCAAAATGAATATTGATGGCCTGTTTAAAAATTAAATAATAATGTGAGATACATATTATAATCCATGGTTCTGAGATTTGGTGGGGTGAAAAGATTGAGTGGCGGGTGCACAAGAGTCGTGACTAGGAAATTTCGGTTGTTGTGGATGGATGTAGATGGTTTTTTTGATGAAGAGTGTTTGTAATCCGATTTCCATCCGTCCATGAAGGGAGGTGTGTGTTATTATAATTTTTAATAATAATAATAACATTTTATAGTTTTTATTATTTTTAATAATAATAACATGTGGTGTTTAATTATTATTAAAAATATTTGAATATTAATTTTCCTTAAAGAGAGAGGAAGTGGGCACAACCTTAAGGGTGGAGTCTGACCTCATGTTCACATGATCCCAACTTTGGGTGTGAAGAGGGGGTGAATCTATCCCCTTAAATTTTATTTATATATATTATTTTTATTATAATAATTAAATGAAAAATTATATGAAAAAATCATAAATAGGGAAAGATGTGTGGAGTCACGCAGTGCATGAGATGGTGAAGGGACAAATGCATACAAACCCCCTTATCAAATATAATATTTATATAAGTTTTATAAAAATAATAATATCTTTTTTATTATTAATTCATCATTTTGGTTCTAAATTGTTCGTGAAATATTGGATTGGTGATTTGTTTATGACATCGTGATCATGGTATTTATGTGATCAATTCAATACCAATGTTGGGTATATTTTTTGGACTCATAGTTTGGGCCCACAAAGAGAAGTACATAAGTGTTATGGAGAAATTATTTTTTCACCAGGTATCTGGTCTAGGTAAGTATATATCCTATCTTGAGTGTTTTTTCATGTGGATATCGAAAAAATGATATATTTTCCCATTCATGACAATTTGTGGTGATATATTGTTGGATTCACATTTTAGCCCAACGAATTGATGACAATCCTCATGTGCTCATCTGGATTTTGGAAAGACTCATAATTTGCCCGTTGAATAGCCTATCCTAGGTATTTTTCCATGTAGAACATGATGGTGGAATTTGTTGTGTATTTTGAGATATAAAGTGAGATGATATAAGAATGATTCTTCTTAGGTGATGCTTAATGATGAAACTGATTAGGATTGAACATTAGAGAGAGGAAGGGGTTGACAAACCCCTTATTGCTCTAGGTTTTGGGTCCCCATACTTCTTTCACTAGATTGAGTGGCATGCCCCTATAGAATTAGGATGTGGGTTCTCTACATAGTAAGTAGCTCCCCCATGATGCACTAGTTCATGGGTACTCTACCTACTGAGTAGAACCCCATGATAGTCTAGGGAATGGGTCCTCAACCTACTAAGTGACACCCCCTAACACACTAGGGAGTGTGTCCTATAACTATGAAGTGGCACCCCCTGACACACTTGGGAATGGGTCCACTACCAACTGAGTGACACCTCCCCTATCACATTAGAGAATGAGTCCTCTATAGGATATTGTTCCTCCTTGACAATGTGGTACAATGTTGAGGTGTGGGTCCTCACCAAGATTTTCTTGATAGATACACGAGATACTAGAAATCATATATGGTCCCTTTTTAAAGATACAGGAAGAATCATTTTTCTTATATTGGATATGGATATTGATATACCCTTTTCCATCATTTGGCCATCTTGTTGATAATATCTGGATGTTTATGGTTGTTGTATCAATTTATATTTTAAATTCCTTTGTTGGGTTGAGATAACTACTTTATTTATGCCTCTTATAGCTCCCTATTTAGTTTTCAAGGCATCTTAATGGGTATGTATATATTCATACCTCCATGAGAATTTCCCAATCATGTCATGTATTATGTATAAAATTAAGAGATCAAAAATGATTTCAAATGATCAAAGGGATACTCAAGTGCACATATCATGTACAATGTTTAGGCTTGGAGATCAAGATTCAAACTCTCTTATATTTACATTATTCTAGTTTTTTTCAGGTTTGGAAAATTTTTCAGTTTGGGAATGTATTTTTCCCTTTTCATTTTAGATGATCATTTAGTACTCTTTTGTATTCCTTAATGGTTATTACATGCATATTTTTTACTCTAGATGTTACTATATTTTATTATTATTCCTCTACACTTATGTATGGAGATGGTTGGTTTCATGAATATAGGTAAATTTGGAAAAGTCCTCCTATTTTAGTTATTCCTTCTTGGTGCATATCGCCAGCCCCTAGCCTAGGGTAGTATGTTTGGGTTTTTGCGACCCAACATTCCACCAGACAGGTGGGTACCGATGAGTTAGGTCATTATAGAGTGGTATCAGGGTAGTTAATTCCTTAGGTTGGTGTTTGGAGTTTTACCCTTATGAGGATTGGTTGGGACATAGGGAAACAATTCCAGAGTATATTGAGTGGGGATTTCAGGCCAGAGAACCTAGTGTTGGTTTGGCTGCCGATGTATCCAGACACCAGAACTATGACTACCTTACTTTTAACTCGACATATTGAGACATCGATTTTATGGAACTTGGTACATCCATCATATCAGGTTTATGTATTTGACTATGATTTTTGAGTCATCTCCCCAGATATTCGCTTTAACCATGGTACATCTTGATACCTTTTGAGATGTCTCTTTGAGGAAATTCAATTGGGACTTCAAGAGAATATCTAAATTACAAATTATTGATTTATTATACCTCAGTTCAAGGACCCACCCTGGGTATTCTTCTCCAGGTGGGTACTGAGCATTGCTACCACCTATTGTGCTACATGTGGATCCTTTATTGGGTTAGGCAGATGATCAGGTACAATTTGAGTAGTTAATGGATCTAGTAGTACATTATTATGGTACACATAGTCTTAACATGTTATGTTATTTCCAGAAATATAAAACTCCAAGCTTTCGTGATGACATAGACCCTAAATATGTAGTGGTTTTACTTGAGGTAGTGGTATGGGTTTTCTAGATTATATGGACCCTTTTTGATCAAATAGTTTTGTCAGTGACTGATCTTATTTAGAGATTATTTTTTTTATCTCCACAGGTAATTAAAAATGATGCACATGTTTTGAGTGTGAATCATAGGTTTCAGAGACAGAGATCACCCAAGTTTCACAGTGAGTTCGAATCACCTTATCATGTGGTAGAAATTTGTTGTGAGCCTATAGTGTGAATATCCTACTTTAATAGGATCCCTCATAATAGTGGTCTTAGAGGTGATACTTCCCTATGGAATTATGAGGCATCGGAAGAGCCCAATATTGGCAATGTTCTACATGAATTCAAATATAAAATAAATAAGGACACTTACCCCACCATGATACTTTCTTGTGATGTGACTCAAAACCATGGGGGAAGTCAGTGCCACACAAAATAGATAGTGTTGGGGTGTGCCAGAAGAGTTCCATGAATTGTATGTTTGAGGTAATTCTGATGGGTAGGTGTTGGGATAGACCCTAGTTAAGGAAAATATGTAGGCAAAGGGAAATATGGATTGAAGCGGTTGATGTTTGTGACCCTGAGGCTCCTGGTGTGTTTGAGGTGAGACTGTTGTCTTCTCTACTCTAATTATTGTTTTAGTGCATGGTCAAAAGCCCCATTCCATATACGTAGACCCTGTTTCATACTTTGAGATACCAGTGGGGGCCTTTTTTCTTGAACCTTATGCAGGAGGATTCTACAAAGAAAATATGTGATTGCTCATTTATACTAATAATGTGACCCGCCTCTGTAAGAAGAGATATATAGATCCTCACATGAAATCTTTTCATAGCAGTAGTGGGACCCTACAATGTTTTCCTCAGTATGGACTGGTCGTTTACCATTTATATTCAGATTTTTGACACTAGTGAGTGTAGAATTTCTTCAAGTTTTTTTGGGATGGAGTTTTCATCATTTGATAAGGATTGATCCCTAGGAAGGGTGGGATGATATCATTCTCAAGAGGTTACTGCTAGTTCCTTATCAACTGTCTAGTATTACCCTTGGAGAAGTTAATGTATTGAGCTTCCACTTCCTATTATAGTGAAGTATGAGGGCATCCATCCAGAGGATGTGATAGGTTTTCCTCCCCATCAACAGTTTGTTTTATTCTGGGAGTTTCACTAGGGTTTAAGTGATATTTTTTCTTGCATAATAGATGATCTCGTGTAGCTATGAGAGATGGAGGTGTCGTTAGAGGAGTCTACAGAACGAGGGTTACGTAATACCTAGTGTGTTTTCTAAGTAAGAATTATGTTGTTCTCCTAGAGGTTGATAAGAGCATGAGGTTAGGTTTGGATTGTAATAACCTAAGATATTCCACTATCTAGGAGGAGTATCCACCCATGAGAATTGATTACATCTTCACCCAATTGATGGAGGTGAAGTGGATCTTAGAGTTTTTGTAACGACCTGAAATTTTATAAATAAAATTCCCATTGTGGTTGAAATAAATGTATTATTATGTATTATGGTTCAAGAAAACACATGAAATTATTTGTTTATATTATATAGTATCAGATTTAAAATACCATTAATCATTATTACCATTGATAATATATCCATTTAAAAGTGTTCAAATGATTACTATAAATATAGGGGTTTGATAAATCCATTTGACAGAGACAAAGGAAGTGATGGACTCAACCAATAAAATATTACCCCATGAATTCAATTTGTCGGAGCTTCTAGAAGAGATAGAATAATTAATGTTTTCCCTTGACTAATCCAAATATGAGATCCAAAAACTCAATCATAATAAAAACTATTTACTGGAGAAGTTCAAACTCATCGAGATCACTACCCAAACCATATACTTCAAACCACCCCTTGAAAGTCTCACTTTCACACATCTTATACTTAGGGAGTTTTATGGTGTATTAAATGGATATGTATTAAGACCCAAATAATATGAATATGTATATTTTATATAACAATGAAAATATTTTCATTGCATTATTGTTACTTTATAAACTATTTTGATTTTGATACAATAAAAAACAAATTGTATTTGTGAGAAATATGTAAATTCAATTAAGAAATTTATTTGGATTAATTAATGGTTTTTTTGGAATAAAAAATATTTTTATAAAATATTTTTATTGAATAATTTTTATCAAATATAAATTATCATATAATTATTAGGAATTCAAATGTAAATTTTACATGGCTTTGAATACATTTATTGTAAAAAAACCCAACATTTTTCAATAAATGTCTATTATTATTTTAAAAGTAAAAATTCACATATTTATTAAATAATTTGGAATTTTATTCATCAAGACATCAAAAATATCCAATGGTTATTTTTTTATAATTTTCTAAGTAATTCAAATTTTTGGGTAAATATTAAATATTGTATAAATATACAGTGTGTATTATGAAATCATAATGTCCCAAAAGTTATATAATAAATACTATAAAGGGAATAAAGGGACAATTCTATGTTTACCCATTAAAAATTTGATTTTATGTTTATTTGATTAATTTTATAAATCATTTATGAATCCTCTAAAACCTATATTATATTTTAAGCTTTTAAAATCATTTATTTAAGGACATGACTCACTTCCAGATCACCCAGGGTAATATTTTAATAAGTTAAGCCTTTGGAATTATAAAATAATGAAAACCACTCCCATTTGGTAGAAACCATGGTAAAAACCATTATAAGGTTTTTGGTTTTGGTTATTTTCTTATATAGAGTCTAAAAGTTAATTTTGAGAAATAATTAAGAATTCCCCACTCATTGCCATTATAAAACCACCCATGATTCTATTTATCTTCACTATAAAACATTGGAGAACTTCCTTACTCTACCCTTACCTCCCTATATTTCTCTTAATGTTCCTTCAATCTCTCAAGAATCTCTTCCCAAGCGTTAGAATCATTCTCTCAAGGTAAGAGACCTCCCAAACTCCTCTTTTTACCTAGAACATTTTATATGTTATGTCAATTAATTTCCAATTACTAGTGTTGAGATATTCTCTTCCATATCCCCCTTAATTTCAATTTAATGTCTAAATGATGAGTGGACCATTTCACTATCATTACTCCCCTCCCTAAACATTTATATGTCCCCATTATGTTGCCAAAATTTCACTGCGATTTTCCTTGTTAAACAATTATGTAGTGAATATCCATACCCATTTCCTATCAAGGGAGTTCACATACATGCACTTATAATTATATTATTGTGGAAATAAATGCATATATTCTACAATACTTTATCATGTAATAAATGTAATGATAAACGATTCCATGTTTTTTGATCTATGTGGCATAATTAAGCATGAGAATGAAATTGATGTAATGGGTGCGCCCAGAATAATACAACACTCCAATGCATTGGGTAATGTTTTACTCTCAGGAGACGTTATGTAATGGATTAGGGAGTGAACCTAATACATCACATGACTTTTTACATCATTATTGCTTTGCATTTATCCTTGAAATGTATTTATGATGTCGTGTTTTAAGTTTTTCCCCCATTTACATGTTTCCTTTATGTTATCAGGCTATATCATGCCTCATTATTTACTTTTATGATTATCACTCATTTTATGCCCCATTGATATTACTATTTTCTAACATCTATTAATTTCTTCAGGTTATTCCATGTTTATTCCCTTTATGGGATTTTAGATCACCAATTTCTTATATATGTACCAAGGTTATCCCATGCAATTTTAATTATGAAAGAATAATATGAGCATGGTAAGTAAGTTTTCAATAAAGACGAGTTATTTCCTATTTTAAGTTGTTATGTGATGTAACTAATTCCCAAATACATTGTAATTATTTATCTTTTGGGGTATATTATTTTTAATCATATAAAATAAATCCGGAATTAATTTTTAATAAAGAGAAAAGCTTCCATAGTTTTGTATCAAAGGAATGTTTTTTTATTTTTGGGATTATGATTAATAAACTCTAATGATAGCCTTAGGGATAAAACTACATATAAGAAAACATGCCTGAATTTTAGTAAATTATTTATTAAGTGGTATATCAAGAAAATATGTCCCTGTAAAGATACTATAAGTGGATATGGATCTAACACAGATGTACATTGGGGTAAAACTCAAAAACACCACTTTGATCTAGATTCGACTGAGAACTGGTGAATGAAAATGGGTCTTGCTACATACCTGGTTTGAATATCCGGAGAGATATTCCTTTTTAATTTCAAAAGCTCATTACGAACCATTATTATGGGAATAAAAATTCCCATAATATTATATGTTAAGAAATATGTTATGTATAACAAATATTTAATCATTTAAATTCATAAGTTAATAAATAAATCTCATTTATAATTTATCTATTTAATGTTATTGGATTCCGATTTTTGAATTTAATATTTTAAAATAACTCATCCCTAATTTTCACATTTCTTCAAGCCAATGGATGAAATTAGAAGGAACCTAGGAAACAAATAATGTGAAGGTAAATTTGATGACTTTCCAAATGAGATGGCCAACCTGATGGAAGAAATAATTGAAAATTTTGTCACAATACTCTCTCAGTTTACTTAGGTTGTAAATATAAACTAGGATCAGGAGTAATTCCAAAACCCCATATGAAATAAAAATATGCAATTGAGACCTTTCTAAAGCAAAGGTCTCTAACCTTTAATGGATCATTTAATCCCTTAATTAAGAAGAAATGGATCAACTCCATTGAAAATATCTTCTTCATACTAAAATGTTCTGAGAAAGAGAAGGTTGTACTGGTTGTTTATCATATGGAAGAAGAAGATGATTAGTGGTGGTCATTGATCAATAATATTAAGCATGGGGAAAATATCTATGAAAATGGGTGGAAGGAGTTTTGAAAAAAAAATCGACAAATATTTTCATCAAACACTGTCACTAAAAATGGAAAGGGATTTTATTAACACCATGAAAAAAGATGAAAAATCAAATGGGCCATATGAGGTAAACTTCATAAGACTTTCATGATACACCTATGACTTTTTCATGACCCTAGAATGAAAATTTTACCACTTCTTTGGTTAGATAAAACCTATCCTAAGAAAAAAACCTAGTGATAAGAGGCTTTGATAACTATGAGGAAATTTTCTGATATGCCCTTAAAGTCAAAATATAGATAAAAAATATCAAGGAAATCAAAGGGATAAGAAGTAGAATGTGGAGTTTAATTCTATAAATATTATATATAAAGCTAGAATTGCTATGAAATTTCAACAACCCACTTGTAAAAAGTATTTAAAGAAATAGCTTGAAAATTATATAAGGGGGTGATGAAATACTTGAGTTTTAGGAAGTAAAGACACCTATCTATAAATTATCGATGGGGGAATCCGAATAATGTGATGGAATAAAAGAATGATCTATTAAACCCTTAGTTAATTGTTCATTGTATTGACTACAAGGAACTAGGACACATTGAAAACAAATTCACTAAGCCTAGGGGTTTCAGAGACAACCCAAAACCTCTAATGCAGCAAGGGTGATCTTATTCTATCATAATCACTAAGGTGGATCCCGACAATGAAGTGGTGATAGGTATGCAAGATATTCATTCAAGAACATATACTTTAATTTTTAATTATAGTTATATACATTCCTTCATATCACAAAAGTTTAGTATAAATATTTAAACACCACCACAAAGCATGGATGTATAGAAAAAATTGGGAATTTATTGCATCCCAAGTATATAAATCACCCCTATAAAAATTTTCATCTGAAATTCCTAGATAACCTTGTGATACTCCCTTTAGTGTAATTTGATTCAATTCTAATCATGTATTAGTTTTACCTATATAAATAATATAAAAGTTTTATCAAAAAGGAAATCACTCTCTATATCGTGAATCATCCTTTGATTCTGTAAAAATGCAAGGATATAGATGAATATTATTTATCTCTAACATCTAAATCATAGATATTATTTACATATGATGAAGAATATCTATCTCAAATTATCGAGTATAAATAAAATATCACCCTTTAAGACATTCCCATTTTGAAGGGATATGCTGAAGTTTTTCCTGAATAATTTTCGGATCTTCCTCCTAGTTGGGAGGTTGTATTTTCAATCGAGATTATGCATGGGGTGTTACCATTATCCAAGACTCCATATATAATGGTTGTTTTGGAAATTTATGATATGAAGAAACAACTACATCAGAATACTGATTAAGGATTCATAAACACAAGTGCTTCCCAATGGGGTTTACTAGTCCTCTTTGTTAAAAAAAAGGATGGGTCAACACACCTTTTCATTGATTATAATGATCTAAAAAAGATCATGATAAATAAAAATTATCATCTCCCATAGATTTATGACCTTTTAAAACATCTAGTTTTTGGAAAATACTTCTCTTAGGTGGATCTATGGTTAAGGTGTTACCAAGTTTGGGTAAATAAGAAGGATATCTGAAAGACTGTTTTTGTAAAAGGTATGGGAACTATGAGTTTATAATAATTTCATTCAGACCTAATAATTATCCTACAATATTCATAGACTTTATAAATATAGTCTTTATATATTTACTCAATAAAATTTTGGAAGTATTTATAGAATATATTTTAATATACTATAAAACTAAGGAGGAGCATGTGGAGCATCTGAGCACTATACTGAAAACCTTAAAAAATGATAATCTTTATTAAAATCATAGTAAATGTGATTTATGGTTGAATGAGGTCTAATTCATGGGCATATAATCACAAGTAATGGGATGTCTTTGGACCATTCAATGATATAAGTAATTTACGGATGTCCATGGCCAACATTTGTGACATATATCTATATTTTCCATTGATTAGATGAAAATTATCATCGATTTATATTAAATTTATCAAGAACTCTAACCATCCTAACTGATAACGAATTCATGTTTCATTGGAATAATTAATTTAAAGATATATTTAAGGAGATTATGTATATGCTTATCACAACACCTGTACTCAAAGTCCCCATAAGTGGAGAACATTTGTTGGAATATAATGAAGTTTCAAATAAGGGATAGGGATTTGTGATAATGTTGAATGAAAAAGTGATAGCCTATAATTTAATGAATTTAAAGTTTCATGAACTGAACTATTCTAGACATGATCTAGAGTTGGCAACAATTGTCTTCTCATCAAAAATCTGGTGGCATTATCTCTTTTTGGAGAAGGTTTAAATATATATAGATCATAAGAGCCCAAAGTATAAATTCACACAAAAATATATGAATATGTTCCAGTGAAGATGGTTAGAGTTGATCAAAGACTATGAATACTCAATCCACTACCATCTTCAGAATGAAAATAAAGTGACAGATGCTCTAAGTAGAAAGTATCCATTAATTTTATAATTGATGAGAGTTTTGAAGGATCTGATCTTCCTAGACTTGAAAAGGAAGGATATTGGAATCATAAATGAAATAAAATCATCAATCCATTCACATATTTTTTCTCAACCATCCCTTTTGGAGAGTATAAATAATTCTGAAAGAGATGATGTGTGAATTCATAAGAATGTTGAATCTATATGAAAAGGGAAATCCTTGGAGTTCAATTTTAATGAAGAAGGAGTTGTGAGATTTGGTTCAAGACTATATGTACCATAAAAACATAAGTATAATAAGAAACTATTGGATTATTCACATAGCTTTACCTTGTCTATCCATTTAGGAAGCACAAAGATGTATCAAGATATTCAATAGCACTATTGGTGGGACAATATGAAGATGTAAATCGCATAATATACATCAAGGTGTCTTGTATATAATTAAGTGAAGGAAAAAAGGAAAAAATCAAAGGCCATGATGAAATCATTACCCATACCGATATGGAAACGAGAAAAAAGAACCATGGACTTTCTCATCGATCCTCTCAAAGAATCTAGAAGAAATAATTCTATATGGTTTTTTGGATCATCTTACAAAGATTTATCACTTCATTGAAATTAGAGAGGCCTTATCACTTGATGTAGTTTCAATGATATACATTTGAGAAGCGGAGAGGCTTCATGGAACACCACTATTGATTTTATATAATCTATATCTAGGATTTACCTCTATGTTATGGAAGAGTCTTGAACATGATCTAGATAATATGTTGAACTTCATCATGTCTTATCAACCTCAAAATGATGGCCAATCAGGGTGAACTACCCAAACACTCAGGGAAATGTTGAGATCATGCTCAATTGAATATAAAATAGGATGGTATCAACCTATTCCTCTATTCGATTTACCATAAAATAATATTTTCCACTCAAACATCCAAATGGATCTGTATGAAGCCCTTTATGGGAACAGGTGTAGAACACCTGCATGTTGGGATGAAGTTGGGGAACACAAACTGCTAGATCCTAAATTGGTTGAGAAAATGGTGTAAAAGTTCAAGACAATTCAACATCACAATAGGTATGCTCGGATTAAAAAAAAGATCTATGCTATCAATCCTCAATGAGACCTAGAAATTGAGGTTGGAGACATGGTGTTACCCCACATATCTCCACTAAATAAATTTATGAGAGTTGGGAAGAAGGAAAGGCATAGTCCAAGAAGCATCATTCCCTTTGAGATACATGATCACATTGGTGGGGTAGACTATTGACTAGAACTGCCACCTAACCTATCTCAAGTACATGATATTTTACATGTATCCTTCTTGAGTAAGTATATACCAAACCCTCACATGTACTTAATCTAGAGTTGGTACCGTTGGATAATGATCTCTCATATGAGAAGCAGCCAGTGAAGACATTAGATCATAGAGACAAAGTTCAATAAAATAAGAAAATACTCCTTATCAAAGTGCTGTAAAAGTTTGAAGAATCAAGATTGGAACTAGAGGAGGTGATGAAATAGAATTAACCTCATTTTTTTAGTGTGTGAAATAAACATATCTAGGGTAAAATATTTTAAGGGGGAAGATTGTTGCGACCCAAACTATTATAAATAAAATTCCATTTATGGATGAATTATATATATATATATATATTATGTATTATGGTTATAGAAAACACATGAAATTATTTGGGTTTATTATGTCATATTATATTTAAAATACTGTTAAGAATCATTACCATTAATAATATAATAATTGAACAATGGTCAAATTATTATTATAAAAATAGGGGTTTGATAAATCTATTTGACACACACAAAGAAATTGATGGCCTCAACCAATGGGATTTCACCATATGATGCCCATTTATCAGAGATTACACGGGAGATAAAATCACTAGGATTTTCCCTTGACCAATCCCAAGTTAAGATCTAATAACTTAAGCACGAGAAAAACCATTTATAGTAGAAGTTCAAGCTCATCGAGATCATGACTCAAACCCTGTATGCCGAACCACCGGTTGAAAGACTCACCATAACACATCTTAACCTGATGTAATTTTCCAGAATATTAATGGGTTATGTGTTAGGAAAATTATAATAATAATAATATGTATATTTTATATAATAATTAATATATTTTAATTTTACTTTTTTTCTTTATAAACGATTTTCATTTTGATACAATAAAACACAAATTGTATTTTTGGGTAATATGTAAATTCAATTAAGATAATAATTTTTTTTTGAATTAATGTATTTTTGAAAAAAATATTATTTTAATTAAATTTTATTATTAAATAATCTCTATCAAATACAAATGATCATATAATTTTATAAAGTCAAATGTAATTTTTATAAGGGTTTAAAAATAGTCATTGTCAAAAAACCCACCTATTCTAAAAGAATATCAATTATTATTTTAAAATAAAAAATTAACATATTTATAAATTTATTTGGAGAAATGTTTTATAATCATAATTTCTAAATTATCCAATGGATAATTGTTTATAATTTTTTGAGAAAGTTAAATTTTCAGATAAAATTAAATATCATATAAATATATGGTGTATATTATGACATCATAATGACGCAAAAGTGAGGTAATAAATACTATAAATGAAATCCATGACTAAATATATGTTTCCCCTTTAAAATTATATACTTTATAGTTTATTTAATTAATTTTATATAAAATTTATGAATCCTGTGGAACCTATAATATATTTTAAGCCTTTAAAATCATTTCTTTAAGGACATGACTCACTTCCACATCACCAGCAGTAATATTTTAATAAGTTAATTTTATGGACTAATAAAATAATTAAAACCAATATATTTTGGTAGAAAAAATAAGAAAAAAACATGGAAAGGTTTTTGTTTTTTGTTATTTTATCATATAGATTCCAAAACCTATGTTTGAGAAATAATAAATAATTGCCCACTCATTTTCTATATAAACCCACCTAATCTCCTATTTATTTTTACCCAAAAAAATTGGATCACATACTTACTCATCCATAATTTATATAGAGTTCTCCCAATATTCCCCCAAGCTCTCAAGATTCTCCACCCAAGTATTTGGAATCACCCTCTCATGGTAAAGGATCTCATAGTCTTTTCTTTATACCAAGCACCACTTTTATGGTATGTCTCTTAATTTCCAATTACTAGTGTTGGGATATGTTCTCCCATACCCCCTTACTATAGATTTTATCTTGAAATGAATAGATACCCATATAACTTCCATTAATCTCCTCCATGAACATTTATATTCTCTTATTATGCTGCCTGAATGTCACCACGATTTTCCATGCCAAACAATTGTATAGTGGATACCCATACCCATTTCATATCAAGGGTATTCACCTTAATTAAATCATACTTATTTTATCAAGGACTTACATGTATTTATTCCAAACTAATTTATCATGGATTAAAATTTTATGATAAATGACTCCTTATTTTATGATTTATGAAGAATAATTAGGCATGAGAATGAAATAAAAGTGATAGGTGCACCCCGAATTACACTGTGTTCCATTGCATTGGGTAATTTTTTAGTCTCATGAGATTTCATGAATGGTATTATGGAGTGAACCTAATATATTTTGGTAATTTTTTAATCATGATTTCTTGAAATTTATCTTTTACCTATGTTTATGATGTAGTGTTTTAATTTATTTCAACATTTCCATGTTACTTTAGGTTTTCATTCTATATCATGCCTAATTGTTAATGTTTATGAGTATAACTCCTTTTATGCCGCATTGATATTCGTATCTTCTAAAATGTATTAATTTCTTCATGTTATTAATTTTTTATTACCTTACTAGGATTTATATCCCACCCCTTTCTTATGTATGTCCCTAGGTTATCACATGTAGTTTTAAGTATGAAGGAATAATACAAGCATGATAAAGAAGTTTTCAATAAAGATAATGTATTAACTATTTTAAGATGTTATGTAATGTACCAAATTCCAAAATACACAATAATTATTGATATTTATGGATTTATTATGTATAATACTATTTAATTAATCATGAATTAAGGTGTAATAAAGAGTAGGGTTGTCATAGTTTGATGTCAGGATGGGTTATCACTAGCTCCAGGTTTGAGATGTGGATGTAATAAGCTTCAGTTCATAGAGAAATTGTAGTTACTTTTAGTTCTTGGAGATACCCCTTGGTGTGTTGAATTCCCAATTATAGTTTTCAAGACTTATGAGATAGATCCTTAACATTTATTGGATCAGTTTGTGGTAGTATTCTATAATGGTACCCTTATTTTTTTGAAATCAGAGTTAGAGTACATGATACATGGGAGGATGGTTCTATACATTCTTCAGGAGTTCTAGTCATATAAAATATCTCATATATTTAGTTATAGATTCTAAGGTCCACTTATCGATATATGTCCTCTAAGACATGGGAGTGGCAGTGAACCCTATATAGGTTGAGGTAACATGAGACTGAGGGCCACCTAGGGCATGACCATAGTAGTAGATTCTCATAGTGATGTTTTCCTTCTTCTATTTTTGAGTGAGGTGACATAGTAGTTGAACTCTTTGTAGTTGACCTTGGTGGGTGAGGATGGTGCAACATACCTCGCATAAAATGGTTTTTACCCCTACATTTCATCACCGAGTCAAGGAGGCATGACTTGGGGATATCTATTGAGAGATAACGCATGACCAGATATCCAATGGATATGTTCATGAGGAATTCCCTAATGGCGGGGAGCATGACATCCTTGTTTTTGGATGGCCTATGGAATTGGTCATACTATTGAAAAAGGTATGATATATAATTACACCTGAAGTCCACCTCCAGCAGGACATGGGTTGGCGACTAGCATCTAGGGTACATGAAATAGACACATGGGAGGCATTACCCTCTATATAATTTTAAGTAGTAAAAGATAAGATTAGAAATTCAGAAATCAAGACCATGCATAAATAAAAGAATAAATCCTAATACATGATGTAATGTCATAAATAAATCTATAAAAATAAAAAGAAAATACAAAGGGATAAATTCTCAGTAGTGACCCCAAAGCACCAACAACTCTTGAAAAACTTCAAGAACTAGTAATGTCGAGCTCAATCAAAAACCAAATCATGATAACCTAAAAAATAATATATATATCTATATATATATAGATGTTGGGTGTTCAAAACAAGAATATTATGTATGATCCTCACTAAAACCTCTCCAAAAAAATATGAAAGAAGAATACTAAAGCCTAGTGAATAAATAAATGAAACTTACTCATCACCTAGGTTGGTATACTATTATTTTACCATCCTCACTATAGACTACTCACCAAATAATGCATAATAGTATGTAATTATATATGAAAGAAAATATATAAATAAATATATCACACTTACACTACTCTGTTGGTTTGTCTTTCTCATGCACCAATAACTATATATTGTGCTCATCCCTTTTATAAGTCTTTCAACGCCACGTGAAATTTTATCACAACCATTAATGCATCCTATGCATCTTGAAATATCATCATCATCATATCCCAGAAGTAAGAAAGTGTATTCCTAGAAGCTACTAGAGCCCATTTATGCGAATTATACATCAAAACATCACAACCAATGCACATACATATGTGGGAAACCAAAACTACCATGTTCAGATACAAGTATGTGCTATACCTCAAGCCATTATAGTATGTACATAAATGAATAGTAAATTGTTATCCATCATAATCCCGATAAGAAAAAAACCTATATCATAAACCATTATACCTGAAGATATGCTTCCTCATCTATGTATAGATGGAGTGTGGGGGAGAGGGAGTATTCTTTAATCCATTCCATTACCATCTTGGATGTCAGATAAAACACTTCAAAAACATTTGGGTTATTGTTTATCTACCAAGGTGGGTGGGGTAACATATGAATGTAGAAAATATATATAATATCTTGTACAAACCCCACTATGTTCCACTACATACCCTTATAATCAGCTTCCACTATCGACACACAAGACCTCGACTACCACTACTATGGTATTGATATCAAATAAGAATACAATTATCTTCCTCAATATTAATCAATTAATTAACCATTAATTAATATTATTCCATTTTCATTTCCAATATTAACATTTTTATCATCTAAGTTGAGTTCCTTCAACACCGTCTACTATCATCTTACATTTTCAAGTATTTCATCATCATTTGTAAATACTATGAACCAAATCCATTCATTTATTTCATCAATTATCAATTCATAATTCTTTGGATACTATAGGACATGTCCTATTCCACCACTTAAAGGATCACTCATATATTATAACATCAAATTTTGTTCTGCAGTTAGAAATTGATCATATAAATAACATATGGCCATCATTTCATAAATAAATCAAAAACAATATTTCAATATATTGATAAAAAATAACTATTATTAATACTTCTTGTACACTCAAAGACATTCCCACATCATCATGAATATTATCATCTATCCCTCCATCATCAGAATCAAACATCACAATTTCCCTAGGCTCCTAACCCATTGATCAACATATAATCAACCATCGGTAAAACCCCAACCCTATACACCATTCCTCTTAAAATAATCTAATAATATATGGTGATAAATCAATCACATGAAGGCTCTAAATACCTATATCACACAAACAAATTCAAATATATATTTCTAACACCCAAAAAAAGGAACTAGGTCCATGACATAGAGGCATATAAGTCTCATGCAATAAGAAATGGGCATGTTAAACAACAAACATTTATTTTTTAAAAAATATTTTTTGTCCCATATTGAATAAAATAGTTTATTATTCATAGGTTTTCTAAATAAAAAAACCCATAGGTAGTATCTAATAATAACTATAAGTTAACATAAAACTTCTTCATGCATTATTCTCACATTTAATCAAGTCAAATATGAGAAGTTGTTATTCAGTGTGTGCCTCCTAATTTAATTAAAATATCATTAAAATTTTAAGTTTCTAATTAATTTCAAGAATATAAACCATTCTACATAGTAACAAAAAATCACTATTAAACATATATCATAATATCTATAAGTAATAAGTAGAAACATCTGGAAATCCTAAATTTCATGAAATGAAAAACCCAATCATTTCTTTAATCTTTACAAAGTGAAATATTAATTATCTATGACATGAAATATTTTTCATTTAAATTATATACTATATATAATTGTAAAATTTTTATCACCTTTAATTCATTAATCATTTTAATACTGAAACATATGATTATCCTAATATTATCAAATCATATTTACACTGTGACATATGATTATCTATTTGTATCTCTTGGATAACTTATAGAACAATTATCACTATTATATGACATGTGATATTCTCAAAAAATTAAATCTAATGACATAAAATTTCTAGATTATCATAAATTACCAAAACTACTTATGATAATCCTTCTGCTTCATTAATAACAATATTCATTCTATATTATGTGAAAAAATTCCTATATCAATTCTTTGATTTCCAAAATTATAAAATAATTATTAACATCCATCAACATGTTATGCCTATATTTTGAAATAATATAAAAAAATTATAGAATGCTATTATCATATTTCTCTCACCCAGATAAATTCTATGTTATTAATTAATTTAATGTCAGATGTGAAATTATATATCATCACAAAATATAATTTATTGTTACAAATTAAAATTATCCTAGACATTAATTAATAATAATAATAACAGCTTTCACGTGATTACCCTTTTTATAAATAACTAACACCGTATGTAAATATATGTGATATCATTAATTTATAATGGTTCTCTTATCATCAACAATTTTAATAAAATACTATAACATAAAAATTTCTAGATTCTAAAGAAAATAATAATTTTTTATAGCTTGAAATATTATCAATGAGATTTTATCTTTATCCTCTTCCTATATAATTTTATAGAGATTATTAAATAACTAATTTGCATGTGATTACCATATTTTATCTTCTTTATGGTTAAACCTACTTATCTACTCAGAGAAATAAAAAGTATAATAAATTTAAAAATACAAAAAACAAAAGATAATTCAAAGATCTTATTCTAAGAAGGATTAATTTTTCATCTTTATCACAAAAATAGAGGAGGGATAGATATAGGATACATGCACTGCCTTTATAAACGCATGTTTAGAAACAATCTCAAATATACTGCATGAATTATAGAACACTCTCTGATATCAAAGTAAATATTTAAATCATCCAGACACAAAGTAAGAAGGAAACATAGATGAGGGAAAGAAATTAACTAATTTTAGAAATTAACACAACCTTACTGGATATATTAGAAAACTACGTTGAATTATCTATATAATTCACATTAATGTTTAGTTTCTTTTTTAATTATTCCCATTACTCGTTTTAGGACATCTAAAATTATGGTGTTTCAAAAGATCTCATTCGAATCTCTTAACATATTTAAAACCACTGATTTCCACATTTAATTCCTTAATTCTACTAAAACTAATTACATGTCAAAAGGGAGCAAATATGTGATTTTAATTAAATTTTACTCCCCATACACACAAAGAATGCATTGTGTAGTGGTTTCATTATTTCACCCTTTTGTGACTTTTCACCTTAAAAAATAATTTAAAAAACATGATGTCACTAATATGAAACTAAGGAATTCCAAGATATTTCTTAATCATGATTTTAAACCATGGTTGGACACATATAGAGAAAATTCAATACCCTTATGAGAGATGTATAAATTCATCCCGGACCTTACATGACTCGTGGGAACTTAATCTACCTTTTCGCATGGGTTAAAAAAATCTTACGCTTAAATAAAGGAGAGGTGTTATGTAAGGGTGATGAAAAATTTATAAAAATCAAAATTTTCACTGAACCGACTTATAAATAACTAAAAAAGGATTCATTATCATTTCAAAAACTTCAAAATACTTCTAATGTTATTGAGTCACTAAAATAATATCCAAATAAATTTTAAAACATTTTAATTAAATTTATAAATAAAAAATCCATTTAAAACAAATTTTAAATAAGAAAACTCTCATGAACAACTAGACACCTCAGAATGAAAAAGTAAAGGCTCAAAATAATCTGAACTCTTACAACATCTACCTCTTATAAAATTATCATCTTATGTAATTTAAAACAAAATCGGGAAGGAGGGAGGATGGAAGGGGAATAAATCATCAACTCCATGATATACATCTCAAAGATATCTATATATATGGAACATGAATAACATTCCAGGGGGATACAATACATAACCATGAAGCATCACCATGATACTCTCTCAAAGGAGATACTATTCAAATAATATCATGGTCATTAATAAAGCATTCCACCAAGGAGGACAATAAATCTCAAATACCAACATGAGAAGAAATTCATCATCACAAAAAAGTGAATTTCCAAAAAATTAACGATACTGAATGTGCATCAATTGTTAGGAAAAATCCCTCAAGGCATCATTAATGAATTTTTGAGGTGATTGTGTTTGTTGACAAAGTGGACATCTATGTTGTGACTGTTGACAAAGGAAACCATGATGTACAAATTTGTTGACAAAGGGGGTTTCATGGGGTCTTGTCAAGTTCAAGGGTTGTGGTTAATAATCCATGTTTTTTTGAAGAACATCGATAATGGAATGGTAGATCTGGAGGTGGTACAAAATGAGCAGATACAAGGTGGTGTCGTTTTCTAGTGTTTGCAAAATTTTTGGGCCTGGAAATCGACAAATGGAGAAAAGTGGTTTTGGAAAGGAGACATGTGTGTTGCTCTATGGAAGTAGAGGTAACTTTCACGCCATATGTTTTTCAAGATCAAAACATCAAAATATGGAAAAGGGAAAAGGGGCACCTGAGTTTTAGGGTTGGTCGTGCAAGTGAATTGCTTGATAGAGACTTGCGTGCCGAGACTTTCACGCTGAGAGGAGACTTGCACGCCATCGCGTAGAGTGTCCAAATGCCTATAAATTGAGGTTAACCCCTCCTCATTCAGTAAGAGGTCAACACTTAGATAAAATCAGAGCTCCCATCGCGCAGGTGTGGTGGTCGCGCAAGTGGTGGTGTTGTCACGCAAGTAGAAGTTGTACACCAGTTGATTGTTGCGCATCCAGAGTGGTTTGGGAGAGAATGGAAGGGATTCACCCAAGTTTTGAGTTGAAGAATGGGGTGTCATGCAAGTGGTTTGGTGACACTTGCGCACTAGGTTTTGAAGAAGCGTGACAGTTGATGGTTGCGCGCCATAATTGGTTTGGAATAAAAGGGTGTGAGTCGGTCAAGTTTGGAGTTGCAGAATCTAGTGTCGTGCAAGTGGTTGAGGGGAACTTGTGTCCCCGTTTTAACTTGCACGCCGAGACTTGCACACTGGCTTGGAGAAGGGTGCCAGGTATGGTTGAAGCATGACAGCGATTCAGGGATACGTGAAAGCTGGAAGATTGCCTGATACCTTCGGTGCAAAGTGAGATTCATCTACTGGTGAAAGTTGGAAATCAACAGAGCATCTACATACAACATAGGATGTATTCATTAGTGGTAATGAAGAGACATAAAAGTCTATAAACTGTGAGTGGATCCTTTCCAGAGCAGTGAGTAAATTAGAGGAAGAAGGTGATCCTCTCCACCAGTAGTGAGCCAGAGAGATAGAGACAGGGAGTGACCCTTTGGAAAGTAGTGAGATAACCCTAAACATTGTAAAGGAATTGAGACTAGGAATAGAAATTATATATCCTGAACCTTGTAAATATCGGTGTGCTTTAGTGGGTTTGGTACAGTGGCACGTTTCCATTGTATGCTCCTTGGACGTAGCCCAGTGAGGGTGAACCAAGTAAAAATATCTGTGTCTGCCTACTTACTTACCTGCATTGCATTTAAAGAATCATCATCAGATAAAGAAGAAAATAAGTTGTCATAATAAACAAACATGTGAAAACAAAGTGACCCTTGTAATAAAGAGGTCAATATCTAGTTGGATAGGAAGAATTTTGAAAAATAATTTCCATACCATAATTCACCCCCTCTCAGGGTATATAGGCCCCTATTGGTCCTAACATCAACAATACTCATTTTTAATAGGTTTCATAAAAAACACAATAAGGGTAACAGAAATATCCCTAAAAACCTACAAGTTATTCATATCTATAAAAAAATAGTTACAACAATACAAACAGTACAGGTGGAACCACCATTCAGAAATAATAATTTTTCACTATACAGAATATATCTTTTAGTTTTCCTTAAAAGAGGGGGATAAAAAGGTACAAATAAAATAAAAAGAAGTAGAACCATCATTGAGGCATAAATTAATTTTAATCAAGCGCATAACGTCTATTCAAGTTGGTGAAATTGACATGGAGGGAGCCAATGCTAGTGAAAACTAAATCGGGGAATTCCGGATTACCCTAGGCTGCTAAGAAATCAGAAACATTGTTATCTTCTGAACAGGTGTGAAAAATGATCATGCCACTGTGGATTTGACTGTGTCATTTTTTGATAAGATACTAAATTAACCATGTAATAATAGAAATTCCATAAAGGGAATTGTAAATCACCAGATAATTAGTTTCAATGAAATTAATAGAGATTCTGTGAAAGAGGCAGGTCCTTATCCTATTTATCAATGAATGAGATTCCACCATGTTTGATGACCCATTACCATAGAATCTGCTAAAGGACAGGTTGGAAAAACCATGATTTTCTCGAACGACACCATATCCTCCCATAAGGCCAAGATTGAAAGAACAATCCACATTAAGTTTGGGACCTTGCAATGGAGGGGACCCACAGATCCTATTGCCTTTCCTAGAAGGGTTGGGTGTAGGAATTCTACGGGCATCCATGACTCACCCTAATGAGATAATGAAGTCCCATTGTCTCACCATGATACTAAGCTCCACCGCAAGACTCCTAGACCTGATCTGGACACCAAGAGGCGAGCTGAAGTGACCCTCAGTATGAACTTTGTTTCTAGCGTCCCATATGCACCAACATCCAGAAGTAAGGATGATCTCCCATGCCTTGTGCTCATAGAGATTCAAAGTATATTTGTGAAAACAATTCCTGAAATCATTCAAATCACCAAAGGAAGGGGTGTTTTTATTTATGGGTTTTAATTTATTTTATCCAAAAGGGATAAAATTGTAATTTTTTAAAAAATGGGTCTCCAGATGTGTGAACCATGTTCACAGATCTTCAGCATGGAGAGATTTGTGAATAGGGATCACGCATCCTTCTCCCATCTTTGAAGGATGCCTGAACCCCATTGATGCATCTCTCTGCACTGAAGATGCATGAACCGGATTCATGCATCCTTCGAAGACGGGATGAAAGATGCATGAACCCCATTCACACATCCGGCCAAGGAAATCTATAAAAGGGGTCCCCCCCAAATTTATTCTTCTCCGTTGGATTTTTCTACGAAGCCCTATAGAATTTCTATCTCAACTAATTTTTGTTACTTTTAAGAAGTTGAAATTTCTATTTAAATTTTCAATTGTTTAATTGTGTTTATTTATTTCATTTTTATTATTTATTTATTTGATTTGTGATATGTAGAAACAATTGTTTCTAGTTATGGTTTATTTATTTCATATGCATTGATGTTTAAATTAGTTTCTTTTGTATGATTAAATTTACGAATGATGTGTTAGTTGTATGAATTCATATTGAATGTTTAGGAAAACTAATTATATCATGTCTAAAATGTTGTATGAATTCATGTTGAATGTTTATGAAAAGTAAATATGTTATAAAAATGTTATTTTGAAAGTAATATTAATTTAAATAATAATATTTTATTCACTAGTAATATAATTTTTCTATAATATATTAGTTAAATGTATCATATTTAAATTTATTAAAAAACATATAGAATTGTTTTTGTTAATGGTACAAAAACAGTTTTGTATAAATAAAATTTTTAAATTATATTAGTTATAATTAAATTTATTATATTTAAAAGAGATATAGATATTTAATATGTATTTAATCTAGTAATATATATAATAAGTATACCCAAAAATATGGTAAGTTGTGTGATCACTCATCTTGAGATGACCGACCGATGCATAATTGAAATTTCATGTCTTGTTTTGTGAATGTGGATATTTAATTTATAATAATTGGATTTATTTTTCTATATTGATGACATGTGAGTCATATCTGACTAAGTATGTAAGTACATGAATTTATGATTAAAAAAAGTTATGTATTTTATGCCCCTAGACCCCCTCACATGCATGTGAGTAAATTTGTAATTAAAAGGAAATCAATAAGTGGCTTCCCCGAAGAGGCTTCCCCGAAGAGGTGTCCCTGAAGTGACGTTCAAGAATAAGCATTCGACATGAGGAATTTCTATTTGAAAGGAGATTGAAAGTTCATCAAATATTTGATATTAGAGACTCCATGAGTCAAAAGTGAGACTATTTATATGGAGTAGAGATTTATCTATAGTGTGCCACCTATCAGAGTGGTAAATCTTAATGGTTGTATGAAATTGGATTCAGTTTGAAATAATATTTATAATTAGTTAAAATTTAGGGTCGATAAATCCATTTCTTCAATCACATATCGATATCTACAACATCCTGAACGTTTATGGCACACCGAGTACCCTTTGGTCGATGATGATGATTGGATGGATGCATCTTCTTTATTTAGATAGTAGTGTGATGATGCTTTGATATAGTTTTATGTGGTGATTTCTGATATTGATGTGGTGTAACAGACTACTACAAAACCGTTTTTTGTGAGCTTTTTAGAAGTTGGACCTTCACATCAGTCTTTTACATTGCTTGCTTCTCATACAACTCTAGTAATAGAAGCAAATTATAAAAAAGATGATCAAAATTTATAAGTAAATGTAGATGGAATCCCTTTGTGTTTTTATATAGTGAATGAATGTTTATATGAGGAAGCAGAATCTTGGGAGCCTATAGAAGATGATGTGGGTGTGGGTGATGTAAGGAATGAACCTTCTGAGGTTCCTTTTAGAGATGTGAGTGAGGGTGATGTGGGAAATGAACCTTCTGTGGTTCAATTAAAAGACAGACATCCACAAAATCCACTGGTTAGTGTTAATCATCCTTCATTATTGAGTTCCTTAGTAAAAGGAATTTCTTGTGAAAAACATTTTTATTGGGATACCATTACACCGGATTCTAAATTACCAGGCATTATAGGGAATAGGTCTGCATAAAATGATAATTCCATCTATATCTAGAAGGAGTTTGAAAGTAAATTGGCCATGAAAATTATGATAAATCAATACCACATTGAGCTACATTTCACATTTTTGGATGATGATTCAAAGAAGAAAAAATATATCATTCGTTGTGAATAATATGGGCCAAAATGTAAATTTCAATTAAGGGAAATATTTGATAATTTTTATGAACCTTGGAGGATAACCAAATTATAAGGGCCACACACTTATGTGCATCCATGATTTTTGAAGGATCACTCTTCCCTTAATTCAGAGTTTATATCAAATGTTGTTTTTGAGATGATACGAACATGTATGGATATTGGAATTTCCCTCATTCGGGAAATAGTTCAACAGTTGTATAACTATAAGATATCATATACCTTAGCATGGAATGAAAAACAGAAGGCAATTTTAAAAGTGTATGGTGATTGGGATGAATATTATGCTATGTTACCATAAATTATGGAATTGTTGTCTCTCAATAATCAGATTGTTTATTAGTTGGACACTATTGACTATGTATCCCCAAATCACTAAGTTGATCGAACAAAGGCGATGTTCAATAGGGGTTTTTGGGCATTTAGACCATGCACTGCTGCATTTCCCTATTGTAAACAATTTATTCAAGTCAATGGAACTTTATTGTATGGCTAGTATACTGGTGTTTTACTCATTACTGCCACATAGGATGGTAATCATGCTCCTCTACAACTTGTTTTTTTCTATTATTCGAAAGGATAATTTTGAATGTTGCAGCTGGTTTTTAGCATGTTTACATTTTCATGTCACACAAAACCATGGTGTGTGTCTGATATCTGATCACCATCAAGTTATTATAGAGGCCATGGTTAGTGATGGGGTTTCATGGACTGAGTCTAATTCTTATCATCGTTATTTCATTAGACATATTGCAAGTAATGTGCATAAGAATTTCAGAGATGATTAAATAAAGAAGGTGATCCTCAAGTTGGGTATGTTTTTCTAACCTTTTTTTAAAACAAAATTTATTCTCCATTTTAATACATTATTTTCTTATGGTTTCAGCATATGACCCAGACAAGAAAGGTTTGATCAACACCTTAAAGAGATCTGAATTTCTAATGAAGATGTGTATGTATATATGATGTTTATTTCGAAGGAAAAATGGTCATTAGTATATGATGGTGGCAGATGATATGTCCATGTGACCACTAATATAGTGGAGTGCATAAATGGGGTCCCAAGGGTGTGTGAAAACTCCTATTCATAGGGTTAGTGAAAGATACATTTTATAGATGCATTCACTACTTTGTTGACTGGTCCTAAAAGGCCTATCATCCATCCAATATTTTTTTTGTAATTTTATTGAAAAAGGAGAACCAAAATGAGTACAAAAAGGAGGAGAAGACCAAAAGGAGCTCTCCTCCCAAAGGAAAGCCTACGGAGGTCTGAAGTACTGTAACCCGATGGAATCCCCTTTTATGAAATCAATCCCTATGGATTTAATACTTCCAGTTGTATGAAGAAACATATCCTCCATTCTACAAGCACTAGTGGTCGAGTGTTTGTAGTAATGTTAGATAATAGATACTATGATTGTGGAAACTTTTAGGCATTTAGATATCCATGTGCACATGTTATTGCTTCTTGTGCTTTAGTAAATATGTTATGGAATCCATACGTTGACCCAATGTGTCACATGAGTCCTTTTTTTAACTATTTTAGTGTAGCTTCGATTCCTGTTGGTGAGTTTCATTCTATCTCATTGCCTGTAGATCAACCAAACATCATCCCTGATATTTCCAGGTTTCATAATTTGGTTTTGTTTTCATTTATGATTTTGTCAATGTCTTTCATTTTTTAAATTATTGGATTCTTACAACTAGGTTACGACCCTAAGGAAGACCAAAATCAAGTCGAATTAGAAATGAAATGGATTGGACTCGGTAATGAGGAGGGAGAATACGATGCAATATTTGTGACGCAGAAGGACATACTCATAAGAGATGTCCCCAAGTGGTAGCACAGAGCACCACATCTTGTCATCTATGATCGATTTTGTGTATTGTATCACAAATATGTATAGTTTGTTTTGTATGTAGATGTTTCAGTATTGAATCCTTTTATTTCTGACTTGCACAATTTCTAACATGTTTCAATTTTGGTTTGTCTCGTTTTTTGATTCTCTAATAATGAATTTTTTGATACTCAAAAAAAAATAACATAGAATGAAAATGAATATATCATGATCCCACATGTAAGAAATATAGTAATCCACACACTACAAATCAAGTATAAATCGAAATTATTAACAAAATCATTTTTCATTTGATTGTTCTAGATTTATTTTAATAAAAGTTTTGAAATTTTATTGAACCTCTCATACCACATGCACCAATTCATACTAACTTGAGATTATATAAGAAAAAATGACATATCACTGATACTATCCATATGATTATAATCCCTATAAATTCAAGTATCTTATGTTCCACACAAAAGAACTAGCTCATGGAAGACAACATGAAATGAATAGAACACCTCTATAGGTTTTAATTAATAAAGAAAAAATAAATAATGAATCTCAAAATTAGTAAATAGGGTCTTTTATTTATTGAGGGGATTGGTCAAGTAATAAAAACACTAATCCACACACAAAACATCAAGTATAAATTGAAAATATTAACACAGTCATTTTTCATTTGATTGTTCTAGATTTATTTAAATAACAGTTGAAATTTTTTATTGAATTCACTATAATAAAGTAACGATGATATCATTTGTGAAAATGGAAGATTTTACATTTCTCACATCTCAAGATACTCATGTATCATGAATAATTTTAGAGGGACGTCTAGTGCCTCTGTTGAGTGTACGTAGGTCTCACCATTTCCATCATACCATACCACCTCCTTCTATCACCCCTCATCTTCATCGTGTTGGATTCTATGTTGTAGTGATGTGCGACTTCACCTTTATCAATAATCATCTCATTGTTTATCTTTTATAGATATGGAGGCCAGAGTCACATACATTCCATTTTAGAGAGGGGGAGTTGACTATTACCATGTAGGATTTGGCCATTATGTTGGGCCTCTCCATCGATGCTGCGACTCTGACTGGGTGAGTTAGAGCAGTTTTTCAAGAGATTGTTCATAGACTACTGGGCATAGAAGTCCTTGATGATGGCAGGACCATCGTTGGTGGTAGATTACGCATGCCTTGGTTTGACACTACTACAAAAATGGGCAAGGGAAGCGCTACCCTTTTATCAACGCTTTTTTTAGCGCCGATAAAGGGGACCCCTTTATCAGCGCTTCTTTTAGTAGCGATGATAAAGGGGGGATTTATTAGTGCTTTTTCCTACCGCTGATAAATTTTATGTTTCAAAAAAATAATGAAAAATAAAATATTGTTATATAGGTATATTTATATTTATTTAAATATAATACATATTTTTTAAATATGTTTTAGATAAGTATAAATAGATGATTACATTTAATATATAATAAATTTAGTGAAAATGGCTTCAAAATATTTCAAAAAATATTATTATTTAATTATTTTCTAATTATTATTGATTAAAAATAATTTAATAACAATTTGAAGACACAAAAAATCAAAAAAATTAATAAAAGATCTAAAATAAGTTGAAAATGTAACTCAAACATAAAATGGCTATAAATTTCGATCCGGTTGTCTGTTTGAGCTCTACAGCATATCAAATCAAATCCTATGATGAGCTCTAGGAAATGGTGACCAAAATAAAGCTTATGTAACATTTTTCGAGGACAAAAAATGCCCAAAAGGCCACCAAAACTTAGTTTTTAGTCGGGATACCCCGATTTATTAACATTAAAACAAGTATAACTTCTGATCCAAATGTACGTTAGGCATGTAGCACATATCATATCAAATATTGTTTCATTTTCTTCGATTTTACTGGTTGTGCATTTGAAATGGGATTCTAGATTATAATTTATGGTCGTTTTAACATTCTATGGCTTTTCAAATACCCATATATATGTATTTATTTGTAAATATATATATGTGCATGTGTGTGTGTGTTGGTCTGTGTGTGTGTGTTGTATATATATATGTATGTATGTATTTATTTATTTATAAACACACATAAAAAAAATATTTCCTAAATGTATTTAAAACTGATCTTAAAAATATATATTAATATAAAAATAAATATTTGGATAAAAAATTATAACTAAATATATATATAAAAATAAAAATAAATATATATTAATATTCAAATGAATATAAATACTAATATATGAATAAATATATTTAAATTAATATGAATCTATATTAATCTACGAATAAATTTAACTGTATATATATATATAAATAAATAGATATATCATTAAATAGAGAAAAAACTAAATGGCTTAGTAGTAAAGGTGTAGTCGTGAAAGGCTGGAGGTCGTGAGTTCGAGTTCGGGTGGAAGCAAAGGGGTGCGCGTGTGTGGGGATGCGTGGTAAGGGCAGCGCATTGGAGAGTGTGAGGGGGGGGGGGGGGGGTCCACCTAGCACTGATAAAAGGGGGGGGGGGGGTATCAAGAGATTTTAAAAGCTCCCCCATATTATATATATATTTATTATTATTATTTTTTTGACTTTTATCAGCGCTTTTAAAAGTTCTGATAAAGGCCTCTTTTATCAGCGCTAATAAAATATGCTCATAAAGGGGTATTTTATCAGCGCTTTCTTTAGTGCTGATAAAAGGGGCCTTTATCAGCGCTTTTCGGAGTGCTGATAAAAGGAACCCCCTATATCCTCACCTCGGTTAACAACGCTTTTTTTATCACTGTTAATCAACTTTTATAGAGCTGATAAAGGCAATATTTTTATTAGTTTGACTAGAAATTCACACAGTTAGCAATGGATGTTTATGAGATCACCGTTCTATGATTTACACATGCATATATTTTTAGGCTGATTGGTGGAACACTTTTCTTATCACTCTACTACTTTTGTAAATTTGATATATTTATCTTTATTGGAGGATTTGGACGAGGTAGGCCGATATAGCTGGGGGTATACTTGTTTAGCATATACATACAGGGTGTTATGTATGACATGTAACATCCATAAGATGTAGACCACATGATACATGTTTCTTCTATAGATGTTGGTATGGGATCACATCCCTCGTTTAGCTCCACATGCTCATGTTCCCTTACCATCAAATATTTTAGTAGAGACTCCGTGTGGACGTTGGTATGTTATTCCTTCCTTATAATTTCTAACTTAATTGTATAACTTTCTATTATGAAATTTAAATATAGCAATACTATCTATAGGTGGAGTCAGGCACATCAACATTCAGATTCCCCCAGACACGACGTCCATGCCTAAAGACTTTTTTTGGATAGCATTCGACCACACGATGTAACTGATTATTATTTATATTGTTAAATATTTATTCTTTACTATACATGTATTCATTTATTAATTATTTTTTCTTTTAGATTTTATGGATGCCATATATAGTTGCTATTATCCCTAGTCTTCCATTGTACTATACGACAATGCTTGTTATCAGCTCCTACAGGGTTCCATTGATTCATTTTCATAGAGTCGAGTGGCATCAGACCGATAGAGTTATGAGGTATTTCAGATTCTTAAATCCTATTCCAAACCCACCTAGTCAGTTAGATTCACTTCATTCCCGGAAGATGTCAGGGAAGAGATATTTTTATTGGAGGAGATACCACACCAGATATGTTTATTTATGGGACAGATGACAGGACTTCCAATTACAAGGTGTGGGAACAGTGCATTTTCATTAGGTGGATCAGATGAATTACGTAGCTTGGTACTACATGTCCCCAATCATATTTCTGACATGACACAGATGAGGATTTCATGAGATGGTATACATAGTTCCTTCCAAAATTCAGTATAATTATTATATTATATTACTTAACAATGTAATTTTTTTCATATGATCCTCATATCTGTCGTATACTACACATGTCTGATCTAGTAGATCACACCGTATTTGACCCAGAATATTTTCACACCCTTGTATCACTGTTGCTTTTTCGATTGACGAGATTTATCATGGAATTTGAGGGGGTTGCAGAGCCTACTGAGGCTCATATATATGTACCATGGGGTGATGACCCTGTTATGGATCTTGTTGTTCCACATGAGGAGGATGTTCAGCTTGATCAAGGAGATTTTGGTCTTCTACATGGGGAGGGTATTCAGTATGATCAGCCATATGCTCCTCCAGCTTCTCCGGATCAGCCATAGGTAGATACAGATGCTGATTGGGTTGACATGGATTCATTATTAGAGACATCCATAGCACAAAAACCATCTTATTTCTATGCTAGTGAGAGTTACAGCCAGCTTCCACTATCATTTTATATAGGACAGGGTATAAACGGTGAGACATTACATCCACCACCTATCACAGAAGAGGATGTGAAGGTGGATACTGAGGTTGATGTGCAACATATGCCAGAGCGCAGAAAGAGATGGACATGATGTGGGCGCGTCCAGTATACACTAGGCTATGGTACAGAGGATCATCCACACCAGAGATGTAGCTGAGGTTGATTTTTGATTTATGATACATTATGTATGTGCATATCTATTATCATTTATAGAGTTCTACTTTTTTTAATAAGTGACTTACTGTCATCAAATTATTTTACAAAATTATTAATTTATATTTGGTATTCATTAATAAATATTAATACTCTGGATGAAAATATCTATGAACATCAAGAAATCGTGAAAAATATTATTGATCTCAAGGATTTGAATCCAAAAATCATGGAACATGACCCTTTGTTTAAAAAAAATTAAATTGCATGAAGAATAATTTCAATGAATAATGAATAATTGTGAATAGTATATGATTATGATTAAAGATAAAAACCCAAAATTTGAGATGTATGGAATTAGAGATTCATTTGGCCAATTTTGAGAAAATACATATTCAAACTTTATAAAAGGACACATGTTCTAATGGTAAATAATATTCACTAGAGTATTTTACTATTAAAAGACCTCTATCATGTGATAAAATTATGGAAATTATGAAAAATATTGATTTCAGATTCTTCTAAAATAATAAAAAATCCTTAAGAGGGTTAAAAATGTGTTTTCATATCTTAGAATAAGTGTTGAAGAATATTATCCTTGGTGAAGTTGTATAAGATTTCAAAACTGTTGTTTATGGGTGTTTCTTTTTAGGGGTAGGTAAATGAAGAAATATTTAATTACTCCCAGAATTAATATATCAATTAGAATCAATTATAATTATTGTAGAACATTCAAAAAGATCATGTTATTGAAAGATAAATGTTTCTCTAAATATCTATTCGTTTGTTAACAAAAAAATAAGGAATAAAAAGGGGTTGTAATTGAATTAATCAAATACATAAGAAATTTTTACTTCTAAAAAATGAGGTTTTTTTAACCTTTATGTAGGATGCGGGAACGTGGTTCATGACTTTTTTAGAAACTTCATAAAGGATGTGTGAACCACGTTCATGCATTTACCATCCCCAGGATGTGTGAACAGGGTTCACGCAGCCTTTATCGAATCTACACAGGTTGTGTGAACCCCATTCACACATCTCTCCTCATCCAAGATGCGTGAATTGGGTTTACACATCTGGATACCCATTTTTTTAAAAAATTCAAACACTATCCATTTTTCATAATAAAATTAAAACCCATAAATAAAAAAAACCCCAAAGGAAAGATCTACAAAGCAACAGAGCTACTCAAAGCCTCGTCACACCACTATATCCCATGCATATTCCAAAAAGAGATGACACAATGATTCCTCATTAACATTAGAGCAAAAACAGTATTTCAAATCCAAAATAATACATTTACCTCTAATCACATCATTCATGGGAATGGACAGGTTATAAATTCTCTACACAAGTAAGTTGTATTTAATGGGGATATCCTTGCACCAAAAAACCACACTAGAAGAGGGACTCATGCTATTGACATGGATCACCTTTCTATAAGCCATGGTAGAGAAAATTGCAGTGGGTGAGCTATTGAGAACCAAACAATCCTGTCCGATGAGATTTCAGTGAGATCAAAAATCTATCATTGTTACTGGTTGATGGTGGCCTCCTTGAAAGCTCAATGCAGACTTGCCTGAGAAAAAGAGAGATCAGGAGTTGGACATCCTGAAAATCCAATAATTCTGATAGCCAAATTATCAAACTAGTAATTCATTTCTCCATGACCCACTATCCAATGGGATTGAAGGTTAACAAGGGGAATATGATTCCCAATAATTTTCTAAGCAGCGGAGTCTTTTCCTCTCTGATATCCTAGATCAGGGTTGTACTTATCCCGAATAAACTTTTCCCACATTGAACTTCCCTCTAGGACCTCCTAAGATAGTTTTTCTTGGAGGAATTTCATAGATCCACCCAAACTATAAATGTTGATTCCCCCTCTTTTACCAGAGCAACCATTATCTTCCATGAAGCCCACTTTCACCTTCCCTTACCAAGAGCATCCCAAATAAAACCAGAGATAATGCCTTTAATATTTTTAACAACCATTTTCCGAACCTTGAGAATAGATAACACATGCATGAGGATATATGTGAGAACACAATTAACCAGGGAAATACTTCCTCCAAGATACAAGAATCTATTATTTCAGCTGGTGATGCGGTTGTTAATTTTCTAACAATCCCTTCAAAATTAGAAATATGAATCTACCCTGTGAAATAGGGGAACCAAGGTAATCCATGGGGAACTACCTTCTACTAAAGCCCAAGATATTTTGGATGGTATTAAATTTCCTCTCCATGAAATGTATTTGGGTAAAGAAACTTCTTTTTTCCCCACTAATAATCTCCCCACTCCATTTTTTGTATTCATCAAAAATTCTGCTTAGGCTTGTAATAGAACGACAAAATCCATTAATTTAGAAGATCATTTCGTCAGCAAAGAGGATGCGAGAAATTCCATTAAAGTGTCTTATACATATAAAAGTTTGGATAGACCCTTTTAACTCCTTCTTTACTATGAGTCTGCTCAAAGTATCATGGATCATAGTAAAACAGCTAGGATACATGGGGACCCCTTTCCTAAGACCTCTCACTGACATGAAAAACTAAAAATCTTACCCATCATGGACACCAAAAGCCACATGGATCTATGAAACCTGAAGAATAGATCCCTCACCCATTGAGAAAACCTCGTGGAATCCATGACCATTAGGATAAACCCCCATTCAAGATGGTCGTACTCTTTTTCCATGTCAATTTTAATGACAACATTAGATCTAGTAATCTTGTTATTGAGAGATTCCATCATTTCTTAAGCGATGGAAATAGAATCTTATGCCGATATACCTTTGATAAACTCATGCTAGTTCCTAGAGACCCATTTCAGAATATATTGAGACACAAATTTATTTATAATATTATCCAAAATCTTGTAAGAAACGTTGCACAAACTGATGGTTCTAAATTGGTTGAGCGAGGTGGGGTCCTTGACATTTGGTATAAGAATGAGTCTGGTGGAAAATATCACCTTGGGAAGAAAAACCCTACGAAATAATTCAAAAATGACATCCAGAAGGCCACCTTTAATGATATCCCAAGTGGCCTAATAGAAGGAGGTAGGGAACCCATCCAACTTGGGGGAACTATTTTGGTTCAGGGAGCGGCCTACATCCCATATTTCATGTTCTTACGAGAAATACATGAAAAATAATTGGTAGTGGGGGAAACCACTATAGGAACGCAATAAAAAATGTCCAACTATCTAGTGGGATAACCACCCTGCATTCATGGTTTAACATCAAAAAGAAATGATTTCAAGAAGGACACAACCATACGTCCCATGATCTTTGAACAATTATAATATGAACCATCTTCCAAGATAATATTCAGTATACTTCCACTTCTCCTTTCCTTGATACATGCTTGAAAAAAACCGGTATTTTTATCACCCTCATTGAACTTTCTTTATGATATAACATCATTATACCTAACACTTCCCAATTGTACTTAGTAATTCTATCAAATGAAAATATTCACAATATATATCCCTATGTATTAGGCTATAAATGCATATATTAAAAAAATTTCCCCATATGAATTTTTTTATTAGTATTTTAAAAGGATTTTATTTTGTTACTTAATTTACACATGCACCCTTTTTATTATTTATACTTAATCAAAGCATGGTAAAATAATCCAGAAACGTTTCTAATTGTTATTATTTATAACTTATCATTCTAAACATTTCATGAATGAAGATGGTTATCATAATTTTATAATATTTAAACTCTTAATATTCATATGACATAAATAGTATTTAAAATTACACATATCTCTGCATGTTCAAGTAATAAGTTTCCAATTTTTTTTATACATGCTACTCATAATAATTTTCTATTCATACTACATCTCTTTCACACTTAGATTTTACATTCTCAATTTATTTTAATTACATGCAAGGAATGCATCACAAATTTTCATATAGGACAAGCAAGGTTTTAATAGAATTCTAATGATAACCTTTCACTAAAACTTTTACATTTATAAAAATCCATCAGGTTGGAAAACATTTAAATGAAAACCCCATTAACCTTTAATTATAACAAATTGTCCTAAAAATCCATTTTTTTTAAAAAATACCCAAAATTTCTTTGCATAAAAAACTTATTTTAAAAATAAATAATGTTTCATGAAGGAAATACTATATTTTTTAAAGAAAAAAAGTTACCATTAGATATTTGATTCCTAAAAAAATTCCATTACTAATTTAAAAACTAAATCGGTGAATAATTTATGCAATTAAAATTTTCATGCACCAAAAATTTGAAATAAACCACCCAATACTATAATTAAAACCTTTTCATGTTTCAAGTTAAGAAATTTATAATTTTGAGAAAATTTAAACATTCCCAGAATGTTTTATAAACATCCATATTTTACATGATTTCCATATAAACATATATATATATATATATATATAATTTACGTGCCTTTTCCAAATTATTTTTATTCAACTAAAAAAACTATACCATTCTCTTTATTGAGTTAATATCAATACTCATAACTTCAAAATTAACGTATTAATTTAACATATATCATAAATAATTATGTAGAAACAATCTAGTTTATCTATCTTTAAAATATTCAGAGTGTGTTAACAAATATTCATTTACCATGAACACTCTCATGGTAATACTATAATGATTTTAGTGATTCCATTTACCATTCTCTTTAGGTGAATGAAATTACTTTATAGTGTTATAAATTAGCACCACATAATATTATTTGACCAGTAAAAGCACTTAGATCAATATAAATAGAGATTTTATAAGTACACAAATCAAGGAAACTCAACCTGCACACCATAGTTTTTCCCACTTTTGGAGTTCTCAACTTACGCGCATGACTTTAAAATGCATCATGAAAAAAAGGTTCCATGATGGGAGAAGTGTACCTTATATTTATATTCTTGAATACATAATAAAAGTTACAAGTTAAATGAAAACCCATCCAAACAAATTCATATATACAAGTCACAATATACAAGATTTTAATTCAAAATGTAGAAAAATATATTCTATACTAGGTAGAGAATAAATAAAACAGAAACATAAAATACCCCCTTTTCCTGGACCAGGGACGATATCACCCAGAGAAAAAGAATATTTTTTGATTAAAATAAATAAGGACATAAAGATACCTCTTCCTTCAGACCAAATATCCCCCACAATAGGCCCAATTGAAGAGTATTTTATGCGTAAAATGATAGGAAACCATCCCCCTGGAACATATCATCACAACTAAAAGACCTAGGATAGAGTTATTGAATGATATCAATAAAAAAAACCCTTTCCCTGTAATATATCACCCCCTCAACAAAAATCTAGAAGAATTAGTTATACTTATCATATTTGATGGAAATTTATGTATATTTTGTATAGAAACTATACGATAAAGTGATAAAAACAATTATGGATTAAGGATTTAATAGGTGAATTTTTAAATAGTGAATTAAAAGGTTTCCCTGAACACATTTTAAATGGTTAGAAATCAGATAATGAAGATAATTCTAGTTATTCAATTCTAGGGGATAATAGTTGAATGGTTCCTAGACCATCAAGGAAATTCAAAGGGCTCACATAGTATCAATGCAAATACATAGAAATCCCCTAATAGTTGTAAAATATCACTACTTAATAATCCAACTTCATGGTTGATGA
Organism: Viscum album; assembly: GCA_963277665.1. Classification (NCBI taxonomy): domain Eukaryota; kingdom Viridiplantae; phylum Streptophyta; class Magnoliopsida; order Santalales; family Viscaceae; genus Viscum; species Viscum album. Next base: position 2,086,255,406 of record OY728145.1, read on the forward strand.
AAGAAACTTTTCCTGAAACTGATCTCTAAAAATCTCCAATGAGTAAAATAACTCCTCAAAATCCCTAAATAACAAGAACCTCCAATGGTCATATAATCCACACAACATCACTATAGACAAGGGAAATGCAATTATTCCTCTAATTTTAACTTAAACTAAAAGCTATATCCCAATCCTTTAATCATCCTCTCTTTTAAGATTTGAAATCAATCCCCCAAACTTCTTTAGACTCTATCATTAAAACTCAAATACATTCCCCCTCTAAGAATTCTCATCATTGATCTGGTCCTCATGTCATTATCTACGTTCAATCCAAATTAATTATTTATAAACCATATTAAAAACTACTAAAGTGGTGATTCGGGGTCGATTCGCAGTGGAAAACTTTCAGATATGTTTTCTCCCATGTAGAGAAAGAACCAAAAAATCTAAAACAATAGTACCAAGGATAAATTGATAGTTAAGTGATGGAAGAAATGGTGGTGGTGATAATGGTGTTGTGGGAATAACCAAAATCCATGAAAAAATTAAAAACATCGTAATAATGATAAAAAAACTAACAATAAAGGAAGGAATAATCTAGATATAAAGTAGGGTAATTTGATTGGATGGTTTTGTTTTTGTATTTTATTTTTTCAATTTCAATTTTTTTCTTCATTCTTACTTAAATGTTTCAAGATCTGGTAGAAAGATTCTAGATAGTTTTCTCAAATGTTCATCATTTTGGTGAATAGATCCTTTACTATCTCAATTGAGAAATCCACTAATCCACAAAATGATGATTTTGATGTTATATTAAAAAAAAATTATTCGTTGATCCTAATGTGATACCATTAGATAAATTATCATCTTATCATATAGACTTCCATATGATAAGTAGTTAGGAAAAAATGAAAAAATTAATAGTTATCAGTGGTTCCAAAAAATAATTGATTGTCTACTACATGAAGAATGGGATTAAGGGTAGTTTATCGTATCACATTGTACTTGTATGAAGATAAATTACTAACAACACAATTTAATTCCTCCATGTTAGTTAATCCATCCACCAGTCTTAAGTTATCAAAATATCCCATTAAATTCAAAACTGGCATGAAAACTAGGGAAATGATGAAAGAAGAAGTATGATTATGTAATCGGGGACATTTTCAATGTTTCATCTCGAGTTTATCTACAATAAATCCACCACAATTTCTCTTTACCTTCAGCCCATAGCTCTACCTCTCTTGTTTCTTCCAAATTTTTTCTATCCCCTCTACCCACTCTTTATTTTTTCTTATTCTTCAATATTTATAATGAATATTGTGTGTTCGAATTGACCCTTCTCAACTCACAGTCACAAGTTCTTGATTGTCATATTATCATCTACATAGAACATTCACTATTCATTTTCCTCCCCAATTGGTGGAAAAACCACAAGATCCTCTAAAAAATGTGAAACTCTTCCAAATTCAATGTCATTCAGGGACAATGATCCCAACCATATATAATCTTCACATAAAAAACATTTATGTTTTTTCTTAACAAAAGTTATAATGATTGAATCTTACTTCTCTGATTCACTCAAACTAATAATAAAATTGTAGATTTGACTTGATCTGAGCTTTTTCTAGTTTGAAAAGTTTACATTACTCAATTTTCATAGCTCCAATTATTTTTATCTAATTACCTAGGACCAACATAACCTTATTCCATGCCCACTAATCAACTGGGTCAAGTGCATTGTTTCTCAATTGTATATATTTATCTGTGGACACATTGAATTTTTAACAAGAATCTCCTTTGACATGATTGATTTCATCAAAATAGTCCATAGATCTTCAATAAGATTAGTTCGATCTCAAGATTTTCAACTTGTAAAAATTACCCCGATCATTGATGTTACAATGTTGAATCTCATCTTTTCGAGTCACTGGGTTTAGTGACTATCACAAGAAATCTCAATCAAACACATCCAAATAGAGGAGATAATAAATTTTCTATTATCACAGGCCATAATTCCCTTAAATGTGATCATTCATTTCCAAAATACAGGCATTCCATCCAGTACAAAATGTGTACTTAACATTGAAACTCAAGTGGAAACCATGGGGAAGAATAGTGGTCCCTTAAAACTTTGTCCCTATATAAAAAATGACCAGTGAAAATATTCATTCAAAGACATTAAACACAATGGGAACTCAATTATAATTAAAAAAACACAACACAACATCAAATTTAGTTTGAGATCCTTCTAGGTTAGGATGATATTCATATATTTTTATTGGCATCTGGTCCTCAATTTCTTCATACCCAAAAAGTATGTTTATTAGGGAAATCCAAATGGTTAAAATTTCATTGAATAATACTTTCAAAAAAAATTCACAAAGTCATCTTTGGAATTTATACTAAAAATTTAGAGAATTAAAACCTCCATAATTGATTCATACCTGCAAGATACAAAACAATTATCTTACCTGACATGATTTTCATGAACACTGAAAATTCAATCTTTATATTCGTTGGTATGTGGAATCAAAATCTTAATTTTTTGGTGAATAGTTGATCAGTTCAATGGGTGTTCTTCTATATAGGATCACGATTTTATAGTGAGCTTGGCCTTAATGACCAATCCATATTCCAAGCATGGGGATTTATCTTCAATGATGGGGCTCGACATTGGCTATTCTTCAAGCAGTTTTCACTATCTAGTGGGATTAAAATATCCCTTCTCGGTCATCCATGTAATTATTGAACTCCATCCCCTAGTTCGATTCTACCACAATCATTCGATATCATCATCTTCATAAAGAGGCAACACATGTGGCTAATTCATCTTCTCTGATAGATCATAAGTTCTTTGTTTTGGTTTTTTAGTTGTGGTTTTATGGGGCTCTATGGGGTTTCTTCTTATGCACACATAGACATAGATGACTTAATTTATCCACAAAATCATGTATTTTTTTGGATTCAATTTTTTCAATGATGGATGCATTCTTATTCGGAAAGTCTTGGTAGCGGTAAGATGAATTGTGAAAGTATGTGATGTAGGTAGTGGTAATAAGATTTATTTGTAGGTGGTTGGAGTAGTTTTCTAATCAAAGTTGAGATGAAACTGTGAATTGATAATTCATTTTATTATTATTAATTAAATTCATTTTTTATTTAATTTTTTCTATTGTGAGAATTTGTTACATAGTGGAACAACCCAGACATTCTTAGTCATCCATATCCCCCTTCATGTTTTACACATCTCGCTTTCATCCATCATGGCTGCAGTGCAATTGGTAAAATTTTGGAGACCATGATTTTCATTGGAATATAGAGTAGTGGTTCCATGATCCTGATCCAATGTTCATTCTTCTCAAAGAAAGTGAAGTGCACCTCCTAGGGTTGGAGGTCCTGTGTAGACTTGGTACGGCTCGACCCTGGCAGATAGATATCAGCGAGAGATCCTAGTATTTGTGGGTTCATCTTCACAGAGATAAAACAGAGGGGGAGAGTTCCTTGTCGATGTGCTTTTAATATTTTCTTAAAGATACCAATGAGCAGTTGTTCATGGAACTTCTCTAATTCATTGAAATAGAGGCTGAGGTGGTAGAAATCGACCCCCAAGAAGATCTTGATTTTGAATTATTCAGCATAGAGGACATAGAATCTGTTGTGCATCATGAGAACCTATATTTAAGTGATTTTTCACTGGTTCATGGTTATTGTTCTTGGGGGATGATGATGAACTTGGCAAGAAACCTGGAGTGCGATGACAAAAACAAGGGGTTCTCATTATTGAAGCCTAGGGTCCACAAATGTGGTACACACTGGATTTGGAAAATAACTTAATAGAAACTGGTTCGTGGTGATGAATCTGGATAGTAGCATTCATCACAGGGGATCTGACCTTCTAGACTTCACATAAAAAATTTTATTAGCAACTTTTAACAACTTCTTCAAAAAAAAGTAAAGATGAGTCCCAACAAGGGGGTCTCGGTCCTCTTTTGTTTTCCTTATTTTTTAGATTTTTGGGGTCTCATGTTTTCTATCTTATTTATTTATCGTATGTGTCTTATTATAGTTTCCTTTCCCTTCTTTATCTTCCATTTCTACTTATTTCATTCCTCTATTTTTCATAATGAAAAACCATGATGATCATGCCCTTTGCATTTAGGATGAGTTGTCAAAGCATATAAATATTTTTATTACCTTTTACAGATTTCATTTACTTTTATGAATTTATTAGACCTATAATGTATTGAAATTTTTCTAATTGAATATTAATTCGAATTCTGATTTTGAATTTAAAAGGTTAATTAGAAGCTATTTGGGATTTTGTGTTGGCCCAGTTTCATAGTTTTTGCATTGTTATTACTACTTCCTATTTGATTCTGGATATGTATGTCAATCTTGAATTGTTTTACTCTGTCGTATTTCTATTTTTAATGAGAATAACTTCCAAGGTTTTCAGTTAATGTAACTACCAATTCCCATATGCTGATTATATTTGCTATGTGTGTTTTTTGTTCACTACTAAATTCATTTGAATGAATTAATTTGATGTAATGAAATTAAAACTCAGACATTATTTCCATTTATCAGATTGAATTTTTTAAACTGTAAATGAATATCATTTTCATACTTCTTATTTTAACGAACCAGAACACCTAATAGACCTCGGATATCTTGTAGGAAATATCTCCCGCATAGAGGCGCTCCCCACAACAGAGTGGTATCAGAGCCTAATTGTGTTTAAGTTTTGTTTTGTTAAAATTTTAAATCATTTTTTTATTTGTTTCAAATGATTTTATAGTAGATTTTACTTGTTGCAGTATGATTTGATTATTTTGTTCAGCTAGGCCGTTATCTATCTAGGGTTGTGTTTTCATTATGTTATTGTTAGTTTGTTTCTGTATTGTTTATATTCCTTTTTCTTTTCCTGTTTGAACCTCAAAGATTAATCTTGGTTGTTTATTCCTATGTGTGTTTGTGGTTTTGGGGTAGGAATGAGTTAGATGTGGGTTTTTCCTATGTTTCATTACTGGTTAGCAAATAGGCCTTGACCGGATCTTGTGTCTCTAGTGTCTGCCTTTTACATAGGAGGAGATCTTATGTTAGCTATGTTGTGTTCCTCCGTGTCCTCTAGAATTTTTTGATCTAGGTATGGTCCTGTTGTGAGTTTAGTGTTTAGGTTTGGATAGCTTATGGGTACAGTGCTCTTGTTTTCTCTTTGGCTGGCAACCACGATTTTTTGTTTGTTGTTCGGCCCAGTTTAGTAGCTTTTTTTGGTTTCACTAGAACTGTGTGCCATTAGTAAGTCTAGATTATGATGTGTGGCCCTTTAATAGGTTGTTTTACCCTTGTTTATATCTATATCTCAAAAATTTTCTCTCATCTTTGAGCTATTATAGGATGTTAGGACTGCTTTCATATGTCCTTGTAGTTTCTCTTTTGTGTGAGGATGTCTCCTTTTGGATTTTTTAGGTGGTTGTCTCCTTGGGTGGAGATTCTAAATACATTTGTTGATGATATTCTGGTTCCTTGCATCAAGAGTCTTCCTATTAGAGTTTTCAAGTAGCATATCTCAATTTTAAATTTAACGGTGCTTGGTGCTTTGTTCCTTTTATGTCATTTTGGGTTTTGGTTGAGGCCTCTTTGGGTTATTTAATTTACTATTCATGATTTCTATCTGTTTATCTTTATAGTGCTTCCTTTTGTTGATCTTTTCATGATTGCACTATTTTGTACTATGTTACATTCTATGTGAATTTCTCTAAGTTTTGGTTTTCCATGTTTTGTGTGAGGATGGTACCACTCTTTTTATTTGTGTTATATTGGAAAAAGTTAGCTGGTTCGGGACCTGTTGGCATGTAATTTTTTAGTCCCTGATTTCCTCATTAGAATCATCTTAGAGTGCAGCTTAGGTAAGTTCAGGTTTAGACTTTATCATGTAGTTATTTATAACTGTTTAATTTTGAACATGTTTATCATCCTTATAATATCATTCAACTTCAGGCGACATGTATTAGAGTTGATACATGGTATGGGGGACTGTTTGGGTCATACCCTGTAGATTACTTTCTATTTAGGAAATTCCCATGTTGATGATGTTAGGTGGTTTAGAATCATCTTGTGGTTAGTTTGTAATTTTCAAGGTCAAGTTTGCAGATGCATATTAAATTTTTCATGCATTTAATTTCCAAGGTGTAGATTTTATAATTAATAATTAATTTTATTGTTGTAAATTAAATGCATGTTTTATATACTTTTTTATGTTTTGCGAATTTGTTACATAGTGGAACCATCCTGAAATTACTACCCTTCCAGATGACCCTATATGTTTTGCACATCTTGTTTTCCTCCATTAAGGATGCAGTGTAATTTGGAATATTTGGGAGACCCTGATTTTTATTAGAATATAGAGTAATGATGCCATGTTTCTGATCTGGCATTCCTACTTCACAAAGAAAGAGAAATTCACCTCCTAGGGTTCAATGGTCTTGTGCATACACAATTTGTCTCTCCCCTAGAGAAGAGATATCAGCAATATCTCTTAGTCTTCATGGATTCATCTTCATAGAGAGAAAAGGAAGGTGAGAGTTCCTTGCCGATGTTCTTATTCTGTTTTATTAAAGAAAAAAAATGAGAAGATGATCTTGGAACTACTCTGATTCGCTAAAATAAAGGATGAGGTTACAAACATCGACCACCAAGAGGATCCTAAATTTCATTCTAGAACATGGAGGATGCATAATATGTTGTGTGTTGTTCAAGACTAGATGTCAGAAACTTTGAAATGGTTCACAATGAGTGTTCTTAGGGTATGATTATGAAACTCAAAATGACCCTGGAGTGTGATGACAACAACATGGGTTCTCATTATTGAACCCTGAGGTCCTAAAATTTGGTACACCACAAATCAGTAAAGCAAATTGACAGAAACAGATTCATGCTGATGAATCTAGACAACGTCGTTGATCATAGGGGATTTGACCTGCTGGAAACTACATCAACAATTTTAGTAGAACCTTCGACCTAATTCTTCGATGAAGGTTAAGTTGATCCCCAGTAATGGGGTCCCAGTCTTCTTTGGCTTTCATTCCTTTGTTGACTTTGGGGTCTCACGATTTTTGTCTGGTTTATTTGTCACATGTTTCTTATTATAGTTTCCCTATTTAGTCTTGCTCTGCCTTTTCATCTTCTTGTATTCCTCTATTTGTCATAGTTAAAAACCATTATTAATATACCTCATGCATGTAGACCGAATGGCCAAATCACGTAAATCCTATGTGTACATTTTATTTTTTTCCATTACTTTTCTATATTTATTCAAACTATAAAATGTTGAACATTCACTACCTCTTGATTATTAATTCAAATTCTGAATTTGAATTTAAATGGTTAATTAGAATCTATTTGGGATTTTGTGTTGGACCGATTTCATAACTACTACATTGTTATTCCTACTTGCTGTTTGATTCTGGATATGTATGTCAATCTGGTATTCTTTTACACTATCTTGTTTCTATTGTTAATGAGAATAAATTGATTTATTTTTGAGTTGATATAACTACCACTGCCCATATGTTTTTTATATCTACTATGTGTGTATTTTGTTCACTAATAAATTCATTTTCATGTATTCATTTGATTTTATAAAATTGAAACTATAACATTGTTTCCATTTATTAGTTTGAATTTTTTAAATCGTAAATGAAGATCATTTTTTCATTTCAGATTTTAACGAACCAAAACACCCAATAGATCTGAAATATTTCATGGGATCGTCTCTCGCACTAGTGTGCTCCCCACAATAATGTGTTATTAGATATTAATTAGGTTTAAGCTTTGTTTTGTTAAAATTTTAAATCATTTTTTATTGCTTTCAAATGATTTTATAGTGCCTTTTACCTATTGTAGCATACCTGGATTGTTTTTTTCTGCTAGTTTGTTATATTTAAGGGATGTACTTTTATTCTTCTACTGGTAGTTTGTTTCCGCGCTATTTATATTCCTCTTTATTTTCCTTTATGAACCTCAAGGATTCATCCTGGTAGTTTTTACCTATGCGTGTCCATGGTTTCAGGGTAGAAATGGGTTTAATGTGAGTGTTTCCTATGTTTGAGATTAGGTTAGCAATTATATCTTGGTAGGATCTTGTGTCTCTAGTGTCTGGATATTTTCTAAGAGATGATATTGTGTTATATCTCATGTGTTCCTCTACATCCTTTAAGATGTTTTTCTCCAGGTATGGTCTTTTTGTGAGTTAGGTGCTTAGGTTTGGGTCAGTTGTGAGTGAAGTGCTTTTGTTTGCTGTTTGGATGGCCACCAAGATTCTATGTTTGCTGGTTGACCCTGTTTAGAGGCTTTTTTTGGTTTCCTAGGAACTGTGTTCCATTACTAACTCTAGACAAGGATGTGGGTCCCTTTAAGGTCTTATTTTACCCTAGTTTCTAGCTAGATCCCAACTTTTTTTTTGTCACATATTTGAGCAATCATTAGATGTTGGGACTTCTTGCATGTGTCCTGGCAGTTTCCCTTTTGTGTGAGGATGTCTGCTTTTGGATTTTGTTTAGGTGGTGGTCTCTTTGGGTGGAGATTATGAATACATCTTGTAACTCCCCAACCCTAGAAGTAAAGAACATGTGAATTATTACATAACATTAGCATGATTACAAGGAATTGGGTACCGAAAGACCGATCAGTTTAGCAGTCTTGGAAAATAGATTATATACATGAACATTACAATACATTATAAAATGAAAAACAACAACAACATTGTCTCCATTGACCACATTAATATCCCTTAGACTATCTGTATAGTTCAGTCAAAATATATTTCTTCACATCCTGGGAAAAATAAAACATTGAAAGGGGTGAGCTTAGATGCTCAGTAAGGATAAAAATATAGAAGAAAGTTTCATAAATAAGCATAAACATTTAAGGCAATGTATAAAACTAAAACAAAATCCATATAAACGTAAAATTAAGAATAATATGGCAAAGATAAATCAAATGATGCCATTTACTTATTCAAATGGAAATTCAACTAGTCAAATAATCACCTGTAATATCAATAGCTAATTTCGTAATGATGGAATGCATAATACCAGACTTCATAACCACATAGTCAAGGCATTGTGCCAACACTACAAATAAGATTTTGTCAACGCCTTATGCCAAGACCCTAGATTTTATCATGAGACCTACCAATGCATTGAGGAGCTATTGTGGGCTCCACCCGTTACTTACTAAGTACAATGCATTCTTCATATGAAAAGGTTAAAATATAACATATACATTCGTATTAAAACTAGCATACGAAATGTCAATACTTTATCCATAAACCATGAATGGTATAAAAATAACACATACACAATCAAACATATCACCAAACCTTCAATACAATATGGAATATTTTCATCATAATAAATCAAACTCCATTAAGAATAATATCCCGTAAAGGATGTTGACATAGTTGAAAATGACAAGTAAAAATCTTTGAGAGAAATATCCCTTTTTTATGAAATAATTTATAATTCATATAGAGAGATTAATTTAAAAGATAGTTTTTAATCAAAGTGCTCCATACCACTTTGAAACTTTTGAAAGGAATTAACATTTTAAAACATTCATGTCCATATAAATAAATCCTTAAAACCATTTTGAGAACCTGTACATTAATGAGAATGGTTTAGAATAATAAATCTTTAAAACATTTAAAATGATGTTTTAGTGAAAATTCACTTAAAATTAATCCCTTAGAAAAAACTTTTATAAAACATGGACACGGACAATAAATAAATCCCAGTAGATACTTATCTAAAGACAACCTCGGATAATAAAGAGATTGTGAAATTAACCCTTACCTTGCACTTTCATTTGGTCGAGGGTACGTTTAAAATTATTTTTAATGACCATAGTATGTTATTAAATTATACCAGAACCATATTAATATTTATTATATCATACGTGATTCATTTATGACTTTATACTACCCATTTAATAATGATTTATAGGTTAAAATAACATTTTGGGTAATAATCACTTTCTTTATCATACGTGTTTTAACTTGTTATCTTGATCGTATAATTTTGATCATGATTTAAATAATTCCTAAATATAAACCTTGATTTATATATCATATATATTTATAATATAAATATTTATAAAAGATAGATATATTAAATTGAAGGCACCGTTTATGGAGATGGTAGGCTGTACGTATGCATAAACACTGTTTCTGTTCTCATATCATATTGAACGGAAGTAAGTGAATAAGATATATGTAAGTACACACACACACACACACACTCACACACACAGATATATATATCTCCAGTATCATTATTATTTTATATACTACATAATTATTAATAATATATATTTTTATAATCATTGTTGAATGGAGAACGTGGAATGAATCTCATCGCGTCGTGGTGACGGTAATCCGTATATACGCACGAGCGACAATATCATTATATTGCTGAGGAAATCGTATGTAATTGGATGGTATATCATATATACAGAATAATTAACATGTTATATTTATTATTTACATAAGTTATACTCATTATTATACCCATTCAAATAATGAAGTGTTTGAATAACAAACTACACCACGACGTGGAGACTGTAAGTTGTATGTGTGCATGTATGGTGAATTTTTCATTTATAGGATGGATAGAATAACTAATATGGATGTATCATATTTATAATAACATCACATTATATAGGAGGTACTTGATTTATTATTTTGGTATGGAAACAACAAAGAAAAAATAAGTGGAAGAAGAAAAGAACTTGAAAGAGGGTGGTGCAATTATTACCTCTTCTTCAGGTGTTTCCTTTTGTGTTGATCAAAAGGGATCATTAGGTTGGATTTGTGATCAAATTAAGGAATCTACGTTGATGTGAGGTAGGTTGGGAGGATATTTGGGTAGGGGTTGTCTGAGCCAAATGTCTGGGGAGGTGTGATTTTGAGAGAAGGGGATGTTCCCTTTTATAAGAGAGGTGAGGGTCACTTTCGGAAAAGATTAAAATATTAATTTATTATTCAATAATATTCATATATAATGGATAAAAATGAATTTTTTTCTATCCTTATGTGGTCATTGGTCTCAATAATCTCAACCAATAGGTTTTATACATGTTTAAGTTTCTGTTTCAACCTTATCTTTTAGATTTAGCTCTTAGTTAAATAGTTTAACTTTTACCGTGTCTTCTTGTATCTTACACTATATCGTTAATAAACATACTCTAAACTTTCAAGAGAACCAAAAGTGGTTCATTAATGAAATATATAATATTATTCAATCCCTTTATCCGAACCTTATATTTTTGGGAATATTATATCAACCAATAATATAGTATTTGTTTTAAAAATTAATTTATGTCAATTTTGACACTATTTGGTATTTTATCTTTGTGAAAGTCATAAAAACCATATCACTTCAAAAAAAATTTAACTAATAAACACTAACATATCATATTCACCTAGAAAATTCATTTATGGAATAAACACTTTTAAATTATATTTATTTTAATATTTACAATATAAACTATTTTAATATTTCATTAAGAAGGTAATTACTACATCATCATTCTGTCATAAATAAATTTAATTATTTAATATCTATAAATTATTAATAAAATACCATTATGTAGAAAGTATTTTTATATTTCTAATTAATATTTATAGTCGAATTTATCTTATGTATAACCGTATATTAAAAATATTTTATTTAATAAACATTAAATTTAACACTTTTAACTATTCTTTAAATAAAATTATAATAAATGTACTAATCTAATATAAGTGTATCTAAAGGATCATATTTTATTCCTAAGGTTATTTTTGGTCGAATTACACTCATACAATAGAATTAGGACATGTGTTAGTATAATTATAAGATCATTGTTTCCTTTAATTACCCTATTTATTTTTAACCTTGGTAAATAAATGTCAAAAGTTACTATTCACCAAAAATTATTTTCATCTTATTAAATAAAATTTTAATTACTGATTTAAACCGTGTCTCTCATATTTTTTAAATTCAACTCAGAGAAACGGTAAAATTAAGTTTTATGCAAATATGTTAACGTTCCTAGAAGGTGGGTTAAAGAGGTTAAAAAGTTCAATAAAATTTTATACATCTAATTTTTTTTTAGAATGACTGTAATGAATTATATTGAACTTATATAGATACTATATATCTATTTTTACTTAAAATAAATTTAAATAAAATAAATAATTATTTAAATAAAAAGTCAGTTTTAAATTATAACGTAGTGTTTTTCACTATTTATCAAAAATTGAATGTTTTCAGAAAAATACCAAATATTCACCCTAAGAAAATTTTGATATTCCAAATTCAAAAATGAAATATATTTTACCAAATTCAAAACATAGAAGTTTCATTTATTAGTTTAAAATTAATTCCCATTGTCAAAACCAAAAAACAAGTTTTTAAAAATTAAAAACCATCAAAAGATTGACATGTGTTTTAATCAAATTTGAATGTGAAATTACTTATAATGACATAAATTGTATTAAATGATAAAAATATAATATAATTATACTTAAAAACCATTAAAATTAACAATATAAGACTATAAATTATTTTGATTAAAAAGTAGCTTTCAATTAAAACATAGTATTTTTCCCTATTCGTCAAAATATGGAAGTTATCAGAAAAGTACCAAAAATTTACCCAAACTAGATTTTTATGTCCTTATTCTAAAGAAGAATTTCATTTCATTGAATTGAATATATAAAAGTGTCCAATATTGGTTTTAAAAAGGGATCTCCATTAAAAGGTGGTAAAATTGCATTTTTCAAAAAATACTTCTTTTATCTGGAAAAATGAATTTGTTCTTATATGATGTCTAAGAAACACATAATATGGATTTTAAAATTATATATAGTATATAAGATTCAAAATGTAGTTAATAATATTCATAAATGCTTTTGAACGACTAGTTTGGTAAGTTGTAGTGCGCTCAAACTCGGTGTTGTGTGTAGCGCAAGCTATTTAGTTAATTTAACGAGATAACACACTATGAAATCTTAGAGTGTTACATTATAACCTCATATAATAAATTGTGTCATTAAAATTTGAAATTGTTATTCAAAAATAAAAGGTTAAAAATAGAAAAATACCTTTGTGGAAAACCCACCTCGGAAATTGGATTAATAAAATTTAGTCTTAATAAGAGGGAAATGGAAATGCAAAAGTCACCACCAAATTATTATCTCAATTAGAAGAACATTGGTGTAAATTAGAGATATATAATTGGAGAAAAAACATAAATATTTATAGGGATTTATTGATGTCATCAATCATAAACATGTGTAAAATTGAAATCCTCAAATCCATCAATCTATGATGATTTAAAATTTCATCAATTAAGAAAAACATAAGGTATTAGGTAGAAACAATTTTTTTAAGATCCCTTCCCTAAAGTTTAACAATTAATTTATTCATAGAATAAGAGGGAAAAAATATACTTGACAAGTAGTGTTTCATCCTTTAACTAATTCCTACCACAAACTCATCTTTCACTCCAAAAGATAATATAATTCAAAAATATTCTTATTATCATAATCGTATAGGGTTCAAAAATAATTAATTTATAATTCATTTGACAAACTATTTAAAAAACACTACATTATACAGACCAGGGCATCACGTAGGCCAGTGGTTGGTGATGCCCCCTTGTCACCCTTCAGTTGTAGTTTCAAGTCTCGCAGCTTTGCCGAACGTGACGAGTTGTCACCCGACCTCCAAGTTGTCCTTTTTATAGAAATCCAAAAACAATTTTAATAAATTATTTAACCTTACCAATAATATCCAACGCCAAAATTATTCCATTCCAACATTTAGACTTTTCCAAAATACTTCAGTCCAAACTCACAGTCCAAAATTTATAAGGTAGGTAAACACAATGATGATCCTTTTTTCCATGTAATAACAAGTGAATACATTCATCATGTATTCTTTTAAAACAGTATAACACCCTAAATTACCATAAAACCTTATTTATTACATACATGCCCCCTTATTCCTTATAGAATACAAAATATAATCCCTCTATCCAAAAATGTTGTAAACTCCAACAATGATGGAATATAGAAATCATTAATCAGTTTCAAGGTAGTCAAGAATATCCAATAAAATTTCTCCAAATCAATCATATATTATTCCAAAATCACTACCACAGTATCAAAACCATATTATGGTTTATCTTTCTCTAAACTATATATTTTACATAAACATTAACCTACTATTGAGTCACTTTTCTTGGTTCCACACAATCTCACATCCTCAATGAAATAGTACTTCAATACAATCCTTTTATTCTATATAATTCTTATAACATATACATCATTAATACAATACTCTAATGACATAATAATTTTATAATAATAGAAGAAATCCAATCATTCCTCTTCTTCCTCGGTAGTATCGCGACATGATTATTATCCAATAGCAACATTTAATGTATACTCTGATGATTTGATCATTGCTTCGCGTGGTGTCCCAACACCTTGCCGATGAAGCATTATAGATTTGAAACCTTTTTCTTACCCTTGAAGTCACGCACTTGGTGTCCCTTTTCTCCACCCTTATAAAAAACTCTCATTCCCTTCAAGCATTTAACAAGTTGATTGTTTCCACAGTTATCACATATGGAAAAATAGTTCTTTCCCCTCTTCCATTTATCCATATTTATCTATTCCATCCTTTTCTTCTCTTGCTTCCCTTCAAATCCATAGGACTCGGAGAATTATTTACTTATCTTATTAACACATGATACTATTTATTAATGTGATGAGAATATTTGTGAGACTATTTCCCATTTAAATGTTGGCTTAATAACATGAAAGATATAATCCCTCTTAATATTTCGATCATGCGTATTGTAGGAATTCTCATTCCTTCCACTGGGAGCCATTTCTAAACAATGGCATACAATAGGTTAGTTTATGAATCACAAATCATAATTCTAAACTTGTAAAATACCTAACGTAAATTAAAAAGATTATGCATATAATATATAATTATAAAATGTTTTCTTTGAGGAAGTATTTACTCCTAAATTCTTCATAATGTCTTGTAATGAAAATGTGAATTATCCTAAGCATATCCCCCAGGAGTGTCGTAGCCATGAGTGCAGCAAGGCCCACTGTCATGTACCAGTATACCACATGTCAAGTCCAAAAATCCTTGTCAAGGTTTTCAGTCCTAGGTACATCTATTCCAGATCCACCTCTACCTGCTCGTATACAAAAAGGTATATATTTCTTGGAAAATTCAAAAATCTCTACGCTACCAAAATTATAGGAAGTTCATCTATACTAATACTCAAAATCAATCGTAGGGTAATGTTCTCTAATCAGAGTTTTTCTAAATCTAGTTTCCAAGGTTATTGCAAAACTTCCTCTGATACCAACTGTAATGCCCTGACCGTAGAAGCCCAGAGCCGGTGCATTATTACATAAAATTGGCATGATTACAAGGAATCAATTCTTAAAGACCGATCAGTTTAACATTCTTGGAAAATAGATTACATACATGAATTTTACATTAAATTATAAAATGAAAAATAAAAACAAAATTTTCTTTATTTACCATATTCATATCTCATAGACTATCCCTATAGTTCAGTCATAATATACTTCTTCGCATCCTAGAAAGAATAAAATATAGAAATGGGTGATCTTAGATGCTCAAAAAGGATAACAATATAGCAGAAACTTTCATAAATAAGCATAAAAATTTAAGGAAATATATAAAACTAAAACAAAAGCATTTTAAACTTAAAATCAGAATAATATGGAAAATATAAATCAAATAATACCATTTACTTATCCACATGGATATTTTACTAGGTAAATAATCACATGGAATATCAATAGCTAATTTCATAATGATGGAATTCATAATGGAAGACTTCATAACCACATAGTCAAGGCCTTATGCGAAGGCTACAAATAAGATTTTTTTCAAGGACTTTTTCCAAGACACTAGTTTGTCTCGTGAGACGTACCGATGCATCGAGGAGTTATAGCGGGCTCCACCCGTCAATTACTAAGTCCAATGTATTCCTCGTATGAAAAAGTTTAAACATAACATAAAAATTCAAATTAAAGCTAGTATACTAAATGTAAATACTTTATGAATAAACCATAAATGGTATAAATATAACACATACATAGTCAAACATATCCCAAAACCTTAAACACAATATGGAAGATTTGCATCATAATAAATCATCCTCGATCAAGAATAATATCCCATAAAGGATGTTGACATAGTTGAAAATAATCAGTAAAAATATTTGAGAGAAATATCCCTTTTTTAGGAAATCATTTAACGGTCATATATAGGAAGTCATTTAAAATATATTTTTGAATAAAAGTGTCCCATACCAATTTGAAAATTTTTATAGTAATTAACATTTTAAAACATTCATATCCTTATAAATAAATTCTTAAAACTATTTTAAAAACATGGACATTAATGAAAAAGGATTAGAAGAATAAATATTTAAAATATTTGAAATGATGTTTTAGAAAAAATCCCATTAAAAAGAATCCATTTGAAGACACTTTTATGAGACATGGACATGGATAATAAGTATTCCCCAGTAGATACTTACATAAAAACAACCTTTGATAATAAAGTGGTTGTGAAATTAACCCTTACATTGCACTTTATTTTGGTCGAGAGTACGTTTAAGTTACTATATAATGACCATAGTATGTTATTAATTTATAACAGAACCATATTCATATTTATTATGTCATTAATGATTTATTAATGACTATATACTAACCATTTAATAATGATTTTCATGTTAAAATAACATTTTGGGTAATAATCTCTTTCTTTATCATACGTGTTTTAACTTGTTATTCTTGATCGTATCATTTAGATCATGATTTAAATACTTTAAGAATAAAATAATTTATTTATATAACATCTATATTTACAATATAAATATTTATAATAGATTGATATATAAAATGGAATGCACCATTTAAAGAGATGTTAGGTCATACGTACACATAAACACTGTTTCCGTTTTCATATCGTATTGAACAGAAGTAAGTGAATAACATATATGTAAGTACACACACACAAAAAGATATATATATATATATAGTAGAATTATTATTTCATATATTATATACTTATTAATAATATATATTTTTATAATCATCATTGAATGGTGAACGTGGGAATGAATCGCATCGCATCGTGGAGACGGTAATCCATACGTACGCACGAGCGAAAATATAATTATATTAATGGTGAAATGGTATGTAATTGGATGTTATATCGTATATAAAGAATCATTAAAATTTATATATCTTATTTACATTAGTTATACTCATCATTATACCCATCCAAATAATGAATTGTGTGATAACAAGCTACACCACGACTTGGAGACGGTAAGCCGTACGTATGCACGTATGGTGACTTTGTCTTTTATAGGATGGATAAAATAATGAATTTTGTTGTACCATATTTATAATAAAATCAAATTATCTAGGATGTAATGGAGTTATTATTTTTGGTATGGAAACAACAAATAAAGAGGAATTGGAAGAAGAAAATAACTTGAAAGAGGGTGGTGAAATTATTAACTCTTCTTCGGGTGTTTCCTTTTGAATCGATCAAAAGGGATCCCTAGTTTGTATTTATGTTAAAATTAAGGACTATAGGTTTATGTGAGAGAAGTTGGGAGGATATTTGGGAAGGTTTTGTCTGAGCCAAATGGCTTTGGAGGTGTGATTTTGAGAGAAGTAGAAGTGTCCTTTTATAAGAGGGGTGAGTGTCACTTTGGAAAAGATTAAAATGTTAATTTATTATACCATAATATTCGTTTTATAATGGATCCAAATTAATTTATTTCTATACTTAGGTGGTTATGGGTCGAAATACTCTCAAATAATAGGTTTTAGACAAGTTTATGTTACCATTTTAACCTTATCTTTTAGATTTAACTCTTAGTTAAATAGTTTAACTTTTATTGTGTCCTCTTGTATTCTTACACTATATGGTTAATAAAATTACTCTAAACTTCAAAGAGAAACTCAAGTGGTTCATTAATGACATATATAATATTATTCAATCCATTTGGATGAACCTTATATTTTTGAAAATATTATATCGACCAATAATATAGTATTTGTTTTAAAAATTAATTTTTGACAAGTTCTATACTATTTGGTATTTTGTCTTTGTGAATGTCATAAAAAGATTATAACTTAGAAAACAATTTATCTAATCAACCATAACATGTCATATTAACCTAGAAAATTATTTTATTTCATCAAAACATTTAAATTCTTTTTATTTTAATATTTATAATATAAACTATTTTCGTATTTCATTAAGAAGGTAATTACTACATCTTCATTATTTCATAAATAAATAAATTTATTTAATATATAAAAATTATAAATAAACTAACATTATGTAGGAAATATGTTTATATTTCTAATGAATATTTATAGTAAAATTTATCTTATGTATAACCCTATATTAAAAATGGTTTAGTTAATAAACTTTGAATTTAACACTTTTAACTCTTATTTAAATAAAATAATAATAAATGTCCTAATCTAATTTATGTAGACCTAAAGGATCAAATTTTATTACTAAGGTTGTTTTTGGTCGAATTAAACTCATAAAATAGAATTATTACATGTGTTAGGGTAATTATAATATCTTATTTACCTTTAATTACCCATTTACTTTTAAATGTTGTAAATAAATGTCAAAAGTTAATATTTACGAAAAATTATTTTCATCTCATTGAATCAAATTTTACTTACTGATTTCAACCGTGTCTCTCAGATTTTTGAAATTCAACTCACAGACGTAGTAAGGTTACGTTTTATGTAAATTTGGTAACGTGCCTAGAAGTTTGGTAAAATAGGTTATGAAGATCAGTAAAACTTTATACATCTAATTTTTTTATAAAATGACTATAATGAATTAAATTAAACTTATATAGGTAATATATATCTATTTTTAATTAAAATTAATGTAAATAAAATAAATAATTATTTAAATAAAAAGTTGGTTTTAAATAATAACGTAGTGTTTTTCACCATTCATCAAAAATTGAATGTTTTCAGAAAAATACCAAAAATTAACCCTAAGATAATTTTGATATTATAAATTTAAAAATGAAGTATCTTTTCCCAATTAAAATCATATAAGTTGTATTTATTAATGTAAAATTAATTCCTATTGTCAAAAAAAATTAGGTTTTTAAAAAATAAAAACTATCAAAATATTGACATGTGTTTATGTAATATTTAATTGTCAAATTACTTATAATGATCTAAATTTTATTAAATGATAAAAATATAATCTAATTATACTTTAAAACCATTAAAATGTATAATTTAACACTAGAAATTATTTTTATGAAAATTGTTGTTTTCAATTAAAACATAGATTTTTTCAGTGTTCGTCAAAATATGAAAGTTATCAGAAAAGTGCCAAAAATTTATCCAAACAAAATTTTTATGTACTTATTCAAAATAAGAATTTAATTTCATTAAATTGAGTATATAAAAGTTTCAAATATTGGTTTTAAAAAGGGATCTCCATTAAAAGGTGGTAAAATTGTATTTTTTGAAAAATACTACTTTTATCTGAAAAAATGAATTTGTTATTATATTATGTCTAGGAAACACATAATATGGATTTGAAAATTATATATTTTATATAAGATTAAAAATTTAGTTAATAATTTTCATAACTTCCTTTTGAACGGCTAGTTTTGTTAAGTTGTGGTGTGCTCGAACTCGGTGTTGCATGTAACACAAATTATTGAATTACATTAATGAGATAAAGTACTATGAAATACATGTGTGTTACACATATGTTGATGATATTTTGGTGCCTTATGTCTAGAATTTTTCTATTAGAGTATATAGGTGGTGAGTCTCAATGTTAAAGCTGGCGGTGATTGGTGATTTGGTCCTGTTTTATCTCTCTAGGATCACGTGGAGACCTCTTTGGGCTATTTCATTTACTATAGATGATTTCTTTATCTTTCTATTTATAATACTTCCTTTTGCTGCTCTATTCATAATTTCACTATTTTTTACTGAGTTACATTCTATGTGAATTTCTCTGAGTTTTTTCTTTTTTTTGTAATGATGATACTTCTATGTTATTTTTGTTCTGCAGGCAGAAGTGAGCTAGTTCAGGACCTGCTTTCATGTGATTTTCTTATCTATGATTTCTTCATTGGCAACCTCTCAGAGTGAAACTTAGGTAATTGCAGGTATAGGATTTATCATACAGCTATTTAGAATTTTTTTAATTATGAACATGTTTATCATCTTTACAATATCATTCAACTTCGGGAGACATGTATCACAATTGATACATGGTAGGGGGATTGTTTGGTTCATACCACATATGATTTTTCCTGTTTAGGGTACTCACATGTTGATGATGATAGTTGGTGAAAAATCATCACGTGGTTAGTTTTTAGTTTTCAAGTTGAAGTGTGTTGTTGCATATTAAATAGTTCATGCATTTAATTTCCAAGGTGGATATTTGGGAATTAATTATTCATTTTATTATTGTTGATTAAATTCAAGTTATATATACTTTTTTCTATTGTGAGAATTTGTTACGTCGTGGAACCACCCAGACATTCCTATCCATCCATGTTCCCCCTAAATGTGTTTCACATATTTCATTCCTCTATTTGGGATGTAGAGTAATTGGGAATATTTGGGAGATCTTGACTTTCATCAGTAGAGAGAGTAGTGAAACCATGTTCCAGATCTGATGTTCTTGCTTCGTGAGGAAATATAAATGCTGGTCCTAGGGTTTTGAGTCCTATGTAGACCTGGTTTGTCTCTCCACTATCATAGAGATATTAGTGAGATATTTTGGTCTTCATGGATTCAGCTTCGTAGATAGAAAAGGAAGGGGGAGAGTTCCTTGCCAATGTGCTTCTTATTTTTTCTTAAAGAGATCAGTGAGCATATGTTCTTGGAACTACTTTGATTCACGGAAATAGAGAATGAGGTTGCAAACATCGACCCCAAAGATTATCCTGATTTACATTCGTAAACACAAAAAATATATAATCTGTTGTGCATTGTGTAAACCTAGATGGAAATGACTTAGCACTAGTTTATAGTGAGTGTTCTTGGGGGTGACGATGAACCTGGCAATGACCCTGGAGTGCGATAACGACGACAAGGGGGTTCTCATTCTTGAACCCTAAGGTCTGAAAATCTTTTACACATGATATCTGGATAGGAACTTGATAATAATTGGTTAATGGTGATAAATCTAGATAGTAGCATTGATCATAGGGTATCTGATCTCCTGAAATCTACATTGAAAATTTTCGTAGCACCTTCTACCTACTTCTTCGACAATGGTCTATTTGA
Organism: Viscum album; assembly: GCA_963277665.1. Classification (NCBI taxonomy): domain Eukaryota; kingdom Viridiplantae; phylum Streptophyta; class Magnoliopsida; order Santalales; family Viscaceae; genus Viscum; species Viscum album. Next base: position 2,086,276,827 of record OY728145.1, read on the forward strand.
GCCATAGTATGGGTGTCTCGGTCCTCTTTAGTATTATTTCCTTTGTCAATTTTTGGGTCTTATGTTTTTTATCTTGTTTATTTGTCGTATATGTCTTGTTATAGTTTCCTTGTCCAGTCTTTCTCTTAATTTACTGCTTCTTGTAATCCTCTATTTTGCATAGTGAAATAACATGATGATCCTACCCCATGAACATTGGCCAAATGGATAAAGCATGTAAATCCTATATTTACCGTTTACTACTTTCCTTTACTTTTTCATATTTATATGACCTATAAAATGATGAATGTTCACAACTTGTTGAATATTAATTTGAATTCGGATTAGAAATTTAAATGGTTAATTAGAAGATGTTTGGGATTTTGTGTTGTCCTGGTTTCAAAACTATTTCATTATTATTCCTTCTTGGTGTTTGATTATGGATATATATGTCAATATGTAATTGTTTCACTCTGTCTCATTTCTATTGTTAATGATAATAAATTGCATGCTTTTGAGTTGATGTAACTACAGATGACCATGTGGAGTTTATATCTTCTATGTGTGTTTGTTGTTCACTACTAAATTAATTTGAATGTATTCATTTAATGTTATGAAATTGAAGCTCAATTTTTTTTCCATTTATCAGTTCACATTTATTAACATGTAAATGAAGATAATTTTCACATTTCAGATTTTAATGAACCAAAACACCTGATAGATATGGGAAATTATTTGGGGACCATCTCTCATGCAGGGGTGCTCCCTGCAATAGAAACAACAGAATAAGTAGACATGAGGAGGGTAATAGTAGAATATGGGTGTCGTAGAAGTGATTGAAGTTACTAGAGGTACCTGAATGGTGGATGGTAGGATTGGACCTTGAGAGTAGTAAAAAATGGAATCAGTAAGACAAATCAGTGGAAGTAGTAGAATTTTGAGTGGTGGTGGTAGGTGGTAGGGGTAGTGGAAGGCATAAAAAAATAGAAAGTGGTGTCTAGTAGTAGAGAAATGAAGGTGATCAATTGTATCAATATTTTTTAACTAATGATAGAAAAAATATCAATAGTATTATAACTATAGATAGGTAGTAGACCTCAAAAACACAATTTTTTTCCAAACTCATTTATATTTTAAAAAATGATTTAATAATAAATTGATCAATAAATTTACATAACTAAAAGTTTATTTATAGTAAATGTGAATTTCATAAAAAATTCAATGAAAAACATGAAATTTTTGAAAGAATTAATTTCAAACAAATTCATAAAAATAAATAAAAATCAAGAATATATTTTCATTGAAAAACATATAATTTTTTTTTATAAAAATATTGTAAATCTAGGAAAAATAAAAAGATGTGGTATGATTTTTCAAAAAGATGTGGTAAGACGTTTCAAAAATATGTCACATCGAAGTCCCCAAAACACAAATGCTTTTTTATTAAAAAATCATGCTCTCAAAATTGTACATAAAAACAATATTTCAAAGTGAGTTCACCATGTGGCATTTTAAAACAATTATTTAAAAGGGAATATAATGTTTAGGTGGGCCTAGATTTTCAAAGAAATATAAAATCAAGTACTTCCTAAATTTAAAAATGAAAACCATAGATCAATAGAACACAAACTCATTCACCATTGAAATTGTCATTCCTCTTACATGACTAACCCAATATTCTACTTGAATTCCAATTCAATTCCATTTTTGTGAGTGCACATAGGTTAGATTTAATTCGAATCAAAACTCTAACAAGGGACCCATTAATTTTCACTCTCCCCTAGGTTGAAAAAATAAAAGATTAATTTTTCACTTCATTGATACAACTTAAAATATTTTCTTTTAAGTCAATTGTACCCTTATTCACCTGAGTTCAATATTCACCTGGCCATAATGAAACCATTTTTTACAAAAGATTTCCTTTATTTAAAAAATTATTATCCAATGGTTTGTGTATAGCGATATGCATTGCACTTATTGAATTTGGATTTTATTTATTCACACAACAGTCCTAATGCACTTCTTCACATAGATTGATTATGGGAATCTAGTTTCCCATCTAATCTAGTTTTAAAAGACTAATATTAGTATCTTTCTAGTTGGATCCACGAAGTTTTTTGTTTTGTAAAGGGTGTGTACCCCATGTTTATGTTCAAAGATTTATTTTCCCTATGTTATAATCCTAATTTCATGCAAATCTATCTCATCTAACTCCCTTTCCTACTTCCTGAAAATATTTTCTATAAAAAATAGTGTAAAACCTCATTCTGTGATCATGAAAATTCATAAAGTTTAGAATCGGTGAAAACCTCATCGCAAGAATGAAATTATCCACTATGAAGGAAATAATTAAAGTAAAAAATTTAATCCCAAAGTCCCTTAGTATTTATTTTTTTATCTTTTCAAAAAAATTAAGTATTTTTGAGTGTGTTTGATGATGTGTATAGTTATTAAAGAAATATTTAGCACTGAAAAGACCCCTATCACCCACACATAAAACCTAATATTCCCATTTTTTAATATTAAGGTGAGATAAAGTTTTGAATCAAAACCAAATTACAATTCAAAATACAAAATAATGCTGAAGGGTTTACATGAAAGTTCAAAAATCACTTTTTTTCACACATCCAAATAGATTTCAATTTTTTTTAAATTTAAAAAATATTATTATTATCTATAGAATTTTTGTTTCCAATTCAGTTCAAACAAAATAATGGTGAGCAATGTTGCAGTAAGTTTCATTTTGAATTTAATGGAATTTTTAGGGTGTATTCCAGGTTGTTAGTTTGGATGGAATTGACTTTTAAAAATCTAGAAAAAAGTAGGATGAGAACTCAATTATAAATATATTTTTATCAATTCAACTTAAATAAATAAGGGGTATTCCACAAATATTAATTCACAGTATCTTGTATCATATGGGAAGAGTAATGAAAGACATAATTGGAAAAGTTGTTAAAGAAATACTTCCCTATTATGTAGTATCATTTTCATTTTTTAGCTAAGACTTCCTTCTATCATTGAGAAGATCCCTCTGGTTGATACTTTTGATGTCCTATAGAATTTAAAATATTTATATAAATATATATAATTTAATACTCAATTATAAATTTAAAATAGTGTTTGAGTTTATTAGGTTTTATCCAGTGAATGTAGTTTTTATCTCCCCCAGTTTTCCATTTTCGATTTCCTTTGTAGTGTTAGAATTATGGTGGGATCATTTTACAGTAGAATATAAGAGATAAAACATGTGATAGTAGAAAAAAATGTTATTAAATAGGATAAGTATCACCAAGGAGAGAAATTTGAAGGAATTGCATCAAGGAGTATTGGTCATCATGAGTGGAATTTATTAAATAATATAACTCAAAAGAAAAAATAATAAGAACCATGGGTTGGTTCCCATGAAAACAATAAGTTTATTTTCCTCAATTAGACTTCAATAATAGATAAAATTTCAAAGAAGAAGATGAATACCCAGGCACTCAGTTTTTCCTGGAGATAAATAATAAAACCATTTATCCAAAATTCAAGTCCCTATTTTATATGAAAGAGTCATGAATGGTTTTGGTTATCTATTTAAAATTTTTGGAATTATCATAAGATTCTCTCCGAACTTCCTCCAACTCATTTAACTCAAGAAATATTATCTCTCTAGTAGAATTAAAATCATAGTTCATGGAATTCACTACCTATAAGTACTTGTGATAAAAATATAAAGGAACATGAAAAGTACTTCTAAAGAATAACCTACAAGAAGAAAACCCTATAAGGGTCATGTAGGTAGTCCTATAAGCCTACAAGTCTTTATACAATTTTATTGACTAATCATTCCTAGAGTTTGAGACTGTCTTGGACAGATTTTTTTTAGATCTATTTGTTTGTAATTTCATCCTACCCACTAGACTATGGGTGATATGTGGTTTCAGTTCATTGCAAACACCCAAACATCTCCATTAAATATTTTAACATATAATTATTGAAATGGGTGCCATTTTATATGATTAAATACTTGGTAAATCTAAACCTCAAAAGAATATTTTTCTTAACAAAGTTAAAAACACTATAATAAATGTTTGTTTTGGGAGAGAAACAATCTCAACATATATTAACATATAGTCTAAAACAAAAAGTATGTAATCATTCCCATAAGAATAAGAGAATACACCCATGAAGTCTAAACCCTAGATATACATATCTTTTTCCTATAGAATTTCCTTTTTTGATAACTTCTATCTTTTACCAACATTCCCCAAACTCTGACATTAGTCACAACCTATGAAAAGGATCCTAGAATCTTTAAATAGAGTGGTCCAGCTAAAACCATTATGCATAAATGTTTTGGTAGTTTTCTCACCTCCCTAGTGTCCACCTTAAGGTGATGAGTCATAGCACATATCCAAAGTATATCATCAGTAATTCTTCTAAATAGTATAGAATCATCCATGGAATAATATTTCATCTCAGAAATAAATTTCATTCTTTTATTATGTGATATATTCTTAGGCATGACACCTTCAGCAAGAAATTTGTCATAGTCTGTATACCAATTATATATCGTCATTTATGTAGAAAATATTTACTCATCAGGGAATGAAGTATTAATTTATTTTGGTTCTTCAACTTGGGTATTGGTTAACCAAGAAAGTTGTTCCTCAAACTCAATCCCAGAAACATTCATATCCATTATTACCAAATCAATATATTGTAATAGAAAATTTAGTCTCATAAGAATTGGTTTGGAATATTTTCAGCTAGTATATATTAGAGTGTAGAGTTTTCTTTGAAAATAATGACCTTGGAACCAACCAATTACTTACTAAACTAGTCCAAAGTAAAAATGATTATATCTAACTCTTTTTCAGATATTTTATAATTATTTTGGGAATCATGTAGTTACTTTCATAAATTATAAACAATTTGAAGAATCTAATCTTTCCCCTTCCCCAAAGCATTACCTACTGCCACATCACTAGAATCACACATCACCTCAAAATGAAACTTCTAGTCAAGGGTAGAGAATATGGGTCAAGATGTGAGTTTATCCATAAGTATGATAAATGGCCCTAAACAAATCTCATCAAACATAATTGGTGTATCCCTGACCACCAGTGAACATAAGAGAGTTGTGATTTTGAAAAAATACTTAATGAGTCACCTATGAAAATGATATGGCCTAATATGTTTCTAATTCCTTTCACATAATTTGGTGGTGGATTCTTCTGGATCACATGAATTTTATAATAATCAACCTCAATACCTATCTTTGAAGACTTATAACCCAATTGAATTTTCTCAGTGTCCATAAATTGAAACTTATAAAATTTTAAGGTAAGGTTTGTTTCCTAATATATCTCCAAAATAATTTGAAAATTTTCCAAGTAGTTTGAAAAGTTACTTATAACTTTTGAGAAATGATCTATTAAAACTTCAATAATCCCCTCAATCATGTCTAAGAAAATAAGCATCATGAATCTCTAAAAAGTGGCTAGAGTGCGACACAAGCCAAAATGCATTCACTGGTAGGTTAATGCCCTAAATGGATAAAATTGGTCTTATCATGATCATAAGGATCTTTGTTAATTTGGTATTACCTAGAATATCCCTCAAAAAACTAAAATAACTAATTCCTAGCAAACCTTTATATAATTTGGTCTAAAAATGGCATTCATAAATGGGTTTTCCTAGTAGCATCATTTGGTTTCCTGTAATCAATGTAGACCATCCATTTTTTTTACTATCCCAATCTAAACTTGATCATTTTTATTATTTATGAAAACTTTATCTCCACATTTTTAGGGAAAAAAATGGGTATTGGTGACCCATGTACTATTTGAAATTTGAAAAATTATTATAGAATCCAATAATCTAAAAACATACTCTCTAACCATTTCATATATGATTGAATTAAATAATATCCATTATTCAACTCTAAGTTTATGGTCTGGTTCTATGATAATGTTTTTCATATTGAATGGACTTATACCCTTAATATCAAAAATATACTGACATAGGAATAATTTAAACTTTCTTAATATTTTCAAGAAAAATTAATCATGGATTTACTCAAAATCAATAGAGATAATATCATGAAGTGTTGAACATTCACCCAGAAAATAATATTTTCAATGATTAAGAAGAGTTTTTAGCTCTAGATCAGGTTCTTTTTCATGAGTTGGTAGACTCTTGGTCCAATTAGGAACAAGTTCATGAACGTGTTTCTTAGAGTGTGTTTTAAAGTTAGAAGGATCATGAATTTCAAGAATAGAATCAAGATTTTATTCACTATTATCCTTAGTGTATAACCCAGTACTCCCTAAATGTTGACCAGATTTCAAAACTTTTCCTCTAAAAAACACATCAGTGCATTTAAAATTCTCATTCTCAGACCTTATAAGGGTTTTCTTTTTATTTATTGGAGGTAATGGTTCCTCTAATTCTCTTAGAAATTCTTTTCAGTTGTAATAGAATGGGTAGCCAGAGTCATATTTCTATCTTTATTTTCCAAAATAGGTTCTTTATTTAAGTTGTGTTTATTCATTTCCTCTTGAAAAAACGATTCATCAAACTCTGACATCACAACTTTTGAAAAAGTTCTACATAAATGGTTTCCTTGATATTTTTCAAGACGCTAAATTCCTCTCTTTATTCCCCAAGATTATAAATTACAATTTTCTTTTATAGATCAATGAAATCTCCTTAAGTGGCCAAGAATAGGCTACCTAGGATTATATGTACTTCATTCTCGCACTCAAAGTTTGGGATAAGAAAATTAGAAGGTAAAAAATCTTCCCAACCCCAACAACTAGGTTATAAACTCTTCTAATCAGGAGGGAAATAGATTCGTTAGATAAATGTAGGATTAAAATGGTGGGTTGTGGTACTCCTAATCCCAGGTGTTGAAACACTGATAAGGGTATCAAATTGATGTTGTCTATAAGGTCAAAAAAACAGTTGATTGCACTACTCTATTCCAAGGTGAATGGGATAAAAATGATCAATTGGATTTGAAGTTTGGGTGGTATCGTATTTTTCCGGACAAAAGTAGATTCCTCTATGAGATTATATGTTGAAAATTCTAATAAGATTTTCTTTTTGGAAAAAGTTTTCTTTAATTCCTTGAGTTATAATGGTTATTGATTTAATACTTAAAAAACATTATTGTGATTTAGAGTTTCTTAAAAATCCTCACAAAATTATGAAGTTTATGTTCTTGGTTCTTTTTTATGTTTTTATTATAATAGAACAATTACAGAAAAAAACTTCAAAATATATTTCATTTCCACAAATTATTCATCAATATTTTTCTTCCCCTTATTTTATTTTATTTTAAAGTAATCTTATTATGGTTTTTAAGTAGAACAGTGGGTTTAAGGTGGTTTTAGTTTTTCTTCCCAGATTAAAAAATTCTTTAATTTCTAAATTTCAGGTTTTAATATCATCCTCATTTTTATTTAGGTAATATTTGGGATATTTCCTAGCTTCTTTGTGGGTTGAGATACAACTCCTAGTTTTAACGACCATGCTATTCTCCCTAGGGCTATGTTTATTGGTTCTTGGTAGTTTACCCTTATCTTTACCTCCAACAGATCTAGTTAATTTTCCCACTTTTTATTCTATATTTTTATCCTAGAATCCATTCGTGCTTTGTCAAAATCACTTTTGGAATTATATTCATCAAACAAACATATCAGCTATTGAAACATCCTCTTTAATCTATTTTTAGAACTATACATTTCAGTCTCTGGATTGGGTTGAAATTGTACCCTAGATTATTGTTTAAATCATGGGGAAGTGATAGGACTAAGAACTCTCTGCTCTCTACATGAATGGATTGGATGGTTATGATAGCCCTAGTTGTAAATATTTGAGAATGGGTCATCCCATGTTTGAATCCAAGAAACATACCCTATAAAATTTTCTATCTATGGAGTATGGGAAGACATATAAAAATTATAATGACAAGATTGTGAGTGCCCAAACATGCCAAAGTGGTGAAACTTCTTCCTATGTGTGTTTGGAGTATTTCTAGTGTAAAATACAGATGGTTGAAATTCTTCTTAGGGAGAAGTCCGGGTTTCATTCCTAAAACCAGTTTTTCTCCTAGATCATTTTTTCTATGGGGTTTGTGCCATGCTGTTGATTTTTTTTAATCTCAACAGTAGTTTTATTAGAGAAATCTATTTTAGATGATTGGTCGACCAATGTTTGATGGTATAGTGTGACACTATTATAAAATTAATCCACAAGAAATTGTGCTATAAATTGTTGGTAAGTCTGTAACCTATGTACCCTTGTAATCCATCCCATTATTTTTGGAATAATTCACCAAAATCTTGTAAAAATCCAATGATTTTTTGTCTAATCTCAAAATTCATCCTCCTAGGGCAAAATCTCTTGACAAAAGAACTCTGCACTTGGTCTGATGAATCAAATATTTCATCATAAATATATTAGAATTTTTTTTTCATTTCATTTCAATTAAAATAAAAAAAACTCATATTTAACTCCTGTTTAATAAATCCTCAAAGATAAAGTTTTTACACTGTACCATAAAAGTCATTAATGAAGTCCTGTGAGAAATTATTAGGTAATTATTGGAACGATGGACGCATGGAAAAGTGGGATTGCTTAATATTAAAAATTCAATACCTATTGGTTCTACTAAAATATGATGAGTTTCTTGACACTTTAGTAACGTGATACTCTCTAAGCCTAACTCTATTTATTAAGTATTTTCTGGGTTGCAGTGGATTTACATTTCAATATTTTGTCGAAATTTCCACTATGTTGATTATTTTGATTTAACTAAATATATTCTATTTAAATTTTATTAATGAGTTTTGTATCACTAAAATTTTATTTTATTATAGGTATGGATCCTTCTAGGTATTCAGATAATGACCTGATTTTCAGTCACAAACATTTTAAACATATTTGTTTTGAATTTTTTTTACTATTTTTTGTAAATGGTTATGTGGTTTTGTTTTGATTTTTTTTGTTTATGTTACTTGGTTGCATGTTACCCTCTAGAATAAGGTTCCAAAATTTGATCAGGTCCTTAATTTAATATACTATGTTGAGGCAAGTTAGTTATTTATAAATACGATTAAATACAAGTAATGTTATGAATAGGGGTCGATCTATCTGGAAGGACTTCGAAAGATGTGTTTGACCGTGTTGAAAAGCAATAACAACTATAAAAATAGTAACAAGAATACAATAGTAGTGAAGTGAAAGAATAAAATAGTGGGGGTTATAATGTTATAGTGAGAATAACTAGAATCCAAGGGAAAATAAAAAACATCACAAGAATTATGGAAACACTCACAAGAAAGTAAGGAATAATCCAAATATAAAGAAAAAAATTTGGTTGGATGGATTTTATTTTTTATTCTAAATTTAATTTTATGACTTCATTCATGCATAAATGTTTCTAAATATAGTATAAAGATGTTTTCATGTTTTATATAGTTTTTAACTTGTGGGTGGATGGATCATATAGTCTCTCAACTACAACATCTACTAACCCACACAATGATGATACTAGTTTTACATAAAAAACAACTACTCATTTGACCCTAATGTTCCACCATCATATAAACTATCATATTCTTAGATGGACTTCCAAATTATAAGTAGTGAGATAAAAAATGATAACATAAATTTTTCTCTCTAGTTCATATAAATTTATGGATATTGACTACATAATGAATGAAATTGTGGGTAGTTTTCAGTAGCACATTATTCTTGAATGAATATAAATTATCAATAGAAAATTACCATTCCCTCATGTTAGTTTTGTCAATGACCATTATTATGTTCTAATAATATTATATTAAATTCAAAAAATAAAAATAAAAAAAGGTAAATATGGAAACAAGAAGAATGAAAATGTTCTTTGTGATTTGTTAAATAGTTCTTCTCCAATGAATCTGCAATAAATTCCTCATTCTCTCTCCATACTTTCATCCCCCATCCTATCATGTGTTCTTAACCTCTCTTGTTACTACCCCTATCCCCTCTATATCTCTTTAACTTTTCTTCATCATCCTTAATACAATGTGAATGTTCAAATGATCCATTCTCATCTCATGGTAATGAGTTCTCAATTTTCTTGCGGGGCTCCACATGCATTTTTTACTATTCATTTTCTTCCCCGACTGGTGAAAAAAAACCCAAGGTCCTCTAATAGAATGTGGAACTCCTCAAATTTCCATGCCATGAAGTGACCATGATCCTAATCGCAGATGATATCCATAGGGAATTCTTTAAGGGATTTTATTAATACAATAGATAATGATCGAATATTTTTTACCTGATTCAACCATACTAATAAAAAAATGTATATTTGACTTGAGATAATATTTTCTAGTTTGAGAAACTTACCATGCTATCTAATCTTAGATTTTAATATTTTGATTCAATTACCTAACCTCCATCAAACCTTAGGTCCCCCGAAATAATCATCTAGGTAAATTTTAGTGCAACCCAACTGTATCTATTCATCATTGGATTCATTTATATTTTAATTAGACTTACCTTTGACATGTTTGATTTAATAAAAATATACTACAGTTATTCAATGAGATCTAGTTATTCTCAAACACTACATATTTTGTGAATTAAATAGAGAATTTATGTTCTATTGTTCAAGCTTGGCCTCTCTGGTCACTGGGTTCAGTTATGGTTACTACCAATTTCAACCAAACACCTCCAAATAGAGGATACAATCACTTATTTAATCTTCACATGACTCAAGTTCATCAAAAGTATTTAGAAATTTCTAAAATGTAGAAATTACATCCAGAACACTCTGTGTACTTCAAATAAAAAAGGAAACTACAACCATTCAAAAGAATTGTGGTCCCAAAAAACATCAACCTTGCATAAAGAATATGCAGTGAAATATGTATTCTAAGACACTGAAGACAAAATTTTTAATTATCTTAATAAAAACATAGATCAATACTAGAGTTATTTTAGTCTTCATGGGGGTTGAGATGATATTACTTCTTATTTAGTTGGAATTATGTTTTCAATAGCTTAAGCCTAATAAAGTAAGCTTGTAAGGTCAAATTAAATTGACAGACTTTCATAATTTTTTTTTGAACAAAATGAATGAACTAATCTTTGTACTTGATACCATAAAATAATAGAATTAAAACTTCCGTCTTTGGTTCATACCTGTATGTAGAGACCAAAAAAAAACAATTATCTCACCCAATATGATTTTCACGAACACTGAAAATTTGATGTGTTCCTTCATTCTGTTAAGAAAATCTTTCGATAAAAACTAGGGGTTGGTAAAAATTTCACCCAACATGATTATATCACTAAAAAATCATATTTGGTTCATGATTTTCATAAACCAGGGGTTGGTGAAAAATATATATTCCATGTTTGGGTTTTAATATTCAACGAATAGGATCTGTGTTGGTTATCCACCCAACATCAATTTCTGGCTTAGTGAAATCAGAATCTCAACACTCAGATATCCCTGAAAATGACAAACTCAAACCCCTGGTTCAATTCTACTTTAATTGGTTGAAAATAATTAAATTATTTATAAAATTATGATATATAATTCTAGTTCATATTCATCAGTGGATCTCAAGTGCATGAATTTGGTTTCTTTAACCATGGTTCGGTGGATCTATGTGGATGTTCTTCTTAGCTATGTAGAACCTCATCCAACATCTTTCATGTTTGAAACCTAATTTATTTTCTTATTTGGTTTTGATTTGTTCAATGATGAATGTAATATTCTTTGGAAATTTTTAGTAGTGTTAGGATGAATTTTGGTGGTAGGTTATGGTGGTAGTGTTATGAGGATTCAGTTGCAGGTGATAGTAGTATTTTTCTAACAGTAGGAGGGACGAATTAGTAGTAGAAGCAGGTAGGGAGAGAGGAATGGTAGTAGGTGAGTGTGGAAGTAGATGTTGAAATTAATATATTTAGTAAAAATCTTGGTGGTAGTACTTTACCGTATTGATAGAAAAAAAATGGTTTCGGTAAGAAAAAATATTGGTGATAGTAGGCTTTTGAGTGCTGACAGTAAGTGATAGGAGTAGTGGTAATTGGTAAACTGTAACAAGTGTTGATTGGCTGTAGAAAATGGCAGGGGATCAAGGTATCAATAGTTTTTGACTAACGGTAGAAAATTATAAATGTTAGAAGAACCACCAACTAGTAGAGGACCCTAAAAACAAAAACAAATTGTAGACTCAATTATATTCTGAAAAATGATTTTATTGAAAAAGTGATCAATAAATTTATCCTAATAAAAATTCAGTTCTAGGAAATGTGAATTCCAAAAAAAAATGTTCAATAAATGAATGTATTTAAATTAAATGATTAATTTAAAAAAAATACATCAAAATCATCAAAATAATTTTAAAAATATATTTTCAATGAAATACATAAAATTATTATGCATAAAAATATTAGAAATCAGAGAAAATAAAAATTGATCATTTACTCTCCCAAAACACATGTTTTATTTAATATATCCATTGAAAAACATATTGAAAACTAAATTAATCAAAAATTCAATAATCCCTCATTTTAACCACTTTTCATCTAAATAATATTTTAATTCAATAAAAAATATGTGATAATATGTGTTAAAAATAAGCCATATCCATCATCGACCACCACTCTATGGTTATTTTGTGGCATATCTTGCTAAACATCTTCAGAATGAATCTGATTAAGATACTAACCAAGATCCATTATAATAGAATGTTAGGGACCCTAACCCAAGGCTCAAATTTTTTAAGGTCACTTAATTAATTAATTTTTAACTGATTTCTCATTGTCTATCCAATTAAAATAGTGGTGAATACAAGAATTATGCATAATCCTTCCATATGTATCTATCCCATAACACTACTACAAAACACACCTATAATAACTTAGAAATTTATCAACACTCAAAAAATGTGTTGAGAAAGTCTGTATTTATCAGCGCTAAAACAAGCGCTGATAAAGTGAGACCTTTATCAGCATTTTTTATTTAGCGCTAATTAAATATCACCTTTATCAGTGCTGATAAATGGTAACATTTATCAGTGCTTTATTAGAGCTGGCAATGGTCTACAATAAAATGAAATAATTAAACAAATAAAATTCATTTTTAAAAAAAAATTCAAAAATTAAATATTTATATTAAAAATGAATTAATTGAATATACATATGTATAAATTATAAAAATTAATAAATATTATACATTAAATATATATAAATATAAAATGAAGAAAATTAAATAATTTAAAAAAAAAATTAAAATGAGTAAATAAAGAAAAATATTAAACATTTTATTAATTAAATAATTATTGAGAAAAATAAATAAATTTAATATACATATATATAGATTAAAAATATTTATAAATAATATATAATAAATTTAGATATATAAATGAATATATAATTAAATAGAAAAATTAAAAATAAATAAATTATATAATTATATAATTTTTTTTAATGAAACAATTATTAATAAAAATGAATATGTATAATATATATATATATATTAATTATAAATAGTAATAAATAATATATATTAAATATAAATATAAATAAACTGAATAAAATGTTAATTAAAAACATATTAATGTCTTATTCATTTTTAATGTTGTTTGATTTTTCAGTTTAACATATATCAAATGTCATGTGTTACATTGATTTCACACACACACACACATAATTAATGCAGTTTTATATATTAATGTGTAGACAAATATATTTACACAATATATAAAAACACACACACACCTAATATTTATGTAATTTATTCAAATTTATTTAAGATTATATATCCACTAATAATGTTAAAAATATATTTGTAAATAAATATTTATAAATAAATATATTTATAAATATTTATTTACTATTTTTATAAATTTGTAAATTTATAATTATTATAAATAAATATTTTTTTTAAATAAGTATTTATATAGTTATAAATAAATAATTATATATATTTAATAATTATGAAATTTTAATAAATTTATTTAACTAAATCCTTTATCAGCGCTAAAAAAGCGCTGATTAATATCGATCTTTATCAGTGCTAAAAAAGTGTTTTTAGAATGAATCTTTATCAATGATGAAAAAATATTTATTATCATCATTTTTTAGCAGTTGTAAATATTCCCTTTATAAACGTTTATCAATTTAACGCTAAAAAAGGTATATTTATTTGCTCTTTTCAAAAAACATTCTTAACATTTTTCCAGGTCTATTTAAAAGAACCCTAATCGGTACTCACTCAGTCATGATTCTCAAGATCTTGTGGAACTCCTCTACTATAGGCATGACTCCTCTACATTCCCTCAGACGAATCAAGGCTAGAATTCGATGTATATTATTTTCTACTTTTCATCTATCATTGTTTTATCTTTTCGGTTCCATGTTTTGTGTTTTGTGTTTTGCGCCGTTCTTAACCATGAAGATCCCTACATCTCCTCTCCACACCATTGTTGTCACAACTCCTCTAGGTTCATGTAAGGATCATAAAGTTGTACCATTATATTAGTCACCAGTTTTTGTGTCCTGTAATGATGAAATGAATCGTAGTATTCATTTTTAAATTGTTTACCAATAATCTGGTGAGGGAAAATACAAAAAACCAATAAATACTCTTTCAATGCTTTCTTTTCCTATTAGGAAATGGTATAAAATCATGATGGATTTCTTGAATAGTTTTTCAAGATAAACAAAATAGAAAGATGTAGTGTTGGTTATAGTGGATCACCTAACTATGATGAAAAAATTATTACATATTTAAGAGGCTTCCTTCATTGATGAAATTGATTAATTGTATGTCACAGAGATGATAATTCTTCTAGGTGACCCATCTAGTGTTGTATATGATAGTGATATGATGTTCTTATCTTGTGTATAGAAAGGAAATTAATTTTTCAATGAGGTTTTGGGTGAAATTTTATACTTCCATTATTCCACAGACTAAAAATAATTATAATCAGACTATCTTGATATTGGAGGATATTATTTGAGCCTTAATTCTTGACTTCCGTGACTCCTGGAAGGATTAACTTTCCTTGGTGGAATTATCTAATAAAAATAGTTACCAATCACTTATACAGATTGAATTGTATGAAGAATCATATTAAATAAATTTTCACTATCCTTTATATTGGATAAAGATAGAATAATTTCCTATGAGTAGCCCAAGTCTTGTCCGATAAATAAAAGTCCGAGTGATGTTAATTCA
The DNA here is from genome assembly GCA_963277665.1 of Viscum album. Taxonomy (NCBI): domain Eukaryota; kingdom Viridiplantae; phylum Streptophyta; class Magnoliopsida; order Santalales; family Viscaceae; genus Viscum; species Viscum album. The sequence continues at coordinate 2,086,292,044 of OY728145.1, forward strand.
AAAACATTTTTAAACTACTCAAATTCAACCAAAGTCCTTTAGTAATCATCAAAGGCTACCCTTGTAATTTATTGTTAATGATCATGTGTTTTATTATATTTCCATGATATTGGTTCACTAATGGATTAGAAATAGGAGGAAATTAACCACATAATACATCAAACCTTTTAAAATCCTTTGAAAATTCAAGGAAATTTATTTATAGCTAGCCTTACAAATATGAAAACCCAATGGTTGAATCTATTCCCTCATGAATATGGTTGAATCTTAATGAGTATGAAATGCTTGAGGCGGTGAAGGGTTTAAATTCCCCATCTTATATAACCATGTAAACCCCTTTAATGTTAGTATCATACTCTCATTTTGGGTGTATTTTGTGTTAAAGGGGAGTTAAAAGATTTTTTATAAGATTTGATAGGAGAGAGTGGTAAAGATAAATAGGTACCCTTGTGCGGTAGGCATTAAGTACTAGATGGAATGGAACCAGGTACCGGTTGATAGGCTAGTGTAAGTAGGGCCACTGTTAATAAAACCATGAACCGAGGGACCTAGTATTATGTATAGGGTGGTACTTTGTATATTTGATTAGTGATGAGAGTTTTTGATGTTTTTATTCATAGTAAACACATATACTATGTAAACTGTATACCATTACCATGTGGCTAGGTTAATAATGACTACTAGTTCCTTATTCTGGTGGTTTAGCGTGAATGATGTCTTGTTTTGGTCTCAATTGTTGTGAGTAATATTTTAAAATGAAATTGTTTTGATAATTAAAATGATTTCCTTTAAATGGTATCATATTGAAAAAAATGAGTTTCAAAAGAAAATGTTTTAGATTGAAAATTTGGTAAATTATTGTGTTTGTTTATAAATTGGTAAGTGTGAGCCTCGTTATTCCTTATGAGTGTTTGCATATGAGTGGGTATGTGGGGAATTGATTCTGGACCAAATTTTTTGATTTTTGTATTATTCGTAATATGCAACCTAGAAAGGTCACTAAAGTTTCTAGTGGGTCTTTCCTTGTTTCTAGTTCTCCTCAGTTGCTACCCATATTATGTAGAAATATAGGTTCATTAAAGGCAGTGAAGTGGCTTGAGATAGTTGATAATTTCCTCAGAGTTTTGGGAACTCCCAAATCTTCTATAGTTTATGATGTTCTATGTCTGCTTTGGGGTCCATATTTTTAAGAATCAGAGTTGTTTTCCCCACCAATGATGTAGTTTGGGATGAAATGGGAAGTTTTTAAGTCCATATTTGTCTGATGTTTTATACCTAAGGAGGTGAAGATGAAGAAAATGGAATATCTAATGAGTTTCCCACAATGTTTTCGGATACTGAAGGGTTATGTTGAACACTTCCAAGAGTTGGTTTCCTTTTCTCTGGAGGTGGTGTCATAGGATCTATTGAAAGCTTATCTTTTCATTGGGGGTATTCATCCAGGGATCCAAAAGTGTTTTCTCTTCTCTGAGTATCTTCATTTTGAGAATTTAGTGGAGGAAGTGTTTTTGGATGAGTTTTTGTGAAAGAACCATATAACACATTTCCTCAGTTGTTGTCTACCGTTTTGGGGTGAAGACATTCATAATTTCCTCGTTTTTTATTTTATGGTTGTTTTAAGTTCATATATCATTATAAAAGTACAATGAAATCATTATTTCATAGTTCAAATGATTTTTTTGAATGTGAACCTTTAAATAGTTAGCCTTACATGAATTATTTATCCCCTTTATATCGTGCCTGTTTAAGATGTCTATTTTTTATGAAAAAAGACTCTTTGTGCTTTTTTTCGGGTTCGTTTTTCAATTTGAGATATTTTTTTGTTTATTTTAAAAATTATAGGGTTTAATCTGATTAGAAAAAATATGTAAATGGAGACGTGTACTTCATTAAAACTTAGGGATTGATCCATATGTTATTTGAGACATGTAGAAATCAGTTGCACCTCAATTCGATGCACGATGTTACCACTGTGGATCAATTTTTCATACGTTTGTAAGAATTAGCTTCTCCTAAAAGCCAAAAAACACAATAAAATTATTTTGATACTTTATGAAAATGATCCCTAAGTGATTTGAGACATGTATGAATCAGTCACACCTCAATTTGAAGCACAGTGTGACCGATATGACTCTAAGTTTATGTTTTTATTTAAAATTGACATAAATTTTAGTAATAAGGCCAACTGAACATCTTAAAACCTAGAAAACACATTCAAATTATTTAAATACTTTATGAAAATGATGCACAAGTCATTTGAGACGTGTTGGAATCAGGCTTACCACAGTCCAATGCACGATGTGCCTGGAATGACTCAAAGTACGTCTTTTTATTTAAAATTGACATCAATTTTAGTAAAATTAACACTTTCTATTAATTTATTTCTATATATTATTACTAACATAATAATTTATTTCTTATACAATTGCATTATTTTTCTTGATCAGGGTTGGTTTGTTCAGTAATAGCATGAGTCAGGTTAAGATTAAAAGATAAATGAACATTGATGTTTTTGAATGTATGTAATAATTTTTATTTATATAATTGTATAAACCAATGTTTGAAATGTCTAAAATATAGTGTTTTTTTCACGAGTTTATGTTTTAAATTTCATTGCATTTAAATCCTATATTGTGACTTGTTTTTGTTGATATCTTGTGTCTTTCTGGTGTTACGATGTGCAGTTATTGAACAATGCAATGGTGTTGTGGTGTGTTATTACAGCACACTACAGAATGACCCTTTATCAGTGCTTCCAAAAGCACTGATAATGGACACCTTTATCAACACTTTTTCAGCACTTATAAAAGGCCAGGACATTTAACCTCACTCATATAGTCAGCACTTTTATAGCACAAATAAAGGATATTTATTTTATTGTTAAGGGCCTATTTTTTAGTAGTTCATACAACATCACTTCACATAGAATGTTCAATAGACAAGAATGTCCTTGTTTTTTAACACAGGGGTGTTTAAAATCCCATGTTAAAGTTGTTTTCCTTTGTTTACTACATGTACTAAGCCTGAAAAATATTGTTTCCCTACCAAACCATGCATCCTCACCCAATTCTAACTCAAAATTCCATTATATATCTCAACTATCACCTTTTATACCATTTTTTCATGACCCCCTTGCGCTAATTTTTCCCCTACTCAGCTAAAAATAGATAAAATAATATAATGATTTCCAAATCCTTCCCTCAGTTGGTTGTGGGTTGTCGATTGGAACTGAGGGTATATAAATCACAAAAAGAGAGATATTAACCTTTATATAAGTTTGATGACCAAAAAATAAGATGATAAAACCACCAAAAAAAACCACACATAAATAAAAAAGCAATCCAAATACATGATGTAATTTCATACATAATTGGATACAATTGAAAATAAAATAAAAAAAAAGACAAATCCTGGGTAATGACCAAATAGCTCCAATAACTCTGGAATAACTCCTCAAACTAATAATATGTATCTCAATCACCAACGAACTCACACTGGCCTTATATATTCATAGGTTGACCATAAAATGTATACTCAATAGGATCCTCCTTGAAACATCTTATGTAAAATGTAAAAGTAACATACTAAAACCCTATGAATAAGTAAATGAAACTGACTTTTCAACTAAGCATGGATACTATTATTTTCTCTTCCTCACTATGGATCACTCCCCATATAATTCATATAAATAATTCACATTATATTGAAATCATATATATATATATATATCAAACTAACCTGCTTACACTTCTCTATGGATTTTTTTCTCTCATACCCCAATAACTAAATCCCATGAACACCCCTCCTATAATTAATCTTACACCTCATGAAATTGTATCACATCCATTTTAGCATCATGTTAAGCCTAAAATCTCATCATCATATCCTAGTAGTAACCAAGTGTATGGCCATAAGCCACTATTTCATGTGTGCGTGCATTATAACTCAATCCCTCATAATCTATGCACACATACTTGCGAGAATCTGAAACCACCACATCTTGATACAAGTATGTGTTGTAAATCAATCCATTACATTCCACACTTAAATTTATAGTAAAACCACAATCCATTAATTCCCTGGTAAGAACACACCTTATACCATAATCTATCATAACCTTAGATATGCCTACTAATCATTGTCTAGAGAGAGAGGTGGAGATGTAGGAGTCATAAATCCATTCCTTCACTATCCTGGATGTCGTAGAAAACATACCCAAAAAATTGGGGGTTCTATTTTACCAACTAATGTGGGTGGGGGTATTATATGAAATCAAAAAATATAAATAATATCATGCACAAACCATAGTGAGGAAACTACCTAGACTTAGAATCATTTACTGCTATCATTGCACATGACCATGACCGCCACTTGTAAAGTGTAGATATAAAATATTAATATAGGAATAAAGTTGAATATTAATTAATTTTATTTCATTTTCATTTACGGGATTAACATCTTGATCTTCTCAGGCTGGTGCTTTCATCACCATAAATTTTCTTCTTATATTCTTAAGTGTGTCATCATCATATATGAACTATATGAATGAAAACCATTCATTTATTATTTTATTTATCAATTCAGAATAATTTGTGTACATACTTGACCTAATCTATAAACCCCATTTTTTTTAAAGAAAACTATGTTTAATAGTTTATACAACACACGACACAGATCCTAAATGAACCATAAAAATATATGACCATTACAAGTAGGACACTAAATTGGTGGTTATAAACTTGATTAACTAATTTATAAAAAAAATATAATGGAAATAATCAATATAAATTTATTTAAAATTTATTAGTAAATATGAACTTAATATTTTAATAGATAATTTATTCTTTAAAAACATGTTTTCTTTAAAAATATTTTTTATTAATTTTTCTGAGAAAATATTATAATTAAATTTTGGAAATTTTAAAAAACCTATTTTATAAAATGGAAATAATTTTTTAAAACAAAAAATCGAAATTAAATTATTATAAAATTTTGGGATTTTTATGAAATTATGAATTTTTCAGTTAAGAGTGAAAATTACTGATTTTCCAAATATTGTCATTTATTTTCATCAAATTAAGTAATTGAAAAGTCAAATTATACTTTATATTTATTTTTAAATTTAAATATGAACCATTTATTTATAATAATATAATAAACTTTATTTCAATCAATAATTTTCATGATTTTGGTATAGGGTTATTTTTATGCTAAAAACGTGGTTTTCTACAAACTATTGTTAATGTGCATAAAGTTTATCCATTTTAATAAATTAATATAACCCTATTAAGGAAATATCTAAATAAAATATATATATATTATATACCTATAAATATTAATTTAAATTCATATAATGATGATTTATAGTCAAATATTTAACATATGATCACCTATTGCTTGAAAAATGGATTTATTGAGAAACCATTTTGACATGTTTTTAGAATTTAATTTTAAATTAAATTATTTAAATTATGTGAATTTAATTTATTACATCTGATTCCATATTTTAATGTAGAATAATGGATATTAGTTAATAAGTTCAAAGTAATTTTTCATCATAATGAATCATAAAAATAATGAAAATTAATTACCATGGTTAATATTAAAATGAGTTTCCTAGGAGGTTAAACTAAAATGAAAAGGGTTAAAATGACTTGAAAACTTGATTAATTTTTATTTTATGTTCATATTTCTAGCTTATGTCTTCTAAGGTTCCAGTATAGGCCATTTTTTATCCTTTTGGTGTGTGAAAAACATGGGTATATCTTTTTCATCTTAAAATTTCCAAGTGTGTCCTCTCACCCACATATAAAAGGGAACCTACTATCCTCTCCTTTACACACATTAAAATCCTTGTGTTTTTCTAAGGACTACCCAAACAAATTATTTAATTCCCACACCATTTCATAAGGGCCTTATTGTTATTAGAAATCCAATCTTTTGAAGCTTTAGTTATAATCTTAAAGAGGTGGTCCGAAGAAGAGGTATCTTTCCTAATCGAGAATAATTGTTTTATTTATTCTTATACCTCCTTAAAATAATAATAAATTATTATTATATAGTAACATTAATATCTACCACAAATTTATATTTCATTATAATAATTACATAACCTAAATTCATATCCTCTTCCATCAAATGGGAAACAAAACCATTGTTTGTGTGTGCGGAAGACTACTGCCTCACGAATCGATGTAATTTATTTTCCATAATCACTTATCATGGATGTTCATTATGATAAATTTAATGTTTATATATTATATTCATAAAATATTAATCATTATGGAAGCTTAATAAATCCTATAATTTTTTACCCTGCCATTCATTGAAAAATGATAATGTCGTTCGTCTGTATGGTGGACTACTTCCTCGCCAAGCAACATGATTCATTTTTTATATGCCCATCACATGGATATAATATATATGTTTATTTAATGAAATAATATTATATTAATTATATAATTACCTTTATATAAATATAAAATAATACTTACATTATTTCCATCATGATTGGTGAAAAATTGAAATGTTGTTGTTGTGTGTGTACGACCTACCGTCTCCAAGATTATAACATATTTCATTTTTCATAATTTTTTTTGGTTTATTGTAATATTATAATTTATGAATAAAAATGAGAGTTATGTCATGATTATTATTCTATATATTATGAAATAATAATATCTTTTACCTTAGTCAACTTACCAAAGTGGTTTTGGACATATGTGTTGAATATCATCTAAACATATGATGTGAAATTAATTGGTTAAGTATTTGAATATGACATTGTAAAAAATAAAATAAAAGGAATAATAAACATGAAATTTTTTATTAAGTAATTAAATAATTATCATGATTCTATTATTCAAAAAGATAAGGCATGCACATGATGATTCATGCTCAGGGTAAGGGGTCTCTTTAAAACAACATTGTCTTTGGGTTATGGACTTTATCTCTCTAACTCACTTCATATTTCTATTTGCAGTTATGGAGTGCTTTTAAATTATGTATATATTTCTCTCACATATATAAATTTCTTATTATTCCTCCCTTTTATGGGTTAATATATTCCTCATGATCACTTCTCAAATGCCTTAATTATGAAATTTCACTGGATTGTGATGTGAGGAAAGATTATGAAACCCATTTTCATTTCATCAGTAATTATTATGTTTATTCATTATTAATGATTTCATTTTTTTAGAACACATAAATCATCAACATTTTATTATCTGTATAGTTATAAATATCTCTAATTCATTGGGTATGTATTTATTCCATTGATGATTATTTTATGAGATTAGAGAGCAATATTAATACATTATGGGACTTTGTCCACCATGAGATATTGTCTAGGATGTTAGCCTTGACTCATGTTTTTGTCATGTTTTATATTGTCGCCAAATTTTCTATGTTACCATGATCTTATGATACCATATTTTTATAGTTATTTTGATTACTCCTGATCCTTCTATTTTATGATATTCTGTTATAGATTTGACTCATATGTTATGGTTTATTATCATGTTTATTCCCTTATTGGGTATTTAGCTCACCACATTATTTTACGTCTTCCCCAAGTTATCCCGTGAAATTTTAGAATCTCAAAGTAACTTCGGAGAAAATTGTGAATAATTAAATAAATATATTTTTTAGTTTCACTTGATGTATTATGAACCTATTCTTCCAAATATAATTGGACTTTTTGATACTTTATTTGTTTTAATATATATTTATATTAAAAATCATGCAATTATATGTGTAAAAAGGCTCAGGTCATTATTTTTGGTATCATAGGATGGTCTAGTATTTTTGTGGGATTAGGACTAGAAAGAATTATTTTTAACCCTAGGGATATTGTATGAGGGTAAGAATAAGTAAAAGAAAATATATTTTAATTTTGGTGAAGTACAAATCATGTGGGTTTTAAGAAGCTACATATCTTTTTGTATATTATAATTAGATATGGATTTGGAATAGTAGTACCTATGGGTAATAACTCTAAAAAGGGTGAATTGATATAAAATCAATCAACACCTAGTGCATGAAAGAAGGCCTTGATACACAACTAGTTTGACTCTCCCAGGGGATTTGTTTTAGAAATTCACAAAAATTTTAAGAACCATTATGACAGAAATGAAAAAATTGTTAGGTTATAAAACCTAATAAAAAACATTACCGTTGATAACCTAGATTAGAAACTAGAGACTCATAATTTAGTATATACGTATCATTAATAATTTTTCCCTAATAAGTTTATATTCTTATATTTTTTAAGTTAATTTACTCTCATTTTTTTATTATTTTTAGTTAATGACAGTAAATATGAGAAACTGTGATAACAACTAATATGATGAGAAATGTGGCGATTACCCAAATAATATGAAAAAACATATGGGAGTGGGAGCTATGAAATTCATGAAGTTAATGTCTCAACTAGATCATGTTATGAAAAATAACATGAATCATTCCAAACACACTCCTTATATTAATAAATAAAAATATTCAATTGATTTTTTATGTGGCAGAGGACACATAGATTTAGTGTATCTTCTAATCCCCTCATCATGGATTAATGGATTAAATACATTGAAAATATATTATCTATACTTTAATGGTCTAATTAAGAGATATTTGTGTGGTATATTTATAGAATTTAGGTAGAAGCAGATTAGTGGGGGACATAAATCAATAACATGATGTCCAAAGAGTATATAGACCCCATGTAAATGGAAGAATTCAGGAAAATAATTTTCAACAAATATTTTCCCCAAAACAGTCCATCCTAAAATGGATAGGGAGTTCCTTAGACTAAATAGAAAGGAATAAGAGTCTATTAATGGATATGAGGAAAATAATATAAGGATTTCATAAAATACCTCTCTCTTTGTTATCAACAGAAAAAATTAAGGTCTTCCATTTCGTTAGTGGGTTAAAGCCATGTATACTGAACTCTTTAGAAATTTTGGACTTCGAAATCTATAAAGAGATTGTATATTGTGCCCTCAAAGTTGATATATAGACTAGTGACTCTTAGTGGTCTCATGGGACTCGATAAAAAAATATAAAATGATGTTTTATTTAGGAGTATCAATAGATAACTCCCATAGATGGAAAAAAACCCAAAATACCACTTTTCAAAAGAGTGATAAGAAGAATTATAGAAATTATTTGATGGTAACTGGGAGATGTTTCAAATGTGGAATAGAAGGGAATCAGGCTAATTAGTTTTTAAGATATGTAAAGAAAATTTCTAATGTTGAAGAATAAAATAATATTTAGATCAACACTCAACATGAGGTGTAGTGTTTCAAATAAAAAGAATAGAGACACTTTGCAATCCAATTTCCTAATCCAAGTGTTATCGTAGATGATTAATGAAAACCACCTATATAGTTTAGAGAGAAAGGAAGTACATATTCGATAAATAATTATGAGGTACGTTCTAATAATGATATGGGGATAGGTATGATAGTTATTCATTCATGAATAGAAAATGTAAATTTTTTTCTAGTTCAATACATTCTTTAATATCTTAAAAGATTAGTAGAACCATTCAAGAAACACTAAAAACATGGGGGTTGATCTTTCTGTGAGAATATAAAATAGAGAAATGGATACATCCAAAATATATAAATCCTCCCTAGTTAATGATTGGGGAAAAAATCTTATAGAAAATATCATATTTATTTTTTTAGTGGAGTCTGATTCTATATTGAGTATATATTGATTATACTTAAAAAATCCAACATCAATTATTGAGAGAGGGAGAAAAATCTCCACATACGAAGTCATCCATTGATTATATAAAAGTTTAAGGAAGAATATGAATCTCCCCTGGAAAATTTTATTCAATCATGGATATTATTTTCTTATTATAAATCTTATCTACCCTCAATGATTGATACAATGAATAGAATCATTCTTAAATACTTTTCTATTTTAAGGGATTATACTAATATATGCCTAAAGAGTTGTCTGGTCTTCCTCATGATCATGAGGTTGAATTATCAACAAAAATTATACTTGTATCTTTTGAAATTTTGAATACTACATATAGAATGGCCATCATTGAGTTGAAATAACTAAAAAATAAATTACTAGTGAATATAAAAAATGGTTTTATACATCTATGTACTTCACTTCGGGGTGTTCTATCCATCTTCTTTAATAAGAATGATGGGTCAGTGCACCTCTATATTGATTATTGTGAATTAAGAAAAATCATGATAAAGAACAAGTATCACATACCAAGTTTAGATGACTTATTCTATAAACTATGTGGGGTATATTATTTCTTTAAGGTGGACCTTCGGTTGGGATATCACAATTTTAGGGTGAAGAAGGAATATATTCCCAAAATTTATTTTTGAACAAGTTATAGAAATTATTAGTTCATAGTGATGCCTTTTAGACTCAATAATTATCCAAAAATATTAATATAATTAATGAATAAATTCTTTAAATAATACCTTGACAAACATTTGGTAGTCTTTATAGATTATATTTTGATTTAATCCAAAAGCAGTGAGGAGAATGTCGAGCATTTGAGTATTGTGCTAAAGGATTTGAGAAAGGAGAATCTATATGAAAATATAAATAAATGTGAGTTATAAATGAAAAAAGTATCATTTTTAGGGAATATTATCACCATTGAAGGGATATATATAGAGACCTATAAGATGAATTCAATTGAGGACCAGCTTATAACATCATCTGTAATAAAGATCCGTAGTTTCCTTATACAAGATGAGTATTGTATAACATTTTTGAGAAAATTCTCATTGTTTTAAAATCCACTAACCAAGATAACAAAGAGGTGATTTAATTTTTTCTAGAATAGTTAATGTGAAAATATTTTCAAAGAGTTGAAAAGAGGCTTATTACTACACCAATACTTAAAACTATTCATAGGTAGGAAATATTTCACGGAATATAGAAACACATAAAAGAAGTTATTGGGTTGGGTAATAATGAAGAATGAAAAAGTGATAGACTATACTTCAAGGTAGTAGAAATTTAATGAGAATAACTATTCCATACATGATCTAGAGTTAGATAAAGTTATCATTGCATTGAAAATCATGGTGTATTATCTTTATGGGGAGAAGTGTGAAATATATATGTGTGTCATATTAGAATCAAGTATAAATTCACATAAAAGGATATTAATATGAACCAAAAAATATGGTTATATCTAATCAAGGAACATGACAACTCAATCAATTATTATCATGGGAAATCAAACAGGGTAGAAGATGATCTAAGTATAAAGGATCCAAAAACATTATCAATGAAGAGAGTTGATAAGGAGACAATATTTTTATACTAGAAAAGGTTCAACATGGGATTAATGAAGGAAGGAATATCATCATTCCTTTATCAAATGATTATTAAGCTATACCTTATGGATAATATAAATGATATTCAATGTGATGATGTAAAAATTCATAAGACGGTGGAATATATAAGAAAAGGGAAGTTCTAGAATTTCACAATTGATGAATAAGTTGTTGTAATATTTGATTCATGACTGTGTGTTCCATACAATATTTCTATAAAGGAATAACTGTTTAATAATTCACATAAATCAACATTTTCATTCTATCCAGGGTGCATGAAGATATATCAAAATATCTGAGAGCATAATTGTTGGGGAAATATAAAGAAGGAGATCACCGAATACACATAAAAGTGTCTAATATGTCAAAAAGTGAAGGATGAAAAGAAAAAGTATAATTGGATGATGAAACCACTACCCATACCTACTTAGTAATATGAAAACATTAACATGGGATTTGTGACTGGACTTCTAAATAAATCAATAGGAAATAATTCCATATAGGTTGTGGTGGATTATCTTAAAAAGACTACTCAATTAATTTTAATTCAATAAGACTTTTCAATCGATTAAATAGTAAGGATACACATTAGAGAGGTGGTGATGGTGTATGAAACACCACTATTGATTGTATCTAACCAATATCTGAGATTTACCTCTATGTTTTCAAAGATCCTCCAACATTATATAAATAATGAGTTGAAATTCAACATAGTTTATCACCACGAAACTGATGGACTATCTAAATGGAAATTTTGGACACTGGATGACTTGTTCAGGTCATGTTTTATGGACTTCAAAGTAGGATGAGATCAATATGTTTCACTGACCACGTTCTTGTATAATAATAGTTTCCACTCAAGAAACCAAATGAATCCATTTATGGGAAGATATGTATAACACCTTCATGTTGGGATTAATTTTGTGAATGCAAGATTTTGGGAACATAAATAGTAGAGGAAATAATATAAAAGGTTAAGACAATTCAGTAACACATCATGAATTCTCAGATTTGAGATATGGGATATGTCAAAAATAATCATTGAGATATAGCGTTTGAGGTTGGGGATAAAGTATTTCTCTACATTATTTATGGAATATATTAATGATATTTAGAAATAAGTTAAATATAATCCCCTTGTACGTCATACCCTTGGATATTCCTGATCACATTGGAGTAGTGACTTATCAATTAGTACTCCCACAAACACTTTATAAAGTACACAATGTATTCCATGTATCCCTCTTGAGGAAGTAAATACCAGATCCCTCACATGTACTAAAATAATATAAGGTACAACTGGAAAATTACCTCTCGTATAAGGGGAAGCTATTTAATATCTCGGACCATAGAGATAAAGTTCTATGTAAGAAGATAACTCACTTGGTCAAAGTACTCTGATAGAACGAGAAATATAAAGAGGTAAATGGGAACCAGTGGAATCCACGAAGTAGCAGTAACCTAAAATATTTTTACCCTAGTGTGAAATATGAAATTTCATGGTATAAATTTAATAAGGGGGATAATACAACAACCTATATTTTTTGAAATAGAAAAATACATTCGATAGTGGATGTGACATACAACAATGAGCCTAAATAAACCATGATTATTTATGACCTTTATAACCTAGACATAAAATTGGTGGGTATAAATAGGATTAAATAATTTATGAAATATATATTTAACGGAAATATTTAATATAATTTTTTTGATAAATTATTAAGAAAAAAGAACTCAATATTTTGAAAAATACATTTTAATCTTAAAGAAATATGTTTTCTTCATAAATGAATTTTGTTTATTTTTTTGAGAAAATTTTATACATATTTTTTGGAACTTTTGGAAATGTTATTTTATATAATGAAGACCATTTGAAAAAACATCATATCAAAAATAACTTGGGGATAACTTTTTATATTTTTTTGAAATGATTAATTTTTCTCTGAGTAGTGAAAATTACTGATTTTTAAAATATTATCATTTATTTTCATTAAATAAATTAATTTAGAAGTACCATTATATTTATTATTATTTTATTAAATTTAAATATGAACAATTTTATTTATAATAATATAACTAAATTAATTTTAAACAATAATTTTCATTATTTTTATGCTTAAAAACACTTTTTTCTACGAACTGTTTTTAGTGTGCATAACGTTTATCCATTTTAATTAACTAAAATTAATATATTAATGGAAGATTTAAATTAAATTTATATATTATATAACTATTATTATGAATTTATAATATTATAATTATTATTTGTAGTCATATATTTAATATAAGACCACCTATTGTTTGAAAAATTCATTTCTTGAAAAACCATTTTTGACACATTTTTAGGGCTTAATTTTAAAATAAATTATACCAATTATAATAATTGAATTCAATAACCTTGGATCAGTATTTTTAATAATAATAATTTATATTAGTTAATATTTTAAACTTATTTTTTTATCATTATGAGTATTAAAAATAATAAAAAATAATTACCATAGTTAAGGATAAAACTGGTTTACTGGGGGGTGTTATACTAAAAATATAATGATTAAAATAACATAAAAACATTATCTATTGTCATTATATGAAATTATTTAGACTTTATATCATCTAAGGTTAGATAATAATCCATATTTAATTCATTTGGTGTGTTAAAAATTTGGGTATATCTTTTTCTATTAAAAAATCCACATTTGTCCTCTCCCCCACTCATAAAAATAATCCTAATATCCTATAATTTACACACATAAAAATACTTTTTGAACAAAAAATACCCAAAAAAACTTTATTAACTCCCCCAAATCCTATAAGACTTGTTTTGGTAGTAAATATGATAGAGGGAGGATTCAGCTATAATCCTAAAGAGGTGGTCCGAAGGAGAGGAATCGTTCTTAATTGGGTATCTTTGTTTATTTATTCTTCCACCTCATTAAAATCTAACTCAATAATTATGATATAGTAACATAATTATTTAAAATATACTTATATTTTATTTTTTTAATGTAATTATCTAGATACACTTCATATTCCATCAAATAAGATACAAAACCATCATTATTGTGTACGACAAACTACTACCTCGCAAACTGATATAATTTGTTTCCATATTCACCACTCATGGATTTTAATTATGATCTATTTATGGTTTATATATAATTTTACTTAAATATTAATCATTATATAAAATTAATATATTATATAATTTCTTACCTTACCATTCATTAAAAAAATTATAATGTCATTCATGTGCACGACAGACTACCGCCTCACAGAGTGATGTGATTCATTTTCTATTATTGTATCACTTGTATGATATATATAAATTTATTTAAATAAATAATATAATATTTATGATAAAATTATCATTATTTAAAGATAAAATAAAACTTGTCTTCTTTCTAACACAATCATTGAAAAATGAATATGTTTCTCATGCGTACGTATGACCTATCACCTACATGATTGTAACATAGTTCATTTTTCATAACCATATTTCTTGGTTGGTTTTAAAATTATAATTTATATATAAAAATTAAAATTATTTCATGATGATTATTATAGATTTGATGAAATAATAATCTCTTTGACCTTATTCAACTTACTAAATTTATTTTGGACATATGATTTGAATATCATCAAAACTTCTCACGAGAAATTAATTGACAAAGTAACTGAATATGAAATGGAAAAAAATAATAATAAAATTTAAAAGGTTTATGAAGAAATTAAATAATATAAATTATTTTGTTATTCTGGAAGATAAGGAACAAACATGTTAATTCAAGCTCAACATAATGGATCTGTCCCAACTAACCACTTCATTCGGTTGTGACCATTGTATTTATAAATAAATTTATCTCTCTCTTAAAAGTAAAAAAATTATTCTAAATTTTTTATATATGTCTGTCAAATATATACCTTGATTATTTTCCCTTCATTTTATGGATTAATACAAGCCTTATGTTCTTTTCTAAAGTTCCTTCCTCATGAAATTTCTTTTGATTATGTTATAAAGAAAGATTATGCAACACATTTTATTTCCATGGTAAATTATTATATTTATTCCTTATGATTGATTTACTTTTTTTAACACATAAATAATGAACATTTTATAATGGATGTGCCAAGATTCCACTCAAATACACTGGTTAATTACATAATCTCATGATGCTTTATGTATATTATTATAGAGTAAACCTAATACATTATGGTAATTTTTACACCCTGTGATATTTACTTGGTAGTTATCCTTGACTCATGTTTATGTGATTAATCATGACCCCTCTCTTTTATGATATCATGTTATACCTTTGACTCATTTGTTATGCTTCTTTATTATGTTTATTCCATTATAATGATTTTTATAACACCCCTTTCTTTTATGTATTACCAAGGTTATCCCTTGTAGATTTAAGAGATCAAAGTGATTTTGGATCCCATTATGATGAATTAAATAATTATTTTATGTTTACTTTCACATGATAAATTATGAACCCAGTCTTCCAAAGACACCAGGAATCTTCAATCCATAAATTTTATGAATGGATATCTACGTTTTAAATAGTTCAATGATTTGTCTAAAAAATATTTGTTCAATATATAAACTACAACTTAAAATATGAAATCATTGTACATAGAATAAAACTATAACCCACAGTTAAAAACCGATCATATAAATAACATCCAAGCATTAGGCCTTTAGGAAAGAATCATAAATATTATTATATATTGATAAGAAAGACATGATAAAAACACATATTAACCATATGATGTTATTGTCACACTATTTTTCATAGTATAATCTATACTTCCATCACTGACATTGAGGACCACTATATCCTCAATAACTAAACCCATTGTTCAACATATAATTAACCATATATATAACCTTATATCTCGAACCAATTGATCATAAAACAATCTAACCATATATGGTTTTCAACCATAAATATCAAGGCTCTAAATCCCTATAGAACACATAAATGTTCAAATTTAGTTTACCCACGTAGGATGAGGTACAATGGATGTTGAATTAAGACATGTAATCCTCTTAAAACATGAAATAGTATTGTTTAACCCTAAACGTTTATTCTTTAAGAAACAACCATTTTAATTCCATCTCGAATTAACTGGTCTATTATGCATAGAATTTTTACATCAATTAACCCATATAGAGTATCTAATAATAACTAAAATTTAACATATACTTTCTTCATGCATTATCCTCATTTTTATTCAAATCTAGGATGATCGGTAGTTATTTTGATCATACAAACTCCTTTAAATATAACTTTAACTAGCTATAATTCGTTAATTAATTTCTATCATATAACACATGATACATAGTAATAACAAAATCACTTCCAAACATATATCAAATTATATATAGGTAACAATATAGAGCATTATGAAATCATAATTTACATGTGATCAAAATCCCAACCATTAATTTAATATTTTCATGATTAAATTATAATTATCTACTTCATGCAATATTTACAATTTCAATTATCTAATCTCTAGAATTATAAACTAATTATCAACTTAATTTATTCAACAGTTTAATTCAATAGTATTTTCTTATCTTAAATTATTAAATAATATTTACACCATAACATATGATTATATATTCTCTATGTTGGATAACTTTTAGAATAATTATCATTATTCTAAGTTTTGTGATATTCTCAACAAATAAAATCTAACAACATACACTTTTCAGATAATCATACATTACTTAATTTTCATATGGTAATCCTTATATTACTAAATAATAATATTTATTATAAATCATGTGATAACCTTCCTATTTCAGTTCTTCTATTTCTATAATTGTAAAATAATTCTTAACATTCATTAGCATTCTACAAATTCATTTTGAAACAATATAATTATTTTAAAGAATGTTATTTTCTTATTTCTCACTCCTAGATAATTTATAGATTATCAATTAAGATATATTTTTATGAAAAATCATATATTATTAAAAATGATAATTTATTATTATAGCTTGTGATTATCCTAGACATTAAATAATAAAAATAATAGCTTTCATGTGATTTATATATTTATAAAGTATTAACACTATTTTTCAGATATTAATTCTTAAAAAAGAAGGTGAATTGATCTTCTAATAAAGATATATATTTTGAAAACTATAACTTTAAATACCATAGATTCAAAATACTTTACAAGTTATAAAAAGTAATATGTACATATAATTGGATATTTTAAAAAACTTTCTCAATGGTTTTGTCAAAACAAAGATAGAATAAATGAAATTATCCCTGATTTAAAAATAATATACTCATATCAAACCTAATATATATATATATATATCAGTTGAAAATATAAACTATAAAACAATATTTTACATTCATATTTTATAAACACATACTAAAAATAAAAGAATTTTCAAGTAAATATGGAACAAGTAGTGCAACCAAAGTAAAAAAGTGACATTAAAAAAGTGTTCAGTTCCAAGATGAATATTAGTTCTCTTCACTTGGCTATATTCCACTTCTAATTTATTTTATTAAAACCTAATAAATAATCCACAACCTGGATTGAGTTTTACAATAACTGCTCATAGGGTTTTTTGAGCTATAACTAGCCTCTTTTATAATTACACATTGGATAATGAAATGTGATTAGAAAAGAGAAGGAAACAGTATCAGAACACTCCTCAATACAATTAAGAGAAGTGATGAATAAATATATTTAAAATAAAAGAAAAAACTCAATATGAAAAGAAATAGAGAGATAAATAAAGTCATGTGAAGTATGATGTTTTTCAATATCTAGTAAAATTTAGGCTGATCAAAATGGTTCTACTTCTTATTTGATTATCCAGTATGCTCTGGAATGAATATTGTAGTTAGTTTTTCCTTCTTATTTATTTTTACAATGTTTTCTAGAAAATAGAGTATTGTTTTATAGGTGAATAAATGTTTGGGATCAATAGAAGTACTGACACCACAGCATTCATGAGTAGTTCATGCTCATATTCAAGAGGATTATCCTAAAATTTTATATTGATAAATGAAAATTCTCAGACTGATAGGTCATATTCACTCTAACTGGTCTCATTAATTTCCAAAACAAGCCTTTGAGATTTAAAACTTTATCTCCTATAACTTTCTCCCTCACAATTGAAATTATCCAAGATTTAAAAATAATATACTCACGTCAAACACAATATATATATATATATATATATATCATTCGAAAATATAAACTATAAAACTATATTTTACATTCATATTTTACAAACACTTACTAAAAATAAAAGCATTGTCAAGTAAATATGGAACAAGTAGTGAAAAAAAGTAAAAAAGTGAAATTAAACAAGTTTTTAGCAACAAGATGAATATTAGTCCTCTTCACTTGACTATATTCCACTTCTAATTTTTTTTAAACATAATAAATAATCCAAAACCTGGAATGAGTTTTACAATAACTGCTCATAGGGTTTTTGAGATATAGCTAGACTCATTTATAATTAAACATTTGATAATGAAATGTGAGTAGAAAAGAGAAGGAAAGAGTATCAGAATACTCCTCAATACAATTCAAAATAAGTGATGAATAAATATATTTAAAATAAAAGAAAAAACTCAATATTAAAAGGAATGGAGAGATAAATAAATTCATATTAAGTTTGATAATTTTCAATATCTAGTAAAATTTAGGCTGATCAAAATAGTTCTTCTTCTTGTTTGATTATCCGGTAGGTTCTAGAATGAATTTTGTAGTTAGTTTGGCCTTTTAATTTATTTTAACAATGTTTCCTAGAAAATAGAGTATTTTATTACAAGTGAATGAATGTTTGGGATCAAGAGAAGTACTAGCACCACACAATTCATGAGTAATTCATTCTCATATTTAAGAGGATTCTACTAAAATTTTAAATTGAGAAATGAAAATTCTCAAACTTACAGGTCGTAGTCACTCTAACTGGTCTCATTAAACTCCAAAAACAGACTTTTGGATTTTAAACTTTAGCTCCTGTTACTTTCTCCCTCACAATTAATAAAGAAACACCTTGTATTAAATTAGGTTGGTCATGTGGACTATTTTACCGACATGGTCACTTAAACCATGTCTTTGATGTGAGTCTCTTCATCAAGTTGATTGATGTTTTTCATGTAATTTGTTCATCCTTCAATGTGTGTTCGCTTCACTTTCTTTATCTGGTTGATCAAAATTTTAACTTGTGGTCTCTTCACTTATTCCATGTATTCATTCAAAAGTTCAATGTATAGTCACTTCACTTCCTATGTGTGGTCACTCAAAACATCAATTTTTAGTCTCTTCACTTTCTCCACGCAGTCTCTTGAAATCTCAACATGTGGTAAATTAAACAAATTTAAATATTTCATCTCTGATGTTCATGATCAGTTGAAATAATTTATGCAATAATACCATGTCTCAATGCAGTTAATCCATATCTTTGTATAGTATACATGAGACTTACATAAAATTCTTCACAGTCACTTCAATGGATATATAGTTTCTTTGATTAACTTGTGGTTGATGGCCATATATTATGTATTAAATTCAATACTTGGCTGATTTTCAAATTTTTCTTGAGAAAAAATCCACTATTACAAAACAAATCATTTAGTAGAAACATAAGAAACATGTTTTGATATCATTAAAATGAGTAATTGTTGAACTAATTGTAATGTCCCAGATCCGAATGTCACTAAATTAGTGCCCTATACCCAGTTGGCCACATGGCCTCAAGCTCATTTCCCCAAATTCCAGAGGTTTTTGACTAGAAGCGAGGGACTAGGGTATGATAGTGGTGAAACTATGCGCTCATTGAAAGAGTGTCACACAAAAAAATAATAATAAACTATAGCAGAAGCAGTAACCAGAGTATAACTAAAATAAATAGTATAAGGTTGATAAGATAAATAACCAAGAATCATTCAATACCAAAGATGATGCATCATGGAACCTGATTTAGAATATCACCCAAAAAAGTAAACAATAGTAATACACAAAATAAGTCTCAAAATAACAAGAGGAACAAAAAGATACTAGGAAGTGTCACAAGCATCAGCCTGTTCCCACACCCTCTAAATCCAAAGCAGCACATCAAGTACCCGTGGTAGGGAACTTTCCCTGATCAATACCTATAATCGTATAATCTTTTTGGGCCCAAAGCATGACCCAAATAGGGTGTGATACTAAATCCCAGTAGAAAACCACCAAAGGTATTTTCCAATCTATCAGTAAATATATATAACAGGTAGTGTAGAATAGTGAAAGCAGTAAACAATAGGTACTCAAAATTAATCACAACATATGCCTCAGAGGACAATGGTAAATAGGTATAAGTGAAAACTGAATCCAAGCTTGAGATTTGTCTTGGAAGACACGTCATAAGTCATACATTTCATTATTCAAGTTTCCTGAATTATATAAAGTCTCGAGGCCTGGCCTAGGTCTGACAACCCCCCGAATAAAAGTAACCATCAACTCGTGACACAATAATTATTTAATCATTTTCCAATATAGTCTGGCCTAGGTATCCCTCAATAGATCCTAGGTTCGGTCATAATTTTAAAATAAGACTCAATGATCCTACCCACCATATATGTGGCTCACTCACAACATTTACATAGTTAAACTCTTGAGCTCGCCCACTATCTTTTAACTGAGATAATGGATCACACAAGGTATATTAGGTGAAATTAGCCACAGGAGCTTGACCTTGTCTTGTAACTGAGACTATGGCTCACCCATTTCTAATTACCTCTTTTTATCAAATCAATTCAATCACACATTCCATATCAAAAGAAACATGTGTGAATTAAACTATCACATGGCCTTAACATAATCAACTCACATGGGATCAGTATACATGACCAACACATGTAAATTAGACTATTACATGGTCAAATAAGGATAACTCACATGGGAAAATCATATAATAGTCCTATTATGCAATTTAAAAAATTATACGGATTAAAACAACTAGTATCTCATGTGGGAATTTTTTTAATGATAAATAAAATTTCAACAAGCAAAGAATTGGAGTTCAAGTCAAGATTCATAGGCATTCTTGTCTACAGGGACATCCAAGGTAAACATACCCATGGGTGGATCTAAATCAAGGTTTCCAACCCTAAACATGCTTTCCAATCATCTAATAAATTACCTAATCAAAAATATAAAATACAAAGGTTCATTATTCAATCAAGAAACAACTTAAAAGTGAGAATATGGAACTCCGACATATATAAACATCTAGGCAATTCAGGAAAGGCACAAGACCACCTATCTCGTTGTATTATAACTCTCCTCATCCAGTATTGAGCTCTGATTAAGACATAAAAAGTGTAGATCTACAAAATGGGTAAAAATGATCAAACTTAAATAAAATTTTCAAGATAAGAAATCAAGAAGAAAGGCTCATGAGGAATTGAGATCACACCGATTGGGTTCAAAATGCAACCGATGGTGAATGAATCAGAGTTTAGATGATCAATTAGGAAGAAAAATGGCCCTTGGTGCTATTGTTTGTGAAACCAAACTATCCCCTACCTATTTTTACAAAAATAATTCTACTACCCGATTTAATAAATTATAAAAATTACATGGTGTGTTCTTGAGATTACACATCATGCTCGTATAGTTTTTTGGCCTGAAATTTACATGGTCATTTACCAGTATTACACGGTGCTTAGACTTCCATACACGACATGTACATATAAGTACACATTGTATAGTTCCCAATCAAATCATGTAACAGGTCTACAGCCAACCCCTCGACCTATTTTCTCCCAATTTATTATGTAAAAACTGAAAAAGAAAATATTCACACCATAATAGAATAACTAGGTTCTTACAAAACCCACCTTAAATCAATTCATCCTTGAATTTCCCTTTAATGTGTGATGAAGAAATATTTGAGAACAACTCTGGCCACTGTGATCATACAGTAGCCTCCCTCTCCCAAGCCTCATCCTATATTTGGTCGTGCTTCTATAACACCCATACCAAAGGAATAAACTGTCCATGGAGAACCTTCGTGCTATGAATCAAAATATTAATGGGATGTCGCTTAAGGACATATCCTCTTGAAAATCCAATTCCTCGGGCTGAAAGGTGTGAGATGGGCCTGAAAAGTAACGTCGTAACTATGAAATGTGGAAGACATCGTGTATATCCTTGTACCTTTGAGGTAACTGCAATTGATAGGAAACCAGCTCAACCCTCTCCAGAATCTTAAATGGACCGATGTATCTTGGTGAAAGATTACCCTGTCTCCTAATTCTCTTGTGTCCCAACCTCAGTGCAACACAAAAGAAAATTCGATCCCTGACCTCTAACTCTAAAGGTCATTTGCGGCGATCATCATAAGATATCTGACTAGACTGCACAATATCCATCTGATTTTAATTTAACTAGACCTTCTCAGAAGTATCTTGCACCAGGCATGGTCCCAATAAAGCTTCCTCACCCACCTCCAACCAGTATAGGGGTGATTGAAATGACCTATCGTACAAAACCTCATAAGGTGTCATCTCTATAGTCACCTAGAAACTGTTATTGTAGGAAAATTAAACTAGGGGAATATGGTTCACCCAAGATCCACCAAAGTCTAGGAAGCTTGCTCGCAGCATGTCCTCTAGGATTTGTATCATACGCTCTAATTGGCCATCAGTCTTAGGTTGGTTTGTTGTGCTCAGAAGCACCTATGTACCCAACACGCTTTGGAAACTCTACCAAAAGAGAGATGTAAAGTGTACGTCCCTATCTAAAACTATAGAATGAGGGGGCCCATGAAGTTATACCACGTAATAGATATACTACTTCCCAAGATCATCAACACTAAAGGTCTCCTTGATCGACAAGAAGTGAGAAACCTTCATAAGTCTATCAACCAATACCCACAATGCATCATTACATCAGGGTGAACTTGTCAAACCCATCATAGAATCCATCATGAAATCATCCCATTTCCACTCCATAATAGGTAACTACTGCAAAAGCCTGACTTGCTCCTGATGCTCTGCCTTCACCTGCTGACAGGTGGAACACCTCATAAAAAAACCATCCACCTCTATCTTCATACCCAACCACTAGTATTGATGGTTCAAGTCACTATACATCTTGTTAACTCCAAGATACACTGCCCAAGATGAAGCATGTAACTCCCACATCAACTCCTTGCGTATGTCCACTAGAACCCAAACACATACATGGATCCTCAAGATCTCATCATCACTTACCGTCCAACTAGGAGGTGGATCCTCACCGGTTACACTCTCACGTAGGACCATGCCTTCAGAATCTGGTAGTTGTCTCATCCTCACTCTGTCTAGAAGGGTAGAAGTAACAACTAAAGAAGAAAGAAATGTATGTCCCTCACTGTCATGCACCTCCAAGTGTATCTCAGATACGAATTACATAAGCTTACACTCGCTAATGGCCTCCTGCACTACCTACATCTAATTCCTCCTGCTCAGTGGATCATCTGTGACATTTCCTTTTCCAGGTGTGTGGGTAAGATCAATGTTTAAATACTAAAGGTAATCCACCCACCTTCACTGTCTCAGATTTAGATCACACTAAGTAAAAAAATATAATTGGGACTTTTGTGGTCTGTGTACACCACAAAACTCTCTCCCAATTAGTAATGTCTCCAACAACATAATGTATGGAAAACCATAGATAAATATAGATCACGCTTCAAATACTTCCTCTCATGTGGCCTCAATTGTTGAGACTCATACATAATGACTCAAAACCCCTTCATAAGAACTTATCCCATCCCGATACCGGATGCATCGTAGTATATTGTGTAGCTCCGACCCGGATCTGAAAAAATCAGTATTGGTGTTGACGTTAATTTCCCTTTCAGTTCCTTAAAGGCCATATTGCTAGAATATGACCATACTTACTTCACACCCTTCTTTGTTAATCCCATCATCTGCGCTACTAAGCGTGACAAGTCCTATATGAAATTCCTGTTGTAACCATCCAACCTCAGAAAACTTCGTACCTCATAGAAGTTATTGGGATGTTCCTAGGTAACTACTTCTCTCACCTTAAATGGGTCCATTGATTCTCCTATCTCTGAGATGACATGACCCATGAAATGAATCTGATCCATCCAGAAGTGGCACTTTAACATTTTAACATATAACTGCTGCTCTCTCAGTGTACTCAAAATGATTTCAATATGTGCGGAATGTTCATATATGTTGTGAGAATATACCAAGATATCATCCATGAAATCCACCACAAAATAATCCACGTAAGGATGCAACACTCAGTTTATGAGTTACATGAAAACTGATGGCACATTTGTGACACTGAACGGAATAACCACATACATATACATACCATACCTGCTATGAAATGTGATATGAGTTATGTTTGAAGATCAAACATGTACCTTGTGATATACTGACATTAAGAAAACTTTTCAGAACAACTGGTCTCCTCAGAGATAATAAAACATGTTATCTATCGATGTTAAGGGATATATGTCTATAACGGTCAGCTGGTTCAGTTTCCGATAGTCCACTCATAGCCTATGGGTATCATATGCCTTCTTCACAAAAAGGACTGGAAAACACCACAATAAGTACTAGGTTAAATTAAACCCCTTGCCTTTAAATCCTATAGTTTCCTCTTGAGATCCTATATCTATGTCTTATCAATCATTTCAGGAGGAATGGATATCGGTGCTGCTCTTAGCACTAGCTCGATTCTGAACTACAACCCTCTCTTTAGAGGTAACCCGAAAAATTAATCTAGGAAAACATCCCTAAAACAATCAACCAATGGAGGGAAATATATCTTACATGTTCCCTATTCATCCAGATATAAACTGGAAATCTATGTTGTTTTCCCACTCAACCCATGATGCTTGGGTCCAGATCGTCTTGCCCATACATCCTACTCTCCATTGTGTAGAAATTATCCACCTTATGGTGACGTAAAAATCACCTTGAAGAGATAGAAATCGATGAAGTCTTGAAAGGAAACTAACCAATCCATTCCAAGTACGAAATCAATGCCTTTCATCTCTAGGACATAGATATCCCAAACAAAGTGACACCCACCAATTTCAAGGGGGAACTCCTTTCACTGTTTTACACCTACCGTTCTAATCCCTAACTGAGTGTCTAGTTTAATAATGTTGTTAGATGTAAAAACAAGGATCCCTAGGCTCTCCAAAATGGGCATCGATATGAAACTATGTGAAACCCCTATATCAAAGAGTGAAGAAGCTAAAATAGAGGTGAAAGAACAGTACCTCTGACAGTAAATGGACTGTGATCCTGCTTTTGCCAGGTCTATTGCACTTTATAAGTCTAGCATATACTGCGGCCCTAAGACACTTTCTAGCTACCTCGAGCTAACCCGCCTTGTTGTCACTGAGATCCTGGGGTTTGGCTACCTTTTACATGACCACTACCATAGGCTGAATGGCCTGAAACATTCTAGTTTCTTGGCTGGTAAAAAGCTTCAGACCCTACTCTTGAACGTGGAGTTGGTGCAGACCCTCTCTCACTAGCTGCTGGTGGAAACATCCTACAGAAATGATGTAAGTGGCTCATATTATCAGAAAATCAGCACTCAACTGGTTCCATCGTGTAATGAGGTCTAGTATACAAAATTATTCTATGATGGAAGAACTTAACTTGGCTACTGGAAGATACATTTTGATTTCTGGATTCTCCATGTGTAAGCTCCAGAAAATGCTTCCTTCTCTTGGTCAAAAGAGTACCAAATCTCGGTGTCGAACCACCCTGGATCACACCTGTAGATTCCTTCTGATTCTGATCAGTAATAAATTTCTAGTTCACTATATTAGATACATTAGTTAGCTAGAAAATATTCTACTATGAGAAAATATCGTACCTGAGACCACCCTCGAAACACCTAGCCTTTGACAGATCGTCACCCATCAAAATAGGTGTGAAACTCTTGAGATCTATAAAGTGGGAAGAGTAATCTATAACTGATAGAGCTTACTACATCATACAAATAAACTCATGGGATTTGTCGGACCTCAGCATCTCAAGGAATAATTTTTCATAAAAGACTGTATGAAAATCTTCCTATACCATGTCCCAATAATGCTTTATCTATGTTGTAACATTCCACCACCTCTTGGAAGAATCACACAACATATAAATCATGATCTTGACTCTATTATCTAGTGGTGTCTCAAGATGATATAAGATCAACAACATGGGCTCTATCCCTCACACTGTAGGCTTTGTCCCACCTTCCCCATAAAACATGGGAAGATGTTGTTTCTAGAACACTCGTGTCAGTTCTTCTATAGACAAGGAAGGTTGTGGTGCTCCCATAAAGGTTTTCATGAACCTTATAAATCTTTAACGAAAAAGTGCATTATCACCAGTGTCTGGTAAAATAGCTGGTGACACAACTGGATCATCTGGAGGTTCCACTAGTAGCCCATGACCTACCACCTTTGGGGTATGATCATCCCCACCCTCCTGGCATACTAATAGAGGTCGTTGTCGTGGAATTTTTCTATAAAGTCTATCACATTAACCTTCGTATGAGCTTAATTATCTATGTACGTTTCTCAAGAGCATAAGAACTAAATAAGAGAAGAAAATATGAAAAGATAACAAAATATAATTACACAGCATGTATGATCCATACACGATGTGTAAATTTAAGCCCTTATATGGTCGTATACTTATACTGTACTAGGCGTGTAAACACCCTAGGTACATGGCATGTCATCCTGACACACTGCGTGTCTCTTTAGACACTCACGTGGGCCTATAAATTCACCTTTTTGGTCATGTAAAGGTCCTAGGTACATGGAATGTTGGGACTACACATGACGTGTACTCAGGTCTTCCCTTCTAACATGGGCATATCCAGACGAGTCTACCTTTTTAAAACTAAACGGAGTGTACATAAGGTACATGACATGTTCAGATCAAAACTCATTAACTTGTATTTTCTCTCACATGGTCGGTGACAAAGTCATCTACCACATGGCGTGTACTAAGAGTACATGTTGTGTACCTGGAAAAGTTCTTTATTCCTAAACAGAAGAACACATGGCATGTGTTCATAGGACCACACGTCTTGTTGTCTAGGTTTTCAAACAGTAATCCTTAAAACCTTCCCCAAAACCATTATTTTTATAAAATAAAGCAACAGTATTCGAAATTCCAATCATTAGGATCCCATTCTCCCCATCAATCAATTATTAGCATCCACATAAATTACATAAGAACCTAATTTATATCCCATGGATAAAACATGATCCACAAATTTCCAATCCAAGAGTCCCCATAATCTTCAAGGATCAAAGTTTATTGTCTATCTTATTCAACCATAACATGTACAATTACACCTATCACAACAGAAGGCATAACTATCATAGTATCTATCACAACAACATGTATATCTTTCATGACATCTATCAAAACATCATGAAATCAGTAATGCTCTCTAAATGGATTGGAAAGAATGAATGAAATGTGATTTCTAACAAGTGACTCTATGAAGAATAATATGGAATACCCATATCTCATTAGGTTTCAATCAAATAGTACTACAATGATATCAAAAATAACAACACAAAACAAGTGTGTCACCCAACGGTGAAATTGAATCAACTATAGCAACACAAAATACAAAAATTACAAGTCAATTCGAGGAAATTTGGATTTTTCATTTACATGAGGTAGCTACTCCTAAGAAAAACTAATTACCAAATCCCATTTCCTTTTTATCATCACAAAAAATTAAAGAAACCCAAGAAAGAAACCCTTTGATACCACTTTGAAATGTCCTAGATCAAGATGCCACTCAACTGGTGCCCCATACCCAGTTGGCCACATGACCTCAAGTGCATTTCCCCAAACGCCATTGGTTCTCGACTAGAAGTGAGGGACTAGGGTGTGATCGTGTGAAAACTATGTCCTCATTGGAAAATTGTAACACTATGGAATAATAATAAAAAATGGTAGAAGTAGTAAATGAAATATAACTGAAATAAATAGTGTAATACTGATAAGATAAATAAGCAATCATCATTTTATAATAAATATGATGCAACATGTCACATGTTCTAGAAAATAATCCAAACAAGTACACTACATTAATACACAACATAAGTCTCAAAATCACAAGAGAAAGAAAAAAGACAATATGAAGCATCACAAGCCTCAACTCAGTCCCATTCCCTCTGACTCCTAAGAAGAACATCTAGTACTTGTAGCAGGGTGCTTTCCTTAATGAATAATTGTAATCATATAATTTGTTTGGGGCCAAAGCATGACCCAAACAGGGTGTGAGACTAAATCCCATTAGGAAACCACCAAAGGTCTGTGCCAATCTATTAGTGAATATATATAACAGGAAGTGTACAATATTGAAAGAACTAAATAGTAGTTACACAAAATTAAGCACAATAGATGTCTTAGAGGACAATGGAAAACATGTGTAAGTGAAGACCAAATCCAATCTTGTGCTTTGCCTTGGTAAATGAGTCATAAGTCATCAATTTCATTATTCATGTTCCTTGAATTATATAAAATCTTGAGGTCTAGCCTAGGCCTGATGAACCCCTGTATAAAAGTAACCATCAACTCATGACAAAATAATAATTTAATCATTTTCCAATAGAGTCCGGCCTGGGTATCCCTCAATGTATCCTAGGTTCACTCATCATTTTAAAATATGAATTATTGAGCCCATCTACTATATATATAGCTCACTCAGGGCCCTTACATAGTTAACCTCTTGAGCCCATCAATTATCTTTTAACCTAGACAATGGTTCACCCAAGGTATATAAGGTTAAATTAATCAAATGATCCCAACCTTGTCTTTTAACTGAGTCTGTGGCTCGTCCACTGATAATTACCTCTTTTTATCATTTAATTAAATTACACATTCCATATCAAAAGCAACACATGTGAATTAAACTATCACATGGACTTAAAATAATCAACCCATGTGGGATTAGTATACATAATAACCAATACATATAAATTATACTACTACATGATCAAACAAGGATAAATCACATGCGACAACATATAACAAGACTATTATGCAATTTAAACAATTACTAGTCTTAAAACAACAAGTATCTCACATGGTAAATTCATATAATAAACAACACATTTTCAATAACCCATGTAACACCCCGAGATTTTATGAAAAAAATTATTTTTAATTTCATTAATGTCTTGTGCTATACGCTACACAAAAAGGAGCTTTCACAACACACATCTCTGACCTGGCTTGAATTACACGCAATCGCGACCTTCCACGATAGCGTGTGTTGTACGCAACAACAAGTTTCGCTAAACAACGATATGCTATTAAAATATTATTAAAACTAGACTTTATGAATAGTAATAACCACTTTTTAAAATTTTTTAAATTCTATTTTTCAAAATGGACTTCATTTTTGGATTCGGAATATCGAAATTAGCTTAGGGTGAAATTTTTGTGATTTTTGGATAACTTTCATATTTTGATGAATAGTGAAAATTACTAAATTTTAATTAAAAACAACTTTTTCAATCGAAATAATTAATAGTGATAAATTATTAATTTGAGTGGTTTTAAAGTATATTTAGAATATATTTTTACAATTTAATACAATGTTGGTCATTGGATGTAATTTCACATTTAAACCAGTTATAAACAAGTGTCAATCTTTTGATAGTTATTATCTCTTAAAAACACGCCTTTTGTTTTGACGATGGGAATTAATTTTTAAATTAATTAATGAAACTGATATGTTTTGAATTTGGTAAAATAGAAATCATTTTTGAGTTTATAATATCAAATATAGCTTAGGCCTAATTTTTGGTATTTTTCTGAAAACTTTCAATTTTTGATGAATAGTGAAACCACTAAGTGGTAGTTAAAAAAACTGAATTTTTCATAAAACTTAATTTTACCGCTTCTATGAGTGGAATTTATAAAATCCGAGAGACATGGTTGATGTCAGTAAGTAAAATGTGGTTCAATGAGATGAAAATAATTTTTGGTGAATAGTAACTTTTTACTTTTATTTACCACGATTAAAAGTAAATAGGGTAATTAAGGGTAAAAATGATATTATTATTACCCTAACACATGTCCAAATTCTATTGGATAAGTGTAATTCGACCAAAAACAAGCTTAGGAATAAAATATGACCATTTAGACCCACTTGGATTAGATTAGGTCATTTATTATTATTTAATTCAAAGAAGAGTTAAAAGAGTTAAAATCAAAGTTTATTTACTAGAACATTTTTAATATAGGGTTATACATAAGATAAATTCGATTGTAAATATTAATTAGAAATCTAAAAATATTTCCTACCGAATGTTATTTTATTTGTAATTTTTAGACATCAAATAATTTAATTAATTTATGACACAAAGATGATGCAATAATTATCTTATTAATGAAATATTGACATAATTGATGTTATAAATACCAAATTAAATGTAATTTAAGACTTTTTATGAATTACACTAATTTTATAGGTTAATATGACATGTTAGTATTGATTTAATTAACTTTATTTGAACTTATCATTCTGTTAGGATTTTCACAAAAATCAATTACTAAATAGTGTCAAAATTGACATAAAATAGTTTTTAAAACAAATATTATATTATTAATTGTTATTTTATTCCTAAAAATCTAAGGTTCGGAAAAATGACATAGATAAGGTTATATATATTAATAATAAACAATTTGGGGTTCGTTTGGCTTCTTATAGTAAGTTTATTAACCTTATAGTGTAAGAACACAAGAAGACATGGTAAAAGTAAAATTATTTAACTTAAAGTTAAATCTAAATGATAAGGTTAAAATAGGAACCTAAACTTGTCTAAATTCTATTGGATGAGAGTATTTCGACCCATCCCCACCTTAGCCTCGAAATAAATCAATTTGGAGCTATTTAAAACCGAACTTGACTTTATAATAAAATAATATTTTTAGTTTTTCCAAAGGAGCCCCTCTCCTCCATTATAAAAGGGAACCTCCTCCCTCTCTTCCTCACACAACTTTGAGCCTTAAAGCTCGGCCAAACCCTGACAAATTCTCTTCTCCACTTCCATAGAAACATCCTAGAGGTTCTGGTCTTCCTCAAAGACAAATTTTAGTGCCCTAAGAGGAGGTCTGAAAGAGGCGCTTCAAAGAAGAGGTAATTTCCGTAACCAATTCTTTCACCTTTATTTCTTCTTCCACTTCTTCTTCTTAGGTTGTTTCATTATTAAGTAATAACATCAGAATCACTCATATACTGATATGTTATTATAAGTATCAAACAATCCTATTTCACCATCTATCCATCCTACGGAAAACGAAATCACCGCGCGTGCGTACGTACGGAATACCGTCTCCACGCCGTGGTGAAATCTATTTTCCACCACCACCTTTCTTGGATGGGTATAATGGTGTAAATAATAACTATATATTATTATTTTAAAGTGATATTGATTCTCAAATTGTATACATACACACCAATACAGTCCCACAATCATGAGAACGATATCATCGCTCGTGCGTACGTACGGACTACCGTCTCCACGACGCGATGAGATTCATTCTCCACTTTAACCATTCATGAATGATTATAAAGTATATATAATAAGTAATCATGAAATATATGACATAATAATGACACTGGATTTATGTGTATATATATGAATATCATCTACTTAATTCTGTTCAACTCAATAAGGAAACGAAAACAGCGTTCATGCGTACGTACGGCCTACCGTCTCCATGAACGGTGTATTTCGTTCCATTTACTGATTTATTATATATATGTATATTCTGAATATATATATATATATAAATCATGTTTTATATTCTGGAATTAATTAATCATGATCTAAGTAATCATATGAATAATTACAAGTCAAAACACGGACGACAAATGAAACAATTTTACCCAAAACACTCTTTAACATGGAATTTACAAAAGAACGGGTAATATAAAGTCATAAGTGAACCACATATGATATCATAACAATGAATATGATTCTCTAATAAGTCAATGACATTATTTAAATCATTATACAGGATGTTCGGACACTTATAAAGAAAATCAGACCTAAGGTAAGGGAAATATCACAATCTAATTTTTATCCAAGATTGTCTATACTTTGAAATTTAATGGGGTGTATTTTATAATCCACATCCATGTTTCTTCAATATGTAATATTATTTCCATCCACCTACAATTTTTTAAATCCAATTTTACCCTTCGGTGAGTTTTTAGTAAAAGATATGAAAGGAATCTTTTGTCGTTTTTCGTATGAGGTACTTTTTGACTTTTCCGAAAAAAGTAAGAAGAATGTTTTTTTAACTTATACAACATGAATGTATTTTTAAAACATTATTTCCAAGAAGCATCCTTTACAAGTTTTCAAGTTTATTTTTAATAAACTTCTTTTAGTTTAATGTTGTGTGACATATTAAGAAAGGAAAAATGTTTTTGAAGAAGAAAGGATATTTTCCTCAAGAATGGAGTTCAACTGTTTTATCAAAATTATTTTCTATCTAAGATAATAAATAGTTATTTTTTTATCCCTATTATTACATTGATTTGATTATGTTGTGATGGAATTATTTATGAATTCCTTTATCATATATGAATTGTTTTATGATGTCATGATGTTTAAGATTCCCATTTTTATTACATGGGTTATGCAATGATGTATGGTTTATGATTTTGTGGCACACATAAGAATGGTATCATTATGAGATGGGTTGGACCTATATATCCCTCCAATGCATTGGGTAAAGGTTTTATATCTCATGAGATAGACAAGGCTGGAATGGTAGGTTATACCGGTTCAGTGAAATAGGACTGAAACGAGGGTGACTCAGTTCAGAAAGGGACTTTGTCCACTAAGATAGTCTTGGAAAAGAGTCTTGACTAACAAGAAATGATTCTCTATGATTATGTGTGTATGCCACAAAGTTTAATGTTTTAATTTATGATTATTGTGATTACATTTCACTGCCATGAGTTATCCCAGGTTATGAAATTATGATCTCTTTTACAGGTTAAGATTTCCAAAAGTTATGTGCTTATGTATATAATGTGATTGATATTTCTTTTTTTTACCCTTACTGAGAATTTGATCTCACCCTTTTATGTTTACTTTTCCCCAAGATATAAAGAAAGGTTTAGGTATATAAAAATGAAGATCTTTATGGGAGATGTTGAAGATCTTTCACCAGGATTAGAAGATTACATTCCTAGTTTCAAAAGACACTAAACTATTACGATCCTTGTGTGTGTGTTTTTGTTATGTACTAAGTATTCCGCAAATGTAATGTAATGTCAATGTACGTCATCCTTCGGGTCTCTACAGTTGGTATCAGAGGAAAGGTTTAGTCAACCTTTGGAAACTTGGATGCGAAATCGTTAGTGAGATCCCTAGAGATATTTCTAAGGTATGCCTAGGGATGTCCCTAAGGATAAGTATACGTATAGGATATAGTCCTAGAACTATGGTAATGATATTAGATTAAACCAAAGATGTTAGATATTTAAGTTAATCCCCCTTTATTATGATTTTTTCCTCTCACACTATTCTTTTTGGGTTTTAGACGATGGCTGGAACCCGAAGGAACCGTGTTGATCAATGAAACGGACAATGCAATGATTGTCCTCCTGAACAAACAAATGTTATGGGAGATGGAGTGAAAAATCTTATTGCTATACTTACACAAGCTATGAATCATTCTGGACTTCCAAATGAGTAGAGAAGGGAACAATATTATATTGAGTCCTTCAGGAGGCAACGTCCACCTTCTTTCTGTGGGACTTCTGATCCACTTGTTGTTGAACAATGGATCAGTACCACTGAAAAGATATTTTCAGTTCTTCAATGTTCTGAACATGATAAAGTCATCTTAGAAGTATATCGTTTGGAAGGTGAAGCTGATCAATGGTGGAATCTTATCAAGAATACGAGGCCAAGAGATGAAATTGAGTCCATGGAATGGGACGAGTTCAAGAATTTATTTTTCAATAAGTACTTCCCTCGTATTCTTCGAACAAGGATGGAGAAGGAGTTTCTCGAACTAAAGAAAAAGGATGATGAATCCGTTGGTATATACGAAGTGAATTTTACAAGACTTGCAAGGTATGCATCTGGCATTATCATCCAACCTTAAAGTAAAGTTGATCGATTTTTCAGTGGCTTAAAACCAAGTCTTCGAAGGGAATTAGCTATAAGAGACTTCAGTAGCTATGAAGAAATTGTGCGTTGTTCAATAAAGGTAGAAATGGAAGTTGGTGTTACATATCCATCTCATGGTTTTGACAAGAAACGAAAGATGGAGTTCAAGGAGAAATCTCAGAATAATGGTGAAAAGAAGATGAATGTTTCCTTATGCACAAAGTGTGGAAAGAAGCATGGTGGAGATTGTCTTAAAGGGACTAGAAAATGTTTTAAGTGTGGAAAATAAGGTCATCTAATATCTGAGTGTCGTAGTAATGGAAAAAGGGTTTCTAATGATGTGAATAAACCAAACACTGCAGAGAACACACCACCAACACTTCAATGCATCAAGTGCAAGGAAATGGGTCATTATGCTAATAAATTCCCTAATCCAAGGGTTAGTGATGATCGACATGAGCAACCGCTTAAGGCAAAGGACCAAGGGAAGTCACATGCGATCACTATTGGCGATGTTGAATATGACAACGATGTGGTGGAATGATTAAGTGTTTATATAATGGGATTCCAAAATAATGTTGTATCATGGAGTATTGGAATATTTATGTATTGGTCTAATGTGGTATTCAAAGTGATTGAGATATTTTTGGAAATAAGATGATATACGCATATTGAAGGGAAAACAAGAAAATGAAATGTTTAACAGTATTCATGAGCTCATGATTGATATAAGGACTAAGTGATATCATGGTTTGAGTATAAAGAATTTTGAGGATTTTGGTATGTGGAAAGTGTTAACTTTTAATTGCATTCATGTTTTCACTAAGGTTCAATGGGTATTCATTCTTCAAGATAATACATGATTAAGGTATTCACATGTTCTTAATTTGACCAACAAGATATATCTTATGATATATGGGGGATAAATGATAGCATTCACGTGATTGTTCTGTGACATTTCAAGTAATAATTTTCTTTATACTATGAGCTTGGACCGAAGTATTTTAGATAAGACTAAAGATTAGAATGTATTATGTTGGACATAAGTTAGGATAAAAGGTTTTTCGATATTATTTATGGGATGTTATAGTAATATAGCTTTAGAAAAAGGACAACCTGCAGGACGGGCGACAACCCATCGCGTCGGACAAGGCTGTGGGAATCGAACCCACAACTGAAGTGCTACTGGCCTTTATCGCCTACCACTGGCCTACAGGAAGTCCCTGGTTAGTAGAAACTAGTTTTATTATATTAATCAGTATGATATATGAAGTATAAGTCCATTTTAGGAACCATATATGATTAATCTCACTATAGAATGACTTATGTATATTTAATAACTTTTTCTAACCTTTTGTTTGAGATAGATGGAATGACCCGTCATTCTATCGCATGATCTGATAACACTTCTCGAATAACAAATTCAACTTCATTTATTTAAGAGATGAAGTGGAAATTGTTCAAGGCACAAACAACAGTGAGATTGTACCAAAATAAAGTAAGTATTTATTCTAATTCAAATTCTTCAACTTTAGGGAAACGATCTTGAAAACCAAAAATGTTGTCCTAGTGCTCTTATATCTGATTAATTAGATGGTACCTTAGATCGTCACAAATTTATGGATTTGTGATTGTTAGCTTTTCCATATCCATGTTCTCTACCACTTTCCATCAGAACATGATGGTTATATTTTTCTTCCATATCCATATTTTCACCTATGTGGAAACCCAGTGATTAGTTTATTTGGGTAACCATTAAGTTTCATAGTTTTGTTTTTAAAGATTGATTTTGGTTTTCCTTTTTACAATGTGGGTTTCTATTAAAGAAACTTTCGAGTAGTAAACCATTTATAACCCTGATGAATTTCGAGGGTGAAATTCATTTTAAGGGGGGTAGAATGTAACACCCCGAGATTTTATGAAAAAAATTATTTTTAATATCATTAATGTCTTGTGTTATACGCTACACCAAAAGGAGCTTTCACAACACACATCTTTGACCTGGTTTGAATTACACGCAATCGCGACCTTCCACGATAGCGTGTGTTGTACGCAACACCATGTTTCGCTAAACAACGATATGCTATTAAAATATTATTAAAACTAGACGTTATGAATAGTAATAACAACTTTTTGAAATTTTGTAAATTCTATTTTTCAAAATGGACTTCATTTTTGGATTCGGAATATCGAAATTTGCTTAGGGTGAAATTTTGGTGATTTTCGGATAACTTTCATATTTTGATGAATAGTAAAAATTACTAAATTTTAATTAAAAACAACTTTTTCAATCGAAATAATTAATAGTGATAAATTATTAATTTGAGTGGTTTTAAAGTATATTTAGAATATATTTTTACAATTTAATACAATTTTGTTCATTGGATGTAATTTCACATTTAAACCAGTTATAAACAAGTGTCAATCTTTTGATAGTTATTATCTCTTAAAAACACGCCTTTTGTTTTGACGACGGGAATAAATTTTTAAATTAATTAATGCAACTGATATGTTTTGAATTTGGTAAAATAGAAATCATTTTTGATTTCATAATATCAAATATAGCTTAGGCCTAATTTTTGATATTTTTCTGAAAACTTTCAATTTTTGATGAATAGTGAAACAACTAAGTGGTAGTTAAAAAAACTGAATTTTTCATAAAACATAATTTTACCGCTTCTGTGAGTGGAATTTCAAAAATCTGAGAGACACGGTTGATGTCAGTAAGTAAAATGTGGTTCAATGAGATGAAAATAATTTTTGGTGAATAGTAACTTTTCACTTTTATTTACCACGGTTAAAAGTAAATAGGGTAATTAAGGGTAAAAATGATATTATTATTACCTTAACACATGTCCAAATACTATTGTATAAGTTTAATTCGACCAAAAACAATCTTATGAATAAAATATGACCATTTAGCCCCACTTGGATTAGATTAGGACATTTATTATTATTTAATTCAAAGAAGAGTTAAAAGAGTTAAAATCAATGTTTATTTACTAAAACATTTTTAATATAGGGTTATACATAAGATAAATTCGATTGTAAATATTAATTAGAAAGATAAAACGATTTCCTACATAATGGTATTTTATTTTTAATTTTTAGACATCAAATAATTTAATTTATTTATGACACAAAGATGATGTAGTAATTATCTTATTAATGAAATATTGACATAATTGATGTTATAA
This sequence comes from Viscum album, assembly GCA_963277665.1. NCBI lineage: Eukaryota > Viridiplantae > Streptophyta > Magnoliopsida > Santalales > Viscaceae > Viscum > Viscum album. Next base: position 2,086,329,774 of record OY728145.1, read on the forward strand.
ATACCAAAATAAATGTAATTTAAGACTTTTTGTGAATTACACTAAATTTATAGGTTAATATGACATGTTAGTATTTATTTAATTAACTTTTTTATAACGTATCATTCTGTTATGATTTTCACAAAAATCAATTACTAAATAGTGTCAAAATTAACATAAAATAGTTTTCAAAACAAATATTATATTATTAATTGTTATTTTATTCCTAAAAATCTATGGTCCAGAAAAATGACTTAGATAAGGTTATATATATTAATAATAAACAATTTGGGGTTCGTTTGGCTTCTTATAGTATGTTTATTAACCTTATAGTGTAAGAACCCAAGAAGACACAGTAAAAGTAAAATTATTTAACTTAATGTTAAATCTAAATGATAAGGTTAAAATAGGAACCTAAACTTTTCTAAATTCTATTTTATGAGAGGATTTCGACCCATCCCCACCTTAGGCTCGAAATAAATCAATTTGGAGCTATTTAAAATCGAACTTTACTTTATAATAAAATAATATTTTTAGTTTTTCCAAAGGAGCCCCTCTCCTCCCTTATAAAAGGGAACCTCCTCCCTCTCTTCCTCACACAACTTTGAGCCTTCAAGCTCAGCCAACCCCTGCCAAATTCTCTTCTCCACTTCCCTAGAAACATCCTAGAGGTTCTGGTCTTCCTCAAAGACCAATTGTAGTGCCCTAAGTGGAGGTCTCAAAGAGGCGCTTCAAAGAAGAGGTAATTTCCGTTACCGATTCTTTCACCTTTATTTCTTCTTCCACTTCTTCTTCTTAGGTTATTTCATTATGAAGTAATAACATCAGAATCACTCATATACTGATATTTTATTATATTTATGAAACAATCCTATTTCACCATCTATACATCCTATGGAAAACGAAATCACCGCGCGTGCGTACGTAGGGAATACCGTCTCCACGCCGTGGTGAAATCTATTTTCCACCACCACCTTAAATGGATGGGTATAATGGTGTAAATAATAACTATATATTATTATTTTAAAGTGATATTGATTCTGAAATAGTATACATACACTCCAATACATTCCCAGGATCATGAGAATGATATCATCGCTCGTGCGTACGTACGGACTACCGTCTCCACGACGCGATGAGATTCATTCTCCACTTTAACCATTCATGAATGATTATAAAGTATTTATAATAAGTAATCATGAAATATATGACATAATAATGATACTGGATTTATGTGTATATATATGAATGTCATCTACTTAATTCCGTTCAACTCAATAAGGAAACGAAAACAGCGTTCATGCGTACGTACGGCCTACCGTCTCCATGAACGGTGTATTTCTTTCCATTTACTGATTTATTATATATATGTATATTCTGAATATATATATATATAAATCATGTTTTATATTCTTTAATTAATTAATCATGATCTAAGTAATCATATGAATAATTACAAGTCAAAACACGGACGACAAATGAAACAATTTTACCCAAAATGCTCTTTAACATGGAATTTACAAAAGAACGGGTAATATAAAGTCAAAAGTGAACCATATATGATATCATAACAATGAATATGATTCTGTAATAATTCAATGACATTATTTAAATCATTATACAGGAGGTTCGACCACTTACGAAGCAAATCGGACCTAAGGTAAGGGAAATATCACAATCTCATTTTTATCCGAGATTGTTTATACTTTGAAATTTACTGGGGTGTATTTTATCATCCACATCCATGTTTCTTCAATATGTAATATTATTTCCATCCACCTACAATTGTTTAAATCCAATTTTACCCTTCGTTGAGTTTTTAGTAAAAGATATGAAAGGAATCTTTTGTCGTTTTTCGTACGAGGTACTTTTTGACTTTTCCGAAAAAAGTACGAAGAATGTTTTTTTAACTTATACGACATGAATGGATTTTTAAAACATTATTTTCAAGAAGCATCCTTTACAAGTTTTCAAGTTTATTTTTAATCAACTTCTTTTAGTTTAATGTTGTGTGACATATTATGAAAGGAAAAATGTTTTTGAAGAAGAAAGGATATTTTCTTCAAGAATGGAGTTCAAGTGTTTTATCAAAATTATTTTCCATTTAAGATAATAAATAGTTCTGTTTTTATCCCTATTATTACATTGATTTTATTATGCTGTGATGGAATTATTTATAAATTCCTTTATCGTATATGAATTGTTTTATGATGTCATGATGTTTAAGATTCCCATTTTTATTACATGGGTTATGCAATGATGTATGGTTTATGATTTTGTGGCACACATAAGAATGGTATCATTATGAGATGGGTGGGACCTATATCTCCCTCCAATGCATTGGGTAAATATTTTATATCTAATGAGATAGACATGGCTGGAATGGAAGGTTATACCAGTTCAGTGAAACAGGACTGAAATGAGGGTGACTCGGTTCAGAAAGGGACTCTGTCCACTAAGATAGTCTTGGCAATGAGTCTTGACTAACAAGAAATGATTATCTATGATTATGTGTGTATGCCACAAAGTTTAATGTTTTATGTTATGATTATTGTGATTACATTTCACTGCCATGAGTTATCCCAGGTTATGAAATTATGATCTCTTTTACAGGTTATGATTTCCAAAAGTTATGTGCTTATGTATATGATGTGATTGATATTTATTTTGTTTACCCTTACTGAGCATTTGAGCTCACCCTTTTATGTTTACTTTTACCCAGGATATAAAGAATGGTTTAGGTATAAAAAAAAGAAGATATTTATGGAAGATGTTGAAGATCTTTCACCAGGATTAGAAGATTATATTCCGAGTTTCCAAAGACACTAAACTATTACGATCCTTGTGTGTGTGTTTTTGTTATGTACTAAGTATTCCGCAAATGTAATGTAATGTCAATGTACGTCAAGCTTCGGGTCTTTACAACCCAGGAATGGGAGTTCAAGTCTGCTTCATAGGCATTCTCAGGCACACAACCATCCAAGGGAAACACACCCAAGGGGTGGCCCTAAATCAAGGTTCCCAACCCAAAACATGCTTTCAAATCATCTAGTTGATTACTTTATTATCAATAGGAAATAACAAGCTTCATTATTTAATCAAGTGATACCCTAAAAGTGGGAGCATGATACTATGAGATATATAAACATCAAGACAATTAACAAAAGGAAAAATACCACCTATCTTACCATAGTACGACTCTCCTCATCTAGCTTCGAGCTTTGATTCAGCCTAGAATAGAGTAGATCTAAAAAACAGGTAAAAATGATCAAACATAAACAACATTATTGAGAGAAGAAATCAAGAAGAAAATATCAAGAGGAATCGAGAGCTCACTGATTGGTCTTAGACAAAACCAACAGATAAGGAATCTGGGTTTGGATGATCAATTAGGAAGAAAAACAACCCTTGACACTACTGTTCACGAACCCAGATGAGCCCTTGCCTATTTTCACAAAAACAATGCAACTGCCCGATTTAATCAATTAAAAAAAGTACACCGTGTAAACCTGATATTACACACTGTGTCAGTACCTTTTTTATAGCTCGACCTTTATGTGGTCGTGCACCGATATTACATGGAGTGTATCCTTTCATACACACTGTGTACCTATAAGTACATGATGTGTATTTCCTAGTCATGTCGTGTAACAGGTCTGCAGCTAGACCCTCGACTTCTTTTCCCCCAATTTCTTAAGTAAAAACTAAAAAGGAAAGATCCATATCTCAAACTAATAACTAGGTTCTTACACTAATCCTATAATCCCCCACTTTTTTATTATAAAAAATCATGTTAGGATAAAATTTCATGGAAAAACAAAAATTTCTCAAAACATAATGATGTTATACTTTGTTTTACATTATAAAGTACAAATATATCAATGTTATACCCCTTTTAATAAAAAATATAATAATATGAATAGAATATTGAGTGAAATATAGTACCATAAGTAATAGGAAAATGTAGAATAAGAATAGACATATTAAATATAGGAAAAAACATACTAAAGATAAATAGAAATATAATTTATAAAAGAACAAATATAAATCATTCAGAAAAATTTTAATACAAAATTATATGGACCCTATCAATTAGAAAAATCAAAATCAAAATTTAATTCCCTTTCCCTTGGAGCGTTGGGGTCAATTTTAGATCTGGATGTCTACTAATATGGTTGAGAGGAATACTAAGGTGAAGGCTAAGGATGAGAAGCACAAGGGCTTGGCATGGTAGCTCATATGGATATAGGTTTGAAATGAAAAACTTCTTGAACAAGAGAAAATACAAATTAAGGAAGAGAGATATCTATAGAGGCTCGAATGGAAGATACAAAGGATATAACAATTGAAGGTATAGGTAGGACTGAAGGGGTAGAAATAGTAGTGTTATCACTGCAGAGATAAGTCTCCATCTTCAAAGTAAATCTCTTAAGGGTCAAATAATCATTCTCCATTATTTGAAATTTTTTGAAATTTTCATCCATAAATATCTCTAGAAGTGAGGTTATCAGCTTATATTTTTCAACCATATATTTTAAACCTTAATTAAAAGGAGTAATTCAATGTTATCTGGATAAATACTTAAACATGTTCTTAAAATTATTTTTTTAAATATCATACTCAAATAATGATCAATGTGCCTTTTGATCACCTCCCTATCTCTTCCAGATTGATAACAATCACTCTTGACTACCTCATGGGTTTTAGTAACATGGTTTTAAAACCCAGAGAGTACAATTTCTCATGTTTTATATAATTCATATAAAACTATTTTGATATCATCTATGACAAGTTGTTTATAAATATTCACATCCTTGGAAATATAAATTAGAGGATAAGAAGATGTCATAATAAGAATAGTAGAAGAGGAATCTTATCATGTGTTACTAAATAATATTTGATCAAAATTTAATATCATTTCATTCAAGTCAACTTTAAATTTACCACTTAGCCTCTTAAACTATTAATTTCTTGATTTATATAGTACACCTTTAGAAATAGCATAAGATGAATGTCATATACATCAATTGAAATAATACTAGATATTTATTCTTCTCTAGAATATTCAACTGGAGCACTAAATCCAAGAAATAAATCCTTGATAATACACATAATATTAAATTTTAATTGACTAATGTATTATTTGGTCACAAATGAAGATGTAAAAGTATGATAAATAAGTAAAACAGGTTTAGTGGGTGAAGTCCCTTCAACCACTTCTTTCCATATAGTATATATCTATTTAAAAGGAGAAACCTTACTAGTTTCTTCATGTTCTTACATCTAAAAATATATTCCCCTTTTTATAAATTTGGATTCACTAGTATCAATCATTTATATTACACCAGATTAAAATAGTTATAATCCCATACATGCATCTGATTCTTCAACATTTTTCATAAGTGAAGGTCCAAACACATTATCCATAGCTTCTAGAACTATTGGATCTGTCTCACCTTCAGAACACTTTTATGGTATAACTGAGATCAATTATTCTTGAAAGATCAATTTTATAAATAAGAGATACCACTACATATTTAGATAAAGTATATATTGAATGTCCACCATCTTTAGGTGGACTTCCCTCATTATGTTCATAACCACTATATGTTATAAATCCTTCCCCCCTTAGGAGATACTTCCCCTTGATTATTCTTAGGCATTTTTCTTATAACTAGAATTTCTTGCCTTTCATTAGTTGATGGAGTTGAACGCTCCTTAGATGTATCATCTTCATAATTAGAGTCCATCTCAATAAGAGTATTAAAAAACATAGTATCATCATCTTTATCATTAATTAAATTAGTTTTGTCAGATGGTAAAGATAAAGAATGTTTTGGAGGCCTAAAAGTAATTTATATAGGATTTGAAACTCCAGCATCCATTAAATCATGATTGTATCCCTCTTAATAAAAATATATTGAAGATTCATCATTTATATCCTCTAAACTTCTATATTAAATACCATGAAAAACTACTAGATTCATTCCCCTCCTCATGCCTTTCTTCTACACATTCTTCTTCTACGGAATATTCCACTACTTCAACAAGTTCTAGGCATGGTTTAGCTTTATCCTTGGGAATCACATTATTTTTAATTGGAATGAACTTCTCATATAGTTTTTCATTATCAACAACCAAAATTTTCTTCCTTGGATTCAAATTTATTCTCATCCTCTTACAGGAAGTTAGGTTTAGATATATTTCACTAGAAGCTATTGAATTTTCCTTTCCCTTAGAAAAAATATCTTTTCACTTCAATGAAGATGAGATAATTATGGAATATATAAATAATTAAACAGATAAGGAGGTTTTCCTAACACTTATATATGAATCATCATATATCTATGTAGGCTTATATATATCCTAGTTTTCATTAAATAGATATAATAACATCCCGGTGTCACAAGACATTGAAATTACCTTTACCTAGGTACATTTAATGTTGGATAAATTTTATAAACATCAATAATTCACTATTTAGCTCTATAATAGTAGGTATTTAAGGGTTTAAACTCTTCTAAGACATTCCCAATCTCAAAATGAGCATGGAATCAAAGAAAATAACTTTGGAAATTCTCATAACCCCCTTTATAATGAATCTTCAAACACTTTTCCTAAATATTAGATAAAAATATCGATCTTTATCCGCTTACATATTTCTAAATGAAATCTTTCTTATCACCCATCTTCATTTCCATATATAAGTAGAAGTATTTTTCTAACATTGAAAATAATAGCATGTTTTATACACTAAACCACTAATTCCAACATTTATTATGAACATACTTCCAAAGTAGAAACATAATCATTCTTAACCATTAAGAATCCAAGTATTTTTCATGGATAAAATCATTGATAAAAATATATAGCTTGATAGGTTCTAATAGTGCGTTTGATGAAGGTTCTCTTCCCTCTAATGTAGGTGAAACTTCAGGCGAAGTAATCTCATGTGTATGATTAAGCATTTCTGTCTTTACTAATATTAGAAGATATGAAAGATAGGGTTTTATTAGGAGAATTATTATCAAGAAACGAGGGTTTGAAATTGAGTGGATTTAGGGTTTCCATATAGATAGATAGAGATCAATTCAAAATTTATTTAATGGAATTTTATGTCAATTAGGGCTTAGAATAGTAATGCATGGAAAAATAGAAAAAATAGAGTAAATAAAAAACATTTAAAATAGATATGGTAGATGAACTAATAGTGAGTCCTATAGTATATTAATTAAAAATTTTAGCATGAACAATCATATAAATAAAATTTCATAGAAGCTTTACACATTAGAATGATCAACTGTATGAACAATTTAAGGACTCTTATGATAGTTTGATTGACCATATGAAAAATATAAAGAATATTATGGTATGTTAAGACTTGATATAGCTTATAATGTTACGGTCACTTCTAACCATCAGAAACTAAATATATACCATATTAAGAGTAAAATATAAAAAACATAATAATCATATAATTTCCCAAAATCACAAGTATAATAAATTAATTTTATAAGATCAAATTATAAAGATTAAACTAAGATATAACATAAGGTATAATTCTAACATAAAATAACTAATAATAATTGATAATCCTTAAATCATATCTGATATAATTAAACCTCTCTATAGTCCAAGGATTTATGAAAATAAAAAAAGTTTTTTCTCAGTGCCAATAGATTCCAGATTGATATTACATTTTTGAAAAATAACCCTTAAAAATTGTTGTCTTATATAAATATGTGAAGTCATGGAATGAAATACCAGATTCTTATAAATATATAGGGAACTTTTATTATCATAATTTATAAGAAAATGTAGAAATTGATATCTATAGTTTCTTAAAGTGTGATCCATCTTGAAAATGTGTGCCTAAAAACTACCTATAGCAATGTATGTAGATACTATAGTAGAAAGTGAGATATAATTTTTCTTTTTTTACTAAACCATGAAACTAGAGAGTATCCCAAAAAGATAAATATACTAAAAGAACTTTTTCTATCTTACTTGAAACCACTGAATTTAGTATTGGAGGATCTAACAAGTTCAAATTCATGTCCTTTTGAATGAAGCAATCCAAAATTTGTAGTATTTTTAGATATTAAAAATTACTTTAATAGCATTTAAATTTGATTCTTTTGGGTTTTCTTGAAAACATTCCCACATGCACACATTAAAAATTACACCAAAATAACTTGTAACTAAGTACATTTAACTACCAATCATACCTATATAAGTAGTTTGATCAACTAATTTTACAAATTCATCTAAATATAGTTTACATATTGTATGGATTAGTGCATCAATTTTTTTTTGTGGAATCCAGACAAAAAATTAGAAGATATTTTGTATACTTAATTTGTTTTATATCAATTCCATATTTTTTTAATATGAAAACCAACGAAGAATTTCAATTCTACTATTAAACAAATTTCAAATTCATTTTCCATAATTTTATAAAATTAAATATAAATATATTTTTTAAGTGAACCAAAAATAATGCCATCACTATAAATTTTTATAACTAAAAAATTTGTTTAAATTATTTTTGAAAATAAATTAGAATCATCTCTACCTTCTAAAAATCTATTTAAAAAAATGAAATGAGCTGAGACTATCATACCAAGATCTAGTATAATGTTTTAAACTGTGAAATTATTTTTATATTTTAAAGACATGATTTTGTAAATGATGGTTTGATAATCTTGGGACTTATTTCAAAAAAACACCCTCAATAATATACCCAATTAATAATTCACTCTTGATATCCATTTGATATAGTTTGAAATTAAACTGTTCTATATAAGAAATAAATATTCTAGTGGATTAATGCATAGTTTCTACTGAAAAGGTCTAATAGTAATCAATACCTTCCTCTTGAATATAACCTTGTGAAACTAATCTATATTTTTTTCTTTATATAGTGATAGACTCATAAACCTTATTTCTATATTCCAATTTAGTTACAATATTAAGGCACTCTTTAAGTCTGTCAATTAATTCCCCAACTTTATTTATTTCAAACTGATTAAAATTTTCTTCATAGATATCATATAATATTAATCACTAATTGATTTAGTAATGTTATTACGTTCAAACTAATATAGTAAGTATTGATGTTCGTCTTGGTTTCTAATAGAATTTATAATTTGAGTTCCTCTATCAAGATCGCCTACTAAAAAATATGTAATGTGATACCAATGGGTTATAATGGTTCTGAGAATCAATGCAATTGGTTCTTAAATGTTTTCTTTAAGGCTAGGTTGGTCAATATGGTCTCTTTTGGGAGGTTTATCAGACAAATCATCAACCTATTTATAGTAATTAGTTGTGTTATTGATATTAAAATTTTATATAGCACCCTCAAGGTTTTCTAAAATAGGTTTTGGGTTAATATGGATCTGTCTCATCAAAAGTTACATGTATAGATTCATCCATAATCTTAGATTGTTTGTTAAATCCTTTATATAATTTATTAGAGATTAAATAACCTATAAATTTTCTTTTATGATTTTTAGGTGATCGTTTTTTATGTTATCCTTTATATCCGAAATAAATATTTTAAAACAAAAAACTCCAAAGTAATTAATCTTTTTTTATTCCATTCAAAATTTCATAGGAATTATTATTTAATATTGTTATAATATTAACCTTATTAATAATGTAAAAAGTTTTATTAAAAAATTCATCCTAAATATAGACATTTAAGTCATATTCAATTATCATTTTCCAATAAATTTCATGGAGTATTTTTCCCCTTTCAACAATCCCATTTTTTTATTTTGTTCTAGGTAGAAATAAATTATGACTTTATCCATGTTTTGAACATAATCATAAATATTATTGATTATCATTTTCATGAACATGATCACTTTTTAAGGTTTTAATGGTAATTGTATTATGATTTTTTATAGAATATTCATATTTAAAAAAATACGAGGGAGATTTAATTTTTTGAGATAGGAAGAATACTCATGTCTATCTTAAATAATCATCAACAATCACATAAGTATAATTTTTCTTCCTAGACTAGAAAATTTAGGTGGTCCAAAAAAATCTATGTGAACCAATTTTAGTGGTTTATAGATTGATACCACACTCTTTAATGTGAAAGATATTTTTAATGCTTTCCCTATTTATAGGGATTACAAAATTTTTATTCTATGAATTCCAATTTAGGTAGATACCTAACTAATCATTTTTTAGTTTACTTCCTAAGTGAGTATATATTACAGTGGCCTAGTCTCATATGCCACACCCAGGATTCTATTTGAAAAATTCTTAATCATGAAACAATTTTATAAAAGAATGAATCTAAATTAACAACACAAACCTCTTCCTTTCATACAGTAGTAAACACTAAAACATGATTAGAAGCATAAATCTTGTAACTAATATTATAAAATTTAGGAGGCTATACATCAGCACAAAATCGAGATATATTAAAAAGATTATTTTTTCAAGACATTAACAAAAACAATTATAAATAAGAATAGTTTTAGAGTTACCAATTTTATCATGTAAAATTACTTTTATATTTTCAATTTTACTGAAAGTGATATATACCCTTTTAAGTTTTATTAAATTCTTGTAGCTTATGTATTCTATAGTCATGCATTTGGAATATGCATTGTCCAGATACCATATATATTTTATTACTCTCTTTAATAACATTACCTATAAAAAAATAAAATTAGAATTCATTCTTATACCCATGTTTTATTAGGTTTATAAAGGATAGAGATTAAATCATTAGGAAGACACATTTGTTTTATAGCATTATTAATTGAATACCTAATAGATTTAGACAAACATGTTTTTTATGTATAAAATAAAAATAACTATTTCCATATCCATATTTCCATTTAGTTTTAAAGGTTAAGGTTTTATTCCTTTAATGTTGAATAAAATAGATTTTATACAACTTCCTTTGTTTTCCAGATGTATATCCAGTTATAGTATTATGTTTGTGTGGTTTTTGACTTCCCAAAATCATATTCCAAGTGTTTTTTTAATTTTAAAATTGTTCTAAATATTTTTTTTACCTTCCCATTTTTTAAAATTTCAATATATTATTCTTTTAATAGGTCAAAATTGTTTTCTTTTTCAATGAAAATGACACTATTAGTATTAAAAGATAAATAATGTACATTTCTCAAATTTTTATATTTATCTTTATGTTTATTTTTGGTCTCTTTTAACATAGATAAATATTTGAATAGTTTTTCATTTTTCATTATTATCTCATATAAAATATAATTATCATAAGAAATAGTATGATTATATACCTAAGATGCAGTGTCCATATAAAAAATAATTCTTTTTTCACTTGCATCATTCCAATCAAAATCAAAATCACTGGATATTTCATCTGATGTACTCCAGATTTCATTTATTTATTTCTTTTTTTATTATCTCTATTATTATACTGATTATAATACTTTAGATTTGTAAAATAGGATTCAATATATCAATTACTATTATACTCATAGAAGGTTCTTTCACAAGAGGAGTCATTCTTATTCCATTCCTTTTTCAAATTTCGAATTTTTTATACATTCATTTTAAATTAAACTTTTAGAAAACATTTTCTTTTAATATATTTCTTTTGAATTTATGGATATATGATCCATATCCTCACCACTCTTAGCGTCAAATTCATATCCACTCGAATCATCATTTATTACCTCTTTGGATTTATACTCAAATGTATTTAATGCTATAATATTCTTCTTAATGTCAACATATTTATTTTCTACTTTTAATTCCTCCTCATACATAATCACCCTTCCAATTCGTTCTTTGGAAAGAGGCTTACAAATCTCACATTATTGTCAAATCAAAACAACATTAATTTTCCATGTTTTGGGTAAGAATCTATATAAAATCAGTACTTTTTATTTTTCAACCATATATTATCCAAGTGATTTTTTAGTGTTGAAGTTCTCATTACAATTTCAATATATTTTAAAAATCTAATCATTAGGCTTCATATTTAAAAAATTATACATCATGGTATATATATATTTTATCTCATTTATTTAACATATTAGTTTATCATGAGAAATAACTAAAGTGACCCAAATTTAAAAAAAATAGTATATTAAATTCATCTACCCATAAAGAAAAAAAATAAATCATTTATAGATTTATTTTTATAATTATAAGAGTCCTTGTTTAGTGCAATCAATTCTTTTATAGTAGTCTTGGGTTTTTATATTTATCCCCTATAGTTCCCTAAACAAGAAATCCAAAAATATATAAATAGATTTTCATTTTGGTCTTCCAATGTTTGTAATTGTTTCTATTAAAATAAATAGTTTGATTGGTAGAATAACCTTCAGGTTTGGTATCCATAGCAACAGATTAATTAATACACATAAATTAATGCTATTTTCCTTAGGACGTGATCATGTTCAGAGAATAAATTATGGTAGTAAAAAGAGGGAGTCTGAAAATATGAGATTAAAAGGCCTTTGATTCCAAATGTTGGCCACATAGGATTGCTAAAGTGGTGAAAAATGATTTATGTCAGTGAAACACGCTGAATACTCTATTACTAACATAGTACCCTTATCAAGGTGCGTGAAATCTCTAACTGAGTCATCTCTCAACATCTAAGAAAAAAATGATCATATAAGGCAGTATAGAAATCAACCTATACCATGACCTATTGGTTACTAGTATGTGTAATTAAATCCCACCAATGCTTGGCCGAATCACATAGCATGTAAATAGAAATCTTGACCCTCCACTCTAGAGGCTTCTCTAGATGCTCAAAGATATAAAAGGTGGAATATATCCAAGAACAATCCACCTGTGGAAAGCCGTCCCTTGAAAAGGTAAGAGGATGATACTACTGAAACTCATAGGCTAGATCAACCATCGTAGGTGATGGTCATAGAGCACCATTCATAGACTACATCATACACAGAAGACTTTATAAAAGATGAGAGTTGGTTCCCAGATCTAGTACAATAGGAGGTGCCTCAAGTGGCACTCTGGGAGGTAAGATTGGCATCTCAGGGCCCACCACATTTAGATCATAGTCATCACTACACTCTTGGAACACAAAACGAGGATGTTGTGGTGGCATTGGTCTAAAAATTCCAAGCACATGCCTCAGAACAAGCTTTAAGATGATAGATAGAAACACTAGAAGAATTTGAACATAAGAAAAGATCACTTCACATGGTATAATACCCCAACTACCCACTTATAAGGCCATGTATTATAAAGTGCTCATGTATAAATTTCAGGGGTTCTAGTAGATGATAGTTCAGTAGTACTTTTCCTCATCATTCACCAGTAACCATTTCACTTAATAAGTCAAGATTAACTTTCAAATTTTCATTTTCTCATTTATATATATCACATTTCATATATAATGGATCACTCTTCCTAGTGAATCTTGGACCATACACATTATCCCTGAAAGTGACACCCATTTGATTATAATATAATGGGCCGACATGGTAAATTTCTAATTAAAACCCATGTGGGCCCATAAAACATTGATACAAAGAAGAAGACAAGAATGAAATACAAAAGTAGAAAAAAGAAAAAAAAACTATCCCCAACATCCCAAGATCCAGCTCAGTCATATGTTACCTGCTCCATCTTAATCAACAAGAAATGAAGTGTCTGAAGCTATTCAATTCCCTTTGTCAACACCTGCATACATATAATATTCATGGGTGCCAATCGAATCCCAGATAAGGTGTGAGATAAGTCTAAGTAGAACACCACCAATGATTTCTATAACATCCTTTCCATGTAATATAAACTTAAATAGTGTGAAATAATGCATGTATAAAAGTACAACAATATAGTAATCTAAATACCCAAGTACTCGAGTAAAACCTTGGCTAGTGGCTGAAGATGTAACCAGTTCTTTAGTTTATTGTGTTCAAATATATATACATAGGTCACATGAGGTAATACCAGAATTTATATAATAATAATAGATAATCCAAGGGGAAAAAGGAATCTATGACGTAATTTATAGTGAAGTGGTTTTAAGGTGATAACTAAGGAAACATAGACCTTAAGGGTTTCCAAATCAGTAGTAATTGTAGCCTAGCTATAGTCTAAGATTGTAATCCAAGGAGAATCTTCCATGGCATTGAACAATAGTGTGATCTAATAGAGTCCAAGGAATACATCCATGGTAAAATGGGATAAGAAATGGCTAGGTACCAGGATGTAACCAAGGCACCTCATGTCTATAGAAACCATGCTTGATCCAAGGAGTGTATCCATCGTATCCTGCAATAGTATAGGAAGTATCTTATGGTGTCATACTAGGAATCCACTAGTAGATGAGGAATGGGGGTCCATGGTGGGTCTCAACCAAGGAAACCAAAATCCTTGAATTATAATGGCATCCACGAGTGCTCAAAGAATTCCCTTAGGAATCCAGAATCAAACTCAAGTCAGACCACTCCTAAAATGATGTCTAGGTCCATATGTATATTTATTCAACTTAAAATAGTTTCATCTAATTATTTAGTCCATATAATTGTAAATCCATTCAATAATTCATAAGGTTCAAGTTTTTCGCTTTCATCAGTGTGACATGACCAAGGAGCATGCAACCATTGTATTGAGTCCCTTAAGTTACAGTCAATTAATGTGGTCCACTCTACATACTTCCATAAACATGGAGTGGTGTGCTAAATATGTGAAAATGAGTTATTCAAACACATTTAATTAGGCAAAGTCATATATATATATATATCAATGTACTTTCTAATTTCAATTGAGATTCATTAATCAAGTTGAGTAACTTACCTTAGGTGGGTCGAGTGGGAAGCAAAGATGGTACTATACATTTACCAATTCAACAATAATATAATTCAAGGGTATTAACATTAGTAGGGTTAATCCACACACCCTAAAAATGAATTTAACAGGTCATAACCAACCATCAAGGAATAACTTGCCACTAAGGGCATAAATATGAGAATCACCCTACTTGGGGTGGTTGACATTGTGGACATAACCACCAATATTGAATAATATATATGGCATGGGTCATAGAACATATTTTTAACAACCAAAATAAAGGAACATTAATTAAATAGATGACACATGATTAAATTGACTTGCCCAAGAAGCAATTTACAAAACAATGAATCTTGAGGATTGGGTTATACACCACCTACCTCATACTTGAAAAACACTCCTCGTCTAGTATCATCCTATAGTTTGGAATGAATTGAAAGAGATCTGAAGAATAGATTAATGCCATGAAATTGAGGCATATTAGCCTACATATAAATATCACTGTGGATAGGAAGAATAATGATAAAATATTAAAAAGGAATTGAGATCTTACCATTCTAGATCCAACAAGACAAATGACGATCGAATCAGACTATGTACAGACGCTTGATCTTAAATCCCAGAATATATGGTTTTAGGCTAAAAAAGGGAGGAATAAGAAGGGGTTGTATGCTGAAAAACCAAAAGGGATAAGGGTTGGATTTAATTATAATTAGGTAAAAATGGTTATTTCACCCAAAAAACTTGGTTCACACAGTTTGGCTGCACAATTTTCTAAACCATACACCAACCATGCATGGTGAGTTGTACAAAGGGCGCTCTCGCCCGGTTAGGCCGCGCAGTTTGGGAAACCATGCGTGTAAGATCACAAACTTCATAAAGGTATTTTATTGTTTAAAGTTTGTTTTGAATCCCTTAAAGTTGGTTAATTTAATGTTTATCAGGTGATTTTGGAAGATCTGGGGTGTTCTGAGGATTTAGTACATGAATGAAAGGGAAATTGAACCATTCAGTACAAGTAACACAATTAGCGCACTGCTAGAGTAAAAAATGCAAGGGGGAAATCCAAACCATGTGACCTTGGAAAGAGGCATTTAACATGGTTGGGGTATTGTTTTTCAAATTGTTCTAGTCGTCCCTTATAATTGTGTGACCTAGCCCCTCTTGGGAAGAAGTTGAAACATGGATGGAACACGGTTTGGAAAACCATGCACCCCTTTTAAAAGCACAGTTTTACCATTTCCGCCCTTTGTTATTTTAATTATATCACCTGATTTTCTCCCCATTTATTCCCCCTCTATACATAGTGATGAATCTAAAACCTTAAGACCTCCCCAAGATCAATCTCATTTGATTCTACGTCGTTTGGAATTCCGTTGGTTGTGGATCAAATATTTGGGTTGGGGATTAAATGAGTGCTTGATTCTATATATAAGTCTAATGTTAACGGTGATTTCATCTCTAAATTTGAGGTAGGTGGTCTAAAAGAAATATCCCATAGTCTTGTTATAGATTTGTGCTTTTATAGTTGTGATATTTCTTTCCCACTGGTGTTCATTTGATACCTTTAGTTATATTTCATAAAATGGCTGGATAAATGTTTTTTAGACCTCTCATGACCGCCTTGGGATTCATTGAGAATGATTATACTGGATAGGGCCACCCATGGGGTGAACCAACATTCCTGAACATGGAAAATATTAATGTTAAGAATATAATAGATTTCCATTGAAATAGATTACTGGATAAATGTGTTGACATGTTAGTTAAAACCATAAGAAGAACCATTTTTTATTATATCTAGTGTTGAAAATGGAAAAAGGAATTGTTTGGCATGATGTAAAAAGGGGTTAAAGGGATTAATGTTAATGTCTTAAATGGTTTGTGCATTTGTATTGGAAATGTGTAAATAGATCAAGTATTCTGAATTGGTGAATGTGTTAAATGGGATAATGTGTAAAAATTGAGAAATGGGTCAATTTATTGAATTTTTTTATTATGATAAACCAGTTAAGGTATGAATATGGGAAATGGATTGACTGGCGTATTCAAAGTAAATGGTAAATGTGCTCATGAGTTAAGTCTTGAGGATGATTTATTTTCTAAAGGAATTTTTAATTGTAAATGTTATATGTGTTGTTTTGTTTGGTTTTTGATATGGTATATTCCATAAATAGATGAATAATCATGTGCACATGGATTGGTGGTGTGGCATAAAAAACTGAGGCTCCTTCCATGGGTTGGGTTGGATTGAGGCTCTAAACCCCTACCCTAGATTGAATGGGTTAGGGAGCCTTACTAATGCTTTATGCCCCTAACAGTTACATTGGATGAGACTATCTGGACTAAGGCTCCTAGGTAAGTGTGTTATGATTATTTATGAATTTTTTTATCACTAGTGAGATATGGAACTTGAATTATCCCTGTTATGCATGATAGTTGACTAGCTTCAACCATTATATAAATGATCAAAATTATTATTCCAAGTATCATATAATGAAAATTAGTTTAGTAATGAATATTGTTTAAGTGATGAATATGAAAATGATGATGGAAATGGTTAAGTGAATATTGTGAGTCAATGGAACCCAAGTTTTCCCTTTTTTCCTGGTAATTTATTTCATAATTTCATGAAAAAACTGTTACAAAAGATATTTTTTAGACATCATTGGTGGTGGCCTACTGAGTTGTACTCACGCCCTTCTTGGGCCACCATTGTGTACCTGAGCAGATTTCAGGGTTTCATGTTAGGACAAGGGAAAAGGCCCTATGATAAGGAGTTGAGTTGGGCTTGGGATATTCATGTATGAGGATCCTAACATAGAGTCAATACCTATTTTGGGGATTCAGTTATTGGTGTTATTTTTGTCTTTTCCTTTCAATTTTGATATTGTTAGCATGACTTGACATATTTACTATTTAGTTATCGTTGTACCCTATTTGGGAATTGGTTGGTAATGCATGATTATGGTTTATTAAATATTATTTCTTTTATTATATATGATATCTTTTTGGATCACTCTAGTAAATTGGATATAGTCTCCCCACATTATCCATTAGACCCTCATTGCTAGTTGGAATCCTATGGTATATGGGGAGGCACTCTCGAGGTCATGTGGTGACCTAAATCAGAGCACCATTTTAGTGTTTCCTAGTCCAGGGACATTATAATTTAGTATCAAAGAAGTTATTTTATATGGTATTACTATTTGGGATGGTAGATAGGATATTAGGATACGTTGGGTGTTGGAAATGAGCTCTTTCTTGGGAGTATCTAACCCATGTATGGGGGAAAAATCAAGTACCAAGGGTGGGAATTATTGTTCTTAATATATGTTGTTACAATTGGATGATATTTCACTATAGGTTGACGCACATGTTGTGTGATGTGACCATTTTAGGATATTTTTTTCATGGAAATAACAACATATGGATGCAAATTCAGTAATTAAATTAGGCACCCAATGATATAGGTGGCATACATCATGATAGACACACACAATATGGGCGGATGGTATATGAAGGGTAGGATGCATTTTAATTTCTTAAAAATTTGTGGAAAATAGTTCCTAATAAAGATGATGAAAATGGTTAAATGAAAATTAGGTAAAATAATGGTTATATTGTTGTACATAAGTAAGGTTGTGAGTAAGTAAACGTATAGGTTATAACAATTTATGAAATGGAAATTGGTCCTAAGAGAAAATATTTGGGTAGTTAGTGTGGAAATGGTTTTAAAAGGTTGTCTAATAAAAGAATTTTGATTATGTATGTCGGTCTACCCTAGGTTATCCATGACCCACAATATGGACGGTTGAGGGTAATGTTCTAGGTGTGAATATTTCTGTTGGGATAGTGTATATGAAATGGTCGTTTTTGGCTAATAGAAAACCTTCCTTTATGTAATTTTGAAAACTTTTTGTTTTGTGTTATTAGAATCATGTTTTTCATCATAGTAAAATGCAACAACGATGATGTTTTTTGGATGATATATAAAAAATGATTTCACTAAGAACGATCCTCCAGAATTGGGGTAATAGATTTCAGTGGTTTAGGGGAATAGGGGATAGGATAATTTCCAGGAGAAATTTTCTCATTTTATGCTGATGATGGAAAGGTACCTAGGGAGGGTCATGCCAAGTATGTTTGATCTGACTAGGTATTTATAGCTACAACACATTAATTTTTTGAGGGATTGGGTGGACTTGGTGTAGCCTAGTTCTAGATAGAGTCCATCCATATGATTCTTGATCACTTAGAGACTCCTCCTGAGAAGAGGGTTAAGTTGATAGCTTATATGCTGCAAGGTCAGGCTAAGTGTTGGTGGTATGTTATGGCCTAGACCCAGGAAGCTGTCGATATATTAGGGAAATATTTTAGGAAATGTTTTAGGAAAATTTCTATCTAGATACTTTGAGATAGGAGAAGTCTATGAA
This sequence comes from Viscum album, assembly GCA_963277665.1. NCBI lineage: Eukaryota > Viridiplantae > Streptophyta > Magnoliopsida > Santalales > Viscaceae > Viscum > Viscum album. The sequence continues at coordinate 2,086,348,976 of OY728145.1, forward strand.
TTTTATGAGGTTGAACTTGGGGTCAATGTCCATGATGGATTATGCTGGCTATTTCACCGACCCGAAACATTTTGTTTTAGTTTTTTTGGGGGATGAGGAAGGACATGGTGATATGTTTATTGGAAAAAATTAGAAAATATATGAATTCGTAGGTGAATATCTTACATTTAAATAGGTATAATGGTGTGATAGACAATACACTTATTTCAGAAGGAAATATGAAAGAAGATTCTTGTGGTGGAAGCATAGCTTTTGTGGGGTGACTCAATGGCATGACTTTCGATAGTGGGAAGAACTGTTTCAATAATCTATACCATCACAGTAGGGTACATAGTGGTCAGAAGATAGAATCGGCCTCTCAAAGTGGTGATCTTGTTTTCTGCTATTAATTTGGCAGGCCAGTACACCTGCACAGTTAGTGGCCCCGACCACCGGTTGAGTGTCAAGTATGAAGAAGAAAGGGTAATGTTCATAGGTTCTCTAGGAACCCACGAAGGATGGGTATATAGGGAGGATCAAGGATAATTTTTAATACATGTAGGGGGTTGGTTACCCCATATCAGGCAGGTAGTTAGAGTTTGACTGGCCATACTGGTAGAGGTGGCGGACGAGGCAGTTCTAGAGAAGATTTTTCATATTAGAAGGGTAGTGCAACTCTAGTAAATTAGATCAGAAACCATGGTGTAGGAGAAGGTCAAATTCATGCATTTAATTCGACACCTATAAGTGGTGAGGATGGAACATCAACTATTATAGGTACGATACTTGTAGCTTCCATGATTTCTAGTACTTTATTTCATACAGGTCCATCACACTATTTTATCTCTAATTAGTTTGTAAGTGTGTTGGTCCTATCATTGGAAACTTCATGTGGAGTTATGTCATTTGATATACCATTAGGGGTGAGAGTATAAAATATTTGGGAGTGTAAGGGGTGTGTTTTTTATATAGGTGAGTACCATTTTCTATGGAACAAGTTTGTGCTCGAGATGTTAAGTTTTCATATGATACTGGGGATAGAATGTTTTGTGTTGTACCAATCCAATATTGGATATTACCATAATAGGGTGATGTTCATGTATCAGGGGGGAGAAATGTATGTCCATTGTGGTGAATGGGATATCTGAGTAGGCTGTGTAGGGACTGTTTATCCACACCTGGGTGAACTCCCAACCCAAGTGGCTTATCTCATGATTGATTATGGGTAAATAGGGAAACATATATTCACCCCTTTTTTAGATCTATTTTAGGATGTGTTTCCTGAGTAATTCTCAGGGCTGCCACCCGAGAGAGATATTGAGTTCATGATAGAGTTATTTTTGAGAGCAGAACCGGTTTCCATTCTTCCATACATAATGGCACTAGAAGAACTCTATGAACTCAGATATAGGAACTAAAAAAGGGGTTCATTATTCCTTGTACATCACCTTGGGGATCCCCTATGTTATTTTCCAAGAAATATAATGGATCTTTGAATTTGTGTGTTCATTATATGAAGTTGAATAAAATTATTGTTAAGAATAGATTCCCTCTTCCTCGAACCAATGATCCCACCGAACAACTAATATGTTCTTCATTATTCTCTAAGATTTATTTTAGGTTGGTGTATCACTAGATGAGGGTGAGACCTTTTGATGTAGCGCGGATAGACTTCAGAAGCAAGTATGGGTTGTATGAGTTTTTTGTGATGCTGTTCGGGTAGACCAATATTCTAACAGTGATTTTGGATCTAATGAATCGAATATTTCACCCATATATATATATATATATATTAGTTTATAGTTTTTTTTATTAAATCTTGGTGTAATATAATACTCTTGACCATCATGAAAAACATCTTGACATCACCATGAGAACACTAAGAGAGCATACGCTATACTCAAAACTATACAAATTCCATTTCTAGATCGATAGGGTGAATTTATTAGGGCACATCATCTCATAGGAGGGCGTATCAATGGATGCCGAGAAAGTGCTGGTAGTTGTGTCATAGGAGTATCCCAAGAATTTTTCTAATGTCTGAAGTTTTTTAGGGTTGGTCGGCTACTACCGAAGGTTCATTAAGGATTTTTATTGTTTGGAATTTCCACTTTTGGGCTTGAACAAGAAGGGAATCAGGTTTGAATGATCTAAATAATCTGAAAATGATTTTCAAGAGTTAAAGAAGTTGTTTACTACCACACCAGTTCTGATATTTCTCGATCTAGGTAAGGGTTATACCTTTTTTGTGATGTGTCTGGTGTTTGGATTGGGGAATTATTGATGCAAGTTGAGCAGGTAGTCACGTACGGGTCATGATAGTTGAGGATTCATTAAAGAAATTTTCCTATGCATGATCTCAATATAGCTACGGTGGTTTATGTTTTAAAGTGTTGGCGACATTACCTATTGGTAGAATGAGTTATGAGGTATATTGATGATAAAAACTTTAATAATATCTTCTCTTAATGTGATTTAAATATTTATTAGTGAAGATGGGTTGAATACATGATGTCTTTTGACTTTGAGATAGTTTACACACTGGGGAATGGAACCATTTTTCAAATGATTTGAGTTGGAAGAATCAAAGTAATACAGTTTAGAACTCCATTTATGAATGGATAACAATGGAGTTGTTTGCTGAGATTCATATGGAGGTGTAGGATGGTCAATGGATGATTACTCTTGCATCCTTGGCAGTTGAGTCCATGATTCTGAGTCAGATCAAGGAAAAACAACATGAGGATCTAGAATGATTGTCTTTGAGAGGAAATATTAAAGGTGGGGAGTCACCTATTGGTTATATCATTTGAGATGATGATATTGTTTATTATGGGGCTGTTTTGTTATGAAAATGTGTATGTGAGAATATTTGATGTCTGAGTTTCATGGATCGAAGTGGGTAGTGCATCCTGGTTTGACCAAAATGTATCATGATATTTGTAGGTTGTTTTGGTGTCTAGGGACGATGAAGAAGGTTACTGGTTTCATGGTGTGATCCCTTACCCGTCCACAGGAGAAGGTTGATAATTGATGGCTATGTGGTTTATTTTAGCCATTATCCATTTGGGAATGGAAGAGGGATGACATGATGATGAATTTCATTGTGGGTCTCCCAAGGATGCCTTAGAAGAATGATGTGATCTGGGTGGTTGTGGATGAGTTGAAAAAGGTAACTCAATTATTACCGATTCGAGAGACTTTCATCATGGATCAATTGGGTGAGTTGTATATTAGATAGGTAGGGTGGTTTCATGTGGTACTATAGACTACAGTTTTGGACCGTGATCTACATTTCACATCATTCTTCTGGTAGGAATTATAGAGGGTTCTTGGTACCCAAGAGTTTTTGAGTACAACCTTTCACATACAAATAGATGGGGAATCAGAGCATTCCATCCAAGTATTAGAGGAAATGTTGAGTGCATGTATCCTTGACTTTTTTTGATCATGGGAAAAGCACCTAGCACTAGTTGAGTTTATATAGAACAATATTTACTCGGATACGATTCATATGACACCGTATGAGGCACTCTAAGGAAGACCATGTAGATCCCCATTTTGTTGGATAGTGGATACAAAATCAGAGTTTTTGGGTTCGAGTATTGTGCAGGAGACATAAAAACATGTTTAGTTGATTTAGAAACATATAGAAATGAATCAAAGTAGGAAAAAGTTTCATGTGGAATGGTTTCATCAGACTCTTGAGTTTAGGGTGGGTAATCATGTGTTTCTTTAGGTATCACCAGGGTTGGGTCACTATCAAATTCAGAAATAGTGTAAGTTGGAAACCAACTATGTGGGGACATTTGAAATTGTAGAGAGGATCCGATCGGTAACATATTGATTTGCCTCTTCTACAGTGGCATAGTTGTATGCATGATGTTTTTCATGTTTCACAGTGTTGGAGTTGGTGCACTATAACCAACTTATGTGTACTTTATAATAACATGCATTCATAATTTTGAATATTAATAAAATCTTTATCACATCATGATTATTTTTATGCGTGACATAGTATGTGATCATTTCTTAAGAGTATTTTTTACAATAAAAGGTCATAGTAGTTCCCTGCTGTGATGAAAACCCGAAAGTGCTACAATGCTATTCTTGAATATATACTCTATAGTCATATGATATCATTTGAAGTACAAAAATGCTATAGGCAGTTAGGGGTGGAGACTTATAGGACTTTAAGGCACCATATCATGGTATACGCCCCTGGTAATATCTAATAGGATATTATGAGAACAAGGTCTGCCGATAAGAAATCCACATTTTTATGTTTCATTTTATGTTCCTATCTATAGACGTGTGTATTGGTCCTTATACTTTAAGATTATTATTAATAAGAATTATGGGTCCCATACTTTGATGTATTTATAAAAACCATGAAAACATATGTTCATAGTGAGGTAGTATATGTTGGGTAAAATATAAATATTGCATTAATGATTAATGTGAGAAAGGATCTGTTCCTTTTGTTCTCTAATAGAATTTGATATCTCAGGACCTTTTATGGAAAATGATATAGCCTAAATAAATGGATGTCCATGGTGTACTATAGGCAATTTCAATTTCTAGAAATTCAAAGAAATATACGTAGAGCACATAGGTTTATAACACCAGTATGCAACCTGATTGATTTGAGATATCATGATAAGGAGATTATATTACATAGTAAGCATCCATATGATCTAAAATATCATTTTGACATTACTTTATTTCTCTATGGGTGCCTTGGAGAACTTCTAGATGCTAACCTTGGACTTTAGACTATTTCACCCAATTCCACTAAGAAAGAGGCCTAGAGGGTCACACACTAAGTGTATCCTGAATATCGATTAAATAATATATTATTATTATTTATTTAACAAGTAGAATAAATATCATTCTAATATGTGGTTTAATAATTATTCATGTATTCTTGATCATATATATTCTGTCACCGGCTATTTGTGAGAATATAATGTATGTGGAATATTTAATAAATATTTATTTTCTATTTAGTGAATATAATAATTATTTATTTATTGGTTAATAGTGGAGTGATATTTATTTAATAAATAAATAGTAATTATTCCATGATTAATAAATATGGAGGATTGGTGAACCGAGTTTTTAGGTCTGGTGAGAAATAAGAAATTTTGAAAATTATTCAATTTAATAATATTTAATATAATTTGGAAGTTAAGCACATGTCGAGAAATAATACTAATAATATTATTATTTTACAAGGGGTTCTATAGGGGTTAAATAAATAATAAAGGGAACTTGTGCTATTATTTTGTTTTAACCCTAGTAATATATAAACCCATTTAAATTATTTTTTCAGGAAACCGATTCATTTTGATGGATGTGAACTAAAATTTTGGAGAATTCTCTCAAGACCTAGAGATTTCTCTTCTATAAGAACACTCTCAAGAATGGAGAGAAATATTCCACCACCAAATCAAGGAAAATGATTTGGAATTGATTCTCATAGCGATTAAAGGAAGACGATGCAAGAGAAAGGATCATCCATGATAGCACCCTATGATACCTTTAGTGATGTATGGAGAATCATGGAACATGTGTGGATCACCGCTAGATAGATTATACACTTGATTCCTACAACACAGTGTTGGTGAAACATAAATCTATCACCAGATTCATCAATAAAGAAATAATTCCAATAAAGGAAATTCTTTAATTATAAATAATATATGATGATCCTCCCTCTTGTTCTCACATGATTTCTATTATCTAATTATTTTATTTAATTCCATGGATCCCTACACTCAAAATTTTGTAAAATCTTATATTAATCACTGATCATGGAAATAAGAAAAGTTGGGAAGCACCCATCGCATGCTTATACTGCACTTGGAACCTTCACACAACTTCTATAGTACCACCTTGACCCATCTAATCTAATAGATGTTGAGGATGTTGAGATTGAGGCTTGTGTGTCCTTTGAGGAGAATATAATTCATATTTTGAATCATATTGAGAAAGTCTTGTGAGGCAAGATTGTTCCTTTAGTTCAATTTTTTTGGTAGCATAGTAATGTTCCAGAAGAAACTTTGGAGTGAGATATAGATATGTGTGCCTAGTGAATTCACCTCTTCGGTTCAGAAACTTATTGACGCTTGGGAGTGTTGATCGAGGATGAGCCACTCTATGGTGGGGAGGTTGTAAGATCCTGTAGTTCTTAGATGTATATTATTGTTTTAATTTTGGTTTTAATACCTTAAAGTAAGTTCATTGAATATTTACCAAGTGTATGTGGAAGATCATGGATATTTTGGGGGTTCGAGACAAGAAGGAAAGGGAAATTGGGCCATCTATTTCAAGTCGCATAGTTGGTGCTTGGTTAGAGTAAACCATGCTGTGGGGAAAGACAAACTGTGAAACCTTGGACATAGGCATTTTCATAGTTGGAGAATGATTTTTTAGATCGTGTGAGGCTTCATAGGTAACTGTGAAAACTAGCCCTTCTTGGACAGAGGCTGGCGCACATTGGGAGCATGGTTTGAAAAACCATATGGCCAAACCATGTGATCCTTTAAAAAGTGTGATTTTACAGTTTCACCCTTCAGTTTTGTAAGTATCTCACCCAATTATCTCTCCATTTCTTCCTCCTCCATCCCATGTTATAAACTTAAACCCACAAGACCTCCTAAAGGATCAATATCCTTTGATTCTAAGCTGTTTGGAGCGTCCTTGGTTGTATATTGATGTTTCGAGTTGGGGATTCAAAGGGTGATTGAATCCAGGTCTAAGGATAAGGTTAAGAGTGAATTCATCTATAGATTTGAGGTAGGTGTAATACAAGCTATATCCCATAGTTTTTTGTTGATTTTTGATTGTGTAGTTGTGATATTTCTTCCCCCTTTGTGTGAATTTGATGCCTTTAGTAAGATTTAGTAAATGGTTGGCTAAATGATGATTCGGACCCCTGATTATCCCCATGAGATGTATTGAGATTTATTAGACCAAATTAAGGATACCAATGGGGTTCTCTAACATTCTAGAACATGGAAAATTGTAATATTAATCATATGGTGGATTTTTGTTGAAATAGAGGCCATGATAAATATGTTGACAGGTTAGTTTAAACCATAAGAGGAACCAATGGAAGTTATGTCTAGAGATTACAATTGAATAAGGGATTTTTTTGGAATGATTTAAAAAGGGTTAAATGGATTAATGTTAATGTGTCAAATGGATTGTGAATTTTTAATGTAACTTTGTAAATGGATCAAGGTTTCTGAATTGATAAATGTTTTTATTGGGATAATTCATTTAAATTGAGAAATGGTTTAAATGGGTAAATGTATGATCATTATTGATTATTTTAAATGAGTTAAGGTATAAATAGGAAAATGGGTTGAATGGGATATGCCAAGTAAATGGTAAATGTGCTAATGGGTTAAGGCTTGATGATAGTTTATTTGTTAAAGGAATTATGAAGAGTAGATTTTATATGAATTGTTGTGTTTGGTTTGTAATATGGTATATGTAGTAAATAGATGAATAAGCATGTGTAAATGGATTGGTGTTGTGTGATAAAGGACTGATGCTCATCCCATAGGTCAGGTTGGACTAAGTCTCTGAACCCCACCATAGAATGCATGGGTGAGGGATCCAGACTGATGTTATAGTCCCCTAATGGTTGCGTTGGATGAGACTACCTAGACTGAGGATCCAAGGTAAGTGTGTTATGATTATTAATGTATTGTTTATCCAAAGTGAGATAGGAAACTTTTAGTACACCCGATTTATGGTATGTAACCCTTACATGATACTTTTCATGGTTATAATGTTTAAGGGTGATTGATGGGAGATTTGGGAGAACTTTGGAAGTAGTTTTGAGGAAAAATGACAGTCAAATTGGCGGAGCATAGTTTGTCTAACCGTGCGGACAAACCGTGCGTGATTGGTCCTCTTGAGGAAGTGGCTCCAACAAGGTTTGAGTGTGGTTATTGATATCATGTGAGGAATCCATGAAAGGGTCTTCCTTGGTAGTATATAACACATAGTTAGGTCACTTTTTGTCTAACCGTGCGAACTAACTGTGCGGATGGTTTAAGTGAGATCCTAAAAAAATATATCTTACACGTTGTTGCCTTTAGGTAGATATTTTTTGCTCTTAGGTGGCCATAACTCATTATTTTTCTTATCCTAAGGCCAATGAAGGTTATACCATAAATCTGGAGGCAATCCAAAGGCTTTCCTTGGTGAATCGAAGCCAGATTCTTGTGGTTTGTGACTGTTCTTCATCGTTTTTGATCGGTTCCATAGATCTACTTAGATATACTTCTCCTATTCTCTTGGTTTCTTAGATATACACCCATTATGGGTATATCTAAGTGTGTGGAGGAAAAATATGATGAGATTTGTCATGATATTTCTAGTAAAAGTGATATAAAGTGGGTTCTTGGAGAATCGACTCGGTTGTCTTGTGTGTTTTTCATTCGTTGGGGTTTTCGTCAAAACCTTCAAAGTACATGGCTTCAATCTCAAATCAAATTTCTAGAATTTATTTTCTTATTTTCAAATTAATTATATTTAATGAGATTTATTTTTAAATCTAGGTTTTATGCTGGGAATAAATCTTCTTTAGTGATGATTTTTGGTTTTGGTGAAATTGTGTAATTTGGATGAATCGTTGTGCAAACGGATTTAGTTTCTTGCATTTAAAATGATGATTTTAAATCATTGATTTGATGAGATTTATAAACTATTTTATGAGAAAGAGGTTTTCAATAAAAATGGTATTTTATTGAAATTTTTTGGCATTAAAATGATTTTGATGGAAAATGGTTTTCAATAAAAACATGTTTTTATTGAAGAGTTGTTTTGGAATTATGCTTGGGAATATTGGTGTCTGTGTATTCCTATTTAATTTCTAAGGATTTGTTGAAATATAACCTTGTGATTAGTTACAAAGGTTAAATGGAACATGGGATATAAATACCTTGGGACGACTTGGTAGATTGACGAGAAACCACTCATGAGTATGGAACTGTCATAACATAGCATGCATGGTTGGCTGCTTGTGTTTGTGGAATGGTTGGGTATGCCAAAAAGGGATATTTTGAAACAGTTTTAAAGCATGTTTAGTTATTTGTTTAGAAAAATAACTTTATGGGAAAATTGGTTTCAATCACACTTGTATGCTTTTGGTTATAAATGGTTTTGGAAACTTGTTTATATTTAGATATAAATTATTTTGAGAAAATGTTTATATAAACTATTTTATATAAATGTTTATAACTCTTCTATCCTAGTGGTATGATTAGGGAAGACATTGAGGAAATCCTTTTGAGTTTTATACTCATCCCTATTTTTTCAAAATGGTTCTTTTGCAGATTCTATCTTCCAGGACAGGGGAAAATGTAACATGTCTCACATTTTTAGTACCACTTCATGAGACTTCGGAAGTTTGGTGATGTTGGAGCTTGGAGAAGGTGGAGTATGGAGTCCTGTGATCTTTCTGGAGTATATAGTTGTTTTCCACTACGTAATTTGATGTTTGGTTATCTTCCACTGTTGTACACTTTGTTTGACTTGTGTTAATAATGTGGTTGAATTTCCTTTTTTTCATCATGCATCATATAGCGGTTGTTTGGTTGTGGTTGTGTGTTTTGTAGTTTGTGGTTTGTTTTTTAATGGGTAAATCATCTCCCATTTGATTTTGAAACCCTTCGGCATTTATTTCCAGCCTTTGGCATCTTGTGGAAGCCTCTTAAGGCCAAGTAATGACTCGTTGTACACTCAAGCCAATGTGATTGGGCAGATCATTACAAATGGTATTAGTTTCATCCTTCCTCTAAGGTACAAATGGAATTAGTTTGTTTGGTCCTAGCCTAACAAGTAATCATTTGTATTCTTGGTCTTGGTGTTGAAATTCCTTCTTGTCTATTCCTTGGGTGGGAATATTATAAAAAAGTACGATTGTCAGAACTTGAAACATATAGCATAAAAGGACGTAGCTAACCATTTTATGATAAACTTCATGTTACCAGGGAGATGGAAACATAAGTGTTTGGAGACACTTATAGGATTATGATATCTTATTTTCATGGGTTTAGCCAATGATATGAGCATGACATGCATTTTAATGGAATTAATTCCCACTAGGATTTCATATTTCATTTTGATTAATGATTTATGATTTGGTGAAAAAGTGATTATTTTTTAAACAAATGCATAATTTGTCTTCAAAAATAATGATTTTGAGAAGAGGATAATTGGATTATTTTGAACATGGATTTATTTTGAAAATCAAGATTGGATTTTATTTTCAAAAATGATTCAACATGGAAAAAGGTTGTTTTTGGAAAATAATGTTATGAAGGTTGATGTGATAGAATTTGAAATGCTAAGCCATCAGTTTCTAGAGAGTGGGACTGATGAGTTCGTTGTTGGTTTAGAAAATGGAACCAGTTATGCATCGTTGAAATCAAACTGAAGAAGCTGCGGAGAACATGGTTTCCCCTGAACCATAGGTGAACCAATATCTTGTTCAAAGCATAGTCCAACCATTTCAAGATGTGGATACTGGGAATCAGAGGGATGATCCCAGACACGTAGATCACTCCATCCAGTTCATGAAGAAGAATCCACCCATCTTTAGGGGTGATTCTTAACCTAAAAAGTTAGAGGTGTGGCTAAGCATGATGAATATCATATTCAAATTTATTGTCACATCGACAGAGATCAATGTCAAGATGGACATGTACTTGCTCGAGGATCTTGCATGTTAGTGGTGGGAACTAGTACTAAATGAAAAAATGGATCAAGGCCTTAAATGGGAGGATTTTGAGGAATTGATTAATAAACAATTATATACTCATACGTTCAAGATATAGAGGATGAAAAACTTATTTAGCCTGAAGTAGGAGAATCTCTTTGTCATGGAATATGAGGATAAATTCATGAATTTAGTGAACTTTGAACCAGAAATTGCTGCAAGTGCATCCTTGAAGGCACACATCGTCGAATCGAGGCTAAAGAAGGAGATTGTATCGAAGATTTCAGCACACTGTATTACTAATTATACAGATATGGTGAACATAGCAGTGGTGGCTGAGCGAGACATATCAGGAGCCATGGGAGGAGGAATTATGATGAAACCTTATGAGAATGGTGGGAACTCCCACGTTGGGAACAAGTGAAAAATGGACACCTATTTCCAGGGGGAGTGGGAATCAGAATCAGTAGATTGGATTAGTGAACCTTCCTCCACAACCCAAGACCCAAGCGGGATGATACCAAGATTGCTCACTTTACTACATAAAGTGAGATTGTATGACACAACAAAGCTCATTCCATAAATATAAGAATATGGGGAACCTTCAGCACTACTATCACAGTGCTCTGAGGTTAAGTGATCGAGACACTTCTCAAGTGTCATAAGAATCATATGCTTCAATAGTGTGAGGGCAACAGAATTAGACCCATCAACAGAGCATATCTATCCATGGTGATTCTCAGAATACCATGACTCCTCTGCAAGGTAAATCACAAAACGGGAATAATGATTTGAGCGTTGTGACAAAGAAATTACATGGAGATGAGAAGATGATTGTTGATGATCAAGATGGACCATATACAGTGATAGGTACAATTATTTTGATTTCTACCTTTGTGAAAGTGATGTTTGATACTGGTGCATCACATTCCTTCATTTCTTCTCATGTTGTTGACTTTCTATGTTTTGAATTTGAAATTAAACCTTCTATTTTAAAATTGAAAACTCTTCTCGGTGAAAGATAATGTCAAGCCTTTGTGTGTAGAGCATGTGCTATAACTATTGATAGAGATGAGCTGAAATGGGAATTATCGATGTTGGAGATGGATGTCTATGATGTAATACTAGGTATGGATTAGATGACAATGTTCAAGGACCACATCGACTGTTATAGGAGAACAGTTAGTTTCATGATTGAGGATGGCATCAAGCATCTCTTCAGAGGAGAGAGGATTGTAAAGAAAGGTACAAATATATTGTTGTCACCAACAGTGGGAAAAATCTCTTATTAGTTGGAAACATTAACTTTTGAATCAATGGAAGAGATCAAGGAAAATATTTTTCTAGAATTTGTGGATCAATTTCTAGATATCTTTCCCAAGAACTTCTCAGGGTTACCACCTCTAAGGTAATTGGAGTTTACAATTGATCTTCTTCCCTAGAAGAGTCCAATTTCCCTTTCGTATTATAGGATGGAACTAACAATGTTAAGGGAATTGAAAGTGTAGTTGGAGGATCTATAAAGCAAGGGTTTCATTCAGCCAAGTATGTCTCCATGGGCAGCACCAGTATTGTTTTTGAAGAAAGCAGATGGAAATCTTTGGTTGTGTGTTGATTATCGTAAGTTGAACCAATTTACGATAAATAACAGGTACCCACTTGCATGCACTGATGATATTTTAAATCAATTGAGGGGAGCTCAGTGGTTCTAAAAACAAACATGTGATCAGGATATCACCAATTGGGAGTTATGAAGGAAGATATTTCAAAGATAGCTTTCAGAATTAGATATGGCCACTATGAATATGTAGTCCTTCCTTTCAGTCTTATGAATTCACCAGTGGTCTTTATGGATTTGATGAATCAAATATTTAAGTGATATCTAGACTCTTTTGTTGTGGTTTTTGTGGATGACATATTGGTGTATTCAAAGACAAGGGATGACCACGAGGAACACCTGGAAAAATGATACAAATCTTGAGAGGTCACCATTTGAATGCCAAATTATCAAAGTCTGAATTTTTGATACAAGAGGTATTCTTTCTTGGACATGTGATTTATGGAAAAGGTGTTTCAGTGGATCCTAAAAATATAGAATCTATTATCTCATGGAAACCACCAAAGAATTTCTTTGAGATACAAAGTTTTCTTGGTCTAGCTAGACACTACTGATGCTTTGTGCATGATTTATCATGACCAGATCCGCAAATGAAATCTCTGACAAAGAAGAATGATCTATTCCAATGGATAGAGGGTTTTCATAATTATTTCTAGGGGCTGAAATTTTGTCTTACTTGGGCACACATATTGATTTTTACAGAACTAGGAAAAGACTATATGGTCTACTGTCTTGCTTCAAGATCAAGGTTGGGTTGTGTTCCAATGAACGATGACCATGTTGTGGCTTATGGTTTAAGGAATTTGAGGGTGCATAAGAAGAATTACCCAACACGTGATTTGTTGTTAGCAGTAGTCGTCTATGATTTGAATATGAGACATTATCTCTTTGGTGAGAAATTCACTATGTTACAGATCATAAAATATTGAAACACATTTTCTCACAACGAGATTTGAATCCAAGGAAAAGGAGATGGATGGATTATCTACAAATGTTTTACTTTGACTTGATGTATACACTAGGAAAAGGGAATTTGGTGGCAGTTGCATTGAGCCGAAAGTCATATGCTCTGTTGGAAAAGGAGGCTTTAGATGAATGGCAGTTGATATCAGTCCAATCCGACATGCATGTGTAATATGAAGCCTGAGGTGATGTTGTGGTTTTTTCAGTTATGCTTGTTCCTAATTTGGTAAAAATGGTCAAATAGTCAAAATCATCTAATGTTTAATGTATGTTTATGAGTTCAAAACTCAATGGTGGGGAGACCATTAAGGGCTGGAAACTTGATGAGAGTTTAGTTTTGTGATTTAGAGATCGAATGTTTGTACCTATAGATTTTCAAAAACAACTCTTTCATGCTTACCAAAATTTGGGATGGGCTGTACATCCAAGTACACAGAAGATGTATAAGGAATTGAAGGTGCAGTTTTGGTGGAACGATATGAAAAGGAAGGTGGCTGAGTTAATCTCATAGTGCTCAACTTGTTAGCAGGTAAAAGAAGAACATCAGAGAATAGTGGGGATGTTGCAGTATTTGATTATCCTAGTTTGGAAATGGGAGAAGAGAGCAATGGATTTTGTTAAAGGTCTTCCAAGAACGGTTCAGAATCATGATTACATTTGGGTGATAGTGGATCATCCAAAAATATTATGCAGATCATCATAGAAGACCATTGTCATTCGTTGTGGGTGATCATGTCTTCTTCAGGATATCTTCAAGTCTTGGACATCATTGTTTCAGGAAATAGGTAAAGATATATTCTCGATACATAGGCCCTTTATAGATACTATAATGTATTGGATAGGAGTAATATCATTTGACATTACCACCACAGTTCAATTTAGTGCATAATGTGTTCCATGTATCTCATTTGAAAAATTATCTTCCTGATCCTGACCACGTGATTAGATGGGATCACGTTGACCTAGATCCAAATGTTTTGTTGATACATATCCTAGCATTGACTGTGTATAGGTGATAGAAAAACTTCCATGAAAAAATAATCTTTCTAGTGTGGGTTGTATGACAACATGGTTAGATTCATGAAGATACATGGGAATGTGAGAACAAAATGAAAGATCAGTGGCCAAAAGTCATTCTGGGCAGCAAATGTTTTCTAATTTTTGATAACAGAAAGACCAATGGTAGGGAGAATGTTGTACCCCCAGTTTTTGTTATGTAACCCTTGATTCTTTTCATGTTTAAAAGTATAACTGTGATGAACAGGAGAGTTGGGAGAAATTTGGAATTAGTTTTGTTGCAAAATGGAAGTTGCACGGGAAGAGCACGATTTGTCTAACCATACGGCCAAACTATGCATGATCGGTCCTCTTGAGGTAATGGATCTATCATAATTGGATAATGATTAGGGAGACCATGCATGAAATCCATGCGAGTGTCTTCCTAGGTAGTATCTAACACACGTTTAGGGCATGGTTTGTCTAACTGTGGGAACTAACCATGTGGATGGTTTAAGTGGGATCCTAAAAAAATGGATCTCACACATTTTACCTCTAAGTGGATATTTTTTCTTCTATGTAGGCATAACTCGGTATTTTTCTTCTCCTAATTCCAAATAAAGTTCTACCATTTCTTCAGAGGTGATATGATGGCTTTCCTTGGAGATTCAATGCTGGATTCTTGAGGTATGTGATCATTCTTCATCGTTCTTGATCGGTTTCTTAGATCTACTTAGACATAATTCACCTATACTCTTGGTTTCTTATATCTATTCTCATTATGGTTATATCTAAGTTTTTGGATTCCAAATATGAGGAGATTTGATCTTTATCTTTATAGGAGAATAGATCTAAAGTGGGTTCTTTGAGAATTGACCCGGTTGTCTTGTGTTTTTTTTCGTTCATTGGGGTTTTTATCAAAACCTTAAAATTAAGTCTATTAACTCTCAAATACTCTTATTATAATTGATTGTATTAGTTTTAAATTAATTATCTTAAATGAAAATGATTTTGAAATCTTGGTTTAATTCTTGGAATAAATCTTCTTCAGTGATGATTTATGTTTTTTGTGAAATTGTGTAATCTTGATGAATCATTGTGCAATGTGATTTAGTTTCTTGAATTTAAAATGTAGATTTTAAATAATTGATTTTATGGTATTTATGAATTATTTTATAGGAAATAGGTTATCAATAAAAATGGTGTTTTATTGAAATTGTTTGTCGTTAAAATGTTTTTGATGGGAAATGGTTTTTAATAAAAAGATGTATTTATTGAAGAGGTGTTTTGGCATTATACTTGGGAATATTTTGTGTGTGTGTTTTCATATTTCATTTTCGAGGCTTATTTGAAATATGAACGTGTTATCAGTGTAAAAGGTAAAATGGAATATGGGATGTAAATACCTTGTGATGACTTAGTAGATCGACAAGAAACTGATCATGAGTATGGAACTGTCATAAAGTGACATATATGTTTGATTTCATGTGTTTGGGGAATGGTTGGGTATGCCAAAAAAGTATATTGTGAAATGTTTTTAATGCTTGTTTAGTTATTTTTTTTGAAAAAATAACTTGTTGGAAAAATTTGTTTCAATCGTACTTGTATGCTTTTGGTTATAAATGGTTTTGGAAACATGTTTATATTTAATTATCAACTGTTTTTAGAAATTGTTTATATAAACTCTTTTATATAAATGTTTTTAACTCTTTTATCCTACTGGTGTTAGTAGGGAAGTCATTGGAGAAAACTTACTGGGTTTTATACTCACCCCTGCTTTGGCACAATGGTGCTTTTGCAGATTCTATCTTCTAGGACACAGGAAAAGGTAACGTGTCTCACATTTTTAGTACCACTTTGTGATACTTGGGATGCTTGTTGATGTTAGAGATTGGAGATGGTGAAGCACAGAGTCTTTTGGTTTTCCCCGAGTCTATAGTTTGTTTATCTATGTACTTTGATGGTTGGTTGTCTTCTGCTGTTGTTCACTTTGGTTGACTTGTTTTAATAATGTGGTTGAATTTCCTTGTTTTTCATCATGCATCATATAGTGGTTGTTTAGTTGTGGTTTTGTGTTTTTTGGTTAGTTGTTAAAGGGTAAATCATCCCCCACTTGATTTTGAAACCCTTTGGCATTTATTTCTATCCTTTGGCGTCTTGGGGATGTCACTTAAGGCCATGTAATGAATTGTTGTACTCTCAAGCCAATGATATTGGTCGGGTCATTAGAGAACTTGACTTACCCACTTATACATAATTGTTGACTAACATAGACCATTTTTTAAATGACATAAATCCCTAACCCAAGGAACATGTGATGAAAAGGAATTTATTAATGAATACAGTTTAATTAATAAATATGAAAATGATGATGGAAATGGTTAATTGAATATTGTTAGTAAATGGAAAGTGAGTGGTGCCTTTTATTTTACTTATCATTTATTTCATACTTGCATACACAATTTGTTAGAATAGATATTTTGTAGACACCATTTGTGGTGGCCTATTGAGTTGTACTAACACTCTTCTCAGGCCTCCTTTGGGTGCCTGGAAAGGTTTCATGGTTGCAGGTCAAGACAGGGGAACATTCCCAATGATATGGAATTGATTTGGGCTTATGATGTGCATGGATGAGGATTCGGACTCAGATTTAGGACCTATTTTGGGGATTCAATTATTGGTCTTATTTTTTGGTTTTCCTTTCAATTTTGACACTATTATCATGACATGAAATTTTTATTTTATGGTTATGGTTGTACCCTTTTTGGAAATTGGTTGGTAATGCATATTCATGGTTTATTGCTTATTATTTCTTTTGTTCTATATGATATATATTATGGCTCAATCTGGTAAAGAGGGTATTGTCTCCCCACATGATCTATTAAACCCCCAATGCGAGTTGGAAACTTCAGGTGTATGGTGAGGCGTTCTTGAGGTCATATGGAAACCTGGATCAGAGCACCATTTTAGTGGCTCTCAGGTTGAAGATGTTATAGTGTGCCAACCGTGGAAAACTTCTCTGCAATTTGGTCTGTAGTTTTTTCACAACCATGCACCGTAAATCACATGGTTAGATCAAACTCTGTTCCCTCCTTCCCACTATCCAACCCTACATAGTTAAAGATAACCATGCTTCCTTCCTCGCACGGTTTATTCTAACCATGTGACATGCCTTTTTATCCCAAAAAGTAGTGTTTTAGGATCATAATAAGACCTAGAAACCCTTGATACCTTCACAAACTCATTAAGAATCCAAATTCTATCCATAAAAGAGAACTAGACCAAAATTAAAAGGATCCGTACCTGAGTGAAAATAGGTTTCCTAGAGGGGGTGAGGGTGAACCAAAAATGGATCGAGGAAAGAGTGATTGGGTGGAGAATCAGTGTGGTAGAACATGGACAAATAACATCACCTATATGGATTATTTTCAAAAATTTTGGGAAAAATAAAAAAACAAACTTGTTTGAGGGGTAGAAACGGATCACAAGTGATCACATACCATGATATTAATATATCATTTTAATTTCAATAAAAAAAATTGGATAAACTTAAACTATGACAAATAAATTATTATAAATTTTAAAATATTAAAAAATGATTAAACAAAAGAGATTTCACATATTCATTAAAATCATTTACATAATATAAATATTTAGTAATTTTAAAAGATATATTGTAAATTTATACTTGATCAATAGTATAGATTAATTCTTAAATTTTTAAATTTCAACAACTATCAAAATTATTTATATAAATATTTTAAAATATTTACACACAAATTATTTACATACGTATAATTAAATTTTTTTTATAAATTACACTGGCGATCACCAAATATAATGAATCACCATGTCGATTAGGAAGATTCTAATGGGAACCACTGCTCATGTTTTTGACATGCATTAATGCCTAAAAACAATGAACATAATCGTAATTTACAAGAAAAAATGACGCTAATTCAATTCATTCTCCTAAATGACCACTTATCATAATCAAGACATGAACGATAAATTGGAAACAAAAAGATATCATGAAAACTCTAATTTGGGTATTATTGATAATGGTAGTCGACAGAAAGCACTTGTAAATGATGGGGAGGTTGTGGTCTTGGCAGGTGAGTGTGACACTAAGGATTGTAGTGTTTGGGGGTTACTGAACTGGTGGTAGAACATGTGCTACACTCTCTTGTAAGGAAGATGATCGACTTGGTTGATGGTGTGATGGGAGTAGGGTGGTGTCATGTGACGAGCACAAGATATTCAGGTGCTATCATAATAAATCGTCACGGGAAATTTCAAGGATCATGATTAAAGAGGAGTATAAAAAATCACATACCTTAGCTTTTGAGAGGATCGATTCATCAGATAAGGTCAAGGAAGAGCAGTAATAGTGAATTGGTTCCACGAGAGCTCAAAAAATGTGAGTGAGGACTCTATTAGGGTTCTATTAAAAAGATTGAAATGATTTTTTTCAGTGCTTTAGAAAATGCACAGATAAAAAGTGGTTTTAGAAGGGCAAACATAGTAAACACTGATAAAATCGATCGTTATTTGGATTTTTTAGCACTAATAAAACATATCTTTATCAGCGCTAACAAAGCACTGATAAAGACCTAATATTAAGAATATAATTAATATAGCTAAAAAATTTAAATGTATATAATAATATTTAAAGAACAAAAATTTTGCATTTATAAATATAATTATATATAAATATAATTATTATTTATGTACATTTAATATAATTATTTAATTATTTAAATAAATATATATTTCGTTATAATTATAATTATAAATAAATACATTTTAAATTATTTTTTTATAATTTTAAATATATTAATAAAATCATATAAATTTATATAATTATATAATTAAATTTAATAATGTAAATAAATATTACAATTATAAATATAATAAATATATTTATAATAATTTTGTAATTTTCTAAATAAATAAATAAATTTATTTATAATTATAATTACAAATATATTTATTTAAAAATTGTTTATTTATAATTATAAATATATTTATATATTTATATATTAATATATATATATATATATTTATATAAATATACACCTAAAAGGTTCAGGAGACATGTGAGTCTACTCCTAAAAGATTTATTTGAAAAATAAAGATGACAAAGGGGTGAAGATGGATGGTGTCAAACAAAGAAGAAATCCTTCATCCATAATGGAAAAATAAAAATCAAGAACATGATCATTCCACTAATCATGGTCAAAGTCGTCATCATCATCACCAGTTCCCCACTTTGACTGTGAGTTCATTTGATTGAAGATCACAGTGTATTTCTCCTTGATATTTTCCTTTTTTGAAGTGAGATGACTCTTCCAATCCATAGAAGAAGACCTAGTAGTCACATTTCAGCCATATCCTCATTCAACAACCCAATCATCTCTAACACATCCTCGGTCACAACCTTTTGGATACCTACCCTATCCCTATGATTTTTTTTGTAAAGTTTCCTTAGGTTATTCTTTCTTGATATCCAGATTGTCCTTTATCGATGGGACATTCCCACCCTCCACAACATCCTTTTCCCTCTCTGTGTTCATGTCATCCTCAAACCCAGCTTCATCAGTCACTTTCATCCCACATGGGTCAATATTTAATGGAGTTACATTCCCAAGAGTTCTAGTTACATCTGAATATTTCCTATCCAAGACAAGAACATTTTTCCCCATATTGTATGGAGAGAAAGATTGATTAGATTTCCTATAAGAAACCAATTGAAAACCATCATTATCAATAGAAAATTTTGTGCCTCCTTAAATAAAACCTGCATTTTCAAAACATCTAATAAGGGAATTTTTAATGGAGACTCTACCATCATTATCTTATCAATTTCTATCCTTCCTAAGTTGTAGGATTGAATCCACAATAGAAAATTTGATAAATAGCTCATCCATCCTAGAAGGAAATCCATCATTTTTAGTAGAGAGTTCTTCCAATGGTTTCTGGTTCAATACTTGTGTGTCAATCATCTTCACCTTAGGATCAACATCCTCTATGGAGCCAATTTCAGTAAAAGTGTGAGAACTTTTTACCTCTTTCCTCACACATGAGGTGAGAGGAGGTTTTTTAGAAGTAGGTTGTGAGGGAGTGCCTTCATTCTTAATTTGAATATTTTAGACATTCCTTAAATTAGAGATATCATGACACAAAATCCTATAGAATTTATATAATGTTGGGGTGAATTAATATTCAAATTGAACATAAATTTTAACACCACTTTCCACTAGTGTGGTAGAGTCAGCCAATGGATTGAGCATGTCATCATCCACTGTGAATCTAGAAAAGTACCCAAATTTCCCTTTAATAATATTCTCATCCATATTAATGGGAACACCAATACAAGAGATAAGATCATTAAGAATTACTGGATTCCAAAGAACCCAATAGAGACCATGAATTCTAGTCCAGATCTACACAGATGTGTGCTTCTATGTTTGTGTATTGAAGTTTAAATTCCAAGTAGAAAGGAAAAATACCCCTGGATTTAGAGCATAAAATTTTTAATCCCAAACACAAGCATGATCATCCACATTATAGAATATTAGATGAAATTAACCCTTGACAATATATACAATCCTCCACTTGGTCATGCCCCAAATATGAGAGAGTCAAGACTTAACTTCCTTGAAATTCATTGGATTGTCACCCTTGGAATGAATCTGACACCAAACCAGAGAGTACTTACAGGTATCTAAATTCTCCTTCTGATCATCAAGGTTTACAATAACCATGAAGGTCCCATTTACAGATCTATAAAGTTGGGGTACATGAGCTTCAGGGGAGAGATCATTAGTCACATGGATCTTCCATTTATTTTGGGATTCAGAAAAAGAAATACCCTTTCATAGAGATTTCAAAGTATCATGACCCAAGGGGCCTAAAACATTCCACTTAAAATTAGACCTTTCAAATACCTGTACCAATAGATTGATCTTCTAGATAGCTCCATCAGACCCATCACTATCACGATCGTCCAGATCGACACCGTGCGACCCTAATGTGAGAGGCCCCCATATTTCCATTTCATCATCAGTGTTCATGGGAGCAGTGAGTGGCAGTAATTCATCTACTTCGATCGATGATGGTTTGCCATTATCTTTGAGAGGCATGTATACAGAAACAACAATGCCATATCCAGGATCGATTTAGCCTCTGTATACAGCACCAATACATGCAGCGAGGGTATGAAGGAGCTATCCTCCGTGCGATTCCATTCTCCCTATATATATATATATATTTATATATATAATTACAAATATAATATATATATATATTATTTCAATATATTTATTATATTTTTATAATTATGTAAATAATTAAATATATTCTTATAGTCATAATTATAAATAAAAAAATATAAAAAAATATATAAATATAGATATATAGTTATATAATTATATATTTATATATTCAACAAAACTTAGTCATGGATTTGGAAAACCAAACCCATGACCCAAAATTTTTTTATAAAAGGAAAGATAATAAGGAATCCATTCGAACAGGGCATAAGATTATCACATTAGAAGAAAAGAAGAAAAATATAGTATTTCAATCCCTATATGTCATTATGGATCCCAAATTACTTCGATATATTTATATAACATTTGGATGTCGACCTCACTTTCTTATCTTGACCCTTTTTGTGTCATGATATTCTTCATCTGATGATGATTCAGAGTAGTCCTACGGATTGAAGCAAATTCGAAATTTCCAAGATAGATTATGAAATTCCATCATTGGATTGAATTAAAATCCATTGCAAATGTTTATTGATAAAAAATTATGAAGTATTAAATAATCATTGAAACTGAATACATATAGTTCCATCATAGAAAAAATAACTTCAAGTTGTGAAAAAACCATTCTACAGCTTCCGTGCGGCAGCCTTCAGTGGGCCTTTCACCTTCCAGGTCCTTTGGAGGTATAATACTAGAGTTTTTTACTATTCAATATCACATTCCTCATATAAGGCATGGAAAAAAGAGACATATTAATTTTTTATTAGGTAAGTATAACGGGGCAGACAAGACCACTCGACATTCTCAAAACCATCAACACTTTTATATGAGGGTTCGTTAATTGGATTCTCAACCTACAAGGGAAAAACCTGCAAAGAATTACTACCAAGAGGGTCATCCTACATTTTTATTAGAGTGAATGGAACAATCTGATATTAAGGCTTGTATATTTTAGATTCCAAAGGGATGACCAATTGGAATGCCTCTTCATCCACTTCTATTTTCTTACCTTTAATCAGATACTCTTTCCCCCCACACACCACTAATTGAACCTGAGTCAAGGGAGACTCACCCTTTTAATTGGTATGTGAAGCCATCTAGAAATCATTCAAGGGATAACCTCTCACCAAATTAATGATGCTTCTTAAACCATCTATAGGATCCTTCTTAAAAAATTTATCTCTTTGGAAAAACCTTAATCTAGAGAAATTTTAGTCAATTTTGGAATTTTAAAAACAGTTTTAATCTTTGCTCACAAAGGATCCTCAACATCCATTTTTTGTTACCTTTTCTAGATATTAAAAAGATCAACTATTCATAAAGGAACTTCCTATTTGAAATCTCTTATGTTTCCACCTCATTAGATAATTTACCCTAATCTACCATCCCCTATTCAGCTATATCTAGACCAATCCCATGGGATAACTACCCAAAATGTGAGGCAACCACATGAGGGTTATCCATTTTAGCATCAAACACTCTGATAAAAAGAGGAACATTCATTCTCAGTGCCCTTGATAACATATCTGGATGAAATCTCCATAGGCCGCCACCTCCTCATCTATATTGTGTGCCCAAGAGCTTGAAACTTGACCTCATTGAAGAGGATTAAATCTAGTGCCGTACATAATAGTAGAACAATTAAATCTCACACCATGTTCATCATAGGAAGCTAAATGATTCTCCCCCGATGCTGAAGATAGTCTATCATTCTACACAGTGGAGTCTTCCAAATGTTTGACAACCTCAATGGGATGATTCACCCCTTGACTAATCCTATGGTCAACATGAGCTGCCATAGGGCTAGGAAAACCACCAATGACAATTACATCAAAAGAAGGAGAACCTTGTAAGCAAATACTGTGATCCCTGGACACCTGTCCAGCTCTAACAAGGGAATTCATAGAATCCATAACTCCTAAATCTGCTTGCCCAATTTTCAAAGAAGTTACCTCTATCATGAGTGGCTTCTTAAACATAAATCAGTTAATCAATTGACCCATATTCTTATAAAATTTTCCTTTCAAATTCCCGATACAACTATCAATGAAATTCTCAATATTTTATCACTAGGAACAGAAGTTAAGAAGATTCTCAAGAGTAATCGATATTTCAATTCTAAACTCACTAGACTCTAAAATACAAATTTCATTAGGGGGGAGAGTATTAACCTCAATAAGGACCATGGTAAAATGACCAAACCTTTATTTCTCCATTTATTTGTCAAAATTTATGGGGATACCCACCAATGAGGCAATGTCCCCAATGATATTAAAATTCCAAAAGAACCATCTTAATCCTTTTATCCAAAAACCAGACAGGATTGATTCTATTATTGATATTTGAGGGATTAAATAATATATCCTAGTCCTAGATCTGAAGTGTAATAGTCTTGAGGGACACCATCCCACACCCCCATTCCCTAGGTTTTAAATATTTCGAAGGAAAATAAATGTTAAATAAGCCCTTACATATTGATGTCAATATCCAATCTTTAGAACCTCAAATTTATGAGAGGCAACTATGAATCACCTTGATCTTCCATTGTCTGTTAGCTAAGAAATGTGTAACCAGAATGATTATCAAGTGCGGATATTCCCTTAACCATTCTTTCAAAATCAAACAATCACCTCAACAAAGGCTAGAGTGTCAATTTTGGTAACCTTCCTTGATGGCGTCGAAGGAGAATTGACCCTTACCATTTTCTCAACAATGGTGGTTAGAGATTTCTCCCTCATGTGATAAACACTTGAATTAGGGATTCTGATAACAATCTTTGATAAAGTGATTGCATCTTCTTTCAACTTCGGATTACAGATGAACAATTCACATCGATCAAAACAACATTCCACATCCAAACCCATTATGATGAAGACCCATTATTCATGAGGAAATAAATAGAGAGGTTCCTAATCTATAACCATATTACTTTATATATATATATAATTATATATAATTATATAATTTAATATATATTTATTAATATATAAATATATTTATTATTTAAATATATTTACTACAATTTTTTAATTATATATATATATATATTTATATTTATAATTATAATTATAAATAAATATATTTGAAAATATTTTTTATATAATTATAAATATACATAATTATATAATTATATATAGCAGTTGGGTTACCAGCTCCGTGGTAAAGATGTCTGATAATCCTGCATCTGACTTAAGGATAAAACCATGACTGCCTCAAATTTGAGGATTTACATATGGTGTGGGGGACTTATAAAGTTTTGCGATGGTGGTTTTGGAAGAGGACATCGTTCGGTGGGGTGAAGGCTTCGACTTTGGTGGTGGCGGGTGTGTCTTGGCCTTTAGTGGAGAGGGATGATGGCTTAGTTTTGACTTCTTTGGTGAAGGGCATCATCAGGGAAAGTTTGACTGTGATAGGAGTGTGGAGGCAGGCACGTATGGGTTGTTTTTCATAGTAGGATGGTGGTAGGCCGACTGGAGAGAGAAAGAAGGTGAGCTGGGGGTGTGGCTTCAACTATTGTAGACGATCTGATGACGACAGAGTGACAAATGGTGTGAATACTGCTGAATAATGTGTGTGGGTTATCCCTTGGAGGGGGGCTATGACCTGCCCATTGGCCCATGTGGGTGAGATGTGTGTGTTTGTTTCATGGTATTTGTACCCTTAAGCACCAATACTATATATATTTATTAATATACAAATATATATAACTATAAATATAATAAATATACTTATTATAATCT
The DNA here is from genome assembly GCA_963277665.1 of Viscum album. Classification (NCBI taxonomy): domain Eukaryota; kingdom Viridiplantae; phylum Streptophyta; class Magnoliopsida; order Santalales; family Viscaceae; genus Viscum; species Viscum album. Next base: position 2,086,374,287 of record OY728145.1, read on the forward strand.
AACGAGCTTATATGCAAGTGGTAATATCTCCTTCTTGGCATCCCGAAGGTCCTGGGATCAAGCTCTATTGGGTGCAAGTACTATTACAACACTTTGATAGTGGTGATTAAGATGATGACGCAAGCAGGCGGTGGTGCCGACATGATGCAAGCCTGGTGATGCAGGCATGATGATACACTAGGCTTTTGGGCAATGTATTGGGATTTATACCAACTAGTTCAATGAGCCATATAGTAAATAAATAAGGCTTAATGGGTGGACTATCCCCTTATTGGGGCTATGGGATGCCTTTCTAGCCTGTGTGTGTGGTTTTTGTGCCTGTTTGAATGTAATTTTACCCCCAAACACCTAATATATATTTATTATAATTTTAAAATTATTTAAATAAATATAAATATATAGTTATAGTTATTATTATAAATACATATATTTAAAATAATATTTATATAATTTTAAATATATTTATATAATTATATATATATACTTATATATATTTATTAATATATATATATATATAATTATAAATTTAGTAATAAATATAATAAACATATCCATTATTTAAATAAATATATTGTATTTTTAGAATTAATCAAATATATATTTATTTAATTATAGTTATAATTTTAAATAAATATATTTATAAATATTTGTATATAATCATATATATATAATTATTTATGTCCGTGGGTTAGGTCGGTGCTTGATGACCTCGGGAGGAGTGGTGCCGGTCAGCCTTATTAATGCGCTCCTGTGTGTGGGGACTTCATGGTTGGAAGTTGCTGGAAGTTTTAGTGATTTTTTTATACATTTTGGTAAAATCTTTTCCAATTTTTTGGTTTGGTTGTGCACTTTGTGCCACATGCTTGTTTGGTGCTGTTGCCGCTTCTTTATTTTTGTTAATAATTTTTAGAGCCAAGTATGCTCGGTACTTAAACCTTCATGATACTTAAATTTTAAATTTATTAAAAAATTTATTTAAATAGATTAATTTTATAAGTTTGAAATGAATTTTAAATGTTAAAACTCAATACACAAAAATGCATAAATTTTATTCATATAAATTAAAAACATATTGGAAATATTACATATACAGTGAATGAATATATGTAAAAATAAATATTAAAAAATGATTAAATATATTTTTAACATTGTTAATGAATATATAATAATAAATGAATAAATAAAATTAAATATATTAAAAATATTAAAAAGTAAATTTTTACCATTTGCGTGAATTACTAAAACAGAAAAAAATGACGATAAATGAATAAATAGTTGATATTTATAATATAAATAACAAAATTATTAAAAATTAATTATATTAACAATAAATAAATATTAATAATTAAATTAAATTAAATTAAATTAAACACAGACACATATATGTTCATGATGGATAGATAAAAATAAATTTATATTAAAAATGAATAAATATTAAAAAAGAATAAATACAGAAAATACATAAAATGGAGAGGTATGAAAAAAGAATAAATAATATTAAATTAATAAACAGACTTGCGCACACACATACATGTACAAATGAAAATCATGCTTTTGTAAACATATATATCTATACACACACATATATAAACACATACATATACATACATACAATTATACATGTAAATATATTTTAAATTATTTAATATCAATATAAATATATATTTAAATAAATATATTCATTTATATATTATATAATTGTTTAAATGAAATATTAATATATTATATTTATTTTAATTATATACACATTTTGTAATTAATATTTATAAATATACTATTAAACATTTCAAATAAAAAAATTTGATTATTATTTTTATATAATATTATGAAAATAAGATTCATTTTTTATTAGAAGTATTATAAATCATATTTATAAATCATATTTACATATATATACTTATTGTAATATAAATCTTGTTTAAAAATATATAAATATTTACATATAAATTTAATTAATCACTGCGACCTTTATCAGTGCTATAAAAAATTATTAATAATGGTGTCACTTTTACCAGTGCTAAAAAAAGAGATGATAAATATGGGACTTTTATCAGTGCTAGAAAAAAGCACTGATAAAGGGAACCCTTTTACCAATGTTTTTTTAATGGTGATAAAAGGTAACTTTATCATCTTTTTTTGTCTTATGATTAATATTTACACTCAAAGGGGGAGAATGAAAACTATGCTAGAGAATGCAATTGTGGTGATTCAAAGACCTCAATGTGCATCTATCCGAAGAAATACTACAACAAGGGTCTCTCAACGATCTCATTTTCAAAGGAAGAGGTACATTTAATCTATTTTGATCTTTATTTTATGCTTGCTGTAAAGTTTATCAACTGAAGACCCTCACTAATTTTCCTCAGAAGGTCAATGAAAAATAATGGATTAATGAAATTTCATGTCGGTCTATTGAACTCTTCAATTGTGGTATTTGTTTTCTTCTGAAAATGAATACTGTAGGCTTTGTAAGAAAGGATTGTGGTATTTTGGTGGATTTTTCATGAAGGTATTGAAATTTTATCCAAAAATGTTCAGGGATTCTAAGCCCCCAATTGTCCAAACCTGGCCTGGATTCCCTGGTTCTCCATTTCACTTTTTTAAATAATATTCCATTTTCTCAACTTCTTGTCTATTTGGGAAACCCCTCAAATTAGATTTCACTACTAGGAATATTTATCAAAATTCAGTAGCTAGGATCTATACAGAAGGGGATATATCACAATCTATTCCAACTTATATTTGGATTCAAAATGGTGACTATGGATTTATATAAGAATGTTTCTTTGAAAAAATTCTGGAGTACTATAAAAATGTCTTAAATTTGGACATTCAACAATAGAATGTGATTATGGGTGCAATGATGAATGAACCTTTACATATTTTAAATCAATTTGTTTTTAAAGAAGAGAAAAAAAAGATGTGGATGTTGCTTCATCATCTCATTAGGTAGATCAAGTTGATCAGGATATCAACTTGAATATTTTTTATACTACTTAGAATCTGACCTCTTCTGTTGATCTATTAGTTTTCATGGATGTAGTGCATAATGATCAGTCTTATCATGAGGATACATATATTCCGAAAAGTCTAATCTACCTTCTATTATGACCAAAAAATCGGTTTAACCCTCGAAAGGGGAGGACAAGAATAACCACTCAGATTATTTTGATTCTTTACTTGATAATCATTAGAAATCCTGTCATTTTGAGGAATATTTCTTGAAATGTTGTTCAAAATATTTAAAAAACCAATGGTTGATTTTGATGGTTTCATCACTATAATCACTAAGAAGAATATAAATCATACAGATTACTCTAGATTTGAGAAAACTATTATCATGGGATCCTCATTGGCCTTTGGGAATAAAAAAATCACTTCCCCATAGATTGAGGTTGTTGAAAAATTGACTACATCCTCTGATTGAAATGATTTGGGAGGAAAAAATTGTGACAATAATGATGACCCTTCCCTGTGGGAATCTTATCAGATTGAGGAGAAATATTCATTCATAGAGGAACTTGATTCTTTTTTGTTCAAACAAGATAAAATTGTTTTTTGATAATATAAAAATTTTCAAATGTTTTCATACCATTATCTTTAAATCAGGAAAAGAATGGTCCTAAAAGTGGTGGATGAATTTAAAAAAAATATGAATTTTAACTTCATAGAAAATCAATGAAAATTAATCTTTCTTTTCTTCCTTTTTGAATATGGTTTACTCGGTATCCTCATTCGGTTTAGTTATTCTATTTTTGTGTTTATTTTACCATGATGATACTAATGAGAATTTCATGATTGCTTGACATGATGTTTTTTATTTGAGTGTTTGTTTATATTCCTTCCATTTGGGAGTTTGGTTCTTGATGATATGCCTTTGGTATTTTCTTTGTGGCTATATTATTCCATTTGGATAGATTTAGTTTCACCGGTGTTATAGGAGCTTGTTTTTTTGTGTGACACTATTTGGAAAAGTCTATCCCATCTTTTTTGCTTCAAGATATGTTGTGCTGCCTCCAGGATTCTAAGTGACTCCTTTGGTAGTCTATTTTGTATATCTTTTTTAGCCCCTACAAAAAGATCTTCGGTTGCTTAATTGGGTTAGGCTTCTTGTGTTCAATCCAAATATTTGAGGGAGAATTAGCATGCAGATAAACTTCTTATGTTCGAAGGATGACCTTGTTGGAGGGGAATTTTTTCTCACTATGTTTGGGCATTTGTTTAATATTTTTTGATGTAATTCCCTTAATTTTCTTGATGGTGTAAGCTATTTACACCTCATGTTTTCATTGTATCATTTTTTTATTTAATAATTTTGTGGAGGTATGAGTGGGGTGACCAAATCATGTCTCAATTTAACAAAAATAGAGCAATTTTTGTTACTGATGATAAAATTTTTCCCTTTATTGGCACATTTTATCTAGTGTTGTTATACGTCAGCACTGTATAAAGCATGATATGTGGCAGTGTATCAATAAATTTATTCATATAATTATATAATTATCTTAAATACATTTCTAAAATATATTTATGTGTGTATTTATATTTAAATATTTATACATATGTGTGTATGTACATATATTAAAACAAATTGATGAATAATGGGATGTGGTTTGAACCCTCACCCAATACATTCTAAAAGACCACCCTTACCACTAACCCAAAGTATTTTTCTTGTTATATATTTACATAGACACGAATATATATATAATTATATATTCATTTTTCAATATATACTTATATATTTATATATTAGAATATATACATAAATATATATCACATTATTAATAGAAAGTCATATATTTATATATAATCATCATATATATACTTATTTATGTATATATATATATTAATAGCATTTTTAAAAAGTAAATAAAATTGTTAATTTTTTATTGAGAATAAAATAGATAATAAATATTTATTTCCATATGGTTTATATATCAAAAATACAATTTTATATGTAAATATGTTTAAATATTTATTTGTAAAATTAAATTTTTATATGTAAATATATGAAAACTTGTTTGTGTGTGTGTGTGTGTGTGCGTATACATATTTTATTATAAATAACACTACAATATGGAATATGATAAAAATTAAACACCATAATATTCATATGAATATAATCCCATGTAATAAATTTAATTTTCATTGAAAAAATACAACACAAAAATCTTAAATGATTCTAAAATTCCATTGAATGTTCAAAAAGTATGGTATCCAAACTGAAAACACAGTTTTGGCGACATTACAAATCTTTTTTGGCCAAGAAATAATTTATTATAGGGTAATCATCTATACTATATGTCATAGATATGTTTGCAAGTTTCGATTTGACAGACCATGGAGCCCAAACATACACTCAGATCAAAAGTCGTTATTGTAGATAAAAGCTTTATCACCTTGTAAAAAAGGCTATTATCCTCACTTAAAAAGCACTAATGTTATGAATGCCTTTAACGGTAAGGAGCTTGTATCAGTTTTAAATATAACTCTGATAAAACACCAATTATCATTTTTAAAGAAGTGTTGACATATGTGGTCCTTTAGCAGTGTTTTTGAGCACCGATGATGGGTGATTTTATTAGCACTGATTAAAGGTCCTTTTAATAGTTCTATTTTTAGCACTGATAAAATCCATGGGATGAAACAGTGTATTAATACATTTAAAACACATTACAAAAACTCATTAAAAATAATTCAATTTAATTTCAAAGAACATTACTTAAAAATAAATAAAAATTATAAACAAACCTATATTAAAAATTATTGGGTAAAACGTTAAGAATATTCCCCCAAGAAATAGCCAAGATCACTGTATATGTCAGAAGTTTCTCTTAAGTTTATGAAGTTAAAATTCTATACGTGTGATAATTTTATTTATTCAATTTTATAACAAATAATTATAGTGATTTAATAAAATTGAAAATAAATAGAATAAGGCAGAATCAATTTATTCAAGAATTAACACAGAAATAATATTCCAAAACAAAACATAACTTTAATATCATTCAAATTCTTGGATCAACACAAAAAACAATTTCCAAATATAATCAACTGTAAAAAGTTAATTTAAAAAACAAAGAAATAATACAGAAAAGAAGAACACAATATTTAACATGCTTTGGAACCTTTGGGGCCTACATGAATGAAAATAGCACCAACCCACACGTACACATTTTTATTATGCTAATACAAAATGGTATAGGTAACAAACCAGCAGTATGAACAACAAGAATACAATATTATATTTTAAATAAACAAGAGGAATAAGAATTCTTACAAGTTGGAGAGGTAAGCTCTATGACAGTCATAACCACTTCATGATACCAGAACCCCTCTAGATCCAATCTTTCACATTGTCCAAGATCTCTTAAATCAATCGAATAACCACAGACCATCACGATGTTATGTCATCAACACTCCATAATGAACAATATACAAGGAGTAGTTAAGGTGTACAATAGGCTCTTGGTAATCTCACAAGATGTAGAGATTGGAAGGGTGAGATAGGGTTTCACCAAACAAGATCCAAATACTAGGAGATATGAGCAAATCTAATAGAATGAAAATAATTAGTGAGGAGAAGGCTGGAGGGCTCATCAATTCCCCAGAACACCACACATGTCATGCTAAAAACTTAACCAATCATAGCATGCCATTAAGCCCTACCAAACAAAAATGAAATGCCGTAACAATATTCCAAGGGTTGTGCTACATAATGGTCATGGGACACCCACATGAGGGTAAACAAAAAAACACATAATGGAAACTAAAATTCACTACATAATGGTACAAAGACATACCCTTAATGTGTAAGGGTAAATGCGTAAGGGTACCATCCACATTCAAAAAACATGTAAAGGTAATTAGGGCCTTTTGTAAAGGTAAATTCATTGAACCAAATCCTATGTAAGTGTAAAGAAAAAAATATACGTAAGGGTAAAACACATATAATGGAAACCAAAATAGTATATGTAAGGGTAAAACCATAATATCTATAATATAAATTTAATAATAATACCAAAGAAGTCTAGACAGAAGCAAATCTTCTGACCATTTATTGAAATAAAAATTACATTGGAGGCAGATGGGGTCAATCAAACTTACTTTCCCACATCCATAATACAAAAAATCTAAAGAACATAATAGGAAATATAATTTCCATATTCAAAGTCCTCAGTAGTTTCCCACTTAGATTGAGACTTACCCTAATTGAGGACCTTAATGATTTCTATATTTTCCTTCCTTGACACATTAGAGGAAATTCAGGTAGACACATTCCATGGTATATTAGAGTAGTCCTTACATGGTATCCTCTTTGAAGGAAGAGGGGTGAAACCCTCGTTGTTAAACACCGTTGACATTATATTTAAAAAAACATCCTTAAAAGAGGCATTCCCTCCACTGATCAATGCCTTGAGAGGGGTGCCAATATTCACCCCTTCATAATCATAGAAGTTACCCCATTTCATTCTGGGGGAATGGAAGATTTTATGGATTTAATGATGACAATCAGTATGTTTCTAAGAATTATTTTGATTTGGAACATCTTCTTGTGGGAAAAAATGGACATAGTTAACCATATGCATTCATCCTTTCCCCAAATGATACCGTGTAAAAGTATCCTCTAAGGCACCCTAATGTGTCTGGACATCATCGAAAATTTTCATTTCATTTTTTATATAATAAAATTAGTTTTTTTAGAACCATTATTCAATTAATTTATTATTTTACTATGAATGCACCATAGTGGAACATCCTAGGATCAATCTCAAGGAGGTGACTTACAACACACTATCTTCCTATTGTCACTATTATAAACTAACTAATATAAAATTATAAAATGAATATAAATTGGGGGGGTTTAAAAGATGAATTTAATATAAATATTATATATATAAATTCAATGAAAAAAATAAATTTATAATAATAAATGAAGTAAATTGTTCTTGGGAGTTATTGGTGATTGAAATAATTGTTTATAAAGGATATCAATATTCAACTCAATGAGGTGATCAATACCTATCACACCTCACCTTCTCATTTGAAATTTTATCACCCCATACCAAGACCTCTGCTTATGGGGCAATGATCTTCCTTAAGTCATCTAGGATAACTCTTCACAAACCATCACTAGTCATTTCATGATCTACTATATGCACAACATAAATAGTGAAGGGAATAAAAATTATAAATGATAAGAACATAGTGATTGGGAAAATGGGGAGACTTTTCACCATAATCGATTTAACCACCACTGAAATCCCTATAATTTAATAAATATATATGAAAATGAAGCACAAGAAACTCAATAAAAGCACCATTCCTTTCCCCGAACATGTGTCTATGTTATTTCTCTATTTTTATTGGAGTTGAGAAGGTAAAACAGTGGGACAACACATAAAATAATAAAAATAGAAGAAAAGAGGTATGAAAAATAAAAAAATATATTAAAAGAGAAATAAAATTATAGAATTAAATACACTACAAATCAACTATAAATGGACAAAAAAATATACCCCTCTGTTTCTAACCCTTTGTAATTGAGAAGAGATACTCATTTATAGGGTGAGGGGATGAAACAAATTGGCTCCAATTCTATCTACCGAATGTAAGAACATGTATTCCTAAATAAATGGAAAAATATTAAAAAGTGTTCTTCATGAGGGTTGTTTTATTTTATATCATGAATTCCTCTACAAACTTTAAGCTTAATTGGACCAAGTATGTAAGATTTATGGTTGTTAGAGTTCGTAATATTTAATCTGTCCAAGTGACTCTTCATATTCCACAATCCAAATTCCATCGCAATTATGGACTTGAAAATGAAGGAATTACATGTGTACACATTAATAAAAGATGTTTTTATAGAGTTATTATGACTTCATGTAGAATTGTATCTCATTTGGTCTGGCCCACATCAATATATAATCTCATCTTTAAATAATTCCAAATATATGCACAGTTTTTGAGGCCCACATTGTGAACTACTTTTGGGCCTCCAATTGATGGATTGATATTCTAGTATAGAAAGATGAAATATAACCCAAGATTAAAGGAAGCCTAAAATATTTAATTTCAAAATTTCATTCAATATAGAAAATGTTATGACCGAATTACAGAGTAAAAATAAAACAGTTAAATCTCAAAATTAGCTCATTTTGACATTTAAGCTCAAAATTCTTCTAAAACCTAAAAATGTGAAAATTACCCATAAAATAATACTATGGTTGGTTTAATAATATAGAATTATAGAATAAAATATGTGACAATTCTAGCTTCATCTCTCCCCCACACTTAACCGTTAAACTCCCAGACAATCATCTAATACCGTGGTCAAAACAAACTTCCTAAAGTATAAATGACAACATAACTCAATTATCACACATAAGGAAATATCATGACTCCTATATGGATATAAATTCTATAAATACTCAAAAAGCATAACAATCCATTAAATTTTATGTTAATACTCATGTAAATGTCATAACTACCACCCCAAAAAATATTTTCCTCTTCCCTCAAGGATTTTCTTGGAGTTCTTCTCATTCCCAAGAACATGTGTGATTTCTATTGGATCAATGTAATCCTAATTTATCCAATTAACAAAGTAAAAAAATGTATCAATCATGAGGGATTTTATATGGATTTTTCTAAGGCTTAAGGTTGGTAGATTTAAAATGTTAAGACATCAGAGGCAGAATGAGGAGGGTTAGGGTTTATAGTGAAGTAAATCCATGAAAATATTTTTGCTCAAGAATGGTATGCTCCTCAATCAAATCGAAAATGAATAAAATAAAACCACCTAATTCTTTATTTGTGAAGTTAAAACCAGTAATGTTAGAATCAATGATAAATTTACTCCTTCTTTTTTCCACTTGTAGCGTTGTGTCAGCTTGAATTAGGATCTGGATTTCTCTTTAGAATCAAATTTTTGAGGAAAATGAGAAGAAATTTTTTATCTTCAAAAATTGGTGAACTCAACGCAAAATAATGTAATGATATTTGGTCAACCCATATATCATTACATCATGAAATTTAATCATCTATAGTATCAATAAAAAATTACAACAATTTTCCTTTTCAACTCAAATATATTCTCCCGTAAAGTGATATACAACTCATCTTCTCCCTCCCCCACACTAGAGTTAAAAAATAATTAGGCATTTTACTTCTAGAGAAGGTAGTAAAGGGGTAAATGTGTTGTAATATAGCTTATTAACAAGGTATTTCATGGTTTCTAGTGGATTAATAAAGTTCATATATAAATGTAGAACAAATTGAGAATTGAATTGAAAAAGGCCTTTCAAAGTGATGCCTCAATCAAACTCAACACATTACATGAACTCTACTCACGTTGAAAATGGGAAATGAGATACAAGTTCCGAATCACAGAACATGTCTAAATACTCTCAAGAAAAAATAAATGTAATAATATTTAAAACAAGCTTAGAAACCTCTTAGTTGGGAAATATTTTCAATTTGGACATCACTAGTGAAAATGAGTTTCACAATCATCAATATTACTAAAATAAAAAGTTCATAAATCAAGAAAATAAATCCATTAATCAGTCATTTAAATACTAAAACATTCAAATCAATCCATTTTCCAAAAATTCAATGTTTTTTGGAATTTTCCTAGGTATTAAATTCAGCTCATGTATCCAGAAAACACAACAAAAATAAAAATCAAAACATGAAAAATTTAACCCCCACACTTATTCCATTTAAAACCCCCTTTTTAGTTCAATTTAGATAAATATTTTCATGGAGAATTTTAATCAGGAATGAAATAAAATAAATAAAAGGAATTACACAACACGATTTATTTTGATGTGTTAGTATTGAGTTAATATCCTAGATAATACCGCATTAAAACTAAAATAATGGAAAAATAATGAGAAAAGTAAATAAAAATAAAGCGAATGGGGTAAGAAAAAGTATAATGCTTGTTTTGACCCCCAAGCATGTGCTAGGTATTTATTGCCCCTAGTCAGGCAGTTAAAGTGGTTCAACCCCAATCTGAGGGTGGATGGATTTTCTTGCTCATGAATACAAGATATTCATTCTACCATTGATCTTCAAATAAAACAGGTCATGGAGGAACCCATGTATATACTACATCATCTCATCCTCAATTGTAATGTGGTACAACCAGAATGATTGGGGAACGGGGTAGAATGAGTCCTATTTGTTCCTTGCCACTACTTATGTGGCCTTTTTGACTTAAATATCTTGGGATATCTCATGTGATGATATTTCAAAAAACTCATATAATGTGAATTAATAAGATATTTCCACTTGGATATAATTAAAACATGAAGAGTCTATAATGAAATCTTCCCCTTAATATAGGTTAGCTCGAAACCCAATCTCTTCTAGAAAGGAAAATGATAATTATTTTTAATAGATAATTATTTATCTTCCTCAAAAGAAAGATAGAGGTATAGAAGTACTGATTCTTATTTCAGAAATATGGGAGGATCACATACATTTTGTTCTTTAAAAAAATCTAACCAGCGACCTTCAGAATCATGTTTTTCTCCCAAATTTGTATCAGTTGGCACAGAATCTTCAGGAACCTCTTCACAAAATGTCTATTGAGAGATGTTTGGATATTCAAGTTGAATATTCATGAATCTAATGGGTTATTCAACAAAAATTTGGTGGCAAAAATCCTTACCTAATATTTTTTATATTTTTTTGTTATTCCGACCATTGTACTTTGGATTCTTGAATGAAGGTAGAAAGGTTGTTCAATTTATTGTTAAACTCCTCAATTCTTCTAATGTTACATTCACCTTGATTCTTCAAAAATTCACCCCTAATATAAAAATATTAACAGGGACCATAATAAGATAAATTACTAAATAATTTCATCTCAACCTAAAAGAAAATATGAAATGAAGCATTGTTTATTTTTTTTGAATTTTTTGATTTATTTGTAATTTTTTGAAAAATAGCGTGTGAAAGTAGTTGGACTCCCCAGAAAGGACACCAAATTAATTAAATTTTTTTTTTCATGAACAAATATTCAATTAATATCTTATTTTCATAATAATTTACCATACTTCCACATGTTGGGGTCAATCTCAGGGAGCCACTTACAATACACTATCTTTCTATTGTCACTATTTTAAACTAACTAGTACAATATTATAAAACTAATATAAATTGGGGGGATTTAAATATGAATTAAATATAAATATTATATATAAAAACAAAATGAAAAAATTAATAAATTTAGAGCAATAAATTAAGGAAATTGTTCTTGGGAGTTCTTGTTGATTTGAATCACTGTTAAAAAAGGATATCAATATTCTACACAATGAGTTGATCAATACCTATCACAACTCACCTTCTCGTTTAAAATGTCATCACCCCATAATGAGAACTCTTCATACAGGGTAATTATCCACCTTAATTCATCTAGGATATATATTCATCGACCATAACTAGTCATTCGATGCTCCACTATATGCATAACACAAATACTGAAGGGAATGAAAATGATAAATGATAAGAAGAACTTGATGGTAGAGAAGATGGGAATACCACTCACCATAATTGATTTAGCCACCACATAAATTCAATGTATTTAACAAATAGATATGAAAATTAATCACAATAAACTAAATCAAAGAAACATTCACTCCCTTGAACAATTTCCGAGGTTAGTTCTCCATTTTTATTAAAGTTAAGAAGGGAAAATGGTGGGAGAATACATAAAATAATAAAAATGGAAGAAGGGGTATGAATCAGAAAAAAATATATTAAAAGAGAACTAAAATTACAGAATTAAATACACAAAAAATATATTGTAAATGACCAACATAGGATACCCCTAAGTTTCTGACCCTTTGAAAATGAGAAGAGACACTCTTTTATTTGGAGAGGGGATGAAAACAATGGGCTCTAATTTTGTCCAATAAATATATAAGCATGAATTACAAAATAAATTGAAGAATATTAAAAAGTTTTCTTCATGATAGTTGTTCCATTTTTTATTCCACGTCCCTCAAACAAATTTATAATCTATTGGTTCAATTATTTAGGAGTTATGGTTGTTTGAGTTCGGAATATTAAATCTAGAAAAGTGAATCTTCATATTCCAATAGTCCAAATACCATTATATTTACGACCTTGAAAATGAAGTAGTTACATGTGGAAAACATGATAAAATAAGTTACTCTAGAGTTATTCTGACTTCATATTGAATTTGAGCTCATTTGGGCTGGGCCACATCGATATATAATCACATCTTTAAATAATTTCAGTTCTCTGCACCGTTTTTGAGGCCTGGATTATGAGTTGGTTTTGGGCCTCCAATTGATTGATTGAGATTAAGTATATAAATATGAAATAAAAACTAATATGTCAAGAATCCTAAAAAAATCAATGTCATATTTTTATTTTGCGTAGAATATGTTATGGCCAAAATACAGATTAAAAATAAAATCGTGAAATCCCAACATTTGGAAATTTTTACATTTAAGATCAAATTTTTTCAAAAACATAAAAATGTGACAATTGACCAAAAAATAATACTATGCTGGGTTTAATAACATTTAATTACTGAATAAAATATTTTTGAATGTTAGCTTCATCTCCATACCATCATCACCTATGTCAAGAGTAGATGTTTCCACTAACACATTCCTGTCTGAGACAGAACTAGTACCTATTTGCTGCACCATCATACCTTGATGTGAGATTACCTCATGACTAGAATTAATGCCATGATTTGGGATCAATCTACTAATAGAAATATTATGACCAGGCCACAACACCAAGTAGGAATCTTGTCCCTTTAAATTCTCAACCCCAACCTCAGACATAGGTTTCTTCCCAAATATGTTCTTGTCACCAGCAAAATCCACAACACTCTACACTGTCTTCCTCTTCATCTTCTTCCTACAGGATGTATCATGTTGCCATTTTAAAGTGTAATAGAAGAAAATAAAATTTTTGTTGCATGTTTTGTTGACAAACAATTGTTTTAGAGTCTAAACAAAATTCAGGAAATCATTCATACTCCACAATTTGAGGGATGTCATCATCCAAGTCTGATAGAACAATATTATTAATTAAGCATGTGTTTAAGTAAACCTTCACCAGGATCCTAGAAAAATGACAAACAATTTCCATCTTAGTGGATTTGAATATATTAATATAAATAACAATAGAAAAATTTATATTGAATAATATTTTGGGATTCCATAGTATCCACTTAAGGCCAACAATTTTAATCAACACCTGATCTCTAGAAAATTTTAATGCAAAATGGGTTAAATTAGAAGTCCCACTCTTTAAAACAAATAATACCTGGTTTTAAGGAAATGGATATAATCCAATAATCCATGAAATTCACTTCCTATGATGATAAGATAATATAAAATAAGCCCTTACCCATGGGTATGCATCTCCAATATGAAAAGTTCTAACAGAAACTAACTTTTGAACCGGATCATCAGTTTTCTAGAACTTTCAACTAGTAGAGAGAATAATTATAACAATGATAGAGTATATGAAAATATTAAATCAATCAAAGATATCATCCTTATTAAAAATAACCTGAGAAATATCATCCTTCTTCACAATATGATTTGGAATGATATCCTTTGTATTCGTAAAATGCCTACTATTTACATCCCCTCCATCCACTATAAGAACAGATACACTCACAACACCATTGATAGATCCTTTAACTCAAACCATCCCTGACCTAACTGTTAAAACACGACTAACACCGACCACAACTTCCATGGGCACCATTGTAGACCGAGCCATCCCCTCAGCTGACCAAATATGAGCGAATCAATCTAATTTTCAATAGCATGACTTCCGCTAGCCAAAAATTCCATGGGAACCGATGCAGATCGATCCTTCTCCTAAACTCTACAGATTTGAGTGAAACAATATGTTTTTTCAACTCTAGGACCATTAATGGATATCTATATACACAGATCTCCTCCCCTATTTCCATCCCATAAACCCTGATCATCCCTATCAGAACCACTAGATGTATATGCAGACCACCCGCATCAACCCTGATCAAGTAAAATTATGTCTCTAATGCATATGGGTGGGAAGACTCATTGACCTTAGGTGGATCAACCATCATATTGAGAGATAAAAAGCCTATGTAATAAAATATATGACCACTATCACATACCATGTCAGGATTGAGGAGCCCTGATCTATGAAAATGAGGGAACACAATACAATGAAATCTCTAATAAAATATAACCTGACATCTATGTGTTTCTACCTTCCATGAAACATTAAATTTTAGAATAAATGAAAATTTGGTTGACTATCACAATGAACTATAATAATAGAATTGTTTAAATAGAGTTTAGAAACCAACCCCTTTAACCATAAAGTCTATTTGATAACCTCAGTTAAAGAAATATACTCAAATTCTATGGTTAAAGGAGCAACTTAGATTTCATGTTACATTCCCAAGATATGGTTCCTCTATAAGTCTTGAAGAAATATCCAGCAAGTGACTTTCTAATGTCCATATTAATTGCATAATATGTATCTACATGTCATTTAATTAGTTAATTGGTACTTACATTTCTACCAAAACACTAAGATAAGTTTGAGGTATGTGAAACAGATCTAAGTAACCATTTAAAGTACCACCAATTATTTTTTTTCTAGACTAGCTATGAATCTCCTGAGAATAAAAATAACAAAAGCTATATCTGGACTAGTGAAAATCATAGAGCACATTAGCCTACCAATAATATTGATATAGGGGGGTTTTGAAATATATTCAACGTCTACATCAGAATAAGGGGATTGAGTCAAAAATAGTATAGTTGACCAGGGGGAAAACTAACTTGATTCAAGGTCTCAAGAAATTATCTTTTGATTACTCTAAAAATATTTTCCTTTTGGGATAATTATAACAGTTTATTTGGCCCATTCCTAATAATTTATATATCTAATATATGTTTTGATGATCCTAAATCTTTAATATAAAAAATATTTTTCAATTTATACTTAATATAATTAATGAGATTCATAGTATTTCACATTACCAACAAAATATACACATAAATAAATAGGTTAAGCATGCAATTTTTAACACATTTAAAGTCAACCCATGCATAATGTTCGTTACTTTGAAATTGGTTATCCAAAAAAAAGAGTGAAATTTCCTATACCATTGTCTAAATTTCTGTTTTAAATAGTACATCAATTTATTTGAAATACAAACATGATTCGGTTTGAACTCCTTTTGATAACCAGCAGGAGGATTCATGTACAATTTATCATTAAGGTCGCCATATAAAAAGAAAGTTTTTGCATTTTATTGTTCTATGTGAATGTCATTAAAATCAAAAAATTCAAGAAGAAACCGAATAAAAGAATTCTTAACCACTAGTGAAAAAATCTCAAAAATATTAACACCCCCTCTTTGAAGGTAACGATTGACCACTAATCTTACCATGAATTTGATTTTTTTCCATCAGTTTTATCTTCATTTCCTTTAGAAATCCATTTTCACTAAATGACCTTGGCATTAAGAGGTCTATAAATAATATATCTAGTAGAGTTTTTATTCATGAATTTAATTTATTTATACAGGGCCAAGATCCATACTTTTAAATATCATTCACTCAAGTCTTTCTCACAGGTTTGAGGATCACCATCAATGAGATAATGAGAAACATGAAACGAAAAAAGAAGCCATTTCATATTGGTCTAATTAAGAAATAGGTCTAGTGACCCTATCAACTCTATCTAAAGCCAAATTGTAATCATTATTACCATTAAGAGGCCCATAATATGAATTTGAATCATAACCAGACTCATTTCAGTTTTCACTTTGAGGAACATGTAGAGGAGGATCATCAACAACCTCAAAATCAATTGGGGGATAAGGATAAATAGTCTCATTATAGGTTGTATCTTCCCTATCATGTGTGATAGATTAGGATTTAAGAGAATTGGATTCCTGAAATTAAATTACTATACTAATTATACTTTAATGGTATATGGGTTTTTCAACCCACAACTTATATCCATTGACACCATAATGTTTTCCCACAAAAACACACTTATGATCTCTTGGTTCCAACTAATCAGTTATAATGCAGACATAGTAAGTACACCCAAATAGTCATAGGTGGTTATTGGAAGATGAATTTCCATTACAAGTTTCATCTATAGTTTTAAACAACTTATAAGTAGATGGGAACCTATTAATCAGGTACACTTTTGTAGTGGAGTCATCTTACCAAAAACATTTAGGTTGGCCTAAACATGAAATCATTTTTCAGTCTCTCTCCAGAATAGTTCTATTAATGTGCTCAATATTCCCTTTAGGGGGGGGGGGTCTCCCTAATATTCAAGTGTCATAAAATTCCCTAGAATTGATATAACTATAAAACATTAGTAAAAATTACTCCAATCCAATATAAATTATCATGAATTTAATCCTCTTTACACCCTAGTTTGAAACAAGGATTTTCTACATTTTAAAGGATACAAAAAACATAAGATATTTTTGAAAATATAAACCCATAATTTTCAATAGTAGTTTTCTATGATGGTAACAAAATAAGAACCTCCACTGTGAGATGTGTTTCTGTAAGGTCCCCATAGATCATAATGAATCTACACCAATGTTTGAGAATCATTAAAAAACCAACCGAAACTAACCCTCTTAAACTTACCTATGATATAATATTAGAAAAATAGGATGTTTCTTGGTGTAAAATTTTCTAATATCCCTTGATTACTCAATTCCTCTAGGCCCTTATAGCTCACATTCCCCTATATCCTATTCCATAAAAATGATTATCAGTATTACTCACACACTCATTACCAAGCTTCCTTTAATGGGTCTTTCCATTCAACACAAAAGTCTATTAACAAAGGATCCTTTTAATATAGTTCTAGAGACCTTAGAGATCTTAAGGAATCCTTATTCAAACCAAAATACCTACCATTTATGGTCTAGAATAACCAAATAAATTATGTTTCTTTGAAGGTTAGGGACCCACATAACATTTAAGAGGTTGATGAAAGAATGGTTATTTAATTAATTATGAATAGAAACGTTTCCTTGAAACTAAAAATTATTATTATTTCCTAATATTATATCCTTGTATACTCTCTCAACTAACTCAGGGAAAGAATATTTAGGACACATGTGAAAGAAGCATCCTAAGACCAGAATCCACTCATCATTAACTTCATTCCTAGAGGCATTCATAACTTCAGTAGATTCATAGCCAATGTCTACTAATAGGGATGGGTCAATAGGTTATTTAGACTTAAGATTTTTTTTAGGTTTTCTACACTCAATTATAAATTGATCAGGCTTACCATAGTTATAACACACACTTTTTCTATCCTTAAACATTGACCTAGTTTTGGATTGGTTATTGTTCTTCCCATTCTCTTTAACTTTTTCTTTATTTTTTTACCATATACAATGGCATCAAAATAGGGAATAGAATGTCATCTTAAACTTTTTTTTTGGTTTAAAATAAAACTCCTTAAAAATTAGGGTAGATTTAACATCTTCAGGGGTAATAGATTCATTTCCATAAATCATAGTTTCTGCTAGTGTGATGCAGGAATTTTGAAGATAAATCAAGAGGATCATTTCTTGGTTCTCATCATCAATAGTAACATTGAAATTGGTCATATTAAGCATGATATTATTAAAATATTCCAAATGGTATTTAATAGAAACACCAAAACACATTTTAAATGTGAACATGTTTTGATTCTTATAAATTATACCAAATAAAGATGACATCATATAATTTTTTATAACTTATGACATATAAGAGTAGTGGTAGATTCAAAGGAAGCTTCCCAAGGGAACTTGTCACCAAGAAATAACAAAACAAAACTATGGACCACAGAAATAATTTTAGAAGGTTGATATTGATATGAAGTAGAGGTTTATCCATCATTAGTAAGGGATACAATAGGCTTATTTGGTCCACACAAGGAATCTATGAGGACCTGTTGAACTAATAGATCCATCATCCTAAATCCTCCAAAATTTAAATCATTATCTCTATAAAAACATTCAATTTCATACTTAAAAGATTCCATTAGTTGTACAGATGCTCTGATACAATTTTTTGGGGACTATGTTAAGCATCCACCCCAAGAAAAGACAAGGGCGACGTATATGTAATGAGTTATTATTAAGATTATGAAGTAAAAAATCAAGGAATGTGATGATTTTATTTATAAAAGTGTATATTAGAGACTTAAATAGATTTAAGACAAGTGAAAGAAAAATGAATAAAATATAATTGATTTATTCAATAATTAGCATAGAAATAAGATTGAAGAAAAAAAACAGAACTTCAATATCATTAAAAATCTTCGATCAATAAAACAAAGAAATACCAACTAGAATTAGAAGTAAAGATTGAATTGAACAAATAAAATAAATAATAC
Source organism: Viscum album (assembly GCA_963277665.1). Taxonomy (NCBI): domain Eukaryota; kingdom Viridiplantae; phylum Streptophyta; class Magnoliopsida; order Santalales; family Viscaceae; genus Viscum; species Viscum album. The sequence goes on from OY728145.1 coordinate 2,086,393,736, forward strand.
ACTAAATAAGAAAAACATTATTTAGTGCGATTCAATCCCTTTGGGGCCTATGTGGGAAATAATAACACCACACCATACAAAAAAAATTATTATGCTAAAAAATTGTACTTATAACAAACATGAAGTATAAAAATCAATAAAACAAGCTTCTATTTTAAAGAACTAAAAAAATAAACAAAATTCTTACAAGCTAGTGAGGCTATCTCTATAGAGGTCATGGTCTCTTTTTGATTATGGAACCCCTCAATATCCAATGGAATACACTTCTCTCAGAGCTCCTGGATCAAGTGGATGACCACACTTCTTATTTACGAAGGTACACCATCAACACCCCACCGTGAAAAATGTACGTGGAGTAACTGAGGAAGATGAAAGGATGAAAATGATCTCACAAGAAGCATATATCGTTGGGGTGAGCTATGGTTTTTCTAAATAAGAGGTGAAGACCAAAAGTGAGGATAAATCCTGATGAGTTGAAAATTCTATGGGTGGAAAAGGCCACATGGGGTAATGAATTCCCCTAACAACTACAAATGTCATCCCAATAGCCCAAAAAATCATAGAATTCAACATATCCTTACCACATATAAATAAAACAACATAATAATATTTGAATGGATACACTATTTAAGGGTAATGGGACACCCACGGGAGGGTAAACCATAAAACACATAATGGTAATTGAAACTTTCTGCATAAAGTAACAAAGTAAAACCCCAATGCATATTGGTAAACATGTAAGGGTTCCATCCATGAATGGATCATTCAAAAAACACATAAAGGTCAATAGGTCCTAGTGTAAGAATAAAAGAACTGAACCATATCCCATGTAAGGTTAAACAAAAACAACACACGTAAGGGTAATTCTTACGTAAGGTTTAACAAAACAACATGTGTAAGGGTAACACCGTAAGATCCAAAATTAAAATTTAATCATAATTACAAAAGAATAAATTTAATTTCAATTATTTATTCATGCATAATAATGTATAAATGGTAGAAAAAATAATAAAGGTAAATTAAACCTGAAAACCCTTAAATTTAACCAAAAAATTAAATCCAATAAAATCACATTGATTTGAACAATTTATTACAAATATTACATTTCCAAAAACATAAAAACACCACAAGTGACCGCGCATTCTGTTATCTTTAGGACCCTTTTTCAAAAGAGGTCAATCACATTTCTAGTCTCCAAACACACCACCATAGATTGAGAAAAAAATCGTGTACCTTTAATAAAAAATAATTCTTATGTTAGTAATACTGTAAATAAATAAATGAAATATAAATATGACACAATGCATTAAAAAAATGCCACTTTAAAAATGAAAACTCACAGTTTGAGTCATATTTTCACATTTGATGTTAGATTAAGATGCAGTTGATTTCTAGACATCAAAAATTATTTATGGTCCATTCTACTAAAGCACAAAGACAATCTAATAATGTTTGGTTGGTTTTATATATATGTTGAGTGTTTTATACTAAATTATAATTTTATATAAAAACACACACTTTCAGTCATACCGGCCACACTATGTGTAATATTGACATCTTATTGATTATAACATGTCACAATTGACTTATGAATTGTTTTCTTAAATTATCAATACAATCCAATAATATTTTCCTAGTTTTTAGTAATTGACTCATGTTTTTAACTAAAATATCACTTTTAATCTAAAAACACACACTTTTATTTATATTGGGAACAATATGTGTTAGATTTATGTTTTATTTATTCTCAAATTTCAAAAATGAATTATGAATCATTTTAAAAATGTATCAATTCATCCAAAATGTGTTTTCTTAGTTTTTGGTATGTGATGTGTGTTTTGAACTAAAATGTCAATTTTAAAATGAAAACACATAATTTTAGTCATACTGGGAACACTGTATGTAAGATTGATGTGTGTTTAAATCCTACACATAAAAAATGAAAAATTAATTGGTTTCATAAATATCAAGACGATCCAAGCATGTTTTCTTGGTTTTGAGCATGTCACCTGTGTTTTGAAATAAAATGGAAATTTAAAAGAAAAACATGAACTTTCAGTCATACCACACACATCGTGTGCTGTATTGACATGCAGTTTATTATTACACATCAAAAATTACATATGGATAATTTCAATAAATTATCAAGATAATAAAATAGTGTTTGATTTTTTTCAGTGGGTGACACGTGTTTTAAGATAATATGTTTCTTTTAAGCTAAAAATGCACTTTGATTCATACAAGGTACGTCGTACGTCAGATTAATGATCATACGATTCCTACACATCAAAAATTAATTACGGAACATTTTAATAAATTATAAAGATAATAGGAGAATATTTTCTTAGTTTTTAATGAATAATACATTTTTTTAACTAAAATGTCACTTTAAAATAAAAAGACACACTTTCAGTTATATAGGTCACACTCTGTGTTTGATTAACATAAAACTAATTCTTATATAACAAAAATGATATAGGGACAATTTTAGTAAAGTATCATGATAATATTAGTGTGTTTTATCTTTTGATGAGTGTGTGATGTGTTTTTCAAACTAAAATGTCATTTTTTTTAAAAATGTGCACTTTTATTCATACCGTCCACATGGTGTATTGGATTGACATGAAATTGATTTCCATACACAATAAACAAAAGTTCTATTATTTTAATAATCAATAAAAACAATATGAGTTTGTTTTCTTAGTTTTCATTGATCGATGCATGTTTTTAACTGAAATGTTACTTTTAAACTGAAAACAAGAACTTTGAGTCATATTGAGTACATCATGTTTCAGATTGATGTTGGGATAATTCCTACGTGTCAAAAATGAATTGTGTGTGTTTCCCTAACGTATCAAGACAATCCTACCATTGTTTATAATTTTTTATTGAGTGACACATGTTTTTAACAAAAAATTAATTTTTAAACTGAAAACACCATCTTTGACTCATATCGTTCACACCGTGTATCAAATTGACATGTGGATAATTCAAACACATTACAAATAATATGTTTTCTATCAACAAAACAAAAATTTGTCTCGATAAATTGTAATTAAAAGGTTTTATACCCAAATATTAAACATAAATAAATCAAATAAATAACAGATGACAATATGGAGAGAGAAAATGGTACTTGAATTAATTATCTATGTTGATGACTTCATCAATAATTTATTTCTTCCAATAATTTTGTGTCTATAAAGAAACAAAATCTTATATAAATATTAATTCTTTGTGAAGTCACCTCTTCACTATCTTTGTGAAAATCAACTAAATATGTACTAGATAAAATGATATGAAAATTAAATTAAAAATAATTAGATAAAATGATAAGAAAATTGACTAAATACGTAGTTGGAAATAACCTCTTTATTATTTTTTCAAACATTATGACACTATGTATTATGCCCACTCATTTATACAAAAATATATTCCCTCTTCTGAATACGTTGTCTTTCAAAATAATTGGTAGTACATGAAAAATATAAATAAATATATTATTAATAAATATATTGAATGAAATTGTAATTATCACAAGAAATAAATCTATGGGGGTGCTAGTTTGTTTATGGAATGTGATATCTTTAATAAAATTGAAAATGAAATAACCACAATTGTTGTTATTATTTTTGTTTCAGACAATACAATTTTTTTTTAAAAAAAATTAATTTGTTTTGATATATTTTTTTATAGTGAAATATCATTATATATACCCTAATAATTATCCAGATATAGAAATTTATAGGCTTCTTTTACTATTGGACCATCGTCAAACCATGATTTTAATGATATTTAAATATCATCATATCATTAATTTTTTTCATTAAAACATAATTTAAAATACATAACTTGAAGTTTATTTATAAATTATTAAATTTAGTGTATTACTAATCGATAATGATCATCATGTGTGGTCGATTTGTTTGTAATATATGATTTTTATCAAAGAAATAAATCTTTGGAGTATCTAAATTCACTACAATGAGAACCCAATGCTTCCTAGAAAAAAGAAACAAGTAATGAAGAAAATAAAAATATATTTGATATGATCAGATTATATAGTATTACCCCTACATTGTGGGAATTAATAATATTTTTTCATCTATATGTTTATTTTCAAACACCATTTCTATTTGTTATACCATCATTGAATATTAAATTTCTTTCAATGACCCTTTTTGTGTAGAAGTTATGCGAGGATTAATCAGTCAAATATTTTGATCATAGGGTTTTCCCATCACATAGTACTAATATATACACCTACAAATAATATGAATAATATTTATTTATAATTATCATAATAGATAATCTATTGGACCACAAATTATAAAAATGTGCCTCATGTATACATTTTAAACTGAGACTCCCAACGATCCATGCTTGAGAATTTCTTCTTCATTCTGGAGACTGATATTATCAATGATGGACTCTATATACATTGTTCTTCAATACCAATGAAGGACATATTATTATCATTGAACATTATATCTTTATAAACTTATAATATTTTTAAATGCGGTATTTGAACTAGAAGGGTAAATGTACTCTTGATTTGTTTTTCAATTTATTAGTTTATCCTTCAGATTATTTTGATTCAAACTACCATTCCCCCTTCCTTTTCTCCATCTATAATAATATTCCTTATTTCATGAATTTTTCCATAATTTTTAAAGTTTTTACATAATTTTTTTTAGGATATAACTCATCATCAACATGTATTTTCAAAATATCAAATGACAATTATATAAAAGTTCTAGTAATAAGTTCGAGAATGTGAACATCTAGATCATCAAGGGGAAGAGGTATCTCAATACTCAAATCACGATTTATATAAATCCAAAATCTCCCATGATATTTGGGTAGTTTTTTGTTGTATAGAATATCTCCTTGGATATTGTCCATGTACCTCTCACAATAAGGATACGAGTGGGTGTTGATAGATATAAATCAAAATCAATTTCACACTAGAGATTATTAGTACAAAAAGGTTTCAATATCTTTTTTATTCACATTTCATAGAAACCATTATGAAAAAATTGACCACCTCTATTAAATTAGGAAATTTAGTGGAATGGATAGCCTCAAAGCTTGGGGGGTGATGGATCTTCATGTAGTGGTTGTTGTTGTGTTGTTTATTGTATTTGATTACTTCCCAAAAATTTCTCTAACAAATTAGTCTGAAAATTCATTTCTTATTATAGAAAATTTATTAGGGCCTAAATCTCATCCATTTTCTTAACTTTATCTCCCACGTGTCTTTAATTTCTCCAAATATGTTTATGGACACAATCTAAAAACTTCACCTCTAATGCGGTCATATTTTTCTACTCACTTTAACACCACTGAAAGTTTTCTTTCATCATGAACAATTGGTTCCAATTATTATGTATAAACTACATATATAATATTATAAAATAAGAACTCAATTTTATATAATACTTATTTATATAAGATTTATTTATTTCATACTTACACACGATTTTGATAATCTATGTATTTTCATATACTAGTATTCCATATTTATTGACATGAGCCTCCTTCTATAGAAACTTATTTGGGATGAAAGTAGCTTTGTATTTTGATTCATCAATTTTAATATAAACAAAGTAGCCTAATAATATTATTGTTTTATAACACATAAAAGTAATACTCTAAGATGACACTATGTAAAAATATTAAATCTCAGGAGTCCTGTAGAACCATTCAGGCCCTAAAATGAACAGTTAGTGAAATACTTCCATATTAAGTCAAAACTCATCATCCCTTCCAAGGATCTCTATAATCCCTCAATGGGACTCATACCCTTATCTAGGAAGAAAATATAAACAATATGGGGGGATACACTCATCTAGATCATCCATTATCTCCCAAGACCCACTTAAAACAAGAAATAACAAGGGAAGAGAGAATCTAATCAAACTCATGGATAATGATCTATATAATAATACCCAAAAGGCCTCCTATCATCTAAAAAACCTAAAAAATATATACCTCAAACAAGTAATCCCTTAGGTATAAGAAATAAGGGTTTGGAAAAATCCTGAACCGTTCCCCAATGCCGAAACCAAAACCAACCCCTCTAGGATGAATTAATCATAAGGAACTCTCAGTAGTCCTGTAAACTAAAATAATAACTAGAAACCCTATTTGTAGATTTCACAACATTAGAAAAAGATCAGGCCAGGACCATATCAAGAAACCTCATCCGACCTCTTCAGAACAAAACATAAATAATCATAAAAAACTCACCCAAAAGGGAAACCTAAAACACCACCCACCCACAAGTGCATCCTCAAAAGGCCGTTAAGACCCATATCAAACTCTACTAAATGGATCCTATATGAACCCAACACTCCATAGTGTCACCCTAACTAACCAAACTAAACCTCAAGCTAAACCTCTTCTCACCTCAAGATATGTTTTCCACAATCTCACAACCCTCACATAAGTATCAAACCACACAAAACCATCAAAAGGATTCTAAAATAAAATCATAAAAGAATATACCCTCCAAACTTCGACTAAACCAAAAAATCTCACCAACAGCCTCCAAAAGCATTAAAGATATCACCAATTTCTCCAACATGGAAAATACCCAAAATAGACTTCTCCTGAGTCGAATTCTGAATATAAGGTGAGAAAATAGAAAAAAACACATCCAAGTAAGAAGTACATTTTATATACCTTGTGTATATGTTGTGTACCCATAAAGATCCACCTAGTTTATGTAACTCAAGAAACCCAAAATGTATTTACCAAAATACATGATCTGAATCCCTTATAGGTAGTGTGTATCTCACATTGGGTAGCTGATTATATATCTCACATTTACTATAGCCAGGTAGTCCACACAGATTCGATCCATGTACCATATATAGAATTTGGCCATGTAACCCACATGGCCAAGTTCCCCCCACACAGGGTGTCTGTTTTTCCAAACGACCATAACCAAAGTGGATATATATGGAATGTATCAAACACACATGTTGTATAACCCTTATCTTATACACTTCACCCAAAATGAAGAACAAAAAACCTGTGTTCTTTGATCTACACATTTTGTGCTTGGGTTTTCCAAAAAAAAAACACCATGCTATAACTTGAAACACATTATTCTTCTAAAAATAATTTAGGAAGGATCTAATGGAACTCCCCAAAACCCCAGAAAACATTAAAAACATAATACAACTAAAATATAGGGATATATGTGTAGATTTTAGAGAATCATCTACCTTGATGTGTAAAACAGTAAAGATTTGATTCTAAATATTCACCATGCACCTGTTACATTTTGATCTAGGCCTGAAGAAGATCCTTAATGATGAAACCCCCTTCCTCTCCCTCTATCTCAAATGAGCACAACACCTAGGGGGATGACCTATATGCGAGCAGTTGGAGAGTTAAGGAATAAAAAAATTGAAAAAATAAAACAAAATAAAGTGAAAGGAGACATGGAATGTAAAATGGCATGGGCTTGGGCCTGGGCTCGGTGCATGAGATGAGTTTGTACCTTATTTTTTGAAAACCCCATGGTTTAGACTCATACATGAAGTTAGAATTTTAATATGTTAATATGTTTAAAATATATCACCATTTAATCATATGATAATAATTAGTAATTAATTAATTGAATATTTGATATTCCATGAAAATTTAAATGGATCAGAATTCCACCAAACTCATTCCCTTGGCAAAACACCCAATTATAGGACGTAGAGAGAAATCGGGAAATTATTCTGAGATCATATCCAAGGAGAAATTACAATCTTTCCCTTTAAAACCACATATGAAAAAAATTCAAATTTATCTTGACTTTCTAAAAAAAGAGGCAACATGGTTTATTATAAAATCCCCACCATAACACTTCTCACCCCCCTTGAGAACCCGTAGTGGTCAAGAGGTCAACATGATCTCACACTTAGAACCAACACACCCATTAACTCTCAAATATAAAGTTAATTTATCCATAATAAATAAGACACTCTTCACCATAATATTTTCCTCACTATCACCCCGTGACCCTAAGCTCCGACCTCTATAGACCACACTCCAAAAACTACCAAACATAATGACTATGCAAGGATGCCCCGCTCACACTCGAGCATCAACCAGAAAATAGAAACCACCACATGTTTCTGATGCACCATGAATAACACCCTCTATAATCAACATCCCTTATAATGAGTATTACCTCATTCAATGGACTATGGTACACTACCCACTATAATAATTCCCTTACACCATTACTCAAGAACCAACATACTCAGACTCACCTGAACACAATAGTAGAATGTTACTGTGCAACCCCACCACACAACCAATCAAAATAAAATGATCTAAACCCCAAAAAACCTAGTATAATATTCCTAAACCACTAACCATGATCCTATCACATGTATGTTTCAAAATTCAAAATCACCCATGCCATTTATCTTCTAAAATGAGGCAACTAACAAATGGAAAAGCTAACCACATGGCCACCTTCCACTCTGGTGGAATTCTAAAATAATGATCACCTAACCATGCTCCTACCATGCCCCCATAAGCACAAACAAAACCAATAGAACTAGAAAGTCCAGAAATCAAACCAGGCCTTCCATCTCAACCTAACCTCATAACCCAGATCACTCATAGTGATCCACCACTAAATCCCAAGAAAACCTCTTTCCTAACCATTTAACTTACCAGAGAAACCAAAACCTCATAGATGCTAGAATATAACCCAAAATCCTCTCAGGAATGCTTTCCCTCATTATGCTACCACCACCACCAGGGAACCCAAATCTCACACTGACCCATAATGGTCTCCACATATCCCTTGAATAATGAATTGAATTTCCATCACCATATAACAGTTCGCTATAATATCCACAGAGCCTATCATTAGAAGAAACATACCCATTTTTTAGTTGATCATAATTCCAAATTGAAGTTATATGGAACAAAACCATATAGGGTTTTTTGAAAAATTAAACAATTAAACCTCCATCATCAGAAAAATCACACATTAAAATGTACATTCCATGTTAATCATATGTGCCAAGAATGATGAATGTACATTGGCCTCTTACCAACAGTATAATAGAAAAAAATATAATAAATTATAAATCCCAATATCCAAGTGAGTCTAACTATATTAAATAATACAACTACAATATCGAAAAAAACAACAATCCCATCACCCTAGTAACTAGGACTTCCGTGAAAAAATGGTGTTCTCAATGCACTAGTAAGATATACATCACAAGTTTTGACCCATTCCCTGACTAAATTTCTATAATATCCCCAAATTAAAATATAGTAAAATAAATATATATGGTTTTGATTCCATTTTTTAGGAACCAACTCTGGCCTAACGGACCCATCACCTGATTTTTCTTGCGACAAGACCTCCAGCATGCCTACCTATATTCTAGAGGCTACCAATTATCAACATGGAACTAAAAAGTATAAAATAGAGAGGCTATGATCTCAAATAAAAGTGAAATAATATCATAAAACATCCAAACCCATAAACATCCATGGAACTCAGAATATTCAATATAAATAATTCAAATAGATGCATGCTATATCCAACAAAAATGTTGTATATAGACTCATTATCATTCTAAAACATAATAAATAATCATAAAATAATCCAAAAAAATATAAAAATCATTTAAAACTATATACTTCCATCCCTGATCCATACCTAAAACCTGGTCTTTAACAATTGTCAAGATTCTTCAGCTCGATCATCAGACTCCAAATAAGAAGATTCACTTGGTCAAGAAATTTTTGGCCTCAAACCCACACACTATGCATACAATGATCAACATGAATTCCTAAATAAGGGTTTTTATGTGAACTAATGTGAACATACTAGGGGTGAAAAATAAATCTCAATAGGCCACCCCCAATGGTGAACCTATAATATTCTTTCATATGAAAGTCTGTGTGCATGAAATATGCCAATTCATGATGGAGGTTAACTACCATAAAAGATAAAAAAGTAGTAAATATTAAAAAAATACTAAAAGGACAATAATAAAAACTATAAAAAAACTATAAAAAAACCTTGGGGTTTAAGTATACTTGAGATTGATCTACTCAACTCTGTCTAAATATGGAAGTCCTAGTATAGAAGGCGTATCTAGCCACAAAACATATGGCATGTCTTGCAGATCATAAACAGCTCCTAGATGTTTAAAATTCCTATGTAATTGAGACTAGACCTTAATATATCACCATAGGAATCCAAAATAACCACAAATATATATTAGGATCTAAGAATCTGATAGTACGATATGAACTATAGAAAAGAACTCTATCTTGACACTAAGAAATCCTATCAGGTCCTAGGAGTCCAATTGAACTTGTTGGTCAATAAAATAACCTATGATTACAAAACTATATTACCTTGAAAAAATTTATAATAGCCACTTAATAGATCTATAATGACATTATAGGCCTCATACCACTATCTGGGATGAAAATCTAAACTAGGAGGGGGACGAACTCATCCAGACCATCCACTACCTCTCTTGACCCACCTAACTCCATCCAACCAATAGAGACGAGCATTCCCTAAAACTTTGGTCCAACTACTAACACAATAATATCAAAAAGTTCTACCCTAACATCCAAAAACTAAATAGGAAGAACCATAAAACAAATAATCCATCAGGAACAAGAAACAATGGATGTATAAATGCTTGAACTCATCCTCATAGTTGAAACTACCACTAACCCCTTCAGGGTCAACAATTCCCGAGGCACCCCCAGTGGTCTTTTAAACCCAAAAAAGAACTGTACAACCAATAAGTGGATCGCCCAAAAATAATAAAATAATTGGTAAAATCCAATAATAGGAAACCTTATCCAACCTATCTGACAAAAAAACCATCAACAATACCCCACCCATAAGAGAAATTGAAAACACCACCCTCCCACAAGGTCATCCTCAACCGGTTCCTCAAACCCTTATCAAAATCCACTCAATGGATCCTATACACACCAGACACACCATGGTGTCACCCCATCTAAAATACTCTAACCAAAATAAACCTCATTATAAACCTCCAGACACCTCAATCCAAGTCATCTAATAACCTCACAACCCTCACTCAAGCCTCACACCCCACTAAAACAAAACCACAAATAAATCCTCTTACGAAACCTCTAAAAAACCAAAACACCTCACTAATGGACTCTAAACACTATAAGGATCCCACCATAACATCCAACATGAATAAACACCTAAAATGGATTTTTCATGAGTCTAATTCTGACTCTAGGGCTTGAAAATTGGAAAATACATCCAGGGAAGAAGTACATGGCCTATACCTTATGTACATGATCTGTACCTCACACACATAGTGTATATCCCTACTGATACAACATGGTGGTGAAACTAAGAAAACCTAGCATGTATTTAATTTAATAAGTGGTGTACCTCCCTCATATGGTGTGTATCTCACATACTCTCTGAATAGGTACTCTACATGACTTCAATCCATGTATTATACCTAGGCTCTGAGTGTATAACCCACACAATCCTATTCCCCCCACAAAGAATGTCTGATTGTGTATAAAAACACACCCCAAGTGACTCTACAAAATGTGTAACCCTCATCTTCTACCCTTCACCCAAAATGAAGAGCACACAGTGTGAATTCTCTGAACTACAGACCATGTGATCTGGTTTTCCCAAATGAAAAACCCCATGGGATAACCTAAAACCCCCAATTATCCAAAAATTGCTTCATAGAGGCTCTCATGGAACTCCAAAAAATAACAAAACACATTAAAAACTTAGGAATAACTAAACTATAATTGTATATGAATAAAAACTAAACAATGGGAAATCTTGGGGCAGAAATCACTGAAGCTTTTGTCTTAAATACCTTCCACACACTCACTGCATCCCAATACAGTATCAGATGAGATCTCTAGTGATGATACACCCCCTCTTCTTCTTCCTATATACCATATGAGTCTGACACATAGGGGAGGACGTATATGTGATAATACAAAGGGATAAGGGGGAAAATAAAAGGGAAAATGAAAAATAAAGAAAATAAAAAAAAGGGAAGGAAAAAGGGCTTGGGCTTGGTTCCAATGCCCAAGATGAGTTTATACCTTTCCTAGGTAAAATAACACATTCTAGAATCAAAAAAGAATTTCCAATTTCAATTCGCGACTTTGTTCAAAATATATCACCATTTAGACATACCAGAATAATTAATATTTATTTAATTAAACATTTAATATTCCATGTAAATACGAACGTATCATAATTCCACCAAACTCATTCCCTAGGGTAAACACCCTATTTCAAGACCGAAAGAGTGGTCATAAAATTATTATGGGGTCATCACCTATAAGAAATTACCATTTCACCCACTTGATAAAGAAATTAAAATTTATCTTTTTTTCTTCTAAAAACGTAATGGCGCGATTCATTACCAAATCCCAACCACAACACTTATCACTCTCAAGAATACTTAGTGGTAAATAAGATTACATACTCTCAGCCCATGTATTGACACACACATGCCCCTCCAATGTGAAGGTCATTCATCAGTGTCCTATAAGATACTATCCACCATAGAAGTATCCATATCATCACCATGTGACCCAAATCACCAATCTCCATGACCCACACTCTGTCCACTGCTGAATGTAATGACTGCGTATGGATGAATCATTCACCCCCAAGATCTAACCCAAAAAAACCTATTCCCATTCCTCGCCCACCAGGAATGACATACAATGTTCTAAACACCACTTCATCAAGGATTACCTCCTCTGATATACTTTTATGTAATCCCAACCATAAGTCTTCCATTACACCACTAATCAAGAACCAATCTACTTGTAATAACTCAAACACAATGGTAGCTTGTTCCCATGCAACCCAAATAAATAGATAGACTCACAAATACACAACACAATCCCCAAAAAACCAGAATAACGCACCTAAACCACTTACCATGCTCTTGTCACATGCCAGTTCAAACAATTTGGATCACCCATGATGTTTCTCTTCAAAAAATTAGAATCCAACATGATAAAAAGATTACCACACAACCACTTGCCACTCATGCATCCTTTAAAAACCACGATCAACTAATGATACTCCCAACACACTACCGGAAGGCCCACTAAATAAAGAAGAACCCCTATGTACATGCATTAAACTAAATTTTTTCCTTTAAACCCAACCTCAAATCCAAGAGCAGACACATTTCTCCACCTCTTATGCCTCGGTAAACCTCATACCTGACCACTAAACTTACCAGGGAAACCATAACATCAAGGTAATTGGATCCTAATCCAAAAACCACTTAAGAATCCTTTCCCTCATCGAGCCACCACTACCACTAGGGAACACAAATCTCATACTTACCCACAAGGGTATCCACACATCCCTCAATGAAGGAAATAGATTTCCATAACTAGAAAACATATGATCATAATATTTATATATCATATTTTCAAAAGAAAAATAATCATAGTTCAGTTGAGTATAATTCCACCAAGAAGCTATATGGTACAACTCTATATAGGTTTTTGTTCACACTTTAAAAAAATGAACTTCCATCACTATTGAAATCACACATAAATAAGCACATGTCATGTGAATATTATATTACTAAAATGATTCATATACACATGCCTATTTCTAATTTCCAAGAGCCACAATCATAATAAATAATAAATCCCAATATCCAAGTGTGTCCCACTAGGGGAAATCATACAACCGTAAAACCAAAACAAATAAGAGTAATCACATCACTCGGGAAATATAGAAATACAATGGAAAATATATTCTCTACACACCTGTATTATATCCCTCACAATTTCTAAAATATTCCTAGACATCCTATCTAGAATATCCCCAAATAAAAATACAAGAAAATAAATACAAATTGCCATGAAACCAGTTTTTCATGAACCGACCCTGGTAGACATGACTCATCATCCGATCCAGATCCCGACAAGGCCTCAATAATGCCACCTCATATACCATAGGCTAATGAAAAGTAGATATGTCCTAAAAATGATATATTGTGGAGAATATGCCCTTAGATAAGAGTGAACTGACAACAAAAATCTTACAAACACATACACATCCATGAACATAACACTACATAATATAAATAATTGAAATACAATCATGATATATCAAATTAAAATTCTATATACAAACTCACAGTAATGAAATAAAATAACTAAACACCCATTAGGCTAAGAAAATATATAGAATAAACAATTAAAGTAAAATGAAGAAGGATCTACTTACATCCTCAATCCATACCTTAAACCTAGTCTCCAACCACTTTTAGATACTCAAGCCCTATCCTTGGACTCCACACAAGTTTCTCTACTTGATCAAGTATAATGGTCATTAACTCCATCCACTATGATTCATGTGCTCAACCTAAAAGTAGATATAATTGTATACACATTCACCAATGTAAACATGAAGGGGGAAGGAAATAAATCTCATTAGGTAACCCCCAATGGCGAGCCTATAATCTGATGTTCTATGGAAGTGTGTGCGCACATGATAGGACTAGTATAGTTGAAATATAACGTGCATAAAAAGATAAAACATCAATAAAAACTAAAATAAATGATGAAAGGAAAATGAAAAAAAAAACTTAGGATCTAAGGCCATATGATATTGATCTTCCACACTTAAACCAAATGAGAAAGTCCTAGCATATAAGGCTCACCCAACTACATAACATAAGATGTTTATTCTAGGATAAAAGGAGCTCCTTGAGATCTAACACACCAGAGACATGAAAGACACACCCTAGGATATTAGCATATAATTGTAAAATAACCACACACATCTGTTAGGCTCTATGACTCTAATACTATGATTTCAACTGGAACAGGAACACTAGGATGACAGTAAATAATTCCATTAAGTCCTCGGGTTCTTGAAAAACTATTCATGCTATAAACTGACTCGTCATCACAACACTACTTGAAAGGGCCAAAAATCATCATCCCCACTTGGGAGAACCATAATTTCTCCACATGCCTTATACTCTTAGCTAGGGATAAAATCTAAACTAAGAGGGGGTTACACTCATCTATATTTTCCATTATCTCCATAGACCTACCTAACACTATCAAAAAAAACATAGGAGATCATCCAATAAAACTCATGGAAATTCCCAATCCAATAATATACCAAAGTTCTTCACTCACATCCAAAACCTAAATAGGAACAACCTAAAAAAGTAAGACCCTATACATAAGAAACAAGTGTTTGACTAAATAATAAAACTATCCTAAATGATAAAACATACACAAACCCATCTAGGTTCAAAGACTCACAAGGAAACCCTACAGTCTCTTAAACAATAATAAGAATCAGATATGCTATGGAGGACTCTTCCACCACAAGAAAAAACTCATTCCAAGCCCGACTTAAGAAGCCTCAATCAGAGTATCAGGAAATTATCCTAAAATTTCTATAACACCTCAACCATAAATCAAAACTGATCAACCATCCACCCACAAGGTCATCCCCAATAGGTACCTCAGATCCATCTCAAATTCCACTCAATGACTTCTAGTTGTACCCAACACCCCTTGGTTTAACCCCTACCCAAATGATCCGACTGAAATAAACCTCAATCTAATGCTCTTAAAACAGTAAGCCAAGTTATCCAAAAATCTCACAACCCTCACCAGGCCTCACACCACATGTAACTCCTAGTAGGATTCTAACAGAACCTTAAAATAATCCTCTCGTCAAACCTCATCCAAAGAAAAAATAATCTCTAACAGCCTCCAAACACTGTAAAGAATTCACCATCACATAATACATGGAAGAAACCTAGAATAAACTCCTCATGTGTCTAATTTTGACTCCAAGGTGTGAAATTTGGAAAAAAATACAAGGAGGAAGTCCAAAATTTGCACCTCATTTACATTATGTACACCTCAAAAGATCCACCATAGTTATTTACCTTATAAAACCCAACATGTATTTCCCAAAATATAGGGTTTTCTTCCCTTATATATGGTGTATATGTCACAAAAGTCACCTATCCATATACCCTAAAAGGGACCTGGACATGTAATCCGCATGGCTTCAAGCCATGTTCCATGCATGAGCTCTGGCCATGTAACCCACATGGCCATGTTCCCCCCAATAGGATGTTTGTACGCGTATCTGACCACAACCTGAGTGGATCTACATAGAATTTCATGACGATAAATAATTTATAACCTTAATGTTATATACTTCACAAAGAAAATAACACATGGTGTGTTTTCTCTGAACTACACACCATGTGACTGGGATTTCCAAAATGGAAATCCCCTTACGACAACTTGAAACCCCTAATTCTCTCAAAAAGGCTTCATGGAGGATCTCATGGCAATACCAAGAGCCCAAAAAAACAATAAAAACTTATAAACTACTAAAATACTAAGATATATGGATAAAAATGAATCAACATGAGACCTTAGGGCTTAAAACATTGAATCTTCAATCCTAGATCTGCACCATGAACCCATTGCATCTTAATATTGGCCCAGACGAGTTACCTGGTGATGGTACCCTATCCCCCAACCTCTCCTGATCTCTCATACAAGTTTAAAAACTAGGGGAGTGTGCATAAATAATAACAAAAAGGGTTATGGAGGAAAAGAAAATAGAAATGAAAAAATAAAAAAAATAAAAAAGAAAGAAAATGGGATTGAGACTAGCCCCCTTGTCCGAGATGAGTTTACACCTCACATAGGAAAAACAAAAGCTTCCATACTCAATTATAATGTATAAATTTCAATCAAATAATCCATTCAAAATACATCACAGTTATTACATGTGGGATTAGTTAATATTTAATTAATTTAATATTGAAAATCCCATTAAAATATGGATGCTTTAAAATTCCACCAAACTCCTTCCCTATGGAAAATTCCTTATTTCGAGACCCATAAAGGGGTTAAAAAATCATCTAGAGATCATATCTTAAGATAAATTATCATTTCACCCCTTAAAACCAACATAGAACGAAACAATAAAACTTTTCAGGATTTTCTCAAAACACAAAAACTTTTTTTATTACAAGTTGACCCTATTAAAAAACTAAAATTCTATAAAATGTTCAAAAAATTAGGGTATCCTAATTAAAAACTCAATTTGAGTTGCCTTTGGGTATTTTTTTGACTAATAGAAAATATGTTATAGGGTAAACCCCATACTATGTGATGTAGATCTCTTTGAAATCTTACAATTGACACCCTATAGAGTCAAAATACACACCTGGATGAAAAATTATGTCTATTTGAATTTCATGTCATGTTTTCAATTTATCAAAAGATATTAATTAACTTATTCATTTTTTATATCACTATTTTTTATTAAATTTACATTAAACAATGCTAATTTTTAAATGATTAATTAATATTAGTTTTTAATAATTTTATAAACAATTCTTACTAAATATTTTCTATATTAATTGTTAATAAATATTTATTATTATATAAATCATATTTAATAAAATATATTATATCTATATAAATATAAATATACTTATATACAATATATAAATTACATTTTTATAAATTTTACCTTTTATCAGTGCTAATAAAATTAATGATAAAGGGTTACATTTATTAGTGCTATAGAAATCACTAACATAGGGTATATTTCTAACAACACTTTTTTTAGTTGCAATAAAGGTAACATTTATCAGTGATTTTCTTTAGTGATGATAAAAGTACCCCCTTTATCATTATTTTTAGCACTAACAAAGGTAAATAATTAATAATTCCTAATCCATAACGGTTATCTCTCTCTGTACACACCCCTATATTTCTTAGGTACCTTGATTTAGTTTCCTTTATATCTAAAATGTGTTTTTTTCTCATTTTCAAGAACTATCATGTAGTTCCTTTTCTAATTTCATCTTAATGTATCACAATAATTCATTTATAATTAATATAACTTTATCAATATAAGAAATAAATTTTCTATAATCTAATATTTAATAAGTATAATATACTTTGGAAGTACATTTTTTAACTTTTCCCTCAAATTCAAGTTCTACCATATTAGGATCATGCATCTATTGGAATTTGTTGGAGGGAAATAAATTTTTCACAATAATATAAATGAATTGTTCTTCCTAATCATACTTAAAATATTCTAATTTCAATAAGAGAGGATTATCAAATTTATGATGAAATAATCCACCAACTAATTTAATTATCAATTTGAAATAATTTTATAATTTTTTTTAAAATTTTAATAGAAAAAGAATTTTTGCTGCTCATCATTTGAATTAAAATTTATAAGGTTATCTTATATATTTAATAAAATTAACTTATATCAATATATTGTGATTCAAACATCACTATGTTTTTTATACTATTCACTGTTGTAATTTTATTCATAAAATATTTTTTGGTTGGGTCCCACATCCTTTAGATGTGTGAATAATGAAGGTGTATAACAATTTATGGAATAACCCATTAATAGTTGGATAACACTCCCATGGTTCTTTTTATAAAAATAGGGACATCGGGAAGTAGTTTTTCATAAAAAATATATGTTCCAAAGTTCTTTTGAAATTATTTTAATATATATCTTAGTGAAATTATTTATTATATATATATATATAACCAAAAAACAAAAATCAAAAAATATTATTTAAAAAAATCAAATAATGATGATATTAGTCATGAAGATTGGATTTCAAAATTCAAAATCTGAATTGTTTTCTCCTTCCAAAGGTTACCTTATTTTGATCGAATCAAAATTTATTTTAATCAAAATAGTGGGATCAAATAAATATGAATCCCACCAGTTTCGATCTATAAATTATTAATATGTCTGGGTATTTTTATGAATCTACTATATCTAAAATTATCTAGAATTATTATTCCAATATAGTTGTAGTAGGACTGTTAGAAATTGTTGTTCACCATTTCCAATATCTTGGAGAAATACTTACTGGAAATTTAATCTATGAACCCTACACCAACAAATGGGGGTGGATCGAATCCTTTAAGATAGTGAACGTCCTTCACACATAAATGTTCATGGGAATTATATATTCTCTATGTACCTTCTATTTTATAATAATCAAATTTTATTGTGAAAGTTAAAACATATTATATGTATTTAGAATCCCTTAAAGTTATGAACTAGGATATGGTCAAGCTTGACCATTTTGATGAAACCA
This sequence comes from Viscum album, assembly GCA_963277665.1. Lineage (NCBI taxonomy): Eukaryota > Viridiplantae > Streptophyta > Magnoliopsida > Santalales > Viscaceae > Viscum > Viscum album. The sequence goes on from OY728145.1 coordinate 2,086,412,944, forward strand.
ACTTATCTTGGTGGAAAGACAAGTTAAAATTTCACCTTACAGTGTTAAATATTTTTTACATTATGGAATAAAACATTCTACCAATCCAAGATTTGAAAAATACAAATACAAATGAAAATTCCATTAATGTCACTCAATTATAAAACATTCATTCAATGAGGAAAAAAATAAAGAGAATGAGTTTTTATGTAGTTGAAATATTCGGAATTCATTATCAAATCATATTTTTGAATACTTTTACCAAAAAATTTTCACTTGAGAGATATGATATGGGATCAAATTAAAATAAACATACAAGGTAGAAGGTACCAATGAATTACTTATTGAAAAGGATCTCCAATTCAAGATGTTTGATAAAAAACTAAGAAAGCTCGTGAGATTCGAGTCCTAGCAAACAATCTTATTTCCCTTAAAATTAACATACCATAAAATTTCCAAGTAGGTAATTTTATTTCTATGTTTCCACATATGTGAAAAAATTTAGTAAATAAATCATTAAAAGGTGTGAGTGTGTTTCCTTGGAACAAATACAAGTGCTTATTCACATTGAATAAGGATCCATGTTGAGATATGTGGTTATGGATTCACAATTTGATACCAAGGTTAATAAAATTTAAGAAAAGACAAAAAAACTATAACTAACATGTGAATAAGACAAGTAAACAACTCAAGAAGAAATAAAACCCTTCTAAGAATAAAATATAATTCTTTATATATAAAAAACCATAGAAATTTTCATAGGAATTTTTCTATATAAAGAAAGAAAGGAAATCCGAAACAAATATGATAACTACAGAAAATCTAGTTTTGATGATATCTGAAGTTAGTACAAATTTGATGAATATGGGATGGTATATTGATTTTGGAGAAAGAGTTAATGTGTGCAAGGATCATTCAATATTCAAATCATTTGATGAAATTATTTTCGTGAAGGAAGAACACATTGAAAATAATGCTTACATCAATGTTGTTGGTAAAGAAATCATGGAACTGAAATTTTCTCATGTAAATTAGTTGACTATTCTAATGTGTTGTATATACATGAGATTAGAAATAATCAAATATATATTGATATTATATATAATAGGGTATTTTGGGTTTCAATCAAATCAAACTAGGTTAAGTTATCTTTAATACCTCATTACCATACTATCTTTTGAAATTCAAGAAGAATTTGATTTTTTGAGTTTGGTGGATATTTAATTTTAATAACTAGGAATAAAAATTAAATTAAAATGGTTATAATGTTTCAAATGATTAATTTTAGACGAGGATTTAATCTTAGGTTGAATCTCAGGGTCTCAAGAGAGCCATGGGAGAGGCCGAGGTGGTTACTGCACCCTAAGATATATCAAAACACCAGATATTTAGAAGGAACCACCACCCATATAGTTAGATTTTAAAGGGGGATAATGAAGATGATTCCTCGTAATTTTTGTAAGGTGGTAACCCCCAGTTTTCCTCCTCATTTATTATACATTTCTCATGAGGCAATCCCCCCAACTCTTAGTTCCCCATTAATTTGGGGTGTGATTTTTGGGATATTTCCATGGAGGATCAATATATGGACTCATCTTCCTCTTCTATTTTTCTTCCTCTATTTTCATAGATTTAGGGTGTTTATGGAAATTTTACCAAGTAATAGTGAAATCAACTGTGTTTGAAGGGGGTTTCATGCTTCTTTCATATACAACATCCCAAGATGGTGTTTTTTCCCTATTGTTCATTATTTTGTAAATTAATTCCACACTGTAGTTTTATTTAAGTTTTTACATTTAAATTTAATTAAAATTTATTATTTAAATGAATCTAAAACTTAATTATTGGGCTGATATGGGTACCAAGGGTCTGCAGTGGGCTTCCCATGGCTGGTTGGACTTGGTTTTGGTGAAACACGATGAATAAGTGAGTTTTTGTCGAATATAATGGTGTTTAGTAATTTTTTTATTTAATGTTAAATTGTCAAATTGTTTTATTTTGGTTTCATTGATTGATATATGAACATGGGTGGGTGGAGTGATTTTGGTTGAGCTTTGAAGCACCTCAGTGGGCCTTGGTAGTGCCACTAATCCTCAAGATTAAAATGGGATGCTTCGATCAACAGTAGGTGGTCTCACATACAGACTCTATGGTTTATGCATTTGATTATATGAATTTGGGAATGTGGTATCACCACCCTATATTGATTTAATTTCGAATTAAAGGAATTTTTAAATGGATAAAATCTTTGGTTAAACTTATAATTATTTAAATTAAATGAAATGACTGTGGATGGACTGTACAAGGTGTCTATGGACACTATGGTCCAATGTAAACCATATAGTATTCTTGGATACCAACGTTCTAAGGATTAAATGATTAAATTATGACACCATATAAAATTTAAACCCTTAGAGTGATGCGTCTTGGCTTGGTATAACCTATTCTTCCTTATGCAGGACCATATGGACACCTACCTATAGAGATGCTCCTTGAATTGAGATGGACGGACTGAGTAGGTCAAATAAAGAAATTTGAGACATGATTTGCCTTGGTGGATATAACACATGCTATAGATGATATTTTGGGTTAGTAGACTAACCTATAGGGACCCTAAGGACCGATATGTTCCATGTTTAATGTATTAGAGCATTTCTAGTGTGGCATACCTTGTATAGATGGTGAGGCCACACTATCTTGAAGATGATGTCAAGGGATGTAAAATCCTATAAGAATCAGGTGTTGAACTGATACCTTGTTCAAGAATAAGAACCCATGTGAGGGTTCCTCTTATGTTAGGTGACCTTAGAGGACATTTGGCGGTTCCCTATCGATAGAATGAACCTGAATGGGTGCGTGTGATTGGGTAATGATGGTTGTGTGTTACCTTATAACCTAAACATATGTGTAAGACCTATGGGGCTGTGATGATAGTGATAATCGTGGGTGTTTGGCTAGTCCTAGGTGTATATTTATTTTCAAATTTATTATGTTTATCTATGATGAAATTTTATTACCCTGGACCCTTGAGAATCATTTATTGGGCCTGACCCGGATTTGATTGCTTGGGATACCTGAGAATGACTTTTTGAGATTGATACGATCCTAGGATTCCTAGTATGTTTGGGATGCAATCATAGGATATGTTAAAGGTGTATTCCTAGTATGGCTAGTATATAATGATATGAATAATGAAATAATATAATACTATATGTGGTGCCTAATATCCAACATCATAGATTATGTGTTTCATGTGTACAAAAATATCATGGATGCTTGGGATTCTGTTCTTATAGTGAAACCATTTATAATTCCTATGGTTCTTGGGATTTAAATGGAGTTACCATTAGACCATTTCAAAATCCTAGGACACCTGAGATTCAAATGGTGGAATGAGGTTTTGGGGGTAATTTATCCTAAAAAATGGATGTTGCAAATCTCAAGGGTGACTTTTGAATCCCATCAATAAATGCTAGGATTCCCCTTAGGATCAGGTGGATGCAACATAGACATTTTGGATAAGGATTCGTGAGTATTGGATGGATATGTTATCGATCATGATATCCAATAGGGTATTCCGTTCAATTTCCTATTCCTCTTAAGAATCAATCATGGCTATATGTATAATAATTTTTAGGGCCTACCCCTCATAATAATTAGATGTTATCTTGACATTGAGAAAACTAAAGTAACACCTTGGGGGTTAGCCTAAGGTCTTGGGGATGAAGGATTCCTTGTGATTCCCCATGGTCTACTACTCATCATGGTGGAGGCATAAGTGTTGTATCCCAAATGAGTGGATAAAAGTTCCCCTAAGGAGATACTCATGCTCATAGACACCCTGACACTGGTTGGAGAAGTTATATTCAATTGGGATCTTGGACCTAAGGATTGATGATGGTTATTGTTATTTTCATGAGTTATATGGGTATTCTCTTGGGGTGGTGGTGATATTGTGATTGGAAATGTCATCATGACTTTTTAGAGCCATTATGTTATCAAGTCATAGCTGTTATTTTGAGAGGCTTGTTTATTTATTTATGTTATATAGTTATTTATTATTTATAGTGAATCATGTCACTTACACATATCATGGAATATTCTTGTTAGTTTGGGACCACATTGGTGGTGCTCTATTGAGTTTTTTACTCACACCCTACTTGGGCCATCATTGCACATGGGTACCCAGATCTCACATGGTCATTATAGGTACATGCATGGATGAAGTCCTTGAATTCACTTAATTTGATTGGGTAAAGTGTATCAGAGTCTGAATATTTAGTAGGTATGGATTATGGTCATGGTAGATCCCAACGTCCTTGTTCTTGTAATTTTTATTCGGTTTATGTGATCAAACCAATGGGCGATCAATCTTGTATGTTTCATTTTAGTTTTTATATCATGTATTATCTTGATTATTTCATTGTACTCTTTATTATTAGTGACTGTGATACTTGTTTATATCTCTTTTATTTATTACTGTGATACTAGAGGAATACCCTCCTGATGATACCTCCTTAGACCTATGATTCTAGTAGAAAACCTCTTGCATTTAGATATGTGTTCCTGAGGTCATGTGGTGGTCTAGTCTATAATGTTTAAATTTATTTCATTATGGGATCTATAAATTGATATAATCTTATTTTATTTATTTTTTACTATTTAAGAGATGGTAGATTGGAGACATAGGAATGTGTCAGAACTTTTAAAGGAATCCATAAATGTGTGTCATGAACACCTTTCCTAGTGGAAGTATAGGCTTCCATGGGTATGATATTGATGTTCTTGCCTCGTACAGTGCTGGTTATTTGTAATTTTTATCTAGTGTGTTTCACATGAGGTTTGATATTTGGGATTTATGAGTTATTGTATATTTGGATCTTGACCAATTGGCATGAAGCCAGTTATGGATTTTTGATGTTGTGCTATAGAGGAAAAGGAATGTCCCTTATCAGGAATGCATGATTAATATGTTATATAATCATTCTAGTCTAATTATTTCCAATAATTATTAAGGATAAACTATTTAAAGTGTCAAAAAATACTCATTACTTGTTTTAGATATAAATAATTGGTTTCAGTTTATTCAGTTGGGCCAACTTGTATATATGTATTTTATTCTAGTGGCAGGTTTGGTTGATCCTATAATGAGGCAATTTATGGTGATGATGGTGATAGAATCCCATTGTAAGGGGATTAGTAAATACATTTATGGGACATTTATTGAACATTTATGGCACTAGAGATGAACCCTTGAGGGGAGTACAATGTAGGTTTAGTTATTTAAAGTTTTAGCAGCAACCTATATATTATTTTTCTATATATCTTATAATGAAACTTTGCTTAATAGAACTAGGTGACCTTGGTTCCTTGATATGGATCATATCAGATGATGTTGTTAGGGATTGTCTTGATATTATAATTCTTGAGGGAGTAGTCATGCGTGTGGATTCTTGGTGAGAACCGGTTCCCTATAATTCGTTTGGGTTGGAATGTGATATTATTTCATAAATGAGGCCCTTTTATGAGATTTGGAATGTAATATTCTATATAGGTTTTCAGTAGGAACCATATTGTGTTTCCCATGAGTTATGATTCTACTGAAACCATTGTTTTTTGACTAAGTGGGATGACTTAGGGACCCTTGAGTTGTGGCTTCATATTTTAGTGAGTTGAAAAGTTGTGTTTGATGTGAGGGAAACTTGTGAGAGGGGTTGGATTGTGATGACTAGTTCCTTAGGGATATGAAGCATGAGTGAGTGTTTTGGATTATTCTATCAAAGAATGATAGGGGAATTCAAGTTATCATTATGGCATGGTAGTGACCAGTTTTAAAGGGCGGTTCCTAGAATGCTTTTGGTTTATTGAGGATGATGTGTCAAGGAACATGGTTAGTGTTTTTGGTGCATGATCCCGAGTCTAAGGATATAAAACCCTTTTGTTCATGTATAAGTTTTTAGAATTTGGATTTATCTTGGTGTATGAACACTGGGTTTTAATGATAATGATATGGTACACAATATTTATTCATGGTACCTATAGAATTTCAAATCGATAAAGGTCATGAGTGGAATGAGAATCGAGGGAAATTTTGATAAAATTCTTTTGGGCATGGTGAGATAGATCTTTGAATGAAAATAAGGAGAGTTTCCTTAATATTTGGATGATTCCAACAATGCAGTGATGTTAAGAAGCAATAATAGATAAGCATGGATAAAGATGAACAATACATGTAAGATAATGCTTGTTTGGTTACACTTGAGGATATGTATGAGGGAAGTTGTATAATTGGGAGTTCACCATCTTTCGTTGGAGGGAGAGGCCCTCATTATAGACTGGATATTAGTTAATTTCATGGAATATTTTCTCAAAAATAGAAAATTGGTGGTAAATGATGTTTTATATCATTAATCATGTGTGAGAGAGAGATATGACCCTATCCACTCATCACTTTTATTGATGGAAAAAATCGGGGAAGTGGTAATTAGAAATTTAGTTCCGTGATATTATGTTAAGAGAAATCCCATGGGTGGAAACATCATATCAATGATAGGTGTGAGGCCCTAGTGAAAAAAGGGATATAGAATTGTGGATTTGATCATAGAGTGTTCATGATAGAAACTAGATATCAGGGTTTAGAAAATTCATTTCATGTTTGTATTACTCAAGGAAAGCCATATATAAGATCAGATGTGATGGTATATTGAGATAGAACATTGGAATCGGGATTGGGATGGTTTATGTTGATCATAATCTGACATACCATGAATAAATTTGTGCTCACATAAAGCATGACGTAGGTCCAATCAGCTGATGTTCCAATTGAGGATATCACACTTGGATTATAGTACATATATTGGTGTGGGTAGTTGGATGATCATGGGATTCCTCTAGGCTTAAAGGTATCATGATCCAGTATTTAGGTAACTAACCTGTTGGGGAATCTATGATCTTTCAAAAGGGATTAACATAAGAGGTTTGACTGATGTTTTTTTCCTGAAATGAATGTGATGTATTAAAAAAATATCTGAGACATCATTTTAGAATGTGATGTATTAAAAAAAATATCTGAGAAATAATTTTATTGAAATGGAATGTGATGTATTCTCATATATATTTGGGAAAAGTAGGTTGAAAAATTGTGCTAGGATGATGTTGAAATGTGATTGTAGAGTATCAATAGGAAATTCCAACAATGGGAGGTACTATAACTCGAAATTATCATCCTTTATCAATGCCCATTTGTAGAGAGAACAATGAACCTGATAATTAATTGGTAAATGAAACATTTTTTGTATCAAGATAGATGGGCTCAGGAAAGTGTTGTATCAATGTTTTGGTATTGATGATTGGCATTGGCTAAAAATTTGGTACCTTCAGAATTTTGAATTGGAAGTTGTGATTCTGAAGAATATTAGGAATTGAAGGTTAGAACACAATGGTTTGAGATAAATTTAATGATCAACGATGGTGAGGTTGTATGGTATAGTGCTCTAAGTGACTTCCTGGGGATGATAAGTTCTATGGGGAGGAGATTGTAATACCCCGTGTCAGTAAAGACTATTGAAATTCAAGAGTAATTTTAAATTTTGAGTTTATTAGATGGTTAATTTTGAGAAATATGATTTAGAATTAAATTTTTACTATTAAAATGTCCCAAATGAGTATTTTTGGATGAGTATTGAAGCTCAGAAGGAGTCTCAGGGGTTCGAGAGAGCTTTGGGAGAGACCCCATTGGTTGCGGCCCCCCAAGCTACAGAAAACCACTGGCTAGTTGGTAGGCACCACCGAGTAGATGATGGGATTTGAAATGTGTGGAATGAATATATTTATGATTGAGTTTATGAGGATGAATTCCCCTATTTTCCTCATCATTTATCAAATGTTCCCCCTCCACCTCTTGGTTCTGTCATGATTTGGGGCGTGATTCTTTTGAATTTTCATTGGATGATCAAGTTGTTGACATCTATCCCTCTTCTATTCTTATTCCCTGTTTTTTCACACTTGTTTGGCGATGTAAAATTTAGTTAATTTATGGATATTTATCTAGATAATGGTGAAATAAACAATTTTTTGAATGGTGTTTCATGCTTCTTTAATAGAGTTCATAGCATGACGATGCCTGTCTGCCACCAGTAATTGTTCCATAAAAGGTATGTTACACAATAGTTTTATGTAAAGTTTTCTATTTAAATGGAATTAAAATTAATTATTTCAACGGGTCTAATATAGAGGGATTGAGCCTAGACTGGTATAATGGGTATGTTATGAGCCTTTTGTAATTGGTTGGACTTGGTTTCAATGTGACATAATGAACTAATGAGTTTTTTGCCGAATATTTCAGTATTTATTATTATTTTATTTAATGTGAAATGGTATAATTATTTTATTTTGGTTTCATGGATTAATATAGTATCTCAGGTGGTTGGAGTGAGTTTTTTTTATCATGGATGAACCACATCGGTCGTTGGAAGAGCTTTTGACCCTTTGAATTAAAATGGGAAGCTTCAATTAATGGTAGGTTGTCCTATCTAAACACCATATGGTTTATGAATTTGATTAGATGAATTGTGGAATGAGGTCTTGAAACCTTAGGGAGATCGACCTATGAACTTAATAAATTATTAAATTGATAAAATAAATTTTCAATTTTATAATTAATTTAATTATTAATTTAATTAAAGGAAATGACTATGGATGGGCTGCAAAAGGTTTCTTTGGGAATTGTGGGACCATGGACACTATATGGTTGTATTCACCCCCAATGGATGAAGGATTAAATGATTAAATTATGATTCCATGTGATATTTATATATCTTGAGTGGTTTTATTGGGTTTGGTATGTCTTAGTATCACCTGCGTAAGAGCCTATTGCCACCTTCCTATAGAGGTGTGGCCTAAATTGAGATAGAAAAACCTAGTAGTTTGTGTGAGGACCTTTGAGACGTACTAAAACTTGGTCGATAGATCATAGACTCTGGATGGTGGGTTGGGTGAGCAGACTAACCTCATGAGACCTTAAGGATTGATATAGGATAAGTAATATCTTTTAGAGAATTTATAGTGTGGTGTACCCCATGTATCTAATGAGTATACACTATCTTGATGATGATGTCAAGGGACATAACATCATCTGCGAATTAGGTGATTATATCTAACCGAGTTCAAGACTGAGGACACATGTGAGGGAACTCTATTTTTTTTGTTGACCTTTGGGGAACCTCAAGGGATCCCTATTGATAGAAAGAACATGATGTGGTGCATGTGATTGGTTTGTGATGGTTTCAGGTGTCACACTAGAACCTGAACTAAAGTGTAATCCTGATGGGGTTGTGATGATTGTGATGGGAATGAGAATTCAGCTTTCCCTAATAATATATTTATTTGTATAATAGTTATGATTATGAATGGTTAAATGTGATTTCTCAATATTCATTGGAATCAATCGTTGGGCCTAGAATTTATGTTATTACTTAGCATGATCGAGAATCAATAGTTGAGATGATTGAGGCCCTAAGATACCCAGTATGTTTGGGATCTAATATCACAATATATTGGGGAAGGATAACTAGTCTGACTAGCATTTATTGAAACAATTTATGTAATAGTGAATTCTTAGAGGTAGTACCTAGGATCCAACATCAGAATTTATGTGTTTCATGTGTACAATAATTACTTAGATGAATATGATTCCATTATTATAGTGAGACCATTTTGAATGCCTAAGGGGTGTGTTATTTTAATGGAATTTCCATTAGACTATTATGAATTATTTGTATGCCCGAGATTAAAATGGAGGTATAAGGTGCTGGGAGGGAATATACCCACGATCATAGATGTTGGACTTCTCGAGGGTGACTATAGGATCCCCTCGACCGATTCATAGGATACCCACTAGGATTGGGTTGACACACCTGTGATGTTTTGTCTATGGTTACATGAATATTGGATTTATAGGTTACTGACTATGGGATATAGTTGGGTATTCCATTCGATTTCTTTGGTCTCCCAGGGATTAGTCACACTTGGATTTATATGTTTAACTTGGACCTCCCTCTCCTAGGAATCAAACATTTACCTCACACTGAGGATCACCAGGTACTACCATTGGGGTTAGAATAAGGGCTTGAGTATGTGGGATGACTGGTGATTCTTTAGAGTTTTCTACTTATCATGGTGGTGGTGTGAGTATAGGATCCTTAGTGAGTGGACAAAGTTTCCTTTGATAAAATTCTCATGCTCAGAGACACTCTCACAATGGATGAAGAAGGTATAGTTGATCAATGACAGAGACCTAAGGACCGATGATGGTTATAGGGATTGGACCAGTTTATATGTGTACACCCTTGGGGAAGTGCTGATATTGTGGTTGGAATGATCATCATTATATTCTTAGATATATTCAAATATAAAAATTAATTAGGTATTATTGATAGTTTGTTAATTTATTTATGTTTTTTAGTTATTTATGTTTTATAGTTGAGCATGTCATATGCACATACCAAAAAAATATTCTAGTTAATTTAGAACCATATAGGTTTTGCTTTAATTATTTTTATACTCACACCTTATGCGGTCCACCATTATGCATGGTTACCTAATAAGATCTCACATGGTTATTGAAGTCATAGTTTGGGATGAGTCTTGGGATCATGTTTAACATGATTAATCATGTTGGATTGGAATATATAGATTGAGGATGCATGGATCATAGTTTTGGTTGAGCCTAATGTATTTGTAATTGTATTTTTTTTATTCTTTATATATGATTATCCTTGTAGGCAATCAATCTTATGTGTTTCATTTTAGTTTTTATAGCATGTCTTATCTTGATTCTTCCAGTATACTATTTTATAATTGAGGGTGATACTTAGTTATTTATCTAATGTTTATTACTATAATATAGTAGGTATAGACTCCCCATGATACCTACTCAGACTACTGCTTCTAGTTGGAAGCTTGTGGTGTTTGAGGTGGCATGCCTGAGGTTAATTGGTGGGTCGGTCTGCCTAGTGTTTAGAGTGATCCGATCTGAGGTATCACATTATCAAAGGGGGAGATTTTTGTGGGGAAAGTGTACTCAAATGAGAGAATGTGTCAATTTTATATTAATAATGTTATTGAATCTTCTGAATATTCAATTGAGTCATCTAATTTATGTTATGTCTTTTGACATATGTTAATTATAATTCTTTAATGGTAATTAAGAAGTTTAAATTAATTAATTTTGGAAATGAATTTAATTAATTTTAAGCATGCGTAGAATCAAAAATAGTAAAAAACCCATTTCAAAATTTTAAGAGAAATAATAATATATTAGAATTAGCATATTTTTATATTTTTGAATTAAATAATTTGTTAACTCATGAGGGAAAATTTTATTTTATTACTTTTATTGACAAAGTTAGAAGATATTTACATGTATATCTTCATAGAATGAATGATGAAGAATTTAATATATTTAAGAAGTATAAATCTAAAGTTAAAAACCAATTAAATATAATTATGTTTTGTGAAGAAAATAGTATACTTCGTCAAAGTAAAGCTCATTATACACCTCATTAAAATGGCAGAGTTGAAAGGTAAAATCATACTTTTGTAGAAATGCTAAAATTTCATGATTAATATATCAAAGTTTCCATTAAATTTATATGATAAGATTTATTATCTTCATGTCATATTTATAATAGAATAGTATCTAGGAAATATAAGTTATCCACTTATGAAATTTATAATGGTGGAAGACTTAATATTTCACAATAGATAAAATTCGAGGTATTAAATTTAGAAAACAAAATGGGGGTTATTCTTTAACTCTGTTTCATTACATATAAATAATGTTAAATAAATTTGATCATATTGGTTTCAAATATTCTAGTAATAATTTTTGATTCGGGTGTTAAAAAATTTATGAATATGGGAAAAGTCGTATCACAACATGAATATGCAAGTGAAGTTGGTTCTTTATTGTATTTAATGCATTGTACTAGACCTTAAATTAAATTTTCATTATGTAAAATGAGTAGATATAATAGTAATACATGTTTGGATCATTATAAATGTATAACAAGAATATTTGGAATCTTAAGTAAGACCAAATATTTAATTTTTTACAAAAAATATTATCTGGATGTATTATAAGGATACACCATTGTGATTTTTATTATTATAATTAGATATAATTAATCCACACCTAGATGGTTGTTTAATCTTGTAGGTTTTTTTGTTTCTTTGGAGAGAAAGAATTGACCATGTATTTCACATTCAACTGTGGAGTTGGAGTTTATTTCCTTATAGACATGTGGAAAGGAAGATGAATAGATTATCTTGAGTACTCCCCACCCCCATAGTTATCATTTTTCCCACCATTGTTAGTGCTTTTCAGCACCTTCCCACATCCCTTTTTTAGCTCTCCCCTTTGTTAGTGCTCCCCCCTTTTCATTTCTTTTCTATTTCTCAACCTCTTGCTCACCTGTACGTGTTTCTGGATTTGATCCTTGGACCTCCATTTTTCAATTTGAACGCCATTATCAGTACACAAAGATTGTTTTATTTTATGTTTTCTAATATTTCAATTGATATATATATATATACATGCATATTTTTTATTCATATATTTATATAATTATCTTTAAATACACTTATAAAATATATTTTTGTGTGTACTTTTGATATATATACTTATATTTATTTAAATATATTATATATTAATATTCATTTACATATATTTAAATATAAATATAAATATATAAATATATATCCATTTATTAATAAACACAATTATGCATATACAAACATTATATATATGTTTATATCAATATATATATATTCATATATTTTTATAATGTGAAAAAATGCTTAGATATTTTTTTAACTACAATGCATAATAATTAATTCCGTATGATTTATATAATTATTTTTAAATAATTTTTAAAAATATTCCTAAATATTTTACATTTAGATATAAATTATATACATTACATATATATTTATATATTCATATATATATTTATACAAATTCGTATATAATTGTATATTTAGATATATGTTTTTTAACATTTATTTATAAATATTTACTATAAATACATCTATATACTATATTTAGTGTAATGAAAATTATTTATTTATAAAAATGTGTTTACATATGATGGATTTACCCAATACTGACAGACACATAGACACATATTTACACACATTTGTATATATTTATATTTTTCACATACACACAAAAATAATTTCATATATGTATTTATTTAAATATATTAGAATATAAACAAAAATATATATCTTTTTATCAATACACACATATTTATCTACAAACATAACTTGTATAGGTATATATATATATATTAATGAATTATATATATATTAGGTGCTTGGGGTACAATTATATTCAAACAAACACACACACACACACACACCACACACATAGGATGTAGAGGCATGCCATAGCCCCCCAAGGGGATATCTCACCCATCAAGAATTATTTATTTATTACATGACTCATAGGCTCAGTGTGCATAAAGTCCATAACATGGACCGAAATCCCAGTCTATTGTATAACCTGCAGCATCCTGACTACAGCACTACGCCTACATCATATATGTGTCACCACCTTCTTGCATCATGCCTATGCCACAACCTGTATAGTGGTGTAATAGTACATGTGCCTAACATGGCTTGATCCCAGGACCTCTTAAATCCCATGAAGAAGCCTCCACCACTCGGGTAGAGGATTTTTGGATTAATGAATTTTATAATGTAAATAATATGGATATTTTTTATTTTAAATAAAATGATTAATAAATATTTTTTTCCATATAGTTTATATATATTTAAAAATACATTTTTATTTAAATATGTTTAAATATGTATTTATAAAATCGTTTTATTATATTCAAATATAATTAGATATTCTTTCATTTAATTATTAATAAAATTACAATATTAAAATGGAAAACTTTCAATACTATAATATTAATATGAATATATGACTTGAAAATAAATTTATTACCCACTAAAAAAAGACTAAATTATCCACCTAAACGAATTTGAAATATCATCAAATATGAAAAATAGAGTATCCCAACTAAAAACATAGTTTTATAGGTATTTTAGGATTTTTTGACCACTAAAAATAGTGATCAGGCCCCCACCCTCCATCAACACAGTGTATATATCTTCACAATTTTTTTTGAGTTGTGGTAGACCTCAAAGAGACACCCAGAAGAAAAGTTATAGTCATTTGATGTTCATGTACTTTGTTTAACTTATTTTAAATTTTCCGTTCATTTATAAATATTTTATGCCATCATATTTTTATTAAATGACTATTAATTTATAATAATTACCAAATTATTAATTAATATTATTTTTTTTGTTATTTTATATACCATTTTTGTGATGTCCCAAACTTGGGTGCCACTCAAAAGTGCCCCGAGACCAGTTGGCCACCTATCCTAAAGTGAATCTTCCTAAACACCAGAGGCTACTAACTTGCAATGAGGGACTATGGTGTGTCTATTGGGAGATTATTATTATATTAACATAGTGTATCATGACAGATCGATAAGTAACACAAGTAAATAATGGAATCAATATAGATAAACATATGGCACAACAGAAGTAGGTTGGAATAATAATCACTCAAGAAACTAATAATCATGTAGAAAAGCTGGTGATGATATTTCATGTATCTAATAACCTTTAAAATAGGGATACAAAACCATAGACAATAAATTCTATACAAAAGTAGAAAAAAGGAATCCAAAAACTATCCCAAGCATCCTGAGCTCTAGCTCAGTCATCTGTTACCCACTCCAACCTAATCAAGAACGCAATCATGTGTATGAAGTTGTACACTTCCCTTTCTAAACACTTGAATAAATTTAGTCTTTTAGGGTACCAATGGCAGCCTAGATAGGGTGTGATATAAATATTAGTAATCCAACACCAATGGCATCTATAACATACTATCTATTGAATATAAACTGAAATAGTGTGAAATCATGCATATAAAAAGGTAAATCAGAACAGTAATGTAAATACCCAAGTACTTGATTCCACCCTCAGTTTGTGTCTAAATATGTAAGCAGTTCATTAATTCATTGATTTTTATTTTATATAATTAAGTAACATGAGGTAAAACCAACATTGACATCCTAGCATGATAATAATATTTAAAAGGATGCATGTTAGTAACCAAGGAAACCTTGACCTCAAGGGTTTCCAACTCAGTAGTAAGTGCAACCTAGATAAGGGGTAGGAGTGTAATAAAAAAGCTTCTCCCATGGTATTCCATAATAATTGATATAATTTCTTCCAACGAAAACATCTAAGGTAAAAAGGGATAAGTAACGGCTAGGACCTAGGATATAACCAAGGCTCCCCATGTCTGTAAAAGCAACATTGGATCCAATGAGTGTATTTGGGGAATCCAATAATAGTAATGGAGGGATCCTATGGTGTCATACCGGGCATCAACTAATAGGTAAGGGTTGGGTTCCAAGGTGGATCTCACCCTTTGAAACTAGCATCCTTTAATTGGAATGGTGTCGACGAGTGCTCCAGGAATTCCCTCATACCAAAAGAGATCAAGGTATAAAATATAACTGGAGTCATACCACCCTTGTAATGATGTTAATTTACATATACAATTAGTCACCTTATAATTTATTTATTTAATTAATTAGTTTATATAGAGATCATACCATTTAACATGTTCATTTGGTTCGATCCCTTCCTTTCATTATTGTGACAAGGCCATGGGGAATGTAATCATTTCATTGATTCATATAATTCATAATAACTTATTAAGGTTCACTCTGTTACCTTCCATTAAAAATGGAAAGGGTTGATATAAACTTGCAACCAAGTCATTAAATTACATCATTTAGGACAATTCATATACATAATATACTTTCCAATTAAACCATTTAGACAAAATTAATTAAGTAGAGAACTTACATTTGAATGGTAAGGTGACAGCTCATGGAAAACCATTAGAATTAAATATTAATTAAAATATGGAATTCTTACCATAGGAGAGTCAAGACAAGGCACACTCGAACAGTGGTGCAAACACATGTGTCAAAGCACTAAAATCCTAAATATGAAAATCACCCTACATGGAGTGGTCAACATTATGGACGCAACAACCAATGATGAGTAAAATATCTATAAATGGTCTTAGAACATTGTTCTAATGAATATAATCATGGTATATAAACTTAACAGGCCATGACTGATGAAATCAGCACACACACATGACATCTTATAAAATGAAAAATCTCGAGGGATAAGTTTTAGACCACCAACCTAATACTTATATAACTCTACTCATCCAATAACAACCTATAGTTTGGCCTAGATTGGAAGAGATATGAATAAAAAATCAATGTCATCAAATTGGGGAATATGAGCTGGAATCTAAGTAGTATCATTGATTGGAAGAATTACAATGAAAGATTAAAAATTAATCTAGATCTTACCAGGATGGATCCAACGAGACAAATGGTGCTTCGATTGGACTCTGTATGGATTCTTGGGATAAAAATTACTGAAGAGACCTTGAGAGCTCCAAAAGAGAGAAAAGTGGGGATGCCTTTGTTGGAAATGTACAATTGGAAGAGAGGGGTTGGTATAAAAAATAATTTAAGGTAAAAATCATAAAATTACCCGAAATTAAGCATCACATCGTCTGGCTTCCATAATGGCCTAACCATGCACCAACCGTGCACATTCTATTATAGGGAGGTCCATTTTGAAATGTTAGGATGTATGGTTAGGGAAACCACACACCAACTATGCCAAACACCTCTATAATTTGGTTAGGAGTTTCTGCATGGTCATGTGGCCCTAAATCATGGTTAGGGAAGGTCTTTCACCCTATATCACCCCACTGTCCAGCCATTCATGGTTGAAACCAATCTTGCGGTCTGCCCCTCATGGTTTCTACTATCTGTATGACTTACTGATTTCTCTCAAAAAGTGGTACTCCGATCTTTGAGCCATCCTCAAACACCCCTGAGACACTCTTGAACTCATTTTGAATCTATACTAGTCTCATAAAAGGGAATTAGACGAAAATTAAACGGATCCATACCTAAGTCAAAAACCAAGTTCTTATAATTTTCCACTAAATATCTTATATATTAATGGTAAATGCATATTTAGGCTTCTATAAATATTATTTAACAAAATATATTATATTTATATGAATAAAAATATATTTCTATATTAATATGTGATTTGAAATGATATATAATTTTTTATGAAATATACCTTTTATCAGTGCTAGAAGAAAAGTGTTGATAAAGGATACCTTTTATCAGTGATAAAATAAAAATTCTGATAAATGATAACTTTTATCAGTGATTTTTTAGTTATGATAAATGAAACTTTTATTGTTGTGAGAAAAAATTGATCTAAAAGGTTGCTTTATCATGGTGTTTTTAGCATTGATATTGAGGACCCGTCATCAAAGCTAAAGAATAAGCACTTATAAAGGGGTTTTTTATAAACAATTTTATTTAGAATTGATAAAAGGTACCCTTTATCGTTGTTTTTTCTCATGTTGATAAATGTGATCTTTATCAGTTCTTCAATTGAGTTCTAATAAAGGAATACATTGGATAAACCCAAATTTTCAGTAGCGGGTAGTGTTGCTTCTTAAATAAGATAATGGGTTTACCCCTTAGAGAGTTTATCAATAGGATACAATAAAATTCCCATTAAAGTTCTCTAAAATGATATGTTGGATGGAAGTACCATTGTATGTATTATATATCCATTTTATCTAAATGATTAATAAGTTTACTATTTTAAAAACTTGTAAATATGATAATATTTTGAGATACAGTTACTAAGTAATGGTTTAAGATAAAAGAAACCTTTAATATGTACAATAGTTATTTTGAGATATTAAGTGTTAATATTTATGAATAAAAGTGGGAGTTTTTTATAATTTTATTCATATTTTTTTGGAGAGGTCGATATCTTTAGAGTTGTATACTTATGGTGTGGGGAAAAAATATGTATAATCCCACATTGGATGTGAGATAAAACTACCAATGATTCTTTTTTATAAATAAGGGAATTGGGAAATTGTTTTTTCATAAAAAATACATTCCAAAATGATTTTGAAAGTATTGTAAATATATATTTTAGTAATTATTTTATTAAGATAAAATAAAATATTTTATAATGCTGATTAAGAAATAGATTAGTCATATAGATTGGATTTTGATATTCAAAATCCAAATTGTTGATTTCCTCAAAAGGATGTCTTGTTTTGATCAAATCAACATGCCTTTTAATAAAAATGGTGGGATTTAATTGGTGTGAATCATACCATTTTTAATTTATAAATAAGTGAGATGTTAGGGTAATTTTAGGAATCTCCTTGATATGAGGTTGTCTAGAATTATTTTTCCAACATAGTTGCATTTTGAATTCCATAAATTGGTGTTTAAAATTACCACTATCTTGGTGAAATCTTCAAGGAAAAGTTTCATTGATAACCCTACACTAATAAGAAGGGGCGGATGAAATCCTTTTGGATAGTGAAAATCATTTACAGATCAAGGTTCATAAAATTTATACCTTCTTTGTCTTCCTTCTATTTTCCAACAATGAAGTTTGTTATCATATTTTAATTCACAAGTTTTTATCACAATAAATTTTTTATTTAACAAGTTATATTTATCACTTTAACCTTAAAGTTGGTTGGAATACTGAGATTTTTTAATTCAATAATTTTGTAAAATAAAATCTCATATTAACTTATTATTTAAAATGTTTTTTGACATGTTAAATGTTTTACCACATTTTTTAATTATTATTTTTTATTTTATAATGGTTTTTTAATCAGTAAGTATTATTAATGGTTGGGATGAAATTTTTGGGGTTTTATTCTTGGGATATTTTCCTATTTTATTCCATGCTAGCTCGCCCCTGTCCTTCCGCTAGGTTGTGCATTTTCCTTACTCAGTTTTAACAAGATTCATATATTAAATTCATCCTGCAATTTCATTTATCCCTTGTGTGTTTTGATGCCGAGTGGAGCTCCCTAGATCCTCCCCAAAATTCTACCTTATCATAGAACTCTATATGTAATCTCTCTACCACTCCTTTTATCCATTCATACCTTAGTGTTGGATCATGAGGAGTTTGTAACCCTTTTCAACCCACAATATTTCCTTGGACTATGCTTCATCGGGTTCGATGCTTTTCCCTTCAGTTCTTTAGCACAATCCATTCCAGGGGATTTTTCTTAGTGCTAATATTGGGGTGATAAGAAACCTTTCATTGAATAGTTTTTCTTAGTTTTTCTCTGGTTTTCTCATCCCTGTTGCACTACCATTCTTCTTTTGGTATAGTAAAAATCTGGATTCCCATGTCTCATACACAAAAATCCTATTTCAATTGAGGTATTTAAAAATATCACTGTTCATTCCTACTTTCTTTACAATTATAATGAATTGTCTGTTTAAGATAGATTATTTTTCTTATTACCTGAACTGATTCTATTTTCCCTTTTTTCTCACAGAATAAATTTTTGTATTTTATCTTTATTTTTTACATTAAGTGAAGGTGGATTTTCCAGAAACAAACACAAATGCGAAATCAGATATACAGATCACTCGAGGTGATCACAGGAACATAAAATGAATTGTAATACTATATTTTATTTATTTAACTTGGAATGGTATTACACTACAATAATAAAGGCCTTTAGTAGCCTCTAAGGGATCGCTTTTATTGGTTGTAGTTGTTCGATTGCTAAAACTCAGTAGGGACTACCTTTGGCATCCACTAAAATCTCACATATTCTAGAAATTCAAATACATTGTATGATAGAGTGAACTGTGGGTGGGGGTGTTGGGGATGATGAGGTGGAATTGGGGATAATAAGAATGCTTTATTATTATCCATGGGTAATACACGGTGGCCGAGGGGTACTGAGGTATGCATGAGTTGATCAAGGTAGGGTATAGAGACATCAGGGAGGAAGCTAGGGGGCCACTAGGGTTTTTAATGGGAAGACAATGGGTGGGGAGGTTTTTTGGTGGTGGTAGTGGTGGGGGGGATGGGGGGTTGATGAGATAAATCAAAAATGGTTGAGGGAGGTTTAAAGGGGAGTTGTAGTAGTGGGGAAAGGGAAGTGGGACAAATCATACTTATTTTTAGTGGTATTAGTGACCAATATTGGTTGTCACTAATAACCTATTTTGGGAACACCAATGGTGGTCTCCTTACTGTCCATACAAAAAAAACCTGAATTTATAGTAGTGTTACAGCACACACAACACACTATATATATAAGGATACAAGTGCACTGTAGCGACTCAGGTGTTTGGCACTTTCAGACTTTGGAATATTTCTATGAGTAATTCCAGAGCTAGGCGTGAAGACGACGTGCAATTTCGAGGCCCTGTGTGCCTGAAATTAATTTTATAAAAATATTAATTATTTTTATACTATGCATGTGGTGGGGGTGTGATATCTCCTAATCGGTAGCTCAGAACCGGAATCTGAGGGCACGGTTGCGTCCGAAACGTGTCGTTTACCCTAGGCGAGGTGTAAACTTCGCGGGCGCTGGCCTGCTGTGGAAAACACCACCAGGGGCATTTTTGTAAATAAGTGGAAAAGTTGGTTTAAGAGCGTCGGCTCGAATAACTTCTGAATGGAGTCTCGGATGGAAAATCTGAGACCGCCGTTGCGTTCAAAACGACGCGTTTCCCCTAGGGGTGACCTTACTTTTGTTCGCATCGGGCGTCGGGTCCGAGGCAGGTTTGGTGTCGGCGGGTGGCTGATATAAATATCAGCGCCCCCCCCCCCCACCTTTATCGTTCCTCTCGACATTTTCGCCGTTCTTCGCTGCCGCTTTGCCGAATCGAGCAAACGAAGCGCCCACGAGCTCGGAATTCGACGACGGACGTTCCAGGAGCGCTCAGCGGAAGCTCTGAAGCGCGGATCTAAGGAAGAACATTGGCGTTTCGCCCGCGAGGTAGGCGGATTTGAGTTTTAACCCCCAATTTCACTTTTGCTGCGTTTTTCTGCAAATTGAATCCGTAACAGTATAGATCGGGTCCCGAGGGTCGTGTAGACGCCTCTGGATCGTAAAACGGACCCCCGGGGTGCCCCCAGCGGTCCGCGGAAGATCCGCCGGCGCAGCACCGGCGCAGCGGCGCGTGGCGGAGGGTTGCCGGCCAGGGCGGGCCGGTGGCGGCGGCAGGTCCAGGCCGGCCGAACCGGCCGGTCCAGGCCGGTCAGTCCTCTTTTACCATACGAGGGTATTTAGACCCCCATAACATTCAATCCGGGAGCCAGATTCGCGCGCCGTTTGCGACGACGTGACCCTGAAGACGAGGCAAACCATCCGGTTTGGGTTCGAGGGTTTAAAGGTTCGGGATCGTGGCCCGGGATCTAGAAACATCGTAAAAAATAATATTGTTTTATTGTTTTACAACTTCGGGCCGTTGTAACTTCTACACGGAGCGTCCGATTGACGTGCCGTCAGTGTCTTTGAGACCCTGATGGTACGACGGACTTTTAAAGATGGTTTCTGGGTGTTGGGACTGAGAACGGGGTGTGGGCCCCACAAGGTAGGGTTTCGGCGTTTACGGAGAAACTCAACTTTTGCACCTGGAGTCTGATTTTGGCGGATGAATCGTCGATCCTGTGTGTTTTTTCAAGAGGGTCGCAATGGTGTGATCCGTTAGATGAGTTTCGGAATCCAGGCGTGGGCCCCACCCGAGCTGGCCTTCGGTGAATAGTACCTTTTGCACTGGGTGTCCGTTTTGGACGAGCGAGTAGTCGATTCTGCTTGTTTTTATGAGGGGATCACCGTGGTATGGTCCGCTCGATGGGTTTCAGGATCATTGTGTGGGCCCCACACGAGCTAGCTACGGTTAATAGTTACTTTTTCACCAGTTCTCCGTTTCGGGCGAGTAAAGAGCCTATCCTACGTGTTTTTCTGCGTGGAACGCGATGGTGGCCTCGGTTTTGGATTAAGAGGTGCGCAGTGTGGCGTTGTGATGGGTCGCTCGGGTTAGAGATGTTTGGACCAGCAGTGGTTGAGGGTTCTCCCTTGGTTCGTTCCTACAAGGGTTCGTGTGGCATCACAACCTTCGTATGGGTTTGTGATCCTCTCGATGGGATGTTTAAACTGTTAGAGTTTTGGTATCCATCCGGTGGGCCCGGAGTGGATCCTCTAGCATCTTTAGCCTAGATCGGGTTCTTGGTATCACTATGACCGCCTATTTACGGGCGGCGATCCCCTATCTAGCAGGTTAACCCCATAGGGTTTATGGCATAATCGGAAATATGATCCCCTATGCGATGGGCCGTGCTCAGTAGGGTTGTGGTATCGTCGGGTATACAATCCCTTACTCAGCATGTGGTTTATAGTAGGGTTACGGTATCGTTGGTTATGCGATCCCCTACTCAGTGCGTGGTTTCGGTAGGGTTGCGACATCGTCGGTTCGATCCCCTACATCACGAGTTATACCAGATAGGGTTCCGGTCTCATCGTGACCATCTTTATATGGACGACGATCCTCTATCTGAGTGTGAAGCTTCTGTCGAGCGCCAGATCGGGTTGTGGTATCCCCCAGCGGATCCTGGGTGTGATCCCCTATCTGTGAGAACTACGTATGCCAGATCGAGTCGTGGTATCCCCCAGCGGACCCTGGGAGTGATCCCCTATCTGTGATCTACGTATACCGGAATGAGTCTTGGAATCCCCTAGCGGACCCTAGCGGTGATCCCCTATCCGTGGAGTTTGGTGGTTATGTTGTTTCAGCGATGTTTCCTCAGTGATGTTATCTGACGAGCATGGTCTCTCGGGCGAGCGTCTGAGATCTTTATTTGGGACCCGATGGAGTGTATCTCTCGGATGAGTGTCATCTAGTATGATAGTGTTCGTGTGGTGTACTCTCCTGGTTGGGGGAAGTTGCTAGTGATGAGGTCGGTACCTCTTGTGGCTTTGTGGCGCGAGCTGTGTATATCTGGATTGTTCAAGGTGTATGTATGGGACTACACCTGATCTGAGCTGAGCTGACTAGATGTGTTTAGCCAAAGATGGTCACGAGAAAGAGTTTCTCTCTCGTCTGGGTTCCCTCTGGCTGGGTTGAGTGGACTGTTGCCTTTAGTTGCTCCCTTTGGTTTTGGGTTTTTGGGGTGCCTACTGAGTATGTTTATACTCACCCCTACACGGGCTTTGCCCGCACATGTTTGTGTCTTGTGTAGACCACAAGCCTTTCGACGGAGTCCCAGGAGGACCCAGAGTAGGCATAGTTTAGTGAGCTAGTTGACCGGGGTGTTTACCGGAGTTGTGCCGAGGGAGCTTTCCGGCAGGTGTTTGTGGCAGCATTCCCCTTTTTCAGAGCAGTTATAAAAATATTAAGCATTTTTATACTATGCATGTGGCGGGGGTGTTATATCTCCTAAACAGTAGCTTGGAACAGGAATCTAAGGGCACGGTTGTGTCCGAAACGTGTCGTTTATCCTAGGTGAGGTGTAAACTTCGCGAGCACGGTCCTGCTGTGGAAAACGCCACCAGGGGCATTTTTGTAAATAAGTGGAAAAGTTGGTTTAAGAGCGTCGGATCGAATAACTTCTGAACAGAGTCTCGGATGGAAAATCTGAGACCGTCGTTGCATTCAGAACGACGCATTTACCCTAGGGGTGACCTTACTTTTGTTCGCATCGGGCATCGGGTCTGAGGCGGGTTTGGCGCCGGCGGGCTGCTGATATAAATATCAGCCTCCCCCCCCTTTATCGTTCCACTCGACGTTCTTCACCGTTCTCCGCTGCCGCTCCGCCAAATCGAGCAAAAGAAGTGCCCATGAGCTCAGAACTCAACGGCGGACGTTCCAGGAGTGCGCAGCGGAAGCTCTGGAGCGCGGATCTAAGAAAGAACGTCGGCGTTTCGCCCGTGAGGAAGGCAAGTTTGAGTTTTAACCTCCGATCCCGTTTTTGCGGCGTTTTTCTGCAAATTGAAGTTGTAGCAGTATAGATCGGGTCCCTAGGGTCGTGTAGACACCTCCGGATCGTAAAACGGACCACTGGGGTGCCCCCTACAGTCCGCAGAAGATCCGCCGGTGCACGGCGGAGGCCCGCCGGCCAGGGCGGGCCGCCGGCGGCGGCCGGACCAGGCCGGTCCGGCCTCTTTTACCATACGAGGGTCTCTAAACCCCTGTAACTTGCAATCCGAGAGCCAGAGTCGCACGTCGTTTACGGCGACGCGACCCTGACAATGAGGCGAATCCTACGGTGTGGGTTTGAGGGTTTAAAGGTTCGGGATCGTGGCCCGGGAGCTAGAAACGTCGTAAAAGATAATATTCTTTTATTGTTTTACGACTTCGGGCCATTGTAACTTCTACCTGGAGTGTCTGATTGACGTGCTGTTAGTGGAGTTGAGACTCTGATGGTACGAAGAACTTTTAGAGATGGTTTCCGGGTGTTGGGACTGAGAACGGGGTGCGGGCCCCACAAGGCCGAGTTTTGGCGTTTGCGGAGAAACGCAACTTTTGCACCAGGAGTCCGATTTTGGCGGATGAATAGTCGATCCTGTGTGTTTTTTCGAGAGGATCGTAATGATGCAATCCATTTGATGAGTTTCGGAATCCAGGCGTGGGCCCCACCCGATCTGGCATTCGGTGAATAGTAACTTTTGCACCGGGTGACCGTTTCAGACGAGCGAGTAGTCGATTCCGCTTGTTTTTCTGAGGAGATCGCTGTGGTATGGTCTGCTCGATGGTGTTCGGGATCTTTGTGTGGGACAAACACGAGCTAGCTAGAGTGAATAGTGCCTTTTTCACCGGTGCTCTATTTCGGGCGAGTAAACAGCCTATCCTGCGTGTTTTTCTGCGTGGAACGCGATGGTGGCCTCGGTTTTGGCTTAGGAGGTGCGTAGTGTGGCGTTGTGGCAGGTCGCTCGGGTTAGCGATGTTTGGACCAGCAGTGGCTGAGGGTTCTCCCTTGGTTCGTTCCTACGAGGGTTCGTGTGGAATCACAACCTTCGTATGGGTTTGTGATCCTATCGATTGGATATTTAAACTGTTAGAGTTGTGGTATCCCTCCGGTGGGCCCGGAGTGGATCTTCTAGCATCTTTACCCTAGATTGAGTTCTTGGTATCACTGTGACCTCCTATTTACGGTCGGCGATCCCCTATCTAGCAGGTTAACCCCGTAGGGTTTGTGGAATCATCCGAAATATGATCCCCTATGCGGTGGGCCATGCTCAGTAGGGTTGTGGTATCGTCAGGTATATGATCCCTTACTCAGCATGTGGTTTATAGTAGGGTTACGGTATCGTTGGTTATGTGATCCCCTACTCAGCGCGTGGTTTCGGTAGGGTTCCGGCATCGTCGGTTCGATCCCCTACATCTCGAGTTATACCAGATAGGGTTTCGGTCTCATCATGACCATATTTATATGGACGATGATCCTCTATCTGAGTGTGAAGAATCTGTCGAGCGCCAGATCTGGGTGTGGTATCCCCCCAGCAGATCCTGGGTGTGTTCCCCTCTCTGTGAGAACTACGTATGCTAGATCGGGTCGTGGTATCCCCCAACGGACCCTCGGAGTGATCCCCTATCTGTGAGCTACGTATACCGGAATGGGTCTTGGTATCCGTTAGCGGACCCTAGCGGCGATCCCCTATCCGAGGAGTTTGGTGGTTATGTTGTTTCGACAATGTTTCCTCAGTGATGTTATCCGACGAGCGTGGTCTCTCGGGCGAGCGTCTGAGATGTTTATTTGGGACCCGATGGAGTGTATCTCTCAGATGAGTGTCATATAGTATGACAGTGTTCGTGTGGTGTACTCTCCTGGTTGGGGGCAGTTGCTAGTGATGAGGTCGGTACCTCTTGTGGCTTTGTGGCGCGAGCTGTGTATATCTGGATTGTTCAAGGTGTATGTATGGGCATACACCTGAGCTGAGCTGAGCTGACTAGATGTGTTTAGCCAAAGATGGTCACGAGAAGGAGTTTCTCTCTCGTATGGGTTCCCTCTGGCTGGGCTGAGTGGACTGTTTCCTTTTAGTTGCTCCCTTGGGTTTTGGGTTTTTGGGGTGCCTACTGAGTATGTTTATTCTCACCCCTACACGGGCTTTGCCCGCACATGTTTGTGTCTTGTGTAGACCACATTCCTTTCGACGGAGTCCCAGGAGGACCCGGAGCAGGCAGAGCTTAGTGAGCTAGTTGACCGGGGTGTTTACCGGAGCTGTGCCGAGGGAGATTTCCGGCAGGTGTTTGTGGCAGCATTCCCCTTCTTCAGAGCAGTTATAAAAATATTAAGTATTTTTATACTATGCACGTGGTGGGGGTGTGATATCTTCTAAATGGTAGCTCAGAATGGGAATCTAAGGGCACGATTGCGTCTGGAACGTGTCGTTTACCCTAGGCGAGGTGTAAACCTCGCGAGCGCGGGCCTGCTGTGGAAAACGCCACCGGGGGCATTTTTGTAAATAATTGGAAAAGTTGGTTTAAGAGCGTCGGATCGAATAACTTCTGAACAGAGTCTCGGATGGAAAATCTAAGACTGCTGTTGCATTCAGAACGACACGTTTACCCTAGGGGTGACCTTACTTTTGTTCGCATCAGGCGTCGGGTCTGAGGCGGGTTTGGCGCCGGCGGGCTGCTGATATAAATATCAGCGCCCCCCCCCCCCCCCCTTTATCGTTCAACTCGACGTTCTTCACCGTTCTCCGCTGCCGCTCCGCAAAATCGAGCAACAGAAGCACCCACGAGCTCAGAATTCGACGACGGACGTTCCAGGAGCGCGAATCTAAGAGAGAACGTCGGCGTTTCGCCCACGAGGTAGGCAGATTTGAGTTTTAACCTCTGATCCCGTTTTGGCGGTGTTTTTCTGCAAATTGAAGCCGTAGCAGTATAGATCGGGTCCCGAGGGTCGTGTAGACGCCTCCGGATCGTAAAGTGGACCACCGGGGTGCCCCCGGCGGTCCGCGGAAGATCTGCCAGCGTGCGGCGGAGGGCCGCCGGCCCGGGCGGGCCGGCGGCGGCTGCCGGTCCAGGCCGGTCCGGCCTCTTTTACCATACGAGGGTCTTTAAACCCCCGTAACTTGCAATCCGGGAGCCGGATTCGTGTGCCGTTTGCGGAGATGCGAACCTGACGACGAGGAGAATCCTCCGGTGTGGGTTTGAGGGTCTAAAGGTTCGGGATCGTGGCTCGGGAGCTATAAACGTCATAAAAAATAATATTGTTTTATTGTTTTACGACTTCGGGCCATTGTAACTTCTACCCGGAGTGTCCGATTGACGTGCCGTCAGTGGCGTTGAGACCCTAATGGAACGAAGGACTTTTAGAGATGTTTTCTGGCTTTTGGGACTGAGAACGGGGTGTGGGCCCCATGAGGCCGGGTTTTGGCGTTTGCGGAGAAACGCAACTTTTGCACTAGGAGTCCAATTTTGGCGGATGAATAGTCGATCCGGTGTGTTTTTCCAAGAGGATCGTAATGGTGCGATCCGTTTGATGAGTTTTGGAATCCAGGCGTGGGCCCCACCCGATCTGGCATTTGGTGAATAGTACCTTTTGCACCGGGTGACCGTTTCGGACGAGCGAGTAGTCGATTCCGCTTGTTTTTCCGAGGGGATCACCGTGGTATGGTCTGCTCGATGGGTTTCGGGATTATTGTGTGGGACCCACACGAGCTAGCTACGGTGAATAGTTCATTTTTTACCGGTGCTCTATTTTGGGCGAGTAAACAGCCTATCCTGCGTGTTTTTTCGCGTGGAACGCGTTGGTGGCCTCAGTTTTGGCTTAGGAGGTGCGCAGTGTGGCGTTGTGGTGGGTCGCTCGGGTTAGCGATGTTTGGACCAGCAGTGGCTGAGGGTTCTCCCTTGGTTCGTTCCTATGAGGGTTCGTGTGGCATCACAACCTTTGTATGGGTTTGTGATCCTCTCGATGAGAAGTTTAAACTGTTAGAGTTGTGGTATCCCTCCGGTGGGCCCGGAGTGGATCCTCTAGCATCTTTACCGTAGATCGGGTTCTTGGTATCGCTGTGACCGCCTATTTACGGGCGGCGATCCCCTATCTAGCAGGTTAACCCCATAGGGTTTGTGGCATCATCAGAAATATGATCCCCTACGCGGTGGGCCGTGCTCAGTAGGGTTGTGGTATCGTCGGGTATACGATCCCCTACTCAGCATGTGGTTTATAGTAGGATTACAGTATCGTTGGTTATGTGATCCCCTACTCAGCGCGTGGTTTCGGTAGGGTTGTGACATCGTCGGTTCGATCCCCTACATCTCGAGTTATACCAGATAGGGTTCCAGTCTCGTCGTGACCATCTTTATATGGACGATGATCCTCTATCTGAGTGTGAAGCTTCTGTCGAGCGCCAGATCGGGTTGTGGTGTCCCCCAGCAGATCCTGGGTGTGATCCCCTATCTGTAAGAACTACGTATGCCAGATCGGGTTGTGGTATCCCCCAGGGGACCCTCAGATTGATCCCCTATCTGTGAGCTACGTATACCGGAATGGGTCTTGGTATTCCCTAGCGGACACTAGCGGCGATCCCCTATCTGAGGAGTTTGGTGGTTATGTTGTTTCAACAATGTTTCCTCAGTGATGTTATCCGACGAGCGTGGTCTCTCGGGCGAGCATCTGAGATGTTTTTTTGGGACCCGATGGAGTGTATCTCTCGGATGAGTGTCATCTGGTATGACAATGTTCGTGTGGTGTACTCTCCTGGTTGGGGGCAGTTGCTGGTGATGAGGTCGGTACCTCTTGTGGCTTTGTGGCCCGAGCTATGTATATCTGGATTGCTCAAGGTGTATGTATGGGCATACACCTGAGATGAGCTGAGCTGACTAGATGTGTTTAGCCGAGGATGGTCATGAGATGGAGTTTCTATCTCTTCTAGGTTCCCTCTGGCTGGGTTGAGCGGACAGTTGCCTTTCAGTTGCTCCCTTGGGTTTTGGGTTTTTGGGGTGCCTACTGAGTATGTTTATACTCACCCCTGCACGGGCTTTTCCCGCACATGTCTGTGTCTTGTGCAGACCACATGCCTTTCGACGGAGTCCCAGGAGGACTCGGAGTAGGCGAAGCTTAGTGAGCTAGTTGACCGGGGTGTTTACCGGAGTTTTGTCGAGGGAGCTTTCCGGCGGGTGTTTGTGGCAGCGTTCCCCTTCTTCAGAGCAGGTTGGACGCGCTTTGTAGTTTTCTTTTGGTGGGCCTTGTTTTGCCCTTTGTACTTCTATTATACTCTGGTTGTGGGATAGTGTATGCATGCATTTTATTTTCAGTTTTACATATCTCTGCACTATTGCATGGAGGTGTGTGTGGGTACGTGTGTACACGTACCTTAGGCTAATGTCTCCCATGTGTGTGATAGCCTACTCAGTGCTGGTTTCCAGCCCCTGGCGTATTAGAGGCGGGCTTGGGGAGTCGCGGCTCGAGCCCCGTTGGGTCGGGTCGTGACATGCACAACAAAAAAATGATGAAAACCAAATAGAAATAAATGTACACAACTTTGGTGAAGTAGATTATGCCCAAGCCTCCAGTTCAAAACATGTCAAGCAGTAATCTTTAAAGTTTTTTAGCCTGCATTGTACTAATGAAGGTTGGTGGCATCCAAGAAGAAGAACATTTTTATTTTTCCAACATCCCCCATTACCACATATCGCGAGATATTCCGCGATGAATATTATTTGAACTAAATAAAAAATGATTATAAAAGGGGAACCTTTTTTCATGTTAGGAAAAGTTCTGATAAATTTTACTTTTATCAGTGTTGATAAAAGTTTTACCCTTTTCAAGTACTGGTAAAGCTGCCACTTTATCATCATTGTTAAAAGACATGTAAAACATTAAATAAAAAATATTATCAGTATATATAAAATTATCAGATTTTTATTCAAAAATTAGTGTTTAATTATAAAAATTAATTAAAACAATCATGTATATAATCAATATAAAATGATATATTAATATATATATATATATATTAATAATTTAAAAAATTATTCAATTATAAATAATTTATTGTTAATATATGATATTTGAATTTATATATTTATATGGATGTCTATGCGTGTATATGTGTATGCATTATATTGTGTGTTTTTTTTGTGTATGTACAGATATATATATATATATGCTGTACTTATGTGTAAAAATCTATGTATGTATATTAATGTATATTTTTATGTGTACATGTGTGTGTGGGATGTACATATATGTGTGTATGGAATGTATTATTCAATTTTATTATTTTTTAACATTTAATGTATTTTTTTTCATTTTTCATAAAATATTTTTGGAATTTATTCATTTTTTTAAAATCTATAAATATTTATTTACTAAGTATATTTATAACATGTTTTTAATTTATATGATTAGTATTTATTCAATTTTATTTATGAAGTTTTAATATTTTTAAAATGTTTGAAATTTATATAATCAAGTAATTTAAATTCATGTTTTACTATTTTCTTTATTCTTATACATGTTTAAATTTCATGTAGTTCATCTTATATGAATTCATTTTTTAAATTGTTTTGTCTATTAAAATTTACTTTTCCATTTAATATTTTTTTTATAGGATGGGGTAAAAGCCCCTTTATTAAAATTGAAAACAATGAAGAAATGGAGAAGGGGTTAGAAAAAAACCATCCCTTATCTAGAAACCAAATCAAAGAACAAAAAGATCACAATCCATACGAGACCAAACAATAGAAAACATCGGGTCATAACAAAAAGTCCAATTACCACATTTGAAAAAAAAAGAATTCTGGCCACATGAGAGAGGATATGCATACTATGATGAGAAACTCATCCACCCTGACCATAAGGATGTAATAAAATTCTCCATTATTTATCATGATACCATAGTCCCCTTCCATCATCAATAGATTCACCCTTATAAGAAACATAAAATTCTTGAGCTTTAAGAACATCAGTACCTATTTGTCCAGCCTCCTCACTACTATCAAAGTAAAGAAACCTAGATGGATTTTAAGTGTGAATGTTACCTTTAGTGTGATGCCCCAATATTTCACAATACTTTTTCTTCAATAGCGTTTGTTTCACACAACACTGACTTAGCTTGCGTAAAATGAAATATTGAGTTTTTGCAAAACAAAACATTAGAGTTAAAAATATTTAAAAGATAAATTTATAACATATCTATTAAATATAGTAATATAAATATTAATAAATAATTTTTATATTTTATTCATAATTTTTTCACATAAATAAAACACATTTATAATGAATTATATAAGTTTCGGTAAAATAGTTATATGTTTAGAAATACTATTTTCTTAAAGAAACTACTTTTTATACCCTTTTGTGAACAATAATAAAATTAATTTTAGGATATCTTATAAATTTAATTTGGTAAAATAGAATTCATTTTTGAATTTGGAATATCAAAATTAGCTGAGGGTAATTTTGTGGTATTTTTCTGAAAACATTCAATTTTTGATGAATAGTGAAAAACATTGCATTATTGTAAAAAACCCAAGTTTTTCATTTAAATAATTTTTTTTTAATTTTAATTAATTTTAAAGTAAAAATAGATAAATAATACATATATTATCCTAATTTATTTCATTGGAATCATTTTTATTATAGAGTTAGATATAAAATTCCATTGAACCATTTTAACGTCTTTTTACCCGCCTTCTAGCCACATTTTGAGACTGGAATTAAACATAATTTTACCACTTCTGTGAATTAAATTTAGAAAATCCTACATACATGGTTGTAATAAGGGTGAAAAATATGGTCTAATAGGATCAAAATAATTTTGGGTGAATAGTAACTTTTGAATTTTATTTACCGCACTTAAAGGTAAATATGGTAGTTAAAGGTAATAATAATATTATAATAATATAAATTTACTCTAAAAATTTTCCTAATTTCATTGGATAAGTTTTTATAGACCCAAATAAATCTTTGGTATAAAATATGATCCTTTTTAAGCCACTTCTGTTAGATTAGGACATTTATTATAATTTATTTAAAATGAGTTAAAAATGTCATATTCAAATTTTAATAACTATATCATTTTTAATATAGGGTTATACATAAGATAAATTCGACTATAAATATTCATTATAAATATAATAAATTTATATAAATAATTTTAATTTATTTATAAATTTTATAGAATAAATAATTATTTTTAATTGTGACACAATGATGATACAATAATTTATTTATTAAAGGAAGAATAAAATAAATGATATTAATAATATTACAATAAATATAATTTGTCTTAATTAATGACATAAAATAATTTTATAGATAACTTATACATGTTAGTGACATATTGGTAGTATTTTTTCTAAGTTATCATGTTGTTTTTATATTTTTAAAAATGATAATATTGAATAGTATTAAAATTGACATAAATGATTTTTTAAATTAAATAATATTTTTGTAAAAGATATAAAAGTCATAAACATCTAAGGTTATTCAAAATAACTTTAGTAATGTAAAATATTTCATTGATGATCTAATTGGGGTTTTTTGTAATTTTATATTAACTTTATTAACCCTATAGTGTAAAAATACAGGAAGACACGGTAAGAGTTAAATTTTTCAACTAAGGGTTAAATCCAAAAGTTAAGGTTATTTTTATGAACTAAAATGTCAAAAATTCATTGGTAGATGGTTTTTATACCCATACTCATATTATCCTAGAAATAAATCACTTTGGATATATTTTCAACCAAAAATAAATTGATAATAAATTAATATTTTAAGATCTTCAAAAAGTGCCCCTCACCTCTCTAATAAAAGGCCACTTCTACTTCTACTTAATTAAAAACTCTAAATACCATTGAATTGGGAAAAAACTACCCATTTAATCTCAAAAAATCTGTAAATTTATTATATAGGACATGCTTTGGTCAAAAAGGCTTCCTATGAAGTCCTTTTGTGCAAATCAAAAGGAGATGCTCGAAGAAGAGGTAATTGTTTTACCAATTCAATTCAATTTCATTATTTCTTCTACTTAATATTCATATGTTGTTTACATACTATAGTAATAAATAAATTATATAATATATTATTATTTTTTTATTATGTTACAACCATATTATTTCTTTTTCCCGTCCTACAAAAAATAATATCACCATGTGTGTGTACGTGTGGCTTACCGTCTCCACATTGTGGTGTAAACTATTGTTCATGTATACTTTATTTATATATATATAAAGATGAAAATAAAGGATTTAAATAATAAATATAATATTATATTGTTTATTTAATATTCATATTCTATCCAATTTTATACCATTTAACCATTAAGGAAACAATATCATCGCTTGTGCGTACGTACGACTTATCGTCTCCACAATGTGATACGACTCATCTTCCACGTTCACCATACAAGATAGATTATAAATTTAAATATTATGAATAATTATGAAATATATGAAATAATAACTCTACTAGAATAATATATACACAAACATATATATATATATATATATATGTATTTATGTACATTTATTTCATTCACTTCCATTCAATATGATAAGAAAATGGAAACATCATTCATTCGTATATACAACCTACCATCTCCATGAACGGTGTATTCCATTTCATATATCTATATTTTATATATATTTATATTCTGAATATATATGATATATATATTATTTTATATATTTTTACAGTAATTAAATCATGATCTAATTAATATGATCAGGTGTAATATGTCAAAATATATTTGTTAAACAAAGTTATTATTACCCGAAACATTGATTTAACTTGGAATTGTGAATCAATGGGTAGTATAAAGTCATAAATGAATCATATATGATATCATAAATATTATTATTATTATGATATATGTTAATAATAGGTTTGAAAATTGTATATAAGTGTTTCGTACACATACGAATAGTATCAGGCCTAAGGTAAGGGAATTCCGTATCACTTTTAATTTTCAAGAGATATAAGCCATGTTCAGCACCATTTTCTTGTGTGTGGTGATTTTTCTACCCGTATTATATTTGATATCATGAATAAATATACATTAATTTTAAATATAGATTCATTTGGAGATATTGGGATTATTATTCAATTGTTCAAAGTGGTATGGGATGCTTTAAATGTTTAATGAATTAATCCTTCCTCCATTTCAATATTATTGATATTATAATATATATTTATTTATATTTATATAAAGGATTATATAGAAAATTTTATTTATATTTTTAACTTCCTTCAAATGTTTTCAAATAAGTATTTTAATATATTTATCAAAGAGACTCTTTACCAAAATATCATTTTAAATGCTATAAAGATTTTCTCTTCTAAAATCATTATCATTAATGTTCATGTTTTAAAAATGGTTTTAAGGATTTAATTATATGGACATGAATGTTTTAAAATTCTAATTACTTTAAAAAATTTAATAGTGGTATGGGAAACTTTTAATCAGGAAAATGTTTTTAAATGTATTCTTTTATAATTGCATGGTTTTTGAATAAATTATTTTGATGAAAAGGGGTATTTGTTTCAAGATATTTTTAATGATTTTAAAAGAGTATCTTCTTTTATGTCAATATACTTTGTTAGATATTATTATTAATCTAGATTGATCTTTTAAGATATCATTTACCATATTTTATTGAATGGTTTATGATCAGTTTGATTGGGGATGTGCAATTTATATACAATTCTTGGTTTGTGGTTAAAGTATTCATATTTCATATACTAGTTTTTAAAATGAATTATTATATTGTTTATGTGTCATAATTTTTATATGAGTAATGTATTGGACTTAGTAAGTGACGGGCGAGCACAACTATAGCCCCTCAATGCATTAGTAGGTCTCACGAGATGAAATTAGTGGTAAAAAACCCTTCACATTTGTTTTCCAAGAAGTTCAACAATTTCAAGAGGATATATCTTGACCGAAATCAGACGATTTTTAACCATACTTAAAATTTCATGAGGATAGATATGTACAGTAGCTATCTTGAGGCTATATCTTGATAGATTAGATGTCCCGCATTGTGAATTCTCTCATTATGAGATTAGTTAATGATATTTTTTGTGAATATTTGACCATTAGAATATCCATGTGAATTTCTAAATGAAATTATTTGATTTATTATTTCCATAATTTGCTGAAGATTATGTTTAAAATGTGTTTTTAGTTTTATACCTTCTCTTAAAATTTTATGCTTATTTATGATAGCTTCTGATATATTATTTATTCATACCAAGCATCTGAGATCACCCCTTTCTTATGTTTTATTTTCCCAGGATGCCAAAATGTAAATTATGATTGATATGTAGGGTTAATATTAGAGAGTAATGGCGTTATAAAAGGATTACCTATGCTGTATTTTAGTTTTTTAATAGTAATGTAAAGATCATGTATGTAATATATCTTCCATGACTCATAAATTGATCGATCCTTGAGGACTTGTTTCTTTGTGATCACCCCAATTTATTAAAATAATGCACTAACACTAGGCTTTTGGGGCCGGGGAATTATAGTTTGTATCAATAAAAGTTTAGAACAAACCTTGGAAATTATATTTAGAAAACATAGATTAGAAAAGAAAACCATATGAATGAATTTGAGGATAAGTCTAAGTACATGATATCATCCTTTGGATTTGGTAACGGATAACCTTGGTTAATCCTATAAACTTATGGACTGAGAAGAATATAAAATTATTTAGAGATCCTATAAACGATTCTTCCTGAATATATTACTATGATTAATGTTTCTCACTTTATTCTTTGAGTTTTTTGTTCATGGTTAGAATCATCAAGGTTATACATGTAATAGTTAGACTTCTGATAATGAAGAAGATAAAAAAAATGAGATGAAGGATGTATTAAGGAATAAGATATTGAAGCATAGTTAATTGTTTAAGAGTGAATTGTAATTAGTAAGGTTATTTTTTATTTGGATTATAGAATTATTACATTAATGGTTCTAGGTTTATAAGATTCATGACATATATATATATATAATGATTTTACTACAATACTTCTTCTTTAAGGATTTGAAAGCAAAAAAGTTTTCATTATGGATTTAAAGGTGATAAAATATTTAGTGTGTGATAGCAAGAGATACATTACATTGTTTGGGGAATATGATGTGAAGAGTGATTTTCAGAATTTAGAGACATTTTTTATAGTGAATTTGGATAATTTTTTTTAAAGTCTATGGTTGGAATGGAGAAAGTTAAACATTAGATATTATTATTTAAGGTTAAAGTATGATTTATTGGATACCTTGGGATAAATTTTTTGGTTTTAGTAAAAATTTAAAGGATTAAGGAAATAATTGCAAGGATTATGATTTATCAAAAGTGATTCAGGCCAGGAAAATTAATTTTTGTACTTTCATTTCCAGGTGTAAGGGATTAAGTGAAAATAGATCAAAGCACAACCAAGGGATAAAATTATTCTTATAACATGGAAAGAAATAAATTTAGTGCTTGTTTGAATTGTAAAACAATTATTTAACTCTAAATAAAAGATCATAAAACTAGAAAAAAATCATAGTACTTTCTTTTTTTATGAATCAAATGGTCACATAGATCATCACCGACTTTTATCTGTGTGATTGTTAACTTTTTTCCTCATCATGTTCTCGAGCACTCTCTCTCAGAACTTAATGGTTAGATTTTTCTTTCATGTCCATGTTTTTCTACATGGAACCGTAGTATTTGTTATCTTTGGTGACCTTTGTAATTCCCTTATTTTATTTTAAAATGGTGTTGTCATTAATTCATTCTCCGATGCGGGATTTCAATAACGATATTTTGAATATTCCAACCCACAGTTTTTTATTATAATTTTAAATTCTGAGGATGAACTTTTTTGAAGGAGGGGAGAATGTAACAACCCAAAATTTTGTGATACATTATCTTCAATATCTTGTGTTACACGTAACACCTACTTGGCTTTCGTAACACACAAAATTGAGTTTCTATAGAACAACACTTCAGTGTTAACATTATTTAAATGTTATATTTGCAACTTATCCTTTAAGTATAGTAATATAAATAGTAATATATAACTTTTAAATGTTATTTATAACATTTTCACATAAATAAGACATATTTATAATGAAATGTATAAGTTTTGGAAAAATGGTTATATGATTAGAAATACTATTTTCTAAAGGGGACTACTATTTATTCCCTTTTGCGAATAAAAATAAATAAATTTTGGACACTAAAATTCAATTTGGAAAAATAGTCTTCATATTTTAATTTTTAATATCAAAATTATCTTAGGATGAATCTTTTGTTTTTTTTTTGAGAAATTTCAATTTTTGATGAATAGTGAAAAACGCTGCATTATTATTAAAAACATATTTTTCCATTTAAATAAATCAATTAATTTAAACTGATTTTAAAGTCACAATAAATAAATAATACATATATTAACCCAATTTCAGTTATTGAAAGTGTTTTTTAATACAATTAGATGTAAAAAATCATTTAACTTTTTTACGTCTTTTTAGCCGCCTGCTAGCCACATTTAGATATTAGCATTAAATATAATTTTACTGCTTTTGTAAATTAAATTTCCAAAATCCAACATAAATGGTTGTAATTAGTGTAAAAAATGTGGTCCAATAGGATCAAAATAATTTTCTATGAATAATAACTTTTGAATTTTATTTACCGCGGTTAAAGTTAAATTAGTTAATTAATGGTAAACATAATATTATAATAATATAAAATTACCCTAACACTTGTAATAATTTCATTGGATAAGTTTTTCTTTACCCAAATCAGCCTTAGGTCGAAAATATGATCTTTTTTATTCCACTTGTTTTAGATTAGGATATTTATTATATTTTATTGAAAGAAGAGTTAAAAGTGTCATATTCAAATATTAATAACTAAATAATTTTTAATATAGGGTTATACATATGATAAATTAAACTATGAATATTCATTATAAATATAATAAAATTTTCTACATCATGATAATTTATTTTTAATTTTAATACATTAAATAATTAAATTTAATTGTTACACAATGATGATAGAGTAATTTATTTATTAAAGGAAGAATCAAATAAATGATATTAATAATATTAGAATAAAAATAATTTGACTTAATTAGTGACATAAAATAATTTTATAGACAAATTAGAAATCTTAGTGACATGTTGGAAGTATTGGTTAGAGTTATCATGTTGGTTTGATATTTTTAAAATTTCAAATATTTAATAGTATTAAAATTGACATAAATGATATTTTAAAATAAATACTTTTTTACTAAATGATATAAAAGTCAAAAAAATATAGGGTTCATCCAAATAACTTTAATAATGTAAAATATTTCTTTAATGATCAAATTGGGGTTAAATTGTTAGTTTATAATAACTATATTAACCCTATAAATAAAAAATATAAGAAGTCACAGTAAGAGTTAAACGGTTTGACTAAGGGTTAAATCTAAAAAATAATGTTAATTTTATGACCTAAAAATGTATAAAATTCATTTATTGAGAGGATTTAGACCCATAAAAATCTTAGTCTCTAAATAAATCACTTTTGAGCTATTGGAAACAAAAAATAAATTTATAATGAATTTATATTTTAAGATTTTCCAAAAGTGTACCTCACCTCTCTTATAAAAGGGAACCTCTACTTATCTTTAATTCACACCTCCAAATCTCTTTGGATCAGCGAGCTCCTAACTATTTCTTCTACCAACCTCCATAAATTAATAATAGAGGCCATAATTTTGGCCTAAATCCAACCTAAGGATTCATTTTTTCAAATCATAGAAAGATACTATAAGAGGAGGTAATTGTTTTACGAATTCAATTCAATTTCATTTCTTCCTATACTTAATATTACTAGGTTTTTTACATACTAATGTAATAAATCTAGAATATAATATATTATTATATGTTTTCATTGTTATGGTACAACCATATTTCTCCTTTATCCACCCTAAGAAAAACAATTTCACCATGTGTGCGTACGTACGGCTTACCGTCTTTACACCGTGGTGTAAACTGTTTTCAAGTACACTTTATTTATATGGTTATAAAATGAATATAAAGGATGTAAATAATAAATATAAAATGATATTGTTTCTTTTAAATTAATATTATTTCTAATTACATATCATTTAACCATTAAAGAAATGATATCATCTCTCGTGCGTATGTATAACTTACAGTCTCCACGATGTGATGAGACTCATCTTCCACGTTCACCATTCGGGAATGATTATAAAAATATATATTATGAATAAGTTTGAAATATATGACCTAATAATTTTAAATTATTAATATACATATATTTATGTATGTAAGTTTGTATATATATATGTATGTATGTATGTACATATTTTCCATTCACTTACTTCCATTCTATGCGATAAGAAAATGAAAATAGCGTTCATGCGTACGTACGGCCTACCATCTCCATGAATGGTGTATTCCATTTCATATATTTATCTATTATATATATTTTTATTATGGAATTATATGATATATAAATCATTTTATACATTCTAGAAGTAAGTAAATCAATATCTAAGTAATATGACCAAGAATAACATGTCAAAATGTGTATGATAAATAGAGAGATTATTAGCCAAAACATTGCTTTAACATGGAATAATTAATAAATGGGTAACATAATGTCATAAATTAATCATATGTGATATAATAAATATTATTATGAATATTATATAAGTTAATAATATGTTTAAAAACACTATACATGAGTTTAGGACACGTACAGAGAGTATCAAACCTAATGTAAGGGAATTCTCTCTATCTTTTAGTTTTCATGAGATATAAGCCATGTTCAGCACCTATTTCTTGTTTATGGTGTTTTTACATAATGTATTTTCTTCTATATCGTGAATATATTTATATTAATGGTATTTATTGATTTATTTGAATATATTGGGCTTATTATTTAAAATTTCAATGTGGTATGGGACGCTTTTAATGTTTAAAGAATTAATACTTCCTCCATTTCAAAATTATTGATGTTATCATACATTTTTATTTATATTTATATAAAAGATTATAAAGATGATTTTATGTATATTTTAAATTTCATTAAATTTTTTTCAAAAGGAATATTTTTAATGTTTTAATTAAGGGACATTTTACCTAAAATATTGTTTCAAATGTTATAAATATTTTTCTTATAACATATTTCTCATTATTTTCTATGTTTTTAAAATGGGTTTAAGGATTTATTTATATAGACATTAATGTTTTAAAATGTTAATTCCATTAAAAAGATTCAAAGTGGTATGGGACACTTTGATCCAAAAATATCTTTTAAAATGTAATCTTTTATAATTGTGTGACTTTTGATAAAATTATTTCCATGAAAAAGGGGTATTTTTCACAAGATATTTTTAATGATTTTAATAGAATATTTTCATCTATGTGAACATCATTTGTTGGATATTATGATTAATTTAGTTTGATCTCTTATTATATCATTTACCATATTTTGTTGAATGGTTTTTGATTAGATTGATTTTGGATGTGCTATTTAGATACCATTCTTGGTTTGTAGTTAAAGTATTTATATTTCATATACTAGTTTTTAATACAAATGATTATGTTGTTTATGTTTCAGCATTTTCAAATGAGGAATGTATTGGAATTAGTATGTGATGGGTAATGCTCGCTATATCCCCTCGATGCATTGGTAGGTCTCATGAGACAAAATTAATAGGCGAAAACCCGTTTTTGTTTTTTTTCAAGCAATTTAACATTTTGAAGAGGATATATCTTGAAAGAAATCA
This sequence comes from Viscum album, assembly GCA_963277665.1. NCBI lineage: Eukaryota > Viridiplantae > Streptophyta > Magnoliopsida > Santalales > Viscaceae > Viscum > Viscum album. The sequence continues at coordinate 2,086,453,693 of OY728145.1, forward strand.
GATTGGATTTTTCCAATAGACTTAAACTGTCCTGAGGATAGATCTCAACAGTAGATATCTTGAGGATATATCTTAATAGTGTAGATGTCCCGCATTATGCATTCCCTTAGTTTGAGATTAGTTGATGATATTAGATGTGATTATTCAACTAGTAGAACACCCATGTGAATGTTTAAATGGATTTATTTGATTTATTCATGCCATAATATACTAAATATTATGTTTAAAGGGATTTTCATTTAGGTATATATCTTTTCTTAAAAGTTTATTCTTATTTATGATAGATTCTACTAGATTTTTTATCCTTACCAAGCATCTAAGATCACCCCTTTCTTATGTTTTATTTTCCCAGGATGCCAGGATGTAAATTATGATTGATATACAGGGTTAAGATACGTGAATAATGGAATTTTAAAATAATTTTATATGTTTAATTTTATGTTTTGAATTGTAATGTAAAGATCATGTATGTAATCTATCTTCTAATATTGCTAAACAGATCAGTCCTTTGGGATTTTTTTCCTTGTATTCAGTCCAACGTATTAAAATAATGCAGTGGATCCATGCTTCTAGGTTCGGGGCATTATATCTAGCCTAATTATGCACTTATTTTGAAGAACTAATTGCCAAAATAGGTGTAAAAACCATGATATTTAACTTGATATTGAGTACACTTGTCAAATAAATTCACTAAGGGAGTAGCCACCATAGTAGTGGTTTCCATAATAGGTTCACATTGTTTTACCTGATGAGAATTAATCACCAAACCATCCGTATAAAATTCTACATGATAAATGATTGAATTAATTACTTCCACAAAAAAGAAATTATACATAAAGACAAGATCCACAAACTTGCTTTTAAATATAGAGAATTCATCACTAGAAAAAGCAGAAACGGTAAAAGAGGCTACCTGCCTATCAAAACTAGCAACAACCATCAACCAGCCGCTAAGAGCCCTTGAATTATTAGCTTCCTGTTCCACTGATTCACATGAAAATGAACAAGATCCATCTTCAACAACATCCTTCAAGGGGATCAAATTTTGAGGCTCAAAAGGCTAGAAAATAGGACCTATCCTATTCTTAATCATCATTAGATACGTTGCAACATCTATCATAATTTTTTGATTTCTACTCCATGAAGAGATTGATTTGGGTTCCTTCCAAAGATAGAGGTCAACTCATTACTGAGCTTCAGTCTCACAATATGTCTTACCATCTTCTTCCCCACCAGGTGTATCCTCTAAATCATACACATTAGGCTGATCCTTCTCAGACACAATTTATTCCCATGACTTAGTATCATAATTAAAGTGATATTTCACAATCATAGTCTCACCACCATCCAAAAAACTATGTGATATATTTAGATTGATATTGTGCTAAATTTACAATAACAAGGTTGGAGACTAAACCATTTTTTAGAATCCTTAGATTGTTATACAAATAGAAACACACATAGTAGGATGAGAGGGGTTTGCATCAGCCTTCTTTAAACCAAAATCCTTCAATGAATAGCCCTTGTTTCCCATACAGTCCTTAGACAAATGTCTCTCAAATTACACGTTCCACAAACCATGTTCCTATGACATACTTATTTTGAGTTTCCAACATCATTACAACCCAAACAAGAATAGGAGCATTTCTCATATTCGACATGCAGGTAAATATCATCACTAAGATTTGAGAGAATTACCTTCTCAATGAGGGTGCTTCTAGGGTCCACCTCCACTAGAATTGTAGAAAAATGTTCAAAACGCACCTCCCAGTATATTTTTCAAGCCTAATTGGGAAACCTATTACCATAGAAAAATCATGTAGTATTATTAGGTTCCAAAGGATGAAATTATGCCGATGAATCCTCATCCAAACTCGTACAATGACCTTGGTAACATTTGACAAGTAAAAATCCAATCTCTATTCATGAAAATGAAGGGTATCAGACATAAGATACAGTGTTCCAAAACACCCACCCCTTTTTCTTAAGTCATTCAAGGGAAATAAATAGTGAAAACCCTTTTCCCAATTAAAACACACATTCAATCCAAATAACCCCACAATTGAGAAACCCTATGAACTAAATCATCTTGACACCACAAATTTTCACCTTTATGAAGTGTAAGACTCACAATAAGAGTGTGTTTACACATATCCATTCTTTATGACATGGCATCTTAGTTCGACTCAATCAGAGCCAAAGATCCTTTTCAAACAATCATACCTGTAGATGAATCTCTAAAAGAGGCAACAGAATGTGAATGTGTTTCGGCTATTGATGCTTGTCCTTGACGAGAAATTCCATCCAAGAATGTAGGGATAACATGTTAGCTAGATACTACTCTACACCTATTAGATTGATTGCCTCCTTTGAATTTTCATCTTCTCAATCTAATGTCTACACAAACCAGTTCCTCCATCTATTCTTCTTTAATTTAATATTATTTATTAAATTTTAATATTTATTGTTTTTTATATTTGATGGAAATAAATAATTTTGTAATATTTATTTATACATATATTTATATACTATGTAATATTTTCAATATGGTAGTAATTTATATGAATAATATTTTTTTGTTTATTAGGATATTGAATTTAAAATATTTTTAGAATTATATAATTAATCAATTTAAAATATTTTTTAACAAAGTTTTAATTTAAATAGTTAATATATTTGTAATACATTTAATTTTATTTATTAAAATTTAATATTATTTTTATCATTTTTTATATTCATTATTTTTTAATATTTTTAGAATTTATTCAATTTTTTAAAATTTATACATATTTATTTAATAATTTTTAATAATTTTTAATATTTTTAATATTTTTTATGATTTATATGACTAATATTTATGAATTTTTATTTAATAATTTTTAAAAGGTTTGAAATTAATTTAACTGATTTCTATAAATGCATTTTAGTTTTAATATTTTTTGTCAATATAATTCATTTTTAATAATTATTTATTTATATAATTAATAATATCTATTTATTCATTTTTATTCATTTTCATGTGTTTTTAATTTATATTTTTAATATTAAAAATTAACTTTCATTAAATTGTTTTTTGGAATTTATTCAATTTTATTTATTCATTTCTAAAATTCTTTCATTCAATAATATTTATCAATTTTTTATATTTATGAATTTTTAATATATTTTTTTGGATTATTGAATTTTTAATATTAATGTATACATTATTATTTACTATGTCTTTATATTATCAATATGTTTTTAATTTCAGAAATTAATATTTATTAAGTTATAATATTTTTAATTTGTTTGAAATTTATATAATTAATTTAGTTAAAAATATTTTATTAATTGTTATTCTTTTTGTACATGATTTCAATCAATGTAGCTAATAATATGAACTATACATAATTATTTACTATGTATTAATAATCTTAGCATGTTTTTTAATTTATATTATTAATATCCATTCAATTTTATTTATTAAGTTGTAATATTTTTTTTGAATCAATATAATTAATCCATTTAAATATTTTTTTATTTTATTCATGTTTTGAACTTATTTATAGTTCATGTAATTAATCATAAAAATTTATTCTTTTTAATAGTGTTTTATCTATTAAATTTTATTTATTAATATTTAATATTATTTTAATTTATATTATTTATTAAATTATAATATTTATTAAATTTTATATTTTATTAATTAATATATACTTTTTGGAACTTAATAAATTTTTAATCTTTATTAATATATATTTATTTTTTATTTTTTAATACTTTCAATACATATTCATCTTTATTTTATTATATATCATTTTTTAATTTTTTAATAGTGTGTATAATTAATAAAAGTTATCCATTTTTTTAATATTTTTGAAGTCATTTCATTTTTAATTATTCAATTTCACTCATGTTTAATATTCACATTTTTAGGATTATATATTCATCAATGATTTTAACTATTTTTTACTTCTTTTTTGTAATTTATTCATATTTAATATATTTTCATTTCATATTTTTATTTTTTATTTTAGATAATTTTTTAGTGCATTCAAAAAGGTGTTGATAAATATGTGTTTTATTATTGCGATAATATAATGCAATGAAAAAAATCTATCTTCATCATCACTAAAATTTTAGTGCTGATAAAGATTTGATTTATTAGTGGTTTTTCATACTAATAAAGATACATATATATCAACACTTATTGTTTATCTCCGATAAAACCCATATTTATAACCGCTTTTTTGGAATCACTCATAAATCTCTTTTTGTTCATATAAATTAACCCTAACAAAACCCATTTATTTCCCACTGTTTAGACTCCCCTGAAATTCGACCTCTTCGATGCCCTTTCCTCTCCAAATTATTGGACAAATTGACCCTCTTGTAACCTAAGTAATCTGATTATTTCTACTTCTATTTAGTCAAAATCACATATTCGTACCTTTATCAGGGATCAAGAGATTCATCTTGATTCTTCTCATCCTCGCTGTTTTTTTATTTCATTCACTCTCTACTCTTTCTGTATCTTTTCTGTCTATTTAATAATATGAGATACATTTTAATTAATCATACACAAGATCTTCTTTTAAAAATTTTTCTCTATGATTAAATGTAGCTTCCCAATGAATGGGGTTGTGGATGCGATATTGAATCCCTCATCTATGTAAGACCATTGACACATAGGAAAAAATCTTTCCACTTATCATGTAAGGTGGTGATTTTAAATAACAAGTAGCAAGAGTTCTTCTAGTGCATAAATGGTAGTGCGCTCCAAGTTACAGGTATCCTTCTAGTTCCCATAGATTAAAATAAAAAACTATTTTCATTTTATTCCCTTACCAGGAATAATAAAACCAATCCTTTTGATATTTTCATTTTCATGAACATATATAATACATATTTTTTAATAGATATTTCTAACCACTTGTTTAGTTAAAAAATCATTTTTTGTAAGAAGGCCACAAAAAGTGAGAATACATAATAGATTGTTTCATATAATTATTAAGTATACATTAAGTTTACTCTTGCGGTATCCTTGGAAGATATTTATGTACCAATAATTTATGTGAAGAAAAAAAATTATGATGTTAAATATTTGAAATAATAAATAAAATAACAAAAGGAGAAGATTGAGGTGTTAAAATAATAGGTTGAAATAATAAAAAATTGAAAATCTAAAAAATTAAAGAAATTTATAAAATTTCTAATACAAATATAAAAGTATAATAGAATCATCTATGTGTTGAAATAAATAGTGAAAGAAAAGATTAAGTGAAAATAAGGGCTAAGAGATGAAGTGACTATGATAATAAGAAGACATGTTTATCAAATAAGGCTCTCCACACAAGTTTTAACCATAGGAAGAGGAAATGATTCTGTTCTCTCCTGGTGCTCTCAAGGTACTCCTCATTTTGGGTTTTCTTCCCTCATTCTTATGCTTTCACTCAACGATGCCTCTACCTTCCTCTATAACATAATCTCTCATGACTGTTTATGTTTTCTCCTTATAACTATTTTCTTCTTCTCCATCCACAATTATCCTACTTTTCATCTCCATTTTCTCTCTCAATATTTCTTATGGATTCTTTGCTATGTTGGTTCCCTTTCGGTTGGACATCCCCTATCGTTTTCTGGCCCCTAACCATTGATACCACCTATCTTTTCATATGAATCTTTTTGGTAAAACCCCATATTGGTTTTTTATAAAGGTTCTCTGATGGTTTGAGATGTTCTTGGTGCCTTTTCCCAATGGCTCTTCCTCATTATACCATTCTCCTTAATCTCCTCTTACTAAACATGCCATTCTGTTGGAATAATTCTCAGGTCGGTTTGGAGGTGTTTGTGGGAGATTAGGATGGTGTTTTGGGATATGTTCGGTGTCATGGGTTTATTTCATCTAGTGTCTTCTATCCCGTCTGTTTCCTATTGAATCAGATATTTTGGTGGTGGTATGGTGCTCCATCCACATTGATGATGTTTTCTACTGGTTCGTTTCCATTATCAATGTTTATTTGAATTGGACAGATTTTATTATGGATTTTGGAGTCATTGATGAGGTTCCTTATCTCTAGTTTCTATTGTTTCAACCTGGTGGTTTATATATTCTTCTTGATGGTATGGAAAAGTGTGGTTCGTAGTCTAGTCAAAGGTCATCACTCAATGTTAATTCATACCCATTCCAAACTCTTCTGTTACCTCCTATTATTTCTTGCCAAATATGGATGGTCTGGTGTGATGGTTCTTATTGAGGTTTTGGGATTGTGCTGTTTGAACAATAGTTTTCATTTTAGTCAATGTGACCTTGAAGACAGTGTTTTTGTTGATCCTAGATGGGTGGATTTCATTTTCACCAATGATAATGCAGTCAATTCTAGTCATTGTGGTCGATGCCTAGAGATAGTGATTCTTTATGGTTAGGGAGATCCAATATTGTATTTTTAGTTCATGATGGTGATGGGGGTTTCCAGTGGACGTGCTTCTGCATGGTTGTGGCTATTTATAGTGATACTAACCAGCTTCTGTGAGGAACGTTTAGAATATGCGGATTGGGTAATAATGATGTTGACTAGGGAATCCCGGTGTATAGCTCGAGGCAGATCATATTTTGTAGTGATGATGTGTGTTGTTTTTCAATTTGAATGTGATGGAGTGTGTGGTGGTGATTTTGGTATTTTTTTTTGTTTTTTGTATGGATTAAGTTGTGTGGTTTACACTCAACCATAAAAGAAGTTTATTTATAAAATGAAAAAGAGATTTTGAGTTAAAATAAAACTATATACTACTCTTATTACAAATAAAAATTTGAAAAAATTTATAATCTTATCCCATGAAAAAGTGAAAGTAAAAGAACTAAAGGATCCTCAAGGACACTTTATAAATATTCAAAAAAGAAAATATTACATATTTAGATAAATATTTTTATATTTTTGATAAATCTAAAAGGAAAATAGAATTAATGTTAAAGAATAAATTTATGCACTATGGAGGAATAATGAGCTTCATAATTCCAAGAAGGTGCTTCTATATGAGAAATATTCTAGTTCAACACAACATGAATCGAATCATTTTATTATATAATCCTTTGTTACTTGATCAATATATATTCCAGTGAAAAATAAAAAAATTAAAAATAGGTTGAGTTATATTTTTTTTAAAACGATATTTTTTCATCAATATTATTATTTCCTCATTGAATATAATGAAAATATATTCATTTTTTGTTGTGTCCAAGGATTTTATCAATAAAAAGAAAAATTACCACTCATATAATAATTTAAAAATATGTTCCAATACATAATCTATAATTTAAGAATCTATTTTTAATTTTAAATAAATATGATATCCAATCTTATAATCAATAATATGAAGTAAATATTAATAAACCCATTAATTATAAAAACAAATTGTTAATATTTAGAAATACATATAATTATAAATTTTTGAATATTCTCTAAAATAAATTAATGGATAAGGAAAATTGATCCTTGATAGTAGTAGATCATACAGCGTGATAAAGGAATTTTTTTTGAAAGAATAAAAAAAGGATATAATTGCACGTTTTAGAAGTTTTTGATCATTAAAAATAAATAGAACTATAAATAGTAAAATATTTATAAACTAAATGTGAAAAATAATTTTTTATAATATGAATACTTGGTGAAATATCTCATAACCATGTGTCATTTGTATCATTTTCTTTCACGTGTGATGAATTTTATTATTCCTTACGACCCAATAAGAATTTTCATTATTGTTATTTGAGGCTTCATCTCAATCATGTGAAAATTTTAAATTTAAAGCATTTGTTAAAAAATAAATAGATTGTTCTTCTATTTTTCTAGTATTTTGAGAACCCCATCCCAAGACTTCAAGTTAATTGGATTTAATTTCGAGAATTTTTATAAATGTTGGCATCGTCAAAGAAATATGGGAGTTGGGTTATACTACATTCCAAGTAATGATTTTTCAATGGAATTGAGTTGATTGTATGAGGGAATTTATAAAAGATGAATCAAGATTCTTGAAATTAGATTTCAATAAGTAAGAGTACATGGATGACCCATTTATAATTACATCCAAGTTAGTATAGGTATTTTATGTTTTCTATCCTACAAACAAAAAGTGGTAAATTGTTCTGTTATAAACAAAAACCAATACGGGACATATGTCAATTAAAATGAGTATTAACCTTTATTTGGTATTCAGCAATCATTTTATGGTGGTCCCAATGTAGATAGGGTCGTATAAGTTATATGAGACAACAATGAGGTGATTTAGATACTCTATAGAAGTGTCAAATCCCATCAACCTTAAAAAAAGAGTTCAATAACCTGGTTATATTTTTTCTTCTAATATAAAATGTGTTACCTGAAATTTGTATTTGTTAAATTATACATTTACATAATCTAAATTAAATTCTCAATAACTTATGTAGACAATGACTACTGCACATGTTGAAGCTCCCAAACAAGAGGAATTGTAATTTTCTCAATATAATGATGCACCCAATGCATTGGAAAAAAATTTATCTATATATACTGGTGTTACCAATATAGAGGAACAACATATAGATGATGTTGAAGTTGAAGAAATGGTATATGGTGAGAAACCTTTCCTAGAAAAAGTATAAGCATTATATCTTAATGATGTTAAAAAAAATATTAAGTAGAGAAGTAGAGTCATCAAATTTGACATTGGATGGAATGTATGTGGCCAGACTATTTACCCCCAAAAGGCCATGTTTAGTATTTATATTGGGATAACCACTCAAATTCACATTTTGGTTGATATATATTTGTTAAAAAAATTTGTGCACATTATTAATACTCTAATTTGGAAATAGATTAGGGTATCATTAATCTACTTTCTATAATTTACAAAAAATAATAATAAAGGTTAATTTACTCTTCATTATACCTTATAGAGTGAATTTTTAATTTATTAATACAAATTAAATTTGTATTAATATTTACTCGAAAGTCCAATAGATTCTTTCTAACAATTATGATAAAGTATTATCTCAGAGATATTAAAGGTAATATAAACCCACACCCACAAAAAATGTATGCACACCTGATAAACCAAAAAACATGGAATGAATTTATTGGTCATCAAGAAGAGAAAATTTTTTAGGTATATTTTGATGGGTAATATTTTTATTGAAAATAATTTGATTAATCACATTGATTACAAATTTTTAAATTATTAAATAGAAACCATGTTTTGAAAATAAGAAGCATGCAACAAAACCAACATACCCTTACTGTAAAGCAAGGATGGAGTATGATTCACTTGAAAAAATGTTATGCGTTTTAAATCTATAATAATAATTTTATATGACCTGAAAAAATAACATAATTATGTATCTTTTTTCTTTGAATATTGATGAATCAAAATACAAACACACTTACATCCCACACCATGTTTTATGGAAAGAGGATCATGTAAATTAAAACGGGATACTAGTAGATGAAAACACAATACAAGTATGGAAAATAAGTGTAAGTATGACATAATATTATTTCTTCCTTCTTTAAATCAGTATTAAAAAACAATGATTAATTATTTTACTATATTATTTATCTAGATTAGACATAATAATCACCATTAGTTGTACCTGATGAACCACTACTATCAGTTTCGTTGAGGCGTCTGAAACAATATACCCACGTCAGAGTTGTAGGTTTTGGGGTGCCACCCCAAACATATTTTTAGAAAAGGAATTAATAGAGGGTTAAATATAAGAAAAATGATGAGATATAAGAAATAATAGATACTCTATTAATATAATTTAATTTATAGTGTGGGTTTCTAGAGAATGTTATGGGAAGTATTCAAAGAGAAGAAACAGAAAAAGAACAACCACTACATAAAGATACCCCCACCCCAACAACTTTGTGGTGATCTATTCCCCTCAAAGGTATTCCTTATAAGAGTTAATCAATATTTTCATAGATATTTTTTTTATAAAAATGTGGAAGACACTAATACCTTTCCTGTAATGATATTATATGAGGTGAAAAAGATTTTGATTTATATCTATAATCACCCACCCATAACCTTATTTTGAGGGGTACAATGTATAATATAAGAGGATATATTCTATATAACAAACAACTTCCAATAGGTCATGTGAGAGAGGGGATTCAAGTAGTTCATCATCCATGTGCTGATCTTTCTATTCCACTTGATGATCTAGATATTCATACGACCAACATTTCTATTGTATCTATCATATAATGACCATTTTATCTTTTAAAAAGACATGTATATGAGGAGGTATTCCTTTTCAATTTATTTTTTTTATGAAAACCCATTAAAAAATATTTCAAATAGACCTAAAATGATGAATGTTACTACATGTGAGGAAGGGGAAGGGGGTAAAATAAAAAGTCAAATCAAAATGATCTAAATAGTCAACCAATAAATTGAAAATGTCTTCATAACTTACCATTATGATGATAGAGAAACATTCATATTTACTAACATTATGAGTTCATACAGATAAAATTCTAATAAGTGGTGGTAAGAACAAAATTTATTTAGAAGAAAAAATGTATAGAGTGGCCATTATAGATTATATTTCTTTTAATAATGTAAACGAAATCCTGAAGCCTGAATGGATAGGAGTCTCAGTTGTAAATCTATACATGAGGTGTGTTTTTATAATTTTTGTTGTACAATATCTGATCTACTATGTTAATTATGATTATTATGATTCAAATTTTTTAGGAATATATATATCAGTACTATTTAAAGGGAAAATATCATGAACAAAAATTTGGACTCATTATTCCCCACATAACTTCTTCACAACTCTTCCAATTAAAAACAAGTATATATGAAGTAATAGTGAAAAAATAGATGTAATGTTTGAAACTAAACTTATATATGGAATATTCTTCTTAATATCTTTGATGGTAGTGTACAAATATATAATTTAATCATATCAAATATATATTCATTCCTTTCATTACATATTTATATTTGTTTTTTACAAGTATTAGTTACACATAGCAATCAATTTTGATACTATAAAGATTTATTTTCTAGATTTAATTCCTAAATATGCACCAAATAGACTACACGTGTTGATGTTTATAAATTTTTAAAACAGTACGTGAAATATTTAACTAATAAAATGTAAGTTATACATTTTATATTATGTTTTAAAGAAAATTATTTTATGACATGGTGTTATTTTAATATCATCAAAATCATTTCATGATAATTTTCTATGAACACAATAATCCTATCAAATTCTATAATTGGGTAATTATTAGGGTATGTATAATAATATTTCACAATCAAAACTTATATAATAACGAATTAATTATTTTTCTTAATATTTTCACAATGCCAGAAATAAATTAATGAAAAATATTACTATTATTACATTTAAAAATATATGAAATATATCGTATTCTATATAAAACTAGCGTCCCTGAAGATGTATTTCCGATGATAATTACAATACCATTTAAAATATTTGTTAATACTTTTTTTATTTATACTTTTACAGCACTACCAGGATTATCGACATTCCTTATATTCAAAAGAGGAAATATATATTTTTTGTAATTAAATTAGAAGAATAAATGTTGTCCAAATGTATATAGAAATCATGAATATGTTACTTCCAACTACATATATAGTTAATTTTCTCATCATTTTTTCTACTATTTTTAGTTTATTTCCATATGATTTTTATCTGATACTTATTTTAGTTAATTTCGTTATAAAAACGCACATCACACCCTTGAAACTGAGAAAATACATTTATATTATTTTGATACATTAAGATGATGATACCTCAGTAATTTGTAAAATTTTTGAATCAACTGCACACCAATCAGACACATGGTGTGATCAGTATGACTCAAAGTGTGTTTTTTATTTAAAATTGACATTTTTGTTCAAAAAAATGTTTCATAATTAAAATTAATCAAACACATGCATATTGTTTCAGTACTTTAGGAAAGAGATCCAAAATTCATTTTTGAAATATTGAGATCAGTCACACCTCAATAAGATACACGGTGTGCCCGATATGAATTAAAGTGTATGTTATATATTTAAAATTCAATTTTTTTGTTCAAAATCTATGTCCCTCACTAAAAACTAATAAAACATTATAAAATTATCTTGATACATCAAGAAAATTATTCATAAATCATTTTTGACATGTAAGAGTAAATCTCATAGAGAAATGACACATGATGTGACTGGTATGTCATAAAGTGTGTGTTTTTAATTTAAATTGATATTTTAGTAAAAAAGACACCTGGTATACTCAAAACCAATCAGACACGTTCATATTTTTTCTGATACTTTATGATAATGATCCTTATGTCATTTGTGATGTGTAGGAATCATCCGCATATCAATCTAACTCATAGAGTGATCGATATGACTCAAAGTGTGTCTTTTTTTTAAAATTGACATTTTAGTTCAAAACAAAAGTCACATACTCAAAAACCGAGGAAAAACATTTTGATTGTTTTGTAACCTTAAAATAACAATATATAATTCATTTTTGACATGTAGGAATTATAGACACCTCAATTCAATATATGGTGTGAGTGATAGGACTCGAAGTTTATGTTATCTGTTTAAAATCAACATTTTAGTTCAAAATGTGTGTCACTCACTAAAAATTGAGAACAAAACTCTTATATTTTGTTGATACTATAGAAAAAATATTCATAAGTCATTTTTGATGTGTAAGAATTAATCTCACATTAAAAAAACACATGATGTGATCAGTATGAATCAGATTGCATGTTTTTAGTTTAGATTGTCATCTTAGTAAAAAAGAAACCCGACATACTCAAAACCAAGAAAACACATTAATATTGTCTTTGTAAGTTAGTAAAATGATCCTTATTTTGTTTTAGATTCTCATCTCAATAAAATGCATGGTGTAAGCTGTATGACTCTATGTGTGTGTTTTTATTTAAAATTAATATTTTAGTTAAAAAACACTACATTCTGGAAAATGGGGAAACACCTTTAGAATATTTTTATAATTGAAGAAATTTATCCATAATTTATTTATGACATTTAAGAATTATCCACACCTCAATTTGATACATAGTGTTTTCGATATGACTCAAAGTGTATGTTATTAGTTTAAAATTGACTTTTAGAGTTTAACTCAATAAAACCTAATAGAACATGATCATATTGTCTTGATACTTTAGGAAAATTATTCTTAAGTCATTTCTATGTACATGAATCAATCTACCATAAAACCAAAACTTTGTGTGATAAATATGACTCAATGTGTGTATGTTCAGTTTAAATTGGCATTTTTGTAAAAAATACACACAATATATTAAAAACTGAGAAAAATATTCATATTATATTGATACTTATTAAAACAATACTTAAGTTATTCGTGACATGTATGAATTAGTCATACCTCAATCCGACACATAGTGTGGTTTTATTTAAAATTGATGTTTTAGTTTAAAACATGCATCATATACCCAAAACCAAGAAACCACGTTTGGAATGATTTGATACTTAAGGAAAATGATCCATAAGAAATTTTTGACATGTAGGAATCAACTTCACCTCAATCCAATACATAATGTGTTTAGTACAACTTAATTTGTAAGTCACTAAAAAGCAAGATAAGATACATGTTCTATCTTGATACATTAGGAAAACGATGCATAAGTTATTTGGGACCTATAAGAATCAGTCTCACATAAAATAGAAACATGATGTGAGCAGTATTAATCAAAGTGCACGTATTCAGTATAAATTATCATTTTTGTAAAAATACAAGTGATATACTCACAACTAAGAAAACACATTCATATTGTTGTGATACTTTAGTAAAACGATCTTTAATTCATTAGTGATGCATAAGAATTAACCACACATCACTTTGATGCACATTTTAGCTAGTATGGATCAAATTTTGTATTATTTTTTAAAATTGATATTTTAGTTCAAAACACACGTCAGATACCCAAAACCGAGCCAAAAATTTATAATTTTTATACTTTATAAAAATGATCCATATGTAATTTTTTATGGATAGGAATTAGATACACCTCAATCTGATACAAGGCGTGATGGTAAGACTCAAAGTGCATGTTATCATTTAAAATTTATACTTTAGTTCAAAACATGTGTGACTCACTAAAAATCAATCCAACAAACTCACACTATCTTTATACTTTAGGAAAATACTTCTTAATTTATTTCTAACATGAGAAAATTAATCTCATGTTAAAATAATACACAATGTGATCGGTATGACTCAAAGTGAATGCTTTTAGTTTAAATTTACATTTTATTAAAAAATAACCTCACCTACTCAAAATCAAGATAACATATTCATATTGTCTTGGTAAATTAGAACAATGATCTTTAAGTCATTTTTGTTGTGTAAGAATTATCCATAATTCAAACTAATACACAATGTGTCTGGTATGACTCTAAGTGTCTGTTTTGAGTTTAAAATTATTTGAAAACACATGTCACATAATCAAAACTAACAAAACATATACTGATTCTTTTAATATTTTCAAACAATTATTCATAAGTCATTTGTGATGTATAGGAATTTTCCACACCTTAATCTGATATACAATGTGCCAGATATCACTCGATGCATGTGTTTTTAGTTTAAAATTTACAATTTATTTAAAAACACATGTCACATACTAAAAATAGAGAAAACACATTCAAATTGTTTTGATACTTTTGGTAAATGATCTATAAGTCATTTTTGATGTATATAAATCTACCACACCTCAATATAATACACGAGGTAAACGATATGACTCAAAATATGTAATTTCAATTGAAAATAACTTTTTATTAATGTGTCATTTCAAATTTTAGAGTGGTTTATTCAATATCTAGTAGCATGATATGGTTCTTTTGAGAGGGGTTCGGCGACTAAAGATAATGGAATATAGATTTCTTTGAATGTTTGTGATAAAATCTAATTACCAATGTAATTGTACAAACCAATATGTTTGAAATGTCTATAATATAGGGTTATTCCTATATTTGATATTTAAATTTATTTTCAATTAATGTTTATAATTACTTATATAGTGTGCTATAATTTTAGTAAAACACTATAGTATCATTTCTTTTATAATTTCTAGTTTAGTGATAATAAAGGACCCCATTTATCATTGTTTTTTTAGTGATTAAAAATGAGATCTTTATCAGTTCTATTTTTTTGGAACTGATAAAAGATGTAGGATTTTAAGGGTGCCTATGATAATAACTGTTTTTTAACAATTATAAAACCATTATTGTGTGTTGATAAAGGGTGGATATAATGTAATCCCTCATAAAACCTATTTTACTCATGGCCCATAAATTTTCATTATATTTATTTATATATCCTTATGGTTGATCAATGAGTTCAAATACTTCATAAATTTTCTTGTATCCTTTGGTTTCATAGATGGAATGGATTTCCTCATCTATCACATTCCTCTATATTTCATTTGATTTGGATTCCTCTAAGAAAACTGGATTGGAATTCCTTTAGTGACAATACAAATTTACATACTCATATATTGGATTAGTTCTCTCTCATATATATATATAAGGATTTTAAGATATTTGTGATGTATATGATAATGTTATCATTTTATGTCTTCAGATATAGGATAATGTGGCGACGACATCATTGGATTTCAATTTCTAATTCCTCTATTATTACTTATTAAATGCTTTCCTCATTTTCTATATTGAGTTGCACCTCTCTAGAATCGGCATCTTGATTCTATTTTTAATACTCATTATATTCAAAGATAAAATATTTTATGAAAATAATCTTCTTGGTGATGGTATTATATATGCAATATATAATTGCTCAATATTTGTATCCCATAAGGATGCACATGGAAGGAGGGATGATCCTGTTAGGGGCATAGTGCTGCTGGGGTTTCTCTCATGCCGCCTCCATTCCGGATCAGATCTGCTTCTCCTCTCTTGCTCGGTGGTTCGAGGCAGTGGTTTATTTGTTGTGGTGGCTTTGTGTTGGCTCGATTGGTGTGCACTGGTGTCTGCCTCTTCAAGGTGGCACAATGTTGAATCTACTCCTGAGTTCCAGCCTCAGTAGTTCGAGATCAGAACCTCATCCACATATCTGGGAATTTGGAGGATTCTTCATGGATCTTCCGGATGGAGGCGGCGTGATCTATTTCATGATTGAGATTGTGATTTCTCTCGGAATTCTGGTGATGTTCTTATCTTGTTGCGAGTTTTGTCAACTGATTTCTTTTTTAGATGATTTATGGGATGAATATTGTTTTGAGCCGACACATTTTGATTTGGCGGTGAGGCTTTGACCGATGCTTTCAGATAAATCGCCTTCCACCTCTTGTAATCTTCTATGCAAGATTTTTGACTTGGAATTTTTGGATTTTAATGGATGTTTCAAGGATCTATTCTTTGATGTGTGGATTCATGGTATTGTTGTTTATGTGGATTTCATAGCTTGTTTGATATATTTCTGCATTTGGATCTTTGTTCCTGGTGATTGGAGGCATGGGACGGTGATGCTTCCCGGTGGTTGTTCTATCCATAAAGCTCTTCTGGTGGACGATCGATGGGCGGATGCTCGGTTCGAGGTGGCAGAGCATCAGGTGGATGCATGCATACAGAGTATTTGTCTGGCGATTTGGGCTTGATGATGTTTGGTTTTGAAATTTGAATTTAAAATTTTGAGCTGTTTGATGGATTATGGTTCTGCTTGGTTTAATGTCTGTAATGGGTAGCAATAACCTTTAAACCAACTTTTTGAAAATGGGAAAAAATGGTTTGCAGGCATAAGGGCACACTTCACTCCTTTTTTTGAGATTTGTTTTTTTCCTCAGAGATCCTAACATAGGTAATGGAACCAAAAAATCTAATATTTATTACACTAGTATTTTGAGTAATCCATGCTTTATGAAGGGTCTATTCTTCCAATTTTTTATTTTGGAATATATTGAATAGATACACCACACATAAATCCATTTCATCCCAGAAAGTCATGGACACTCCATTATCTTTCAACATGATTCCTTCTATATTGATAATAGTTAGATTATTTTTTCATTTAGGCTCCTCCATTGAGATGAGATGTGTAAGATAAAATCAGTTCTGAATTCCATGTTTCTTGAGTTACTCTTAAAAAAAATCAGTGGTGTACTCCCCACCTTGATCATAGCGTGATGTTTTCATATGATGGTTGCATTGATTTTCAATAAGTGCCTTGAATTATTTAAATAATTCAAACACTTATGACTTCATCTTGAGAAAGTATATCCATGTTTTTATACTATAATTATCAATAAATTTTAGAAATTACCACCTTTTTCCATTTTATTTAAGATTCAATGGACTGTACACATCAATGTGTACTAACTCTAGTGGTGTAATAGATTCCTAGTTGGCCTTTGTTGTAATTATATTTCTATGTTTTTTTTCTTAGAACACAACTTTCAAATATTTGAATTTGGTTTCTAATGATAAGAATACCATTCCCCATATTATTTATTAATAATAATCTTAATCATTAAATGTTTAAATTTATGAATCCATGTTTCTAAAGACAGTATTTATCATCAAGTATCATCATCAAACATCATGGTGTGTGAGGGTGGATTATAAGAAAAAACATGCGGTTCTTTTTTGTAGTAATTTTTTGACCCTCCTAACTTTTTCACAAACAATAACAATTCTTTATTCTTTATAATAGTTTGAAAGAATTTTACACTAATTTCCTAAGACTCAAGATGTTAGTATTTATGTTCGTTACATAGTAAACATAAGATATGAAATAATTATTTCCATATTTTTACTTGATCATAATATCTAATCTTTTAGGGACATATGTTTTTGAGATATCACCAAATGGAATCTATTATTTAACCCTACCATATAGGTTCATAAAAAAGTTCTTATGAATTTTTATACCATTTCTAGATCCAGAGTTCAGATAACACATACATTGATTTTATGTTAATTTTTTCCATCAACACATGGGGTTATCCCAAATTATCTCTTATTTCCGTGATATTTTCCCCCTTAGTGACATTTTCCAGGGGTTGCTTACTCCTACATTCATTTCTATAATTTCTATATTTGGGAAAATTATAGAATCAAACATATTTTTTAATTATCATATTTTAATAGTCAAATCCTACCATTTTCCTTATCCTCATTGTTATGGAGTATAATTTTCATATCCATGAACTCCTCAATTTGGCCTTCTTCCACCTCATCCTCCTCATCTAGGATCAAATTTTTTCCATAGAATCCTCTTCCCAGTTCTCTTTAAAATGTCCCATATGCTCCTTTATATATATTTGATAAAAAAAACCTTTGATTTAATGGCCTGAGTCACTCCATTGGTATCACTATAGTGATTTACCTTCAGTTCATGGGCTCATAGAGATCCCACAAGTTCATCTATAGAAATCATCTCCAAGTCTATCTCTTCCAGCATAATGATTGTGTAATAAAATATTGGATTTAAGAATCAAAAAATTTTCTCACAACATTGAATGTCTTCAACATTTTCTCCATTTAATAGAATTTGGTTCACCACAACCATTAAATGAGTATGATACTTCATAATGGTTTCAAAATATTTCATAAATAAGGATTTGAACTAACCTTTTTGTGACTGATGTTGTATCCACTTTACTTTGTTAGCACATTTGAATACATTTTGTATATTTTCCCATATATCCTTTAAATATTTTTTTAATGTAATTATTTAAATATTTTCTTCATCAAGTCTTTGATAGATGATGGATTTGGCCTTATATTCCTCTTTTTGTTCCACCTGAAGAGTGGCATTTTGATGTCCAGGAAGAGTAGTCTCCTTTTCTTTGGATTCTATATTTCTATATCCAACCTCCAAAATGTCTGTTAAATCTTGGGTTCCAAATAGTGCTTGAATTTATATATACTAGGTTTCATAATTTTCATTTATTATCTTTTTAATGAAATCTTGATTAGTCCCATACACCCTGTATATTTAGAAAAATGGATAGAGAAATACGTATTGATAGTCAAAAATAATATAGGGGCATTTTTTAGAAAAAATTAGAATGGTGTGGAAGAAAGGAATCATCTAAAAATGATATTTTTTATAATAATGGTCTAAAGGGTGGAATAGTGAGATATGTGGAGGGGAAAATAGTGTAAGTGGCATGATGATGAGTGAAAATAAAAATATTTTAAAAAATTAGAGAAATATAGAAGATTTAGGTGGTGGAAAAATGTGGGAGTGGTTATATTGTGGGAGAGGGAAAGATTGTTTCCTTGAAATTTAGATCAGTATAAGAGGAAAAATAAAAATTTTGTATAAGATAAAAAAACAATTCACTTCTTTTTATATAAACCAAAAAAAAGAGGTGCTGGAAAAAACAGGAAGGAAAGATGAAACTAACTATTCATCATCTTCATTATTTTTCCTACCACAACTAATGTATCTTTAAAATTTCCCTAAACCTCATAAAAAATCACCTTTAAACCATTTGATACCACTGATCTTGAGCTTTTTAGTTACAAACACAAACAGTGTTGCAAATATATAGATCACTATATGTGATCAAAGAAATATGAAATGAAAGGAAAAACCTAATTTTATTTTCTTAACCGGGAATGATATTACAATTAATAAAATAAACCCTATTTATATGGATAAAAATAACAAAAAATGATGAAAACTAAACGGAAATTAAATTCTATAAATTTTGTGTAGTTGGTTCCACCCATGCCTCCAGTTCCATGAATGTCAAGAAACTATCTTGGAAGTTGTCCAACCTCCATCACTATAGGGAAGGTTAGTTCTATCCAAAAGGAAGACCATGTTTATTTTTACAACACTGATCATGTTAAATTATTGATTATTTGTATACTATGAACTCATTTTTGTTGGTTTTGATTCTTTTTATTAGAATATGTCCACATATTTAAGATAATATCTCGATATTGTGTATTAATCCTATCATTCAATAAAAATTTTTATTACTTGATAAAAAAATATATTAATCCATTATTAACAATTTTATATTTTTCATAATCATAAAATATTCACAAGCTATTGTGATGTTGATACTGCCATTGTACTAATGTAATTATGGATTTTTATTTACCATTATCATATTATAGTTATAGAATATGAAAATATTTCAAATTTATTTCTTATTTGTTGGTTTTAAGTGACTAAAAATAGTATAATAAAGATAATTTAATTTTTTCTTATTTTTGGATAATGGGAACTAAAATGATAGTCACTAGTCTTAATTAGTTGTTGAATGTTGAGGTAATATTGACAGCCTCACACGAAATCGTTGATTACAAAAGAGAATTGATCTGATTTGGATTTCTGTTTTCTCAACTACACTTGTCTAAAAAGAGATAGTAGAGTGGAAGTGTGGGGTCTAACCCACATGGAAAGCTTGTAGGTAGAAACCTATTAGCAATAAAATTTTGGTAGGAGTCCTCACAATATCTCTTATAGTTTGGTTTTTCTAATAACTATATAGATTGGGTTTTAGCTGAGAATAAATGAAGGGTTTAAGGTTAATTTTTGGCTATAGGTAAAAGATAATCCTAAATATAGATTGGGAAAAACCTATCTATTTGGTTGAAAAGTGGTTAAAAGGTCACCAATTATATATACCTGAGATAGAATGTACTTCGTGATCTAGAGATATCCAACAACCTAAGTGTAGGACACTTAGATTATAGAAATCAATAATCACAAACTATTTTTTCTAGCTTTCTCAACTCCCACAAGGTTAATTTCTTTAAATTTCAAATCTAATGGTCAGGGTAGATGTAAAATAATAATATCAACAATATTTTTAACAAAATTACTACCCATAGGGTTACCATGTTTTTATTTATAGATCCATTAGGCTCAAACACACCCTTACTTTCAACCCTTAACCCTAAGTGGATTATTCTACCATGATAGTATTAAATGAAAGTAGGGAAACATATAGAAACATGCATCACATGACAAATAAATAACATAAAAAATAAATCCATAATTAATAAAATGGAAAATGAATTAAATACTAACTTGAGTGAATAAAATATGAAGAACGCAACGACGATTGACTTTTAAACGAAATTGGTATTGAAATTAGTAGTTGAAACAGAAACTCATGAGGAACTATTATTGAAATAGAATGTTATAACAAAGGAATTATTAAAAAATAAAACAAAGAAATAGAAACAAACTATAAATAAAATGGGAAATAAATGAAGAATAATGGAGGAAAAAATTTGGGGTATCTGACTCTTCTTGGTCTGTCAAGGTCACCGCATATATTTAGAATTCATAGGTTACACGACGTGTAGCTGGTTCATGTTGTGTAATTTATTTATGCAGTTTCTAAATTGATTATTTCAAGGTGGGTAATTGTATTTCATGCTATTTACTTTATATCCACATTTATATCTGATTATCTTGGATATCTCAAATTTCATGGCCTGCATCTTTGGAGGGATTCACAATTTGAACTTTTTCATGTAATGTACTAAGGTTAGGTCATATATTTAATTTGGATTGTAATTGAAGTTTATCATGAAGTGAAATTTGGATTAATTTTATGGACTTGGTTCATTCCTTGTAATTTATATTCACAGGTTGGACTGTGTCTTATAGGTTCTTTTCTTGAGGAGTACAAGTCATGTACTTCAGATTAATGATGTGTAATGTGCAATTTTTCTATTTTTCCATCATTCCTACATTGAGACTTTAATTCCTAATTCCTATAAAAAAACAAAACCAAATGTATTTATAGTGTCCAAGGATTAGCAGACATGGTTATTACATCATTTTATTTAAATATTCAGTATATTATAAAATTACCTTTCCAAGGACCATAATACTTTAGTATATTTGGGAGCTTAAAAAACAATATTCTACTTTGGTTAAATATCTTCAAAATCTCCCGTAAAGATTTTCCCCTTCTTTACTTTTCATAAGGAGAGCCTACTTAAAATCTTTCTTCATAACATGGGGAAATTAAACATAATAAAAGGTGATCTCAAATGCTATATAAGGGTAAATAATGAAGATATGTAATCATGAAATTAGAATAAGTGTATAAGAACTTAAGCATAACATTGGTAAATCATATCCTCTATATCGAAGATCATATTCACGAGTCATGGCCTAGATATTTGTAGTTCATAATACATGAATAATAAGTAATCAAGAGAATAATATATTATATCATAACATAGTAATAATGCACATAATTTGTAAAATACACATTATCATATAAAATCTTATTTTAAGTCTACCTACCAAGACCTTCATAACATGTAAGAATTGTGATAATCACCCATGTACCTGCTTCGGACATGGGAGGACATCCGATGTACCCTCTTATTTTGGGAGTAGGATTCCCTCTTGTGTAGCCTCTTTTTGTGGGCTTGGGATTCCCATCTATGTACCCTCTTATTGTGAGCTTGGTATGCCCACCCGTGAACTCTCACAAACGGGATTGGGATGCCCACCACTCTAACCTCTTGTTGTGGGATTGGGATGAACACTATGTACCCAATTTTCTTCATATTAGGATACCCACCAGTGTACCCTCTTATTGTGGGATTGAGATTACCTCCCATGTACCTTCTTATTTTGGGGTTGGGATTCTTATCTGTGTACCTTTTGATATCATAGAACATTTATCATTACCCAATTCATTAGAGGGAGATATAGGTCCCACCCATTATATAATAAAAACTATCTTTATTTTTTACACAAGATCATAAACAAATAAAAACAGAATAACCCATGAAAGGAAATGGGTATCATAAAAATTTCATCATATCATATCTTGTGAAAAATATATGATTTTCATAACCATTTCATCATAACATAACCCATGAAATGAAGTGGGTTTTATAAGAATTTTATCATGTTATAACCAATTTAAGAGAAACAAGTTCATAAAAAACTTATAATAATAAAAATAAACCATTCAAACAATGAATAAGAAAAATTTACTTGGTTCCTATCCTTAGTAAAGCATAAACTATATCAACTGATGTCATCTTATATGAAGAGGAATTTTCAATTATCACTTAGATCATTTATTAAAGAAAATAACATTTCTCTAAAAATAACTTTTTAAAAAATAATATATTTTCAAAATACCTTTTTCTGAAAATAATTTTGTGAACTTATAAAGTAATATTTAGAAATCGTTTGAAACATCTCTTGAGGAAAATATCCTTTCATATTTAAAAAACTCTCTTTATAACATAAATCATTTTGAAAAACATTTTATTTAAAAACAAAATTAAAAAGAAAAAATTCCACAATATTTGGAAAAAAAATCTTTAAAAATAATTTTGTAAACTTTTAAATTATTCTTCAAATAAATTACAATAATTATTTAGAATAAATCTATACATTCCAAACATTTCTTTTGTACCGTAAAGAATTTAGAAAAGTGTCGTTATCAGAAAATGAAAATAAGATTCCTTTTAAAACCATTTTTAAGAATGAAAAACATGGTTAAAAATTTCTTTTAAAAATAATGTGATAATATTATAACATATTTGAAAACATTTTTATAAAACATGGTTTTTAATGAAAAATGATTTCCAATCGAAGAGATAAATAATGCCAGTTTTCTTAAATTTTTTCTTATTTATCTTAAGTACCAAAGAGTGGAGGAATTGTACCATTACTTGAAGATATCATGACTAATAATAGGAGAAGTAAATTCATTATAATTATTTTTATATGCATCATAATATTTCATTTATGGAAGCATAATCATAAACAATCCCGATTAACGATGAGATTGTAGCAATAAACTCTTACCACTTTGGTAACTTTGAATCATAATAACCATAAAATAATGACATTAAATTAAACATAAAATATCATGAAAACAATTATATTCATTATATAACATGTATAAGGTTCATTATATACACCTTGTAAAATAATATAGGTGCACAACATAACATGTGTCTCGAAGAAGGAAAATTGAGACAAAATCCCCTAACCGATTTGGTAACATTTTAAATGTAAACCCCGTGAAAAAGAGATCCTAAAATGGATATGTAAATAAAAATAATTATCATTATAGTAATCATAAAGTAAATACATGGGTATTATACACTCCACATAAACCAAATAGGTTGTGAACATGGCTTGTGTATCATGGAAAATAAAATTGAGATAGAAATCCCTTAATACTTGAGTAACTTTTGAATCATGATCCCCATGATAGAATAACATGAATTTAGAATTTTAATTTAATTAAATAAATAATTTTTTTGATATATCCTTCCATAAGGTATTATATAATCCACAAAATATAAGTGAGTGATGAATATGGAATAAGTCGCACAGAAATAAAAGCGAGACAAGAAATCCACTTACCTTAATTCAAAACTTTCTACAAACACACTCATACATACTCTATAATAAATATAATATTATTATACATCTACTAAATAAACAAATTAGTATATATAATACCATATATTATTTTATTATGACTTTTTATTACCCAATTGTTAATAATTTCATGTAAATTTTATGTTTTGGGTAATTTCCTTGTTGTTTTTCGTATATGTTTTGACTTGCATTTTTTGTACTTTTTATTTGATCATGATTTCCTCAATTAGAGAATTTGAAAAATGATATAAATATAATACATATTTATTATATATTTATTTATATTAATCTCTAAATTATATAAATATTAAATAAAATACATTTTTCATGGAAATGGTAGGCAGTACATACACGTGAACACCATTTTTATTTTATTATCATATTTTGAAAGAAAGAAAAGTTAACGATATATATGTATATGTAACTTATACTTATAGTATAATTATTATTTAATATATATATATATATCCAATATTTTTATCAAACTCATCCTTGATATATTCCATGTAAAGAGTGAATGAGTCACTTATTTTTGAGGAGGTGGTAGTCCACACATCCACAAACGATGTAATCGCATTCCCAAAAAATGGAAATAATGAAGGTATGTGTTATATAATAATAAATAATCCAAAATAAATTATTAATATCACATATATCATATAAAAATAGAAATTACATCATTATTTTCGACCTTGAGCGATGCTAATGGGTGAATGAATGACATCGATTCCCGAGGAGGTAGTCTGCTGAACACACGAATGAGGATTGTGTATCCCATTTGATTGAAGTGTGTGTAATGGTAGTGTATGACCTTAATATAACAACATATCAGTATATTTAGGATAATTATGTTATTATATAATAATTTTTTAATAATAATTTAAGGGTTTTTATAAGAAAACAAAAAAAAATGCATATTGATAAACTTTACCTCTTTTTAGAGTAACTCCTTTTGGTTTTCACCTGAGGGAGTCCTTGTTTTGGTTTATTCCGAAATTTATTACTATATTATGAGATTATAGATTTTGGGAGTTTATTTGGGAATTTTTTTATTATAAAAAAGGATCGATAGGTGTGAAGAGAGGGGGATAGGTGGTGTCCTTTTATAAGGGAGGTGAGTGACAAACTTATATTTACCAAAAAGGTAAACACTATTGGGAGGTCCTCCATACATAATGTGCCTAAAATAAAAAAAAACTTTAATATAAAATAGTGTATATGGTATTAATATATCAATAAAATTGGGTTTGAAGAAGTTTCTAGGTCATTTTATCCCTTAACATTAATGTTTAATCACCAAGTATACTCGTTTTTACCTTAATCACTGTAATTAATTTTAATTGAATTCACAAATATTTTTGGACATGTACTAAGATGATATTATTATAAATTATAAATTATTACAATTAAAAATATGTAATTTATTTTTCCAAATTCAAATCACATAAGTGGATGAATTTAATTTAAAATTAATCCGGTAAATGGGACAAAATAAGAGGTTTTTAAAGAAAACACTTGAATGTTTGAAATGTTTTTATATCCAATTTCAATGTGAAATTGATTAAAATTACATAAATTATAATTTTTTATGTATAATTAAACTAATTATACTTTAAAAACAATTTAAAATATAATTTAACTATATACATAAATTAGAAGAAAATACAATTTTCAATTAAAATTCAGTGTTTTTCCCTATTCATCAAAAATTAAATTACTCAGAAAAATAAAAAAATCACCCAAAGTTATTTTTTAGGTTTATAATTCAAAAATAAACTTTATTTTTTCAAATATAATTTTTTAAATTTTCAAAAATTATATTTCATATAGGTTCTCCATTAAAAGGCGGTAAAATTACCTTTTAGAAAAATACATCTCCTTATATACAAAATTGGATTTATATATATCTATTGTCTTGAAAACATATAATATAAATGTTACATATTTAATTTAATATAATATATATATACATTTATATATTTAAATAAATAATTCATAAAAAGTGGGTTTAATTTATTGAGAAAAACGTGTTTGTACTTAGAAAAATAGTTTTTGAGAAAAGAAACTTTTTTTATTTTCAAATAGTTATTACTCTCATTTATAATTAATTGGTAATGAAATAATTTATTGTGTAAATAATATTTTCATAATTTAGTTAATCATATTCATATCCTCCTCTATGATGACTTGGTGAAAACCATCATAATAATATGAATAGTTTATTGTATTTTTTAAAACTCAGTCTTACTTGTAACACACACTATCGACGGAAATCAGAATTTTGTGTAACAGAATACAAACATAGTTTTATGTGTACTTGAAGATAATATAAGTGGTTCGTATAAATAAAATATAACTTTTTTGTATCATTAAATTCAATCCATCAATGAAATTTAATTTATTCAAATAAAATTAATTCATAAAAACTTGTGGTGTTACATTCTACACCCTTAAAATGAATTTTTCTCTTAGAATTCATCTGGGTCACAAAAGGTTTAACACTTAAAATTTCATTACATATAAACCCACATCACTAAAATGAATAATAAAAATTCATTAAAAAATTAAAATTTATAAACATAATGGGTTCCAAAGGTAACCCATAACTAGGTTTCCACATAGGAGAACATAGTTAAGAGGTAAAGATTGGACATAGAAGAAAAGAATAAATAATCATAGAGAGTGATAGAGATCACTTATAACAAGAATGTGGGTGATCCATAGAGATTTAATTTCCACAATACAATAAACCATATAAACTCGAACAAGGATATTTATATCATAAAAAATTATGATAACAGGACACCGTTTATTTCAAGACCCTTTTTTCTATAGTCAAATAATTTTTCACAAGAAAATATACTTAATCAATTTCATTCCATTTCATAAGAACAATCTCACCCTATATTTTCACCTTGAGCAATTTCCACTTCATCTATTACTCTAAGAAATGAAGGTTAATTTTTCTTCCCTAAAGCGCTAATAAATCATAAGATCCATAAAAAGAATTATAATTCATTCCATATATCTCTAGTTAACATCACATAAAAATGTTTAGAACATGTTATCCAATATTCATAAATCCTATTATGGATAGATAATACTTCAATATCTAAAACCTCAACTGATGTTTTTCTTAAACCATTCCACAAGTGTTTAACTTTATAACCCTTTCAAAAGAAGAAAATGTAAGAATTTAGAAATAAGGTCACTAAATTTATCAAAATTAGCTTAACATTGATCCCCCATATATTATAAAGTATTTATTGGGTGTCACATACCAAGCATGTGGATTCCGTCAACATGTATTCTCTTAAAACATGGTAATAACATGAATTATCAAAATACCTTTTTGAAAACATTCATTATTCTTCATTCCTTTTATAAAACAAAGATAATTTGATCTATTCATTAAATCTAAAAATGATGTAAACTGAATCAATGTCAACATAAAATACTCTTTAAAAAAAATCCTTCATCAGTTCTTTGGCAATCAATATAATCCAATTTTATTTATCTATATCAATTATATATTTATCTAATATAAACAAAATTTTCTCAGTATGTAGAAAACATTAAGGGTTACCTTAACTTGATCAAAATATCACCTTTTCATTAAATCACTTTTCTTGGTCATCAGTACCATTCAATATATTTTTAAAAATCACTAATGAAAAAAATATATTTAATGATTCATATAACATAATTATTGAATTCCAATATATACACACTTAAATCATCCCAATTATTTTTAAACCCATTAACTATGCTTCATATTATCATTCATTAATATGCCTTTAGAAAAATATGAAATATGAATCATTTATTATAATTCATAAAACTCTTCATATAAAAAATACTATTATAATAAAACTTACATTTCATATGTCGATCATAGTCTCTTCATCTCCAGAAAAAATCATTACTCTTATAAAATTTATGATTTAATTTATGGGATTTCCTCTTAAGAAATAAATTTTCATACTGCCTATACTTTACACACACAAAAAAATTAATTTTTGATAATACCTTAGATATCCAATGTTTATATCCATTTAATTAAATGAAATTTTTATTTTTCATTAGAAATTACTTACTCTATGTCCCTATTCACAACACATAAGGAATATTATCATTCATATGAGACATTCCATTTAGTGATTCTTACTATATTTTTGACATATAAAAAACCAAATCATCATTACTCCATGGTTATCATCACCCAATATCTTGGAGAACTATTTACTTACCTTATTTGGTGACTCTGAGGGTTTGTTAAAGTACATATTGTTAACAATGTTCCATGTTAACTCATTAGGAATAACAAAAAAAATCCTTTACTCCAATCATCATATTATTTGTATTTTCAAAACAAAATTACCCGTCACATTAAACTATAACCAAGTTTCTTATAGTTATTTTGATTGTCTAAGACCAGAAATACTAGTGCGATCAACACTTATGAGATTGGAAAATCTCAAAATCATGTAGAATCGCTTATAGGATGTCTAAATCATGAAACTCATTTCCTTAATATTTCAAAACTTATGTTTTTCCTAGTATATTCATGGTAATATTCTATTTAAATCATTTATGATGATTTTAAAGATTTTTTTGACCTTTTAAATCATATCTCCAAGGATTTTCAAACCTAGTGTGCAGTAAGGCCCATTTTTGTTCACCAGTTCCCGAATGAGTCCATATCAATATAATGATTTCGGTGTTGTTACCATGAGGTACTTGTATACTAGAGAAACATCCCCTTGTTTTATCCATATAGAGATGCATTGCTACGAAACCACTCTCTAAATCCTTTACAAAAATTCTAGGACAATTTTGTATCCTTTAACTCATCCTTATAATTATCCTTAGAGAAATCCCTAAAAACATCATTAGAAATATACCTAGGGATCTAACTAAAGATTTCTAATCCTAGTTTCCAATGGTTTACGGAACCTTTACTTTGATACCAGATATAGAAACTTGGGATTTACATACACGGATAATAAATTATTTTATATGAATATTCATCATATTAAAAATGTACATGTATGAGGACCTAAATGGTTTAGTGTCTTTAGAAACATGGAAAACAATATTCTAAATTGGTGAAAGATCATTAAAATATATCATAAATTTCTTAACTTTAAATACAATTCACAAGCATACCCAACTTAAAACCTTTCTTGATAACTTGGGGAAAATAAACTTAATTAAGGGTGAGCTCAAATGCATAGTAAGGGTGAAGAAGTAAGATACATTAGAATAAAATAAGAATAAGGGTATGAGAATATGAGAATAAAATTGGAATATCATACCCTTTATATCGAAGATCATACATATGAGTCATGGTATTGAGATTGGAAGTTCATAATACATGAATCCCAATGGAATCAAGAGAATAATCCCTGAGAGAATAACATAGAAACAAGACATAAAATTTTTGTCATACAACTAAGAATAGAAACTTTTATTTCAAAGCTACCTACCAAGACATTCATAACTTTTTAGGGTTAGGATAATCACCCATATACCTACTTAGGACTTGGTATGATCTCTCGTATACCCTATTTGTTCTAGGATTGCAATTCCCTTCCCTGTACCATCTTGTTGTAGGCTTGGAATTCCCTCCCATGTACCCTCTAATTTAAGAATTGGGATACCCACATGTGTACCCTCTTGTTGTAGGATTGGGATTCTCACTCTTATACCCTCTTGTTTTGGGCTTAGTATTCCCACTTTTATACCCTCTTATTTCAGGATTAAGATACCTGCCTATGTACCTTCTTGTTTTGGGCTTTGGATTTCATCCCATGTACCCTCTTCTTCCAATATTGGGATGCCCACCCACATAACCCTTGAGCTCATAGAACATTTATCATTACCCAATACATTGGAGAGAGATGTAGGTCCCACACATTACATAATTAAAATCATATTTATATTTTACAAAAGATCATAAAAATTCATCATATCATAACCAATGAAATTAAATGGTTTTCATAAACAATTCATCATATCATATCCTATATGAAAAGAAAATGTTTTATAATCATTTCATCATAACACAACCCATGAAAATTAGTGGGTTTTATAATCATTTTAACACGGTATAATCCATGTAAGAGAAATAGATTAATAAAAAACTTTTCATTATAAACATAAATCATTCAAATAAAAAATAATAATGATGTCCTTGGATCATATCCCTGGTAAAGCATAAACTATATCAAATTATGTCATCTTAGATCGAGAAGGATTTTAAAATATTACTTAGAGAATTTATTAAGGGAAAAAACCTTCTTTGAAAATTACTTTTTAAAACTAAAAAAATAGAATTATTTTCCTCTAAATAGCTTTTAAAACTTATAAAATTATATTTAAAAATAATTTAAAACATTTTTGAGGAAAATACCATTTTTGATTTGAAACAATAATTTAGAACATAAAATATGTTTAAAATATGTTTCTTTGAAACCCACTTTAAAAACAAAGAATTCACATAATATTATGGAAAAATATCTTTAAAAATAATATTGTAAACTTTCAAAGTAATATTTATATAAATTTCATTCATTATGTTGGATAAATATATACAATCCAAACACTCCTTTTGCATTGTAAATAGTTTAGAAAAAGTGCCTTGATCAGAAAATGAGAAGAACATTCCTTTTAAAAACATTTTTAAATAGGTAAAACATGGGTAAAAATATCTTTTAAAAACCATTGTATAATATTATAACATATATGAAAACATTTATCAAAAACATTATTCTGAAAGAAAACATATTTCTGACTAAAGAGATAAATAAAGTCATATTTTCTTAAAAATATTTTTCTAATTTTATTAAGTACCAAAGAGGGGAAGAACAACAACATTACTTTATGATATCATTAATAACTAGAGGATAAGAAAATTAATGAGAATTCTTGATATATGGATCATAATATTTCACTAATTAAAGCATAATCATAAATAAACCTGATTAAATGATGATATTGTAACAATGAACTCTTACCACTTTGTTAAATTTAATCATAATACCAATGTAAGAATAAAATTACATTAGCTTAAAATATGATAAAAATAATTATATTTCCTATGTAACATTTTAATGGGGAATTATATAAACCTCTTAAAAAATATAGTTTCACAACATAACATGTGTCTTAGATAAATAAAATTGAGTAAAAAATCCCTCACTGATTTGGTAATGTCTGAAACGCAAACACCAAGAAAGAAAGACCCTAAAATGGATATGTAAATCCTGATATTTCATAGTATAATAATTATAAAATAAATCCATGGGAAGTATACACACCACATACATGAAATAGGTGGTTCACATGTCATGTGTCTCATGGAAAATAAAATTGAGATGGAAATCCCTTACTACTTGAGTAAATTTTGAATCATGATCCCCATGAAAGAATAAAATCAATTGAAACTTTGAATATCATGAAATAAAGAACATTTTTTATTTAATATTTCATAGGTATTTACATACACCACAAAAAATAAATGATTGGTGAATATGACATAAGTCTAACAGAAATAAAAGTGAGATTAGAAATCTCCTTACCTCAAGTCTTGACATTATTCATACACATTGAAACCTCATGTGTAATAAATATAAATTTATATATATATAATAACTATATTCTTATATATAATACCATATATGATTATATTATGACTTTATACTACCTTTTTATTAACAATTCCTTATTAAAGTTACGTTTCAGGTAATATCTACTTTGTTTTTTGTATACATGTTGACTTGTTATTTTTGGTCCTTTTTATTTGATCATGGTTTCGAAATTTAAAAAATGTATAAAATGATATAAATATAATATATATTCCATTATAATTATTTATAATAATCTATAAAATATAGAAATAGGAAATGAAATATGCCATTCATGGAGACGGTAGGCCGTACATACCCATGAACGTTGTTTCCATTTTCTTATCATATTTTTTAAGAAAAAAAATAAAAATAATATATATATACATATATTATTCAAAATATAATTATTATTTCATATATATATATATATCTAATATTTTTATTAAACCCATATTTCATATTTTCAATGTAAGGCGTGAATGAATCACATCTCTTTGAGAAGGTGGTAGTCCACACGCCCACAAATGATATTTTTGTATTCCTAGAAATTTGAAAGAATGCATGTATGTGATATATAATAATTATAGAAGAAAAAATAAATCCATAATATCATATATATAATATAATAATGTAATTACATCATTATTCTCAACCTTGAGCGGTGGGAATGTAATAATGGATGATAGTGGTTTGCGAGGTAGTAGTCTGCTATACTCACGAACGAAGATTGCGTATCCCAATTGATGTAAGTGTATGAAGGTATAGGTAATAACCTTAATATAAAAACATATATTTATATTTATTATATTTATTATGTTATATAATATTTATATAATAATAACTTAATGATGTGGAGTAGGAAACAAAAAAAATGTGTGTTGATGAACGTTACCTCTTCTACGGTGGGTTTACACCGAAGGGATTCCCTAGTTGTATTTTTTCCAAAATTGAGGATTCCAGGTTGAGAAAAATGAATTTGTGAGTTTTTTATTTTAGTTTTTTACGAGATAAAATTTTTAATAGGTGTCGAGAGATGGGTATATTTGGTGACCTTCTATATCGGAGGTGACTGGAAAACATATAAATACCAAAAAGGTAAACACTATTGGGAGGCATCACTTATATAATGTGCTTCTAATAATGAATAATTTTAGAGGAAATAGGTTTTATGGTCTAAATATGGCTAGAAAACGGGATTTGTAAAATTTTCTAGTTCATTTTCTCCCTTATGTTTAAAGTTTCACCACCAAGTAAACTCATTTTAACCTTAATTGCCCTATTTAATTTTAATTTACTTCACAAATACTTTTGGTGAGAAACTAATTTGACCTTAATAGAAGTTATAAATATTTCTAATTATAAAAATGGAATAATTTGTTTCAAATTCCAATCACATAATTGGCTTATTTTATTTTAAAATTAACCCTGTAGACGGGATGAAACAACAAAGTTTTGAAGTAAAAATTTCAAATGTTTGAAATTTTTTTATTTCCAATTTCAATGTTAAGTTGATTAAAATTACCTAAATTGGATTTATTGATTTATAATTGACTTAATTTTACTTTAAAAACAATTTAAAATACAATTTACCTATATACATAAATTAGACAAAAATGCAGTTTTCAATTAAAATTCAGTGTTTTTTATTATTCATCAAAAAAATAAAACTACTCTGAGAAATAAAAAAAAATCACCCAAAGATAATTTTTATGTACCTATTTAAAAAATATTGTTTATTTTCAAATATAATTTATAAAAGTGTCAAAAATTATATTTAGAATATGTTATCCTTTTAAAGGAAGTAACATTACCTTTTAGAAAAATACATCTCTTTATACATAAGATTGGATTTATTCATATATATTATTTAGAAAAAACATAAGATGAATGTTAAATAGTTTATTGAATATTATATATATATATATATTATAATAATTCAGAAAAATTGGTTTGTTTAATTTATTAAGATGAAACGTGTTTGTACATAGAAAAACATTTTTTCAGAAAAAAAAATATTTATTTTAAAATAGTTTTTACTCTAATTTATAATTAATTAATGACCAAAGAAATAATTATTTAAATCATATTTTAATTATTTATTTAATTCTATTCATAACCTCCATTCTAATGTCTAGGTGAAAAATATCATAAAAATATTAATAGTATACTGTAGTTCGGTAAAACATGATCTTGCGTGTAATAAAAACTATCAAAGAAACTTAGCATTATGTGTTAAAAAAGATAAAAATATTTTATCTTGTACCTTAAGATAATATATGTGTCTCATGAAATAAAGAATAATTTTGTGAATTGTGTAATGCAATCCATTATTGAAATTTAACTTATTAGAAAAAAAATTAATTTATAAAAACTAAGGGAGTTACAGTATTTTTGAATACTACATATTTAATAATTAATTAAATTTATTCAAAGATGTATATAAATTAGGCTTATCAAATTCTACCACACTTGAAAATTTATTTTCCTCATGAAAAATGTATCTCAATAGGGATTCCAAATCAAACAATTTTTAAGCAGGAAAATTCATTACAACCAGGAAAATAAAACTAAGTGTAAAAAAAAAATTCATCCAGAATAAATACTATAAGGAAAATAATTCATTCATTATAATTAAGTTATTTATTTAGGTTATTTCTTCCTTAGTTATAATTTCATAACTGTTCCTAAGATGTTATACCCATATTTTAATATACCTCGCAGTTAATTTTCTCTAATCACTCAAGGTAAAATGTAATTGGAGTTATTCTCATATCTCAAATACAAGTTCTTAACTATAGTATTACATTGGTTCTAAAATCTCCAATTCATAAAAAAATACAAAATAAATCATGAGAGCTTATGAAATAAGGTTTAAATGTATCTGATATCGGGGAAGGTAGGAAGATAATAAAAATAACGCTTAAAATGGAGGGGAATATCAATAATACAATTCATGATAAAAAATAAAATTGTAATGAAGTTAATCCTCCAAGACATAAATCATGTATTGACACTCCATACAGCTCAAAACAGGTCTGTGAATATTTCAATATAGCATAAAAGTGATCCACATTCGATTTTTTTATTTTATTAATTTTTTAGAAGTCATTTAAATGATATATCTCACACCCATCACCTAACCACATATGATCCATCACAAGATTCATTAGTCTGGTAATGGTGATTTTTTAATTTCTTAATACACAAACCATATATATATATATATTATTTTTTTCAAAAGGTATAGAATATACATAGAAAATTTTGAAGGTAATCACAAACCATGTCATACCAATCTTGTGAAAATGCCACCATATGTCTCCTCAGTAATGAATATCTCTTTTATGGTAGATATGAAAAATCCCCAACACTCATTACAAAGAAAATCATGAACAGTACCAAGGGTATGGTAGGAAGATATAATAACATGAAATGGTTCCAATCTAACAAGGTTATTCATGGATATTATGTAATAAAAATGGAAATATGTATAGCTGGTTTTCAGGATAACTAGATCAACAATAATTTCCTCAATAATTTTAATAATGTATTTTTTAAATAATAGCCTTGATATGATCTCTATGAACGTTTTGATATCTTACATTCCCCAAGGATCTCTTAATAAATATGATCATAAAATAATATGATAGTGTAGGTCTAGAATCCTATCAGGAATGGGATTATAAAAAGTAAATGGTAATCACTCAAGAAAATTATCCAATAATAAGTTAATTACAATCAATTTTAATAATCTATAATTAGAATTAAATTAATCTACATATAAATCATACTAAAACTTATAAATAGGAATAAATATTGGATTTAAAAAATTTCCAAACACTTTTTATTTTATTTAAATGGGTGAACTGATATTTCAAGTTAAAGCATGATTTTATTGAAAAATGTCTCATAAAATAATGAAAATAAGAAATAAACTAAGTGTATAGCCAATAAATCACTATAAAGACCCCCCACATCAAAAATGATAAAGCTTATGCACTTTTTGGAAAATTGATGTGGTAGAGATAGAAATATAAGAATAGATAGAAATAAAATAGAAATTTATGAATTTTAATGAAGGGAATCAAGTGATCCCTATAATGAAAGTCATGGCATGGGGAAACTTGTTAGACAGTGATGGGAAATTGGGATACCTAAACAAATTGATAAAAAAAATACCCAAACTAGATAAACCAGTAGTACATTGGGTTTAAAAAATACGAAAATAGAAAATGGGTGTGTGAACATAGTCAAAAGTATGAGAATGCAGCTCAGATAAATGCCTGATAGGATTACAATAATGTTCTAGATTACTAATGAACAAATAATTCTAGAATAGAAAAAATTGAGGTCTTAAGCACATAATGAAAATATGAAAAATAAAAAATATGGGTTTCTTCCCTTAAAGTTATATGAACAAAATAATCATCCAAACTTATGGGGAAAAGATTTGTTGGTGTCGTCTATCAGATCATATGTCCTATGACTACTATTAGAACTAGTGGTGGTATCATCTAGCTCACGGGGGTTCTTGGTGGTATTAACCACCTCAGATATGGGACGCCCAAAATGATCATGTGGTAGTAGTAAATTATATACATATTGTGGATGTGGATCCTAATGAGTATGGATTAGGAGTTGGAGATCCTAAATATATCTCTGTATTTTATCTATGTGATGATAAATCTTATGTGGGAGGTAGGATGGTGGAATGAAAAAATAATCAAGGACCATAGAGGATTCATCAAATCTATACATGGATAAATTTATTAAGAAGTAAAATGAAATTAAAAAAGTAAGTGGTGAAGTAAAAATTGTATCATATCCATATATATTATAAATGATACATCATTGAATTAGAAATACAATGTAAATAAAAAAATATGTATCCATAATAACATATAATCAGGGAGGTGACATAGAAAAAACTAACCAATTTAGACAATTCTACCATTATCCACATCAGTAGTCCCCTCCCAGACTGTGGGGCCCTATCAATATAAGCAATAGAGGTGGAGGTAAGGATATCAACTTATATAAGAGGTGTTGTGGTTCTGAAAGTAGGATCAATCATGATATGATTTTTTGATGTGTTGATTTGTATTGGGGCCATGCTTATACCATATAGATAAACAAGAGGAAACTCAGAGGTAGAAGGAAGGGTGATTTCCTTGACTCTTCATGACTACTCTGCTATAAAATCCTAATGGGTGGTAGGTTCTGTAATCTCTGGAGGTAGACCATACTAGACTTGAGGGGTTGTGGAAATGGAGGTAGAAGAGGGGTCCATAGTGGGTGGTGTATGGGAATATGTAGGGGATGGTGGTGGGGTGAGGGTGGTGAAATGATATGGATTAGTGAAAAAGATGCTAATGTGATGGGAAATCTATCTCGGGTTATCTTGTTGACACCATATAATATACCAAACATTCAATGGGAAGGGTGGTGTGGGTGTAGAAGTGGAAGGGGTAATGATACGATGGTTGTAATAGGGAAGTGGAATTAGATGGAGAAGGATGCCAAATTGTGGTATATAGAGCGATGGTGGGAGTAGGGGTAGATGTTGACTCGGCAGGGTAAACAGCTAGGGTAAGCTGATCTAGATCCTCAATATGATCATCATAGTACTATAGGGCACACAAGTAGTTCCCATTGAACTTCCAAAACAACCTCATTTTGTTAATAATGAGGAGTTTGATATAATCCACATATCCCAAGAAATTGAGGTTCTGAGTGGTAAAAAATGTGTTGAGATGTCAGGATAAATGTTTGATAAAGTTCGCCCCATAAGAGTACCATGGGCCTACCATACTTGGGTCTATTCTTAAAATGTAAACTGATAGGCCATGTTGGCGGAAGGGCCTCCCGGGGATGAGTCTAGGATGAGAACCTCAATTTGGATAATTCAACCATGAAAATATCCTCTCACAAGCCAGGCCTGAGCTCGATCCTGATGGAGAACCCATAGTGTGACACCCCATAGTTGGGTTCTATTCATCGTATGAGGTCCATGTAAGCTTTTTGGATCCCAAGTAATCAATTCATAGATCCTAGCCAAACCCCCTTGGTCAGGTCCAACCGAATGGAAGAGCAGTCTAGGGAAGAAATGAAATACTTGGTGTATATACTGAGTCCAATTCCAAAATAACCTATAGTGACCTCCCAAGGCCAGCCCTAGGTGAAAGGTGAAAGGTTACATGTGAAATGTCAAGATCTAACATCGATAAGAAATTGAGGAAGATCTCTTAATAGGTCTCCTCATTGACCAAAATTATAGTGGGGAGGTGAATCAGACCACAAGATCAAGAACCTCTTTGTTCATGTGGATATTATTGAGAAAGGACAGGTCAATGATCTTGTTAGAACTCATCAGATTGGTCTGTATATAGACCAATAGAAATTAATTCTCAGGGGAATAAAATGATATACGTGGGAGTAAGTGTGGGAAAATGGAAACACCAAGGGAATTTATTTATGAAGAATTAGACTCATTGGACCTGGATGGAGGGGCCTAATCAGACATAGATAGTGAAAGAGTGGGATTTTCAGGTGGTGGCAGTGGTGAAATATCAAGTCGCTTGGGTGGTAGGGGATAACAATCCTAGGCCACATGTTTCATAGTATTGGTTTGTGACATCACATAAAGAAGCAGGGAACAAGGTAAATGGATTTACTAGAGTGTTGAGAGGGGGAGAAAGAAGAAGAGTAAGGGGGAGGGAGGCAAGCAGTCATGTGCGAATATGAGGGGAGGAGGAGTCTAGCAGTCGAAGAAGGCATTGATTGAGAGTGGAGGAGAGGGGATTGGTCAGGTATGACCCTAGGGTTCATGGATTTTAAATACATCCTATTATTTTTACATCGTGTAAACAATACATGATGTGTAAAACACTATTTTTATTTTTTAAGCATGAAATTTTCATGTCATGTATTTTTTAAAATGATTTCAATTTGATTTTTTTAACTTTTAAATTTTAAATTCTATTTTTTAAAATAAACCTATAATCCATTTCCAACATTATTGAGCTTCCCTAATTTTCAAAATACCTAATCTAAACTATCATGGGTTTCCTCCCAGTTAGTGCTCTGTTTAGTTTTGAGAACTAGAAATGATTTCGTACAAATGAATATAAAAGTAAGGACACTCCCCTCATGGAATTTTTCATGATAAAAGAGGGTGTGAATAATGAGATGGCATCCCTCATTAGTGGTTTAGTTTGATTCACATCCTTATCAGCAATGTATTTATTTTTCATTTGGCGATAGGTTATTTCTTCCACCCTTAATGGTTATATGATCTTCTTTCTTATTAGTAAGAAAGATGGCATGGAAATATAATGAATCACCACTTTTTAGAGTGGATTTTACTAAATAAAAAACAACCTATTCCTCATGGAATATAAATATGAACCTTCATTGGATTAAATTGATCAATATCTTACCTCTGTTGACAAATGGTATTCCAAAAATGATGCAGACATCTCTTTATTATTCCATATCCAGGAAAAAAATTGGAGGGAAAATGAATTTACTAACATTAACTAAGAAATCATTGAGAATCCCTCAAGGTTTCTTGATTGAGTGTTCATATATTTGAAGTTATACTCTCATTGGTTTCAATTAACCATGAATTTTTTTAAAAAACACTCATAGGAAAGAGATTGATACTTGTACTGAGATTGTGCAATGCTATTTCAAAATTACATGACCATATTGTTTATGAAATTGAGAAACGTAAAATGTCTCACATCTTTAGAGGTCGATTCCATTGAACCACTATGTATAATTGTTAATTTATAGAGTTCACACATAAATATTAAATTTTCATTTTACTTGAGATAATCTACATTAGAAACTTGGCATAAACAAGCATATGAGAAATCACTTTTGCAAAGCGTATATTGAGGTGTAATTTTTTAAACATCTCTCAAAACGTTTTGTATTTTCCCATTATTTTATCTTGTCTCATAATCTCTACGAATGGTAGAGGGGGTTTTTAAGGTGATAGTTCCACATATACATCATCCTTTTCTGAATATCCCAATATGGTATCTTTTTCAATTGGATCAAATTTTTTATTTTTATCCTAGCCAGTTTTAGTTGTGCTATTATTATCATACTTTTTGATGATTGAAGAACATCTCTTTAGTTATTTAAACGGATTTTATTCAACTCCACATGATAGCTGAAAATATATCATTTTTTCATTTCAAATAATGAAACACTTTCCTACCTCTCGTACAAGAGTTTGGGTATTACCAGGAAAAGTACCCTGTAATTGATCCAATAATGTTTTGGATATTTTTCGAACTTGATTCTCAAGGTTTCATAATGAAGCACTTTGGTTTTTCATTTTACTATCTTTTATATTAATCCTATGCTTTAATTTTTTAAAAAATATGGTGAGAATGTTTTTATGATTATATTGAAGTGGTTTGAATTATTTTGGTGGTAATAGCAGACCTTTTTGGAATTGTTGCTAATCTCTGAGAAGAAAAGGTTACTCAGTAAATTATTTTTCTGGTTAGAAATCATGATTCTATGGGGGGTACATAGGTTTTCATTGATTCTGTGGTGGTTCTAGTCCACTAATATTTTTAAAATAACATTTATTTAGATACTACAGCTACTAAGATGACATATATAGATAATATAGTTTTTTGTATGGATGGGGTTGCTGAAACTGATAATTTTTTTATTGTAATTCATGTAATTACAATTTTAAAATTTTATATCTTATACTTATTTTCTAAAATATTGATATGGGTATAGGCCTCAACACATTTCAGATGATTTTATCTCCATAATAGGGGCTGGAGGGGGTGGTTGTGGAATAAGCAGTCGAAAGGATTCAAGCTTCTTAGTATGGGCTTCAATCTGTGCTACTAGGTTGGTGTTTTCTTTCACTTTATAGATCCCATTATGGGAAGATACTATATCACTATTACATAGATTGGTATAGTGTGAAATATATTAAAAGAATGATCTTATAACTTTTGGTTTCTTCAGCATGAGACCACCCTTAATGGAGACATTTAAAACAGTGCATGAAGATGGTTGGAGTCCCTAATATAAATTTTGAAGTTAGAATCCACAAATAAATTCCATGATATGGTAACTTATGGGCTAGCTCCTTGAAATGGTCCCAATCCTCCCTGGATTTCTCTCTATTAACCTAGTGAAAATTTTGAATCTCATTTATTAGCTTCCAGGTTTAGATAAATAGAAAATATTTATTGAGGAATTTCTTTTTTAAATTTTCCCATTTCATGATGGACTTGGGAGATTTACTTTTAAGTAAATACATAGCTTGGTTGTGCAAGGATATATGGAATAATCATTGTCTGATGAAATCATATGATATGCCTTGGTTTTGAAAGGTGTCACAAACTTTTAGGAAACTGGATACGTGCTCATTGGGATCTTCACTTTACATTTCATTAAAATTACCCTTATTCTAGATCACATGAATGAGTCCAGTTTTTATTTTGAAATAATATTCTTGAATGGTAGGGCACAAAATAATGGTGGAAGCACCATTTATAGATGGTTAACAATATTTCATGATGTTGTGATCCTGAGTTACTGGCTACCCTCTTTGATGTTTAGGTGGTATATATTGGAGGTTTTGTAGGTGAGGATATGCAATATCATTGCGTTCATCTATAAAAAGGATTAATGTTAAAAAAGTAATATTTTGATATTTGAATCTAAAGAGATCAGTTCTTTAGTGTCAAGACTCCTTGAATGAGTTAGAGGGACCCAATGAACGCATTAGGCCAAAGATAAAGAGTGTACATAGGTTCTTGTCCGTAGCATAAAATTTTTAAAAAGGGAAGGGGAAAAGGAAATAGGGGTGATACAATCATAGGTTGATACTAAAGGTCACTATTACTAAGTAAACTATGCCTAGAAACGATGAAAAAATTTTGACTGACCCACATGTTGTCATTTATTATGTATGTGTGTTGATAAAATTAGAATTTATATTTTTCAAACTACACTGGTCTATAATAGAATTGAATAGTGGAATTACATGGTCGAACCCATAGGGATATCATGTAGGAAGGAAACCTATTGGTAAGAACCATTTAGTTGGATTCCTCACAATCTCTCTTATGGTTTGGGTTTTCTTAGATATTTGTAGCCTAGGTTTAAATTCTAAGTATAGGAAGGGTTTTGTGGTTAATTTTAGGGTATAAGGAAAAGATAATACTAAACCAAGCTTTGGAGAGACCAATGGATTAGGTTTAAAAGAAGCGGAAAGGTAACCAATTGGTCTTTTTACAACTAATTGGATCTTCCTAATCTGGAAACTACTACTTATTCCAAAGATATTCAAAAACCTATCTGTAGGAAGATTAGGTCCTAGGTATAAATAATCAAAATCTATTGGCCCTAGCTTTCTCAACTACAACTAGGAAAGGTTCCTTCAATTTCATTTTCTATGGTCAGTATAGATGCAAAAGAATAAGATCAACAATAATTTTTAATCTAATTACTATCCCTAGGGTTACCATGTTTTGATTTAAATATTTATTATGATCAAATCCACCCTTACACTCAACCCGTGACCCTAAGTATATTAGCTCGGAGTGACGGTATTAAATGAAAGTAGGAAAAAGGATGTCCACACAATTTAAATGATAAAGAAGCAACTTAAATCAAATATATTCTCTATTGAAATGATGCAAAATCAATTAAATTATAACTTGGATGAAGAAACAATGAATAGTGAAACCGAATTTGACATTAAACTACAATTGGTATTGAAATCAAACATTTAAATAACAACACACAATGAACAAGTCTTGAAATTGAAAGCAGTAAAAAAAGAGATTGTTAAAAAATAAAATTAATAAATAAAAAAACTATAATTAAAATAGGAATGAAGCAAATAAGAATAGAGGAAATAATTTTTGGTGTTAGAAAATTATCTATGTGTCCGGTTCGCTGCATATATATATAAACATCTAAAGTTACATGAAATGTAAATAGTTCACACTGTGTATCTACTTTAAGTAGTTTTTTCAACGATGCATTCATGGTGTTTAATTTTCCTTCAAACCATGTACTTTAGATCTATGATAATATCCAAATATCATAGATCTTGTTTATTTGACAACCTGTATCTTCAATGGGATTCACAATTCAAACTTTTGTCATGTATCGATCTCACATCATGCATATCATCATGTTTGAAATATGAGTTTTAACGATGTGTAATATGGATTCACATAGTGTACTTAGATCTCACCTTGTACTTTAGATTCATGGTCTAGCCTTCAACTCACAGGTGATCTTATTAAGGAGTATATGTCGTGCGCTTCCAATTCACAACATTTAATGTTCAATTTTTCTATTTTTCTAGAATTATTTCTTTGAGTCTTGAATTCACATTTCCTATGGAAATATATCAAAACCCAGTGTATTATTGAATAATTCGTAATTAACCCTTAAATAAATGTATCCAAAATGTGGATAGAAATTCAGCTTATCAAATTATATAAGAATTAGAAACCCCTATATCATGTAGTATCATAGCCAAATTGATCATATTGAGGACTTCAATATAATTAAAAATTCAAAAATTCAAAATTTAAAATGATTTAAATATGACCCATATCAAGATGAACACATTTTTTAGTTTAATAAGGAAATGTCTACTATTAAAAACAACCAATGAAAGGTGACTACACTACCTGCTAATAAAAATGACAACTATTCAAGACTGAAAATAGGGAAATGACCATTATGAAAACTTGTTATAATATTGATAGACTACCTTAATCAGTACTAAAAGTAAGCGCTGATAAAATATGGCCTTATTCAACACTTATTTTAGCATTGATAAAAATAAAACCTTATCAATGAAACAATTAGAACCGATAAATAATTTATCTAATATAATCAAAATTTAATAATATAAATGAATAATATATATGTTTGTATTTGTATATTAAAATTTCATTTTGATAATATATATTTACACTTATTATACATATATCAATGATTATATTTAAATTATTATTATATAATCAATATTAATATATAGAATTATATTTAATTAAATTTTCATTGTAATAATATATATTTACACATATTATAGATATATCAATTATTATATTTAAATTATTATTATATAATCAATATTAATATTTAGAATTATATTTAATTAAAATTTCAAATGAAAATTTATTTTAAAAAATATTATAGATTTATATGTAATTGTATGTTTATACATATGAATGAGTGACTATATGTGTGTATATATTAATTTAACAGATTCATATATTATTATTTAATTATGGTCTTGGATTAATATATATATATATATATGTATATATATGTATATATATATATATTATGTTCTTTAGGGTACAATTACATTCAAACACACAAACACACCACACACATATGATGGAAAGGTTGGCCATAGCCCCACAAGGGATCCCAC
The DNA here is from genome assembly GCA_963277665.1 of Viscum album. Taxonomy (NCBI): domain Eukaryota; kingdom Viridiplantae; phylum Streptophyta; class Magnoliopsida; order Santalales; family Viscaceae; genus Viscum; species Viscum album. The sequence goes on from OY728145.1 coordinate 2,086,498,190, forward strand.
CCACCAAGCCTTATTTATTTTATACATATCCCATAGGCCCATTGGGGATAAAACACATTACATATCCTAAAAGCAGAGTGCAACATCGTGCTTGCATTATCATACCTGCATCATGCCCGCATCCTCGCCTATTTGTGTCATCATCTGCATCACTGCCTGCATAGCTCTGTAATAGTTCCTACGTCCAACAGGGCTTGAACCCAGGATCTCTTAGATGCCAAGAAAGTGCCTTTACAACTTGGTTATAAGCTCGTTGACTATGTATATATGTATGTTTTTATATATTTATATGTATGTATATTGGTATATATACTCAAATATAGTTTCACATATTTTTAAATATAATTATATATGCAATTATACATTTATGTGATTAATTAAATTATTTAAAATACAAATAATAATATTTTTTATAATAATAATATAATATATTTATATATTTAATTATATATAATTTAAAACAAAATTAATTAAAAGTAATATTTTTAAAAATATAATTTATAATAACAACTATATATATAATTAGAAATATACATTAAATTTCATTAAATTTAATAAATTTATAAATAATTATATTTAATTATATTTAATTATTGTAAATTATATTTTTAAATGAATGTATATATAAACACACACACATTTATAAAACTAATTATAATTTTTAAAAAACATAAATAACTATATTTTTTACATAAATAATAATAATATTATATATATAATACAAAAAATTCCTAAAAATATAAATAATGTCGTAGATATAATTAATAAGTAAAAATGCTCTTTCAATATTATTAATAATCCTAAAAGGCTTGAGTAATTATCTAGATAAACATTCCCATGCTAACATTATTAAATAAAATAAGAAGGTACAAGATCCGAGGAGATGGTGGCATACAAGGCCAAAACAAATCCTAGATAACAATACACATTATCAACCATATCAAATAGATACTTTCCCAAAACATGGGTCTTGAAGTATTAGCTTCTAAAATAGGAATATAATGACAACAAATTCCACAACCAAACACATGGTTGGTTGAATATCTAACTTATTTAGGGTCTTGAAACACAAAAACCATCATGGTGTACTTCACTATCAATTAGATACAAGTAATTTTTATTGAATCACTCTATGTGTAGTAGCCATCAATACCAAAACATCCAGTACTTATAAGACATAAAATATTTTAAATCATTATTATTCCAACCAAGACCTAATATTCTCCATTCCCAAGCTTCCTCTCAAAATGTTCTCATCAAATCTAGCATGCCATTACTTCTCTACTAGATAGATATCCAGAGCAGGGAAACAGATATTCCCACAAAAAATGATGATCTAAAAGAAAGTAACAAAACAACCTAAAAATTACAAATTTAAGTGAAACACCATCTAAGAAAACTCTTATCCTAAAAAATGAACACTAGACACAGACACATGCACTTAGAAAAATATAACCTAAAGGTCCAAGGTAACAACTTCACATAAAATTTGTAGATTCATGGAGCCTAAATTAACAAAGAATTAATTTTTTTATAATTACACATATTTTGAGGCTTTCTCCAACCTCATTAATAATGACCCATCAAATAATTCTTAACCATTTGCCATAGATTTTCAGCTCCTCTGCTGGAAATTTAGTTAATGTGAAAGCGACATCAGTTTTTTCATGTTCTTTATTCACCTCCCCACCATCATCTTTTAAATATAAACTTAAATTAAATGGTATATATAATAATTCACAATTATTCTATATTATATAAACATTTCTCTATCCCTTTTTATCGGTCTTTTTTTCCTTTAATATCCTCTACTTTTATAATTCTATGGTCGACAAGATCACTATTATCCAAAATTGATGCCAACATTGGTTTCATCCTTAGAATATACATATCTAAAGGTGATTCTAGTTGTTTACCCTTAGGATGATTGTCAAACATATCATTTTCCTCCTATTTTTCCACTTTATTGAAGAAAGGTCAGAGAAATTATGAGCATAAAATTTAAAGTTTTATCATGATTCACAGAATCAACACTTGTTCATTGATCATTCATCTCATCTTATGGATTATTATAAAGTTGTGAATGATCAAAACTTATTTCCTTTGGATTATATTCCACCATGGCCACATGATGTTTCGGTTGTTTTAGTTGGGTAGAGGAAATATAACTCAACTCTAGTGGATTTTCCAATTACTAAAATATTAATATAGATATTGATCCACCAAATATTGATGACAATAAATATAAAATGTCTCAAAACCACTATTATTCTAAAATTTAGAATATTTTTCAACATATTTCTTAATTAAAAATTTAAAATTTGTTAAATACTAAAAACCATTTTCATTTTGAACCACCATATGAAAATTTTCAATTTTAGATTCACTTATAATATAGGAATTGGAATCATCTTATACTTGCTCTTGAGTATTGAGATCCATCTCTATATGAGTCTGAGAATTATCATAGCCGAATCCATATGTTATGAAACCCTAAAATATAGGATATCCATGATTAAAATTAGTATCTAAGTCAAAGACCTCTCAAGCCTCTTTTGGATGCAGTTAACCTTATCATATCATAACATTGTACCCCTCACCAACATATCCACTTCCACAGACCTATATTCAAGTAACACACTAATTAAAATCCATGCCCATGGGATACTCACTAGGTATATATCTTATACAAATATAATTTATGGGGAATTTCATTCCATATTTCCCAAAAACCATTCTTATATGAAATTTCTCAATAAGGATCTCAATATTATTGAATCCATTAAAAACATTTGCGACCTTTTTCATACTGAATCAATAAATCAATGGGATTTTATTTCATAATTAGTATAAGTGGTTACATAATATAAGGGATAATATCCAATTCAACTAATATTTATGAAAAATTACCATACCCAACCTTTTTTGTTTCTTTTTCCAACATAATTGAGACTCCTTCAATAAAATAAACCTCCAATTAGAATTGGGAATTCAAAATAAGAACTAGTCGACTCCATATTAGGTATACAAATCCTATTGATTGAATTATTTACATTAAACATATTGAATTAATGATCCCAATATGGAATTCTCAATATTCTTGGTATCAAATTAATAAATCAGAAGACCATTTATTTATATTTTGTTGGATTTAGTTCCCTATAACTAACTACTTTGTACTTTAGGATACTTAAATACTCACGAATTCAAATATTGATAAAAACTTTATCATATAGTGTTTTTTATTCTATGTGAATATATTTTGATAATGTACTAGAGTATCTGTAACACCCCATTTCCACTTTTAGTTACTCCTTACCTTATTTGTTTTTTTTCCCAATTGTTTGTTGTGACTCTGAGTCTTTAAGAGTTTTTTCAAAAAAATGATGGATTTCTACTATAGGATACACTATGGGGGTGAGCTGCATCATGGAGTATCTGGTGATCTATCGTGGAAAATCATACCCTATCGTAGGCGATTTTGTGGTCAAGTAGTGCTAAGGCATAGGTAGTGGGCTACGACATGGAGCCTTGAAGACCATTTTTTAGAGATACTTCCAATTTATAGATAATTACAATGTATAGGGCTTGGTGTGGTGTGGAGACCATGAGGTGAATCTTCTGTCTTGAGGGTAGATTTAGCATGGTCTGTGCGATGCACCATGAGACCACCCATAGTAAATAGGATATGGGAATAGTTTGTGATGTGGTTTTAGGAGGATAATTGGCCTGGAGGTAGTTGTGTGATGGTATGGTGTACTACCCCGCAATTTGAGTTGTTTTCTCTTTTTCTCTTCCATAGTCATGAGAGGCTACGGTGAAATCTATGTTTCTACAAAAAATAAAATCCCAAACCCCCATTTTAATATTCATTTTAACTTTCTTTCTCCCATTCAAACCTAGTTAATTTTCTTGGATTTTGGAGGCTTTCTAGGGGATTCCTTAACTCTTTAATCCTATTCTCTAGTGAATCAAAGTAATGGTGGAAGATATTGATCAACTCTAATATATGGTTTTTCTATTGATTTTATTTCTCTCTATCTTGTCATTATCTCCCTTATAAGAGTGGTAAATCCTCACATTATTGATAGATTATTTCTTGATTTTGATAGATCTTGTTTTTATGGGTTGTAATTATATGGATTACTTCGATATCCCCTTATCCTTTATCTCTTAGTTGGTGTCTCCTTCCATTGGTGTTGGTTTGTTTGATCATGTGATTAATGTTATGTGGTTCCATATGAAGTTTCCCTAAAATTAAAACCCCAAAATTTCTTTATTTAATTGGAATGAGTTTTCAATTGATCTATAAAACCCTTATTTGAGATGATTTAAAGTTTGATTAAAAAAGGGCATGGATATTGTGAAAAAAAATCATTTTAATCGAAATTATTGGATATATTTTAAGAAAAATTAAGGATTTAAATGATAAATTATTTAATTTTTACTCTTGAGAAAATTGGAATAAAATGAAAATGATATGAAAATCATGAATTTGATGAAATGCCGTGATTTATTTTTTAAATTTTAAAAGCATATGGAACCTAAAATTGTTCATTTGACATGTAAATGATGAATTTAATTGAAATGATTTATTTTTCCCTTGATTGATTAATTAAATGATTAAAGATAAGTGACCCTGAGTAGTTAGTTGGTGATTAGTACAAGCATAATAGGACTCTGACTCCTGAGTAATGGATTGATGATGAAAACTCTAACTAAACCTAGTTCGGTATTATTGTCCCCTCTGGGATGTTGATTGATTATTTCGATTGAAATAATCCTGGGGATGTGTGCACGCATATTTAAGCCATGATTATTGATTGATTAGTGAGAGTAATTGAGATTCTGGTAGTAATTTAAATATGGGAATATAACCATGGTACTTGGTTTTCAACTTTATTATACACACCTTTGTTTAAAGAACTATTTTAAAAATGTTAGATATTTTTTATAAATGTTTTATATAAAATATTCATTCAATAATATTTTGATATATATTCCATCTATTTTACTTGAATAAATATATTTATTTTAAATATGTAAATCTTTTTTCATGAAATGTATTATTTAAATTCAAAGAATAGATGGTTTATTTTTATGTAATTTCTTATAGAACACATGGTATGACCCTAATAGTCTATTTATCTCACACCCAAACTTTTACTTTATGTGTTTATAGATTTTTTCATTCCAATTATAGGTAAAGGGAAAAAGGCCACTTGGAGATGGCAGCTATGATTGACTCACAAGACTTAGAGTGATGGAGGTGACTAGTGGCAATGTGACCCACTTGTTAAATGGGTTTAATGAGGCTTTTTATTTATAGAGGTTGTTTTTTCCTTGTTTTTTATGTTTTACGTTTGGATATTTATCTGTTTTTTGGAAATTTTTTCCTTGAGGAGTGTTTTGAATACTAACTATTGATCATTTTATATTTCAGTGTTCAAAAATACTTGTGGAAAAACCATTCCCTTGGATGTTGATATGATTCCTGGTGCTAGTCTCTAACCCATGGGGATTAGGAATACCCTTTGGGATATTTCAAGACTAGATGAGGTATCCGTGTACTAGGGTATTCGTGTTGGTTTCTGACAAAGTTATATAAAAGGTGAAAGTTATTCATCTTTCATTGATGCCGGTATGAAGTCTTAGATGCCTTGGTAGATATGAGATAGGTTTTTTGAGAGTTAATAGGTAGTTATGAACAATTTTGTAGTTATCTGTCCCCATAACGAGCCATAAGTCACCATAGGTGTTTAGGGAAAATATTTGTAAGGAATAATTATATTTTATTTATTGTCTTTTCCTATTTTATTTGAGTGTATTGAAATCCTAGAAGTTTGATATCCCTTTATATCTTGATTGAGTTAATGTTATGAATAACCTTACTGACATGTTTAGTGTTTCCTATTGATGTATTGTTGCCTTATTCATTTAATAATATGCTTGAAAAATCCATAGAAGGAACCTTATAGTTAACTAAAATAATCAAATCCTCTAATTGATCAGAATCTTGTTGAGATAATGTTCTACATTGTCCAAGATCTATGAAAGGTAGCTACACTCATTCCCATTTAGGCTCCCAAAGTGAAACCATGATGTGATGAAGTTAGATATCAAGGTCAAGAGTTTCTTCAGTAGAAACCACAAACCCTCTAAGTATCAAATGATTCTCAAGAGGTAGAGGATTGGATAAAAAATATTTAGTTACTTTTTGAGTTTTGGGAAATGACTCATTCAATAAAGATGAAATGTGCTACCATCAAGATGGAAGGAACTAATAGAAGATGGTGGGATTATTTGGTAATAGTGAAGAAACGTGATGGATTTGAATAGAAGGAATTTAGAGTTATTTTAACAAAGAAATTATATCTAGAATCAATGTTCTTGGGTCCATGGAGTTTATTAGCCTCCAACAGGGCGACAAGACCATAAATCAATATACAAATATATTTATTGAACATGTTTAGTTTTCTTCTGAAGTATTAATTAATGATAAACAAAAGGATAAAATATTTGGTATGGGTGGTAAATCTAAAATGTAATTTCAGGATTTTATATTAAATATCACTTTTATTCTAATGTGTTGGAAATGAAATTGATGGATGAGCTGGACCTAGATGGTATGTCAGGGTTGGATGGAGTATTTCTTACTCCTAGTGGATGTTCTACTGGTTCTTTTAAAGGAAATAAAAGGTGTGATGAGTCTCATTGTAGTTTTTGATAGTATAATTCATCCAAAACACCTGTAGTTCTGGGAAAAATACCTTTTTATTGCTTTCAGTGTGACAAGGTTATAAATTCAAAGATGTTTTGTATTGAGACACTGAAGATTTGTTTTTTTTCATCCATAACATGTTCATAGGTTCTATAAAATATTTTACACTCCAAATAGTGGAATTTGATCATTATCTCTTCAAATTTTTGTGGTGAAATCAGATGCATCAAGAACTATAGTGTTCCAGCCATATACATTTGGGATGAAGCTTCCTCACATAATAGAAGAGTCTCCAGAGGAAGATGATGCATGTCCAATGATAGTGGGAGGTACCATCACTATATCATTATATTTAGTGACTGCATTATTTGATACTAGTTCATATAATTTGTTGGTATAAACATGTGTTTTTAATTTTATAAACCTTCTTATGTATATTATGTCTTATGTGATGGATATTACTACACCCCTGATAATAGAAAATGTTTAAAGTCTCTATTTCCCCTCTTGTGTTTTCTGTAAATCAAATATTGAGATCACTTTGAATTTTCTAATTCAAACATTAAACGTCTTGATTTAATTCTTGGAATGGAGTGGATGATTTACCACAAGTCTTATATTGACTATTATATTCAGCGGGTCTCATTTATTGATCTCTATGGGGTGTCCCATATTTCTGAAATTAGTACTTTCCTCTTGAGATGATTCTTCAGGAGCAGCATCTTGGTGATGATTTCTGTGATATTAGTGGCTCTCTTTATGTGGAGATTCCATTAGTGAATTCTAATTCTTCTATAAGGGTGTCCTATATTTCTAAAAATAGTACATTGTACATTTTATAAGGATAAAAGTTGTGATGGTTGATTCCCATAAGGGTGGTGTAACCAGGTACCCTAAGATGTAGTATAATATAAAGTGATGATTTTGATGGCTCAATATGAGATAAGACATTACTAAATTTGTTTTTCATTATTACACCTATCAACAGGTCAAGGAAGATCCCCAAAAACATTCAGGTTGGCTTCATCCCATTCCCGTACTAACATGGAAGTGAGGCAATATTTCCATGGATTTAATGGTTTGGTTTACACATACTTCTCAAGGGAAGAACTTGACATGGGTTGTGATTTATAGACTCACCAAATTAGCTCAATTTATTCCCATTAAAGATAAAACTGACATTTAGGATTTTAGAGGTCTCTATGAGAAATATATTATTAGTTTACATAATGTTTCATATATTATAATTTTTGATAGGGATAAATGGTTCACTTCTCACTTTTATAGGGGCCTCTAAGAGGCGATGAGATACCAACTTATATTGACAATGATATATCATCCATAGATGGATTTATAAAAAAATTGAGCTATAAATATTCTTTAGACATAATAAATTCTTATGTTATATATTATTTTTAGATCTTGATATAGCCACTTAGGAATATTTAAGTTTTCCTATATCAATAATTACAATTATTCCATCAGGATGGAACCTTTTGAGGCCTTTTATAGTCATCCGTGGAAATATCCATTGTAATGTGTTACTTGAATCACATATTAGGAAGCATATTTTTGACCCTTATCATGTGTTGATCTTGGAAGACCTTGATGTGGAACCGGATTTATCCATGACTAATCGTCGAGTCAGGATTATTGATTCTCAGAAAAATTTTCTTTATAGAAGTACTATACCTTTGGTTAGTCTACTATAGAATCATGGTTCTGTTTCACATGAGACTTCGGATTATGAGGCATTAAGGATAGAGTAGTGGCCTCATATCATTGGCGTGGAGTATTCTTTTTAGGATTTCTAGTTTGATGAATATTTTATGGTGGAGAATTTGTAACATATCAATACTAATTTAAGGTATTCCTTAACTTATTATTTTGATCCTTGATGTTTGGTGATACATTAAGCCTTTAATAGTTGTTGGAATCAAATTCAAGTTTTTTACAGTAGTATACACCGTGGTGGTAGGGCTATAACATAGAGTATCAAGTGTTACACTATGGACCATTAGACTATGGTGTAATGGATTTTGAGGTCGGTAGGGTTGTGACATAAGTGCTTAGCTATACCGTGGATCCATAGAGACCATTTTTCAAAGTGCTTTTGATTATAGAATAGCTACAACATGGAGTTATGGATACATTATGGAGAGCTTGGGGTACCTTTGTCATTTTTCGTTTATATTTGTTATGGTGTGTTATCTTTTCCATGACCCCACCCTAGGTAAATATGATCTGAGCAGAGACTACACCATGGTCTGAGGAGACCAATTGGCCATGATGTGGTTACGGCATGGTCTAGTATACTGCATCGTGGTCTGGGCTATTTTCTCCTTTCCCCGACCATGGCCATGGGAGGATGCGATGTGATCCGTAACGCCCTGAACCCAGTTATCCAGAGCCGATGAATTATTACATAACATTGACATGATTATAATAAATCATGTCGCGAAGGACAAATAAATTTATCAGTCTTGGAAAATAGATTACATACATGAATGCTACATTACACATTATAACATAAAACACAACATAAAAAATTCTTTATGAACGCTATTATTCCCTGAGGTTAACCTTGCATGTCAATCACAGTACACTTCTTGGAATCCTGGAAAAAATTAAATAGAGAAAGGGGTGAGCTCAAACACTCAGTAAGGTTATGCAGTACAACGGAAGATAACATAGATATTAAGCATAGTGAATAATTGAAGCCACATGCCTTTACCAATAATAAACATGAATATTTTTAGGGAAGGAATATGATCTGAGTAAATAATGCCATAATAAAACATAATTATGGGTATTCTACTAGTCAAATGATTAATGAACCATCAATATTATTTTCAAAATGAAGGAATGTATAATACCAGAATTTAATTTCTGTGTCACGGCCTTGTGCCAGGACCTACATGCTAACCGTAATCGGACCCAAACCTAGATAGCCTCTGTAACCGGACTCCATCCCGGAGAGCCTTTGTAACCGGACTCCAACCCGGAGAACATTTATAACCAGAATCCATCCCAGAGAGCCTCTATAATAGGACACCATCCCGGAGAGCCTCTATATCTGGAATCCAACCTGGAGGGTTTGCTGTAACCGGACCCCAACCCATAGGGCTTACTTTTACTGTTCCCTAACCCGGACATACAAGTCCAATACATTCATCATATGAAAAGGTTGAAATATTACATAAACATTCATATTAAAACTAGCATATGAAATGTCAATACTTTAACCATAAATCATGAATGGTATAATAATAACACATCAATAGTCAAACATATCACAAAACCATCAATACAATATGGAAGTTTTGTTTCATAATAAATCAACTTCAAATAAACTTAAAATCCATCAACAGATGTTGACATGGATGAAATCAAAACCTTTTTTAGAGAAATATCTCTTTTAATTTTGAAATCATTTAGTATTCACATAATTATAAAGAACATATGTATTTTGAAAATATTCTTATAAGATTGTAAGGGATGCTTTGATGATTTTATAATGGCGGAGAATAACTGCACCCGTCGTATAAGTTAAAAAACATTCTTACCTTAATTTTGTCAAAAAGGTTATAAAGGACCTTGTTTGGAAAAATATGGAATGATTCCTTTATAAACATCCAATAAAAAGTCAAACAAGGGAATAAATGACTATAACCCATATTCTATAAAATACTAATAATTTATGGAAATACATTTTTACGAAACATGGATGTGGATGATAAAGAGGTCCCAGTTGATACTTATATAAAAACAACATCGGATAATAAAGAGATTGTGAAATTAACCCTTACCTTGTTGTAATCAATAATGTCATATGAAAAATAGTCAATAACCACCAAATGAATCACAGAATATCAGGAATATAAAGAGATTCATGATAATATATATCAAATGGCAGAACAAAATACACCACATGCTATAAAAAATTGGTGAACAATGGAAATCTCAAAGATCTAAAAGTGAGATAAGAAACCCCTTACCTCGTGTCCGACTTGACCCATTCGTTATTTAATATCCTGAATAATAAAATAAAGTTAATTTATACTTTCTTAAGAATCTTTTTCAAGTTTATTATTCCTTTTATATCACTTATTACCATGTTTTAAACATTATGTAAACATTTAAGTTAATAACTTTTGTTTTGTTGATATTTGGAACTTGAGTAAAAAATGAACACCTTATAGTTACAAGTTGTTCACATGGTCAAAAGTTTATTATATTAATAATTATATTCATTATTTAAATATCATATATATCATATATATCCAGTACATACATGTATTTATAATAGTATATATCATTTTGTGGTAAGAAATGAAATGCACTGTTCATGGAGACGGTAAGTCGTACGTACACTTGAATGCTACTTTCATTTCTTTTTCTTATTATAATGGAATTAAAACATAATGATACATAAATATATTATAATTCCAGTATAATATCATATATAATATCATTAACTCCATCCTTTATACATCCCACATATGGTATTAACGAGTCATATCACTTTGAGGGGGCGGTAGTCTGCACTTCCTCAAATGAAATTATCGCATTTACCCATAATGGAAACCATTAAGGTATTCTCTAAAAGAAAAATACATAAGTATGAAGAAAACATAAAAATAATATATATCATATATAAATACAGATCCATCATAATGGCCACCATTAGAGGTAGTTGGATTCCATTGAACAATCATCATTTCGTGAGGCGTTAGTTTTCCATCCACAGAAACATTATGTTCTTCACCCATTTGATTGAGGTGTGTGTAAGTGTAGTTCTAATACCGATCATAAAAAAATTATAGTATATTTAGGACACTGGTGTTATTATAAAGGAAAGGAATAAAAATAGTTTAGGGGTTGGAGAAGTAAAATAAAAGAAAAGACGTTAAGAGAAACTGTTACCTTTAATTTGGGTAACTTCCTTTGGTTTGAACCAAAAGGACTTCTTTAAGTGCCTTATACCTAATTTAATGCTTCTAGGAAGAGGATATGGATGTATATAGCTTAATTTGGATGTGTTTTGACGATCCTAAAGGCTTGAGAGGTGTGAGGAATTTGTTATAAGTGGTCTCCTTTTATAAGGGGGGGGGGGAGGGGCTCTTTTGGAAAGTGTGAAAATATTATGTTATTATATAATGATATTCGGTTTCTAAAGGTACAAAAATAATTAGGGTATAATATAAGATGACTATAGGTCGAAATAAAATCTTCCAATAATAATTGGACATGTTTTGGATATTATTTTAATATTTAAAATCTAATTTATTTAAATCATTTATTAATGATGTAAATACAGCATCATTATTGTGTCATAAATAATTTAATTTATTAGATGTATAAAAATTATACCATTATGTAGGAAATATGTTTATCCTTAAAATGAATATTTTTAGTAAAAAATATTACTTATATAACACCATATAAAAATTAATTACTAAAATCTTTTTGTTTTTGTCAATTTTGCCTTTAATTTAAATTAATTAATCTAAAGTGTCATTATCATTCATAAGTGGCTCCATGGGGTCCCAAAACCGACCCAAGGATTCCCATGGTCTGAAATTACTCATAAATATGGTTAAGAAATATGTTAAGGTAATTTTAAATTATTACAATATTATGTTTTCCTTGAAATACCTTTATTTACCTTTAACCGCAGTAAATAAGTCAAAAGTTACTATTCACCAAAATTATTTTCATCTTATTGAACCACATTTTACTTACTGAGGTTAACCATGCCTCTTTTATTTTTGAAATTCAACTCATAGAAGCGGTAAAATTATGTTTTATGCAAATTTGCAAATACTCCTAGGAGTTGGGTAAAAGATGGTAAACAGTTCAATAAAACTTTTATAAATCTAAACTTATTATAAAATGAATCCAATGAATTATTATGAACATATATAAGTATTATGTATCTATTTTGGTAAAATAAATTTAAATAAAAATAATAATTATTTACACAAAAAGTCAATTTTAACCAATAACTTAGTGTTTTTCACAATTCATCAAAAATTGATGTTTCTTAGAAAAATACCAAAAATTAAGCCTAAGTTATATTTGATATTGAAAATTCAAAAATGATTTTTATTTTACCAAACTAACAACATATAAGTTGCATTAATTAATTTAAAATTAATTCCTGTTGTCAAAATAAATAGCGTATTTTTAAGCAACAATATCTATCAAAAGATTGACACCTATTTTTGTCTAATTTCAAAGCGAAATTAATTAAAATGGCCTAAATTGTATTAAATGATAAAAATATAATTTAATTATACTTCAAAACCAATCAAATTCATAATTTAACACTATAAATTATTTCGATTAGAAAAGTTGGTTTTAATTAAAATTTAGAATTTTTCACTATTTACCAAAATATGAAAGTTATCAGAAAAATGCCAAAAAATTTTCAAAACAAAATTTTTATCTCCTGATTCCAAAGAAGAAGATTATTTTGTAAAATTGAATACATAAAAGTGTCAAATATTGGATTTAAAAAGTGTTCTCCCTCAAAAGGTGGTAAAATTGCATTTTCTGAAAAATACACCCTTTTTCTATAAAATTAAATTTGTTCTTATATTATGTCTAAGAAACAGATAATATAGATATTAAAATTATATGGAGTATATACAATTAAAAATTCAGTTAATACTATTAATAACCTCTTTTGAACGGCTATATTGGTAACTCATGGTGTGCTTGAACTCGGTGTTACGTGTAGTGCATGTTATTGAATTACTTTAAACAAAATAACGTACTTTGAAATCTTGGGGTATTACATAATATATGTTTTTACAGAATATAAAATCCCAAAGCCCCATTTTAATATTCATTTCACCTATTTTGATCCCATTATAATCTAATCAATTTTTTTGTAGATCTTAGAGTCTATCTAAGGGATTCCTTAACACCTCAAACCTCTTCTCTCATGAATTAAAGTGCCGGTAGAAGATATTGAACAATTTATGGTACGTGGTTTCTCTATTGATTTTAGTTCTCTCTATATTATATTTTTCTCTCTTTTTAGAGAGTTTAATATTCATTTTATTTATACATTAGATCTTCGTTTTGATGTATCTTATATTTAAGGCTTGTAATTATAGGGATGGTTCCTTGATCCTCTTTACCTTCTTCTCTCCATCGACATTCACCATTATGGGTGTTGATTTTTTTGATCATGGGATTAATGTTATGTGTTTTCATAAGTATTTACCCAATAATTACAACCCTAAATTTATTTATTGAATTGAAATAAGTTTTCAATTGATTTATAAAACCCTAATTTGAGATGATTTGATGTTTGATTTGAAAAGGGAATAAAAATTGTGAACAGTTAAAATTTTAATAGAATTGAAATTGATAAGAATATTTTGAGACAAATGGTGGCTTGAAATGAGAAATTATTTGATATTGAATCTTGAGAAAATTATCCTAAAATGGAAATAATTTTAAAGATATGAATTTGATGAAATTATATGATTTAGTTTTGAATTTAAATGGCATATTGAACTTGAAATCAGTCATGTGAACTGTAAATGATGAATTAAATTAAAATGATTAATTTTTCCCTTGATTTATTAATTTATTGGTCGATTTACATGTGATATTGAGTAGTAAGTGGGTTATTAGGAAAATAATTCTAGGATTATGACTTCCTAGAAATGGATTGATTATAAAAACTCAAACTAAACTGAGTTCTCTATGATTATCCCTGATGGGATGCTGATTGATTTTTCCCAATGGCATGAGCCTTAGGACAAGCACACACATATTTTTTCATGATTTATGCATTAGTATTTCAAGGATATGTAAGCTTGAAACTAATATATCTCAAGGAATATGACAATGGTTCTTGGTTTTAGAGTTGAATATAAATGAATTTATTTAAAGAAATTTTTTATTCATGCCAAATGTTTATATGATTGTTTTATATATAATATTTATTTAATTCAGTTCTGAAATATCTAACATCTAATTGACTTGAAATAATGTTTTGATTTAATATATGTAAATTTTATGAAATTCCTTTTATTATTTAAATTAAAATCATAAATGATTAATTATTATTGAATTTCTTATGAAACACATGGTGATACCCTACTAGGATGTTTTTCTCACACCCAACCTTTTCTTTTGTGAGTTTGTAGATTTTTTATACCATTTCCATGTTAATGGAAATTTACACTTTAAGGTGGTAGTTTTAATGGATTTTTGGGACCTGGAGTGATGAAGGTGACCAATGGTAATGTGATGCACTTATTACATGAGTTTTCTATGGTTTTTACACGATAGTGGTTGTGTTTTATTTTGTTTTATTATCTTTCGGTAATTATATTTCTTTTTATGGTACTTTTCTACTTGAGAAGTGTTTGGAATTCCAATTATTATTTTTATCGTCAGCTACTCTATCATATTTTTGGAAAAACTATTCCCAATGATGTTGATTTGATTATAGGATATAGTTTCTAACCCTTGGTTATCACGAAATCCCTTCGAGCTATGTTTGTATTGTCTTGGGTATCATTTTACAGAGATAACCAGGTTGGTTTTTGATAGTATTTATCACATTGAAAATTTTATAACAGTTCCCCACTATGATGAGAGTTATGTGGTTATATGAAAATATTTATAAATATTATTCTAGAGAGAGATAAAATTCTATGAAAATGGAAATTTTATGTTGATTATCTAGTGAGAGTACTAATATATGGATGAGACTTTATATCATGTTTTTTTCACTTAGTAATCTCCAAGAGATGAGGTTAGGAGAACTCTACCATGAGTAGAAATTTCACTTGTTTACATTTCATTTGATATTAATATCTATTATATTGCACAATGATCCATAGGCTTTAAGATTATTATTAATTCATATCAAGAGTCATGTATATAGATGTATTACTAAAAATTGTGATGTTATGTGTTTCCAATGAAGTTGGGTATGTTGGGTGCATCATGAGTGATATGTTATTGTTGAATAATAATAGGAAGGATTTTCACTTATATCTTTGTGGAAGTTGATATCTTGGCTCTTTGATTAGAATGAAACTATCAAACTAAATTAGAAGATAATGCTGTATTTATGAGTTCATTTTAGATAGTGAAAGAAATATGTATTGAGAATAAATGATGATGACACAATTGTGAAAACTGATTGATGAGATATCATGAAAAATGCATTATATTAGATAGTGAGTATTTTTATATATTCTTCATTGTTGCGACATTAAATCCTTACTATTGGGAAACTTTATATGTTGTTGGACCCTGATATTGGGCTTTAGGTGAACACACCAAATGCCACTATAGAATAATCCTAGATAGCAACACACTTAGTGTTTCCAGAAATCTCAATTAAATTCTATTTGAATTTAATTATTAGAATAAATATAATTCTCACATTTATGGAATTATATTTATTTGGGATTTTTTTATCATAAATATTTTTCCACTATATTTATTTTTGAGTTGAATATTATATTAACTATTTATACACTGGACCATAAATATTATAAATACTTATTTATTTATAAAATGAATAATATTTTTTATTTGAGCTTCAATAAATGTAGAGTAAGTGAGGCAAAAGTTATTAGGTACACCAGGAATGATATATTAAATATCATTTAAATAAATATAATTTTATTTATTTAAAGAAATTATATTTATTTTATCCATGATAAATGCCCAAGTAAGGGAAATGATATAATTATTATTCGATTTGAGGTTCTATTTGGATTATGATAATAATTAAGGGTTTGAGTGAAATTAAATATTCTATAAGATGGATCCATTTATATCCAGTTATATCATTCTCAAGGGTTAACCAAAAGTTGTGAGCAATGACTTCCTCTCTAAAAAAGTACTTCATGAATAAATTCTCTAGGGGTTTCTCTCAAGGTTTTGAGAATCTGTCAAATATCACTCCCATTTATAAAGAATGAGATGTATAGAGATCAATAATTCAACATTGATATATTGTGTTACTATCAACATGAAAAATGAAAAGAAATTTCTTCCTCCGTGCCAGCACCTAAGATCTGTTGGTGACATTTTGAGCTCAAAGAGAACATGTGGATCAACACTAGAGGGATTCTACACTTTAATCCTCATAGTATAATAATAATATGTCTTAGATGATGGTATAGATGGTAAATATCTTCATAAATTAATGAAACCAAATTTATTATTCTTATTTTAAATTAATTATAAATTTAACATGAAAAAAATCCGCACTTCATGGATATGATTATATTTGAAAGTTAATATTTGTATGAGTTCATTGGTCTTAAAATTTCCTACCATGTAAATATAAAAAAAATTTGATTATGAAAAAATCCTTATTGACCAAAGACCCAATATATACTCCCATTGCACCCAAAACCATCAATTTCAATCTAAGAAACCTTATTCATATTTATAATTATTTTACTTTTTTAACATTATCTTAAATTCCTATTGGAATTTTCATTTCTTTGATTAATTATTTGAATATTAATTATAATATTTTCTCTTATCTATATTATTTCTCACACATATAATAAAAATGGGTTAACAATTTAAAAATAATATCCCTAGAAAAAATATTAAGGTGTCAGGAATTCTGACCAAATAACACAACCGTACACAACATTTAGCCTGTTAACACACACGGTGAACCTGTGTACAATGAACTAGGATGAACAATGAGAAATCTTTGTCTCTATGAATTAATTAAAAACATATTGTATTAATATATGTCAAATGTCGACCATTCTAGGGTGGCACATGGTTTTTCGAATTATACGACATGTATCTAGTGTACACACCATGCATTTATGTGTTTTCTTGACAGAAAACATGAAGAAAAATATGTCTTTCATATTCATTAAGCGACAGGTGTGATTGATAATAGTTAAACTTACTTAAAAGTGAGTAAAACATTTATAACAATAAAAATCCTAGGATATTTGATGTGGTTCAAGATAGATTTTAGGTGAAATAATCCTAGCTGATACACATGATAGACGTAGAATACTGTAACTCCATAAAAGACTATCTCATAGAGTTTCCACCCTGGGTCAGTAATTTTTTTATTGTTCACCCAATGAACAAACCAGTAGATAAATCTCGTGACCATGTCACATTTTTAATTCTATCTTAGGAGATGTTATTTATTTTATGAAAGCTTTATCATGATCATATACATAAATAAATTAAATAAAAATCAAGCTTAAACAGAATATAATAAAAATGACTTTGTGTAAATGTTTTATCAACACATGGTTAATCGGTTGAGTAAAATAAAATTAATATAAAAAATAAATGTAAATTGATAAAATAATTAAGTTTACTTATAAAAAATAATCCCTATCAATAATATATTAAGTTAAAGAAAAAATTCCATTAGATATGGTATGAATGAAACCATAGTTAAAACTATTTGTCCATCCAAATTCAAGGTTTTGTTCCATTATCTAAGTGTTATAACTAAATTTTTTGGATGAATTAACTATGTATAATAAAATTTTGACTACCAAATCTGAACATGATGTACCAAAGAGGTAGGTTTTGAATAATTCCAAATAAGGATTTTAGTATTGGGAAGTACACTCAATAGATTAATGAATTTCAAGCCTTTAGTTGGAAAGAGCTCCAAACCAAATACCATAAAATAAATTATTAATACAATGTATAAGTTATGAATAAGGGGAATATGAATCATTTACAATAGAATTTCTACATGGCATAAAATAACAAGTCGAACAGAAATGTCCTTAAGACTTGATAAAATAGTAGGAGACATAATAAAATAATTAATTTTTTTCATCTCACATATTTAGAAATCAAATAAAATATTAATAATCAGTTTTAATTGTTATATAAAAATGGAAATCAATACCATGGAAATAATGAAATCATTCCTTAACTCATGGAATCTCCTCACTACCACAAATTTCCAAGAGTTATATATATGTTTTTATAATGAATTATAATCATAAAATTTCTATTATGTGTTGTAATCCATTATTAATGTTAATCCAACAAAAAAAATTAGAAAATGGAGAAATCTAACTCCCTGAGAATTTTATTTAAAATAATAATAATCTTGATAGCTTTCTTAACATGTAACACTGAGCCTTAAGCGAATTGAGATATATTATAAAAAAATATTATTTAAATGTGACCATTATAACCTAGATATTGAATTGGTGTGTATGAATATGAGTAAACAAATTATGAAATAAATATATAATTTTCCTAGTAAATATATGAAATATTGATTAATTCTTATGATATAATCAATGAATTTTTTTGAAGTCATTTTATGTTTGAAAAATTTATTTTCTTAAAAACTGATTTTTATCACAATTTTCATGTAGAAATTATAATTAATTCTATCACTTTTAGAAACTATATTTTATAAAATGAATTTAATTTTTCAAATACTCATATTAAAATCATATTATGTTGAAATTTCAGTATTTTTCTAAAATTATTGATTTTTTAGTGAATTGTAAAAAATACCGATATTTCAAATACTCTCATTTATTTTCATCAAATAAAGTAATTTAAAAGTACCATTATTTTTTGAATTTTTTACTTAGGATTAAATATTATTACTTTTTTTAAATAATATAATTACTTCCATTTTAATAAATAATATTCATGATTTTTAAAGAAGTTAATTTTGATGATAAAATTATATTTTGGATGGGTGGTAAGCACCCTGTAATACTACATGTTGGTTGGGGGTTTAAAACCCATCGGGCGTAGATAATTTAGAAGCATTATAGAGGTACTGTAGAAGCAACAGATCTGTAGCATTAGCAAAACTACAACATGGGTGGGCATTGTAGTAGGAATTGTAGTGACGGTAGCGCTGTTTCAAGTACTATAACGACACAGGTACTATAAAATCAGTATTCATCAGAGGGCATTTGTGTCGAAAATTTGGGCCTATAGGCCATGTAATGGGATTTAATACCCATTGGGCCTACAGTCCCAATAACGTGCTTTATGCCCATTGGTCCTACGATCCATGTAGTAAATAAATAATGCTTGATGGATGGGTTATCCCCTTAGGGCCTATGGCCTGGCTTTTCAGCCTGTGTGTGAGTTGTGTGTGTGTTTAATTGTAATTTCAGCCCCAAGAACCTAATATATATATATATATATATATATTAAAATTGATTTCTACCACTTTTAGAGATTTTATCACAAAATATAAATAACACATTTGAAATTAGGATGTTCAAATTTGATAAATAGTTCCCTTTTATTTTTTATCATTATAAATAGTAACTGTGATAAATAGTTATCATATTGATAAGTGTAAAATGGGTAATAGAGAGTTAACACCATGATATGAGGTCTCAAAATCAACACAAAACATTCTATTATTTATTTGTATGATTTTAATTCGACCAGTCATACTATATTAAATTATATGGCATTTTGGTTTTATTTTTCCTTGATAATGGAACTTCTATTATTTTCAGAAAAGTATATTCTAGAATGTCACTCTCTTTATATTAATTTATTTTTATGTTTATATAGGGATAATGATATGGTAAAAATGAATAAATTTTTTTAATCTAAACATTTTTAATTTATCGTTATTATGGTCACTTATTTTTCAATTTCAAAAATAACATAATCACCTTAAATGTTTACACAACACTGGCATAATGCTTGGGCAGGTAGTAGAGAAATCAAAGTAAATGATTTCAATAACATAAAATGTAATATTTTTTAGATTAATTATGGAATTAGAGAAATTTTAAAGTCAATAATAATGTATAATTTAGGGTGAATGAGTTTATATTAAAATTTCTTTGTCATCAGGAAGTATTTAATGTGAAAATAAATAAATTGTATCAAAAAATGACATTAATGATATTTTATGAAAAACAATATTTTATTAAATTATTTAAAATACATAAAAATATTGGAGGGAAAAAAGCAATATATGAAATGGTTTTAAATTTCATCCCTTTTCAATTTATGATTTTTTTGTTAACATATAAGTAAACTTACAAACCTTTAAGATTGAAAAAATTGTTAATGTGGTAAATGTTAAAACTAGTTTACTGTGGGGGAGGGGGTAAACCAAGAGAAAAGGGTATTTTTCCAATTAAATTATCTAAATACTATTTTATAGCCATATATATACCTCATACTATCCTACCTTTGAATAACTATCTATTTTGAATAATTTTGCCTAAGAATTACGTAATAATATTTTAATATTGTAAGAAATATCAAGTGTTTCCTCTCCCACGCCCATAAAGGAAACTCATCCTTTCTCTTATTTACACTACATTGAGCCATCTATCTCAACCAATCCCTACCGAATTATCTTCAGAACACCCCTATCCCTAAATTAGATGTGATGATTTTCATAAAATACCATTCCAAGGGTCTTTAAGAAGAGATTTAAATGGGGACTATGGAAGAAGAGGTAATAATCCTACACGACCTCTTTGAATATATATCTTATTCTATATCCTCTAAATATATGGTTCTCATCTTTATGATCCCAAAATTTTATATAGTTGAACCAGGCTTTAATTTTGGTACTTTTTTTTATTTTTTAATTTTGATAATTTTTTTTACTTTTGGGTGTGTTTGGGTGAAAATTAAGAAATCTATAAGAAAAATGGGTTGTGCGTTGTTAAAGCATAGTTAGAGAAAATTGTGCTCCTCAACACAAAAAAAAGCACAAACAAGGACAATGGGTGTTCGTATGGTTGGAACATGGTTTTTAAAACAATTCACCCTTAAAATAATAGGCACTTGGTTGAAGCACGGTTAGAGAAAACAATGATCCCCTACCCAAGAAACTGTTCATGGTATTTTTAATTACTTAAAAATTAGTTTTAAATCATCCGGAACCCATGATACTTCCCTCATTCGAACCAAACTCACTCCCTTATGATTTTTTATGATTTTAGAGATTTCCGAAGGAATTCTAAGGCCATACAATCTCAATTATTCATGATTTTATTCCTGGATCAAAGATTTTCTCTCATCCCATTAAGTGGAATCTATCCCATTTCTTTTCCATTCATCATCCTTCCTTCTCTTGTTCTTTTGGGGGAAAGTATCCTTCTTTTTTGCAAGATCTAGATCTTGATTTGGTGAATCTGGATCTAGGATTGTAGATATATTTTTATAATTAAATAGATTCTGATTTTTTTTATCTTGATTTAGGGTTTTGGTATTCAGATATAGATCTATGTTGTTGTGCTACTCAAATTTCAGGATTTTCTGTTGGGAAATCATTCATCAACAAATCGAGGTCAGTGGTCTATAATTCAAATCCAATAGTCTTGATTTTAATTATGTGTATATAATTATTGTATTTCTTTTTTATTCCTAGAAATTTAGTTCTTGATGAATTAATTAATGGACATGTTATATTAGAGATATTTTAGATTATAGATTTGGGATAATTAATCATGGAAACAGTTTTGGGATGTTTTAGGATAGTTGACTGAGATAAATAATTATAGAATTAATTATAATATATTGAAATAATTGATTTGGTATAATTATTTGATTAATTAATTATGAGATATTAAGAATGTGATTTAAAATAATTAATTGTTGAATTAATAATGAGTTAGTGATTAAGTAACTATTAAATTAATTAAATGGAATAATGTGCTTAATTAATTTAGGGTGGAGCTTGGATGAGGGAACCAAACATTGTTTGGGACCCACTTGAGAGTCTTCAGTGTCTTTATTTTCATTTTTCATTTTAGACACTTATCACATCCATTAACATGGAATGAATTTTTCTTTAGTGGGATATTGTATTTCCTGTATTGATTATCTTGAGAGATTGGTTTTTTAGGGTTATATATGCTTCTCATATTATTATTTATTTATATTGGTGTATTAATCTAATAAAAGAGGGTATAGTCTCTTTATGAGAGACTTATCAGACCATTACTATTATTTGGAATCCATTGGCAGGAGGGGTGGCACACTTATGGTCATGTGGAAAACTGGCTTGGGGAACCAGTGTGTGGAACTCTGGTTGGGACATTACAAAGTGGTATCAAAGCCTAGTTTTATTTTCTTTTTCTTTTGTATTAGTATTTGGGAACGTTAGATTGGAATCTTGGTAGATTTGGGTCTTGGTAATGATCTTGTGTATGGGAGTTTCCAACCCATGTGCAGAGGAAAACCCAATTACTCAGGGTGGGATTGTTGTTATTTATATTTGTTGTTATAGATGAATAATATTTCAACTTGGGTGAAACACTTTTTCTGTGATGTGATTTTTTTATGATTTTATGAGAATTGAATCATGGCCTAGAATAACATGAGATTTGATTTTTCCTGTATCATTCTAGGCACTCAAGTTTATTTTCCAAGATGCATCATTTTAGGCACACATAGAAAAATGGGTTTTGGGTATTTTTTTGAACTTAGGATATTTTTCATTGCTTGTGAAATAGAATTGAGAATTATAAAATAATGATAAATGAGAATAAATGGGTTTATAAATGAGAAAATTAATACGATATGTGTCTAACATTGTTGACTAAGACCCAGGAGTAGGGTGGTTAATGGTAGTGATAGAGAGTTGGTTTTAATCGTGTGGAAAGATTTCAGAAAAATATTTTTTTGACTTATTTTATTTCCTATTACATAAATTTGTCGATGTTATAATTTTTTTTCCTAAGTTGTGTGTTTTTAATAGTAGAAAATATGCCTCCATGAATATTCTTATTGATAGGATGACCTGAGCGACCATCTAGGAATGATCCTCCAGTGATGGAACCTTAGGTACTTATTATGCCACTTGAAAAAGTAGGGGATCAGTTATGAGAGTACTTTGATCGCTACATGCTATTCATGGAAAGAGACCTAGGTCTTGTTTTGAAGAGCATGTCTAACATGATGGGGGAGTTTTGGTTATATCACCCTCCAACCTTTACTGGTGAGGGTGGACCTGAGGGAGATGAGTACTGGGTTGAGTCTATCTAGAGGTTACTTGACCATTTTGAGACTCATATCGAGAAGAGGGTAAAATTTTTCACTTATATTCTATGAGTATCGGTGAAGTGATGGAGGCACATTCATGCACAATCTGGGCATGATGATATAATTCTATTTAAGTAATTTTTATAGAAGTTCTTGGAGCACATATACCCAGAGATGTTGTGACAAGAGAGGGATGCGAAGTTCTGGCGGCTAACTCAAATGAGCATGTTTGTGATGGACTATGTTGGATGCTTTATAGCCCTGCAATACATTACTCCAGCCTTAATAAGAGATTATACAACCACAAAAAGACACTTTTATAATATAATTAATTTAGATATTAAGTCCCATGTTAACCCCTTTAGATTAAAGATTTTTTCTAAGGTGGTGGATCAAGCTCTGATAGATGAGGTGCACCTAAATGAGTATTATAATGTTGGAAAGATAGTTACTATTGTATGATCAATTTGTGTGACTTCCAAGAGTGGAAAGAACTGTTATGAAAACTTTAGTCAGAGTAGTGGAAAGGAGAGTACACAAACATGAGGGTCGGTTAAACATAACCTTTCTAGAGTGACCATTAATCAATGTGGTTGGCCAAACCATTATTGTAGAGACTTTCCCTAACCACCATTAGAGTAATGTTCTTGTATAAATATGGTACATCTTTAGAAGTTATGTAGGACACAACAAAATATAGTTAGAGAGGGTACATATAGATAAAGTCAGAGTGTGGGAATTAGATCTTCTAGAACTTATCAGAATGGAAGTTGTAGTTCAAATGGATGAGGAAATAGAGGTATATTAAATAGTGATTCTAGGAAATGGAACCCATATTAGTAGAGTGGTACAAATCAGGTGAGTGAGACAAAATCACCATGGAGAGGGGAAGGACTATTTCATGTGGTGAAACCTACACATGTGGATAGCGAGGATGGACAATCGACAGTAAGAGGTAATATTATTGAAGATTCTACATTATCTAGTACCTTATTTGATACTGGTGACTCACATTCCTTTATATATGAAAATATTTTTATTGGGTTTCACCTGATGGTAGAGTTATTTAGTAGGGTAATAACTATAGATACACCATTAGGAGTGCAGTCTACAGACATCTGTTTGTGCAAGGGATGTTCTCTTTAGATTGGTGAGTACTGTTTTCTCTCAGATCTCTATACTCTTGATATGTTAGACTAAGATCTAATTTGGGGTATGGATTTTCTAGTATCATAATGAGACCACATTGATTTTCTCAATGGGAGAGTGGCCTTTACATCTACTAAGGGTGACAATTATCTTCACTATGGGGAGTGTGATATTTAGATGGCCAAAGAGGGACAATTACTTCGCAACTAGGAGAGGTCATAACCTATGTTTTTAGTATTTTCCTGGATGATGAAGGTGTAAAGCATGATATATTTACACTAGTGGTTGAACAATGTTGAGATGATTTCCATAAAGACTTATCCAGACATCCACCTAAGAGAGATGTGAAATATAATATTGATCCCAGGCCGAGGGATAATATAGTTTCTATTCTAGCATATAAAATAGATCCGAAAGAACTTCAAAAACTCAATAATCACTTGGAGGAGTTCGAGGGTAAGTGATTTATCCATCTAAGTACGTCTTATTGGGGATCACTTATGTATTATGATACTAAGTTTTGTAGGAGTTTTTTCTTGTGTGTCGATTACCAGAATTTGAATAATATGACTGTAAAAAAACTCTATACTATTCTATATATTAATGATCTATTTGACCATTTGTGAGTTTCTTGTGTGTTCTTGAAGATCAACTTGAGATTGGGGTATAATAAACTGAGAGTTTGGGATTTTGATATACTAAGTACTGATTTCAAAATTATTTATGGAAAATAGGATTTGATCAAAATGCCATTTGGGTTGAGGAATGCTCTAGAAATTTTTATGGTCCTGATGAATGGTATCTTCCATCCATTCTTGGATTATTTTGTTGTAGTATTTGTGGATGACATCTTACTTTACTCCATTACACACAACGATCATTCCCAATATCTTGACATAATTTTAATTACATTGATAGGGAATTGGATATACACCAAGATATCTAAGTGCCTGTTTTTGTTTGGATAGGTACACTTCGTGGGACAGACCATCTTTGAGTAAGGTGTGTCAGTAGATCCCAAGAAGGGGTGGGTAATGGTTACTTGAGGGTAACTCAATAATATTTTTGATATCTGTAGAATTATGGGGTTAGCTGGATATTATTGGAGATTCATTTAAGAATTTTCCCATTTGGCAGCGTCGCTTTCGAGATTGACCAAGAATGGGATAAATTTTTATTTGTCAAAATCATGTGATAATTCCTTCCAGGAGTTGAAGAAGTTCTTGAAATTGTCACCAATATTGATCCTACCTTAGCTAGGTTAAGAGTACATGATGTATTGTGATGCGTATGGGATTGGACTTGAAGCTGTGTTGATGCAACAATATTGAGTTGTGGCATATGGGTCTCAGCGGATGCGGCCATATGAAAAGACCTACCCTATGCATGAAATTGAGCTAGTGGATGTGGTTTATGCTTTAAAGTGTTGTAAAAACTATATATTGGGTAAAAATTTTATGATGTTTACCGATCACAAGAGCATAATGTACATATTCTCAAAAAAAAATGTAAATATCTATAAATAGAGATGTGTTGAGTATATGAATTCATTTGATTTTGAGAAATAATATATACTTCTAAAAGAAAATAGTATTATTGATGCTTTGAGTAGGAAAACTCACACCCATATGGTTCAGGATTCTAATGTTGAGCAGAATATGATGACCTTGCTTCCTGAAATGAATTTTGTGGTTTAAAAGAATCAAGAGACGATGAATGTCATGTCACTTTTAGTGGATTATTCACTTTTGAGTGGGATTAGTGACATGAAGTATGAGAATATAAAATTCTTAACCTTGAGGAAAAGTCTTTAGGATGGGGAGTGACCTTCTGATCGGAGCATAGATGATGATGGGATCATCTACATAAGGAATCAGGTTGTTGTGACTATGAGAATGCTGGAATTTCATGTCTTGAAGTGGGTGGTACATATAGGTGTGAAAAAAATTACCATGAACTATGATGATAGTATTGTTTTCCAGAAATGAAGAAATAGATATCAGGGTTTGTGAAATATTGCTAAACCTATCTGAAGGTGAAGACATATCACCAATGATCCAGAGGTTTGATGAAACTGTTTCCCATTCTGGAATGGATGTGGTTTTATGTGACCATTTATTTTTTGGTGGGTCTTATGAATATCTTAGGAAGAATGATTCTATCTGGGTTATTGTGTATTTAATGATAAAAGTATCACATTTATCTCATATACAAGAAACCTTCTCATTGAAGTAGCTCAGAGATTTGTATATCTATGAGATAATTTGTCTTCATGGGTTTCCACAGACTATAGTTTCAGATCATAACTCATGATTCACTTTTCACTTATTTTAGGGCTTATATAAGGTTCTTGGAACATATATTTTTTTAAATAATGATGTCCAACCAAAGACAGATGGGAAGCCTAAGCGTACTATACTGGTGTTTGAGGATATGTTGTGTGCGTGTTTTCTCGACTTCAGTGGGTCTTGGGAGAAGCACTTGTATTTAGTGGACTTTTCCTATAACAACATTTTTTATGAAATTATACAGATGATACCATATGGTGCTCTTCATGGAAAGAAATGCATATCACCACTATGATGGATGGACGCAAGGGAGTTAGAGTATTTTGGACTGAGGATCATGTAGAAGACATCAGAGCAGGTTCAATGGATTCAGAAATGTATGGATATGGCTTAGAGTAGGAAGAATAAATATGAATACATATACAGAAAATTCCTAGAGTTTATAGAGGGTGATCATGTATTCCTCAGAGTGTTTCCTATTGTTGGGGAAAAATACCTCAAGGTATCATTGCAGTATGTTTGGGTTGATTGTGTTTGTTGAAAATGAAGGGGTCCATGGTGAATTTTCGAGTTCCATAGATGTTGTTAACAATCCATGTTGACAAAGAACCATGACAAAGGAACAGATGATCGAGAGGTGGTACAAAAGAACAGATACAAGGTGGCGGTGATTCTTCGCGATTATGGAAAAGGTATAAGTTTTGTGAAGATAGGCTTCATGGATTGGATTTTGCGAAGACCGGAAAATTGATGGTGGTGATTCTTCACGATTATGACAAGCTTCACGAACGACAGAGGATGAAGCGCATGACGACAGTGAAGGTATTTTCAAGGTAGCTTCACAGGAAGGGTGTGAAGGGATTTAAGGTGATGCTTCACAATCACGTCAAGTACCATGATAGGAAAAT
Source organism: Viscum album (assembly GCA_963277665.1). NCBI lineage: Eukaryota > Viridiplantae > Streptophyta > Magnoliopsida > Santalales > Viscaceae > Viscum > Viscum album. The sequence goes on from OY728145.1 coordinate 2,086,526,260, forward strand.
TTCCGTAGTGCTTCACAATTTTGAGAGAATTTCGGTGAAAACTTCGAAGCTTTGCATTTTGAGATGACGTGGCATTGAATTCACGTGGAAAGTTCAATTCTTGGTGGAATCATCTATAAATAGACCACGACCCCCTCGATAGAAATAGAGAGAGTTTTCAAAGAAAATATTTTTCACTCGGATCGCAAAGGTGGTTCGTGAAGGCAGTGTGCTTCGCGAAAGAAGAGCTTCACGGCGGCTAATTTAGCTCTGCGAAAGTTGCGGGCTCTGTGTTGGCTCAATGAACATTACAAGGAAAGTTGCTCTGCGATGAATTGAGCTTCACAATAGTGCTTCGCGAGAAGGAAGGAGCTTCACGAAGGCTTGATTGAGCTTCACGTAATTGGGATCCTCACTAAGTAGGGTTCTTTCAAAGGTATTTCCAATGGAATTCCATAGTGTTTAGTGGGAAACAGGTATTCATTAGTGGACAAAATATGGACTTCAATAGAGAATCTACATATAGTGGAGGATTCATTCATTATTGGTAATGAAAAGACCTATAGGTCTATAAACTATGAGTGGATCCCTTCCAAGTGAAGAGAGAAAAAGAAGAAGAATAAGGTTATCCTTTCTACTGGTAGTGAGCCAGAGAGATAGAAATAGGGAGTGACCCTTGCAAAAGTAGTGATCTGACCCTAAATATTGTAAAGGAAGTGATCCTGGTCATAGAAGTGATATATCCCGAACAATATTGGCAGTGATATTTAGTGGATTTAGTATAGCAAAACATCGCCATTGTATGCTCCTTGGACGTAGCCCAATAAGGGTGAACCATGTAAAAATCATTGTGTCTATCTTCTTGCTTCCCTGCATTGAATTTAATGCATCATCATTAGATAAAGAAGAAAAGAAGTTGTCATAATAAAAACACAAGTGCAAACAAAGTATGTAACACCCGAGACTTTTATGTGAAATATTTTGTTTTTATGTTATATAAATCATCAAAGGAATCTTTCACTACACACAACACTAGCTTGGCTTGATTTACACGCAACCGCGACCTTCCTCGATAGCTTCTGTCGTACGCAATACCGAGTTTCACTAAACAATGATATGCTATTAAAATATTCTTAAAACTAGCCGTTATGAATAGTAATAACCACTTTTTGAAATTTTATAAATTTTATTTTTGAAAATGGACTTAATTTTTGGTTTCGGAATATCGAAATTACCCTAGGGTGAAATTTTGGTATTTTTCTGAAAACTTTCAATTTTTGATGAATAGTGAAACCACTAAGTGGTAGTTAAAAAAATGAATTTTTCATAAAACATAATTTTACCACTTCTGTGAGTGGAATTTCGAAAATCCGAGAGACACGGTTGATGTCAGTAAGTAAAATTTGGTTCAATGAGATGAAAATAATTTTTTGGTGAATAGTAACTTTTTACTTTTTTTACCACGGTTAAAAGTAAATAGGGTATTTAAGGGTGAAAATGATATTATTATTACCCTAACACGTGTCCTAACTCTATTGGACAAGTGTAATTCGGCCAAAAACAACCTTATAAATAAAATATGACCATTTAGGCCCAGTTGGACTAGATTAGGACATTTATTATTAATCTATTTAAAGAAGGGTTAAAATAGTTAAAATCAATGTTTAATAAGTAAATAATTTTTAATATGGGGTTATACATAAGATAAATTCAACTATAAATATTAATTATAAAGATAAAAAGATTTCCTACATAATGGTAGTTTATTTGTAATTTTTAGACATTATATAATTTAATTTATTTATGACACAATGATGATGCAGTAATTATCTTATTAATGAAATATTGACATAATTGATGTTATAAATACCCATATAAATGTAATTTGAGACTTTTTATGAATTAAAATGATTTTATAGGTTAATATGACATGTTAGTATTGATTTACGTAACTTGGTTCGAACTAATCATTCTGTTATGATTTTCAAAAAAATCAATTACTAAATAGTGTCAAAATTGACAAAAAATAGTTTTTAAAACAAATATTATATTACTAATTGTTATTTTATTCCTAAAAATCTAAGGATCGGGAAAATGACTTAGATAAGGTTATATATATTAATAATAAACAACTTGGGGTTCGTTTGGCTTGATATGGTATGTTTATTAACCTTATAGTGTAAGAAAACAAGAAGACACGGTAAAAGATAAATTATCTAACTTAAAGTTAAATCTAAATGATAAGGTTAAAATTGATACCTAAACTTGTCTAAATTCTATTGGATGAGAGGAGTTCGACCCCAACCCACCTTATCTTAGAAATATATCAATTTGGAGCTATTAAAAACCGAATTTGACTTTATAATAAAATAATATTTTTAGTTATTCCAAAGGTGCCCCTCTCCTCCCTTATAAAAGGGAACCTCCTCCCCCTCTTCCTCACACCACTTTGAGCCTTCAATCTCGGCCAAACCTTGCCAAGTTCTCCTCTCCACTTCCCTAGAAACATCCTAGAGGTTCTGGTCTTCTTCAAAGACCTATTTTATTGCCCTAAAAGGAGGTCTCAAAGAAGCACTTCAATGAAGAGGTAATGTCCGTTACCGATTCTTTCATCTTTATTTCTACTTCCACTTCTTCTTATTTAGTTGTTTCATTATGAAGTAATAACATCAATATCACTCACATACTGATATGTTATTATAAGTATGAAACAACCCTATTTCACCATCTATCCATCCTATGGAAAAAGAAATCACCGCGTGTGGGTACGTACGGAATACCGTCTCCACACCGTGGTATAATCTATTTTCCACCACCACCTTACATGGATGGGTATAATGGTGTAAATGATGACTATATATGACTATTATAAAGTTATATTGATTCTAAAATAGTATGCATTCACTCCTATACAATTCCACGATCATAGGAACGATATCATCACTCGTGCGTACGTACGGAATACCGTCTCCATGATGTGATGCGACTTGTTCTACATGATATTCATTTCATAATGATTATATAAATTAATTTAATGAATGAATATGATATATATTACACTAATACCATTCTGGAAATGAGGTATCTATAACCTAAAGAGAAGAAGAATAATTTATTCGACAAAACACGCATAAGAACAAAAAGTAATAAACACCCGAATAACAAGTAGTAATGAAATATTACTAATAAGAAGCTAAGAATATGACCATATATGATATCATAACAATAAGTATGATTCTGGAATAAGTCAATAACATTATTTAAATCATTATACAAGAGGTTCGGGCACTTACGAAGCAAATTGGACCTAAGGTAAGGGAAATATCACAATCTCATTTTTATCCGAGATTGCTTATACGTTGGTATTTAATGGGGTGTATTTTATCATCCACATCCATGTTACCTCAATATGTAATATTTTTTCCATCCACCTACAATTTTTTATAACCTATTTTACCCTTCGGTGAGTTTTTAGTAAAAGATATGAAGGGAATCTTTTGTCATTTTTCGTACGAGGTACTTTTTGACTTTTCCGACAAAAGTACGAGAAGAATGTTTTTTTAACGTATACGGCATGAATGGATTTTTAAAACAGTATCTCCAAGAAGCTTCCTTTACAAGTTTTCAAGTTTATTTTTAATCAAATTCTTTTAGTTTAAAATTGTATGACATGTTAAGAAAGGAAAATGTTTTTGAATTTGAAAGGATATTTTCCTCAAGAATGGAGTTCAAGTGTTTTATCAAAATTATTTTGCATCTATGATAATATAGGGTTCTGTTTATATCCCAATTATTACATTGATTTGATTATGTTGTGATGGAATTATTTTTATGAATTCCTTTATCTTATATGAATTGTTTGATGATGTCACGATGTTTAAGATTCCCATTTCTATTACATGGGTTATGCAATGATGTATGATTTATGATTTTGTGGCACACATAAGAATGGTATCATTATGAGATGGGTGGGACTTATATATCCCTCCAATTCATTGGGTAAAGATTTTATATCTCATGAGATAGACATGGCTGGAACGGTAGGTTATACCGGTTCAGTGAAACAGGACTGAAATGAGGAGTGAACTCAGTTCAGAAATGGACTTTGTCCACTAAGATAGTCTTGGCAATGAGTGTTGACTAATAAGAAATGATTCTATATGATTATGTGTGTATGCCACAAAGTTTCATGTTTTATGTTATGATTATTGGGATTCCATTTCACTACTATGATTTATCCCATGTTATGAAATTATGCTCTCTTTTGCAGGTTAAGATTTACAAAAGTTATGTTCTTATGAATATGATGTGATTGATATTTCTTTTGTTTACCTTTACTGAGCATTTGAGCTGACCCTTTTGTATGTTTTCTTTCCCCAGGTCAGGAAGAAGGTTATTAAGTAAGATATTCCAACAGGGACTATAGATATGATGAAATAAATGGGAGACAGTGTAGACGCTTTATGAACCAGTTGTTTATGTTTCCCAATTTATAAAGACACTATACATATACGGTCCTTTCTTGGTTTTGTTATATATTGTAATAAGTATGCTTCAATTTTGAAGTATTAATAATGTATGTAATGTATGGGTCGTTATAGTTGGTATCAGAGGAAAGGTATAGTCAACCTTTGGAAACTAGGATGTGAAAGCCTTAGTAAGAACCCTAAGGATAATTCTAAGCATAGAACACAATCTTAGTGTTTTATAAATGGCCATGAATAACCTAGGATAAGACATTAAGTGTGAAATTTTATTATTGATTATGTGGTTTTCCTATTATAATTAGTGTTGCTCACACTCTTATTCTTGGTTTTAGTCAATGGCTGGAACCCGAAGGAACCGTGTTAATGCGGAATGCGACGGGCAATGCAATGATTGTCCCCCTGAGCAACCAAACGTTGTGGGAGCTGGAATGAAAAATCTTGTAGCAATTCTCACACAACTTTCTCAAGCTATGAATCATGCAGAACTCCCAAACGAGAAAAGGAAGGAGAAACATTCTGTTGAATCCTTCATGAGACAGCGTCCACCTTCATTCAGCGGGTCTATTGATCCATTAGTTGCTGAACAATGGATTAGTACTACTGAAAAGATATTTTCAGTTCTTTAATGTTCTGAGCATGATAAAGTCATCATAGCAGTGTATTGTTAGGAAGGTGATGCTGATCAATGGTGGAATCTTATTAAGAATACAAGGAAAAGGGATGAAATTGAGTCCATGGAATGGGATGAGTTCAAGAACTTATTTTTCAATAATTACTTCCCTCGTATTCTCCGACCAAAGATGGAGAAAGAGTTTCTTGAACTGAAGTAAAAGGATTATGAATCTGTTGGTACCTATGAAGCAAATTTTACAAGACTTGCAAGGTATGCTTCTTGTATTATTATCCAACCGGAGAGTAAGATCGATCGATTCTTTAGTGGCTTAAAACCAAGTCTTCGAAGGGCATTAGCCATAAGGGACTTCAATAGCTACGAGGAAATCGTTCGATGTGCTCTCAAAGTTGAGATGGAGATTGGAGTAACCCATCAGTTATATGGGTTTGATAAGAAGAGTAAAATAGAATTCAAAGGAAAATCTAAAGAGCACACTCAAAATAAGATGAGCTTTCCCTTATGCTCAAAGTGTGGAAATAAACATGGAGGGAGTTGTCTTAAAGTGACAAGTAAATGTTTCAAATGTGGAAAGGAAGGTCATCGGGCATTTGAATTCCACGATGATGGGAAGAAGATGTCTAATGATGAAAACAAAGAAAGGGATACACAGAATGAACCTACCACACTTCAATGTTTCAAGTGCAAGGATATGGGAAATTATTCCAATAAATGCCCTAATCCAAGGGTTGTTGATGATGGTCTACGTCAACAAACTCTTAAGGCTAAAGACAAAGGAAAGTCACATGCAATTTCTATCAGCGATGTGGAGTACGATAACGATGTGGTGAAAGGTACACTTACCATCCACTCTAAAGTAGAAAATCTTTTATTTGATTCTAGATCCACCCAATCTTTTATTTCTGAAGACTTTTCTATGGGTATCACCGTATTACCTCAACAATTAGATGTTGAGTTAGCTGTGACAACACCTAATGGCACAATAGTCGCATCAAAAGTTTATAATTATTCTCCGATCAAAGTTTGTGGGAAAGTGCTTCCTTCAAATCTTGTGATCCTTCATATAGTGGAATTTGATGTAACTCTTCGCATGGATTGGATTTATTTATATGGATCTCATATCAATTTCCAAAGAAGGGAAGTCACATTTCATATTCCAGATCAATCTATGATCGTCTATCAATGCAAGGATGACCATAACCTTCTAGTGGAAATTCCTTCCATCTTATGGGTCTAGATTCCACTAAATGACGGTTATTTATCTCAAATGGTTGGTGAGAAACTCATGATTAATAATATTCCCATTGTATAGGATTTTGATGATGTCTTTTTGGAGGAATTACCGGGTCTTCCACCAAATCGTGAAGTCGAGTTTTCAATAGAACTCATACCGGGTGATTTGCCTATTTCAAAGACACCTTATAGAATGGCCCCAATTGAGTTGCAGGAAGTGAAGAAGCAACTCCAAGAGAATCTTGATAAGGGGTTCATACGCCCTAGTGCGTCACCTTGGGGAGCACCTGTTCTATTTGTTAAGAAGAAAGATGGATCAATGAGTCTCTGCATTGATTATCGAGAACGTAACAAGATCACTATCAAGAACAAATATCCTCTCCCGCGCATTGATGACTTATTTGACCAACTACGCGGAGCTCAATACTTTTCCAAAATTGATCTTCGTTCAGGGTATCATCAATTAAGGGTCAAAAGGGAGGATATACAAAATACGGATTTCTGTACAAGGTATGGACACTATGAATTTATAGTGATTCCATTTGGTCTTACTAATGCCCCTGCTAACTTCATGGATCTGATGAATAGAGTCTTTAGAGACTGTCTTGATCAATTTGTGGTAGTCGTTATAGACGATATTATTGTCTATTCAAAGAGCAAGTAAGAACATTAAGATCACTTGAGAATTATATTGAAGACCCTAATAAAGGAGAATCTTTATGCCAAATTTACCAAGTGTGAATTTTGGCTTCAAAAAGTTTCATTTTTGGGTCACATAATCTCAAAAGAGGGGTCATCTGTGGATCCAGTAAAAACAGAGGTTATCGAATGATGGTCGAGACCAACAACAGTAACTTAGATCTGATTTTTTCTTGGTTTGGATGGATATTATCGACGTTTTGTGAAATTGTTTTCATGATTATCTAATACACTCACCAAGTTGACTCGTAAATGCGTTAAGTTTGTCTGGACGGAGGAATGTGAAGAGAATTTCAAGGAGTTGAAAAGAAGGTTATCCAGTGCACCTGTTCTCACACTGCCTTGTAGTGGAGAAAGGTTTGTGATCTATAGTGATGCATCCAAGAAGGGATTGGGGTGTGTTCTTATGAAAAATGATATGGTGATAGCTTATGCCTCACGATAGTTGAAAATCCATGAGAACAATTACCCAACACATGATTTGGAGTTAGCTGCGGTAATCTTTGCATTAAAGATTTGGAGGCATTATCTTTATGGTGAAAGGTGTGATATTTATACTGATCATAAAAGTTTAAAGTATATTTTCACACTAAAGGAGATGAATATGCGCCAAAGAAGATGGTTGGAGCTGATTAAGGATTATGACTGCTCAATCCATTACCACCCTGGGAAAGCAAACAAGGTGGAAGATGCATTAAGTTGAAAAGACCGTTCCAGTTTATCCATGATGAGGATCAAAAAAGATCCAATATTTATGGATTTACAAAGGATGGATCTTGGAATTATAATGGAAGGGGAAAAATCTTATCTTTCTCAAATGAATGTTCAACCATCTATACATGTGAAGATTAAAGAGTCACAGAAAGAAGATGTCATGTTAGAAAATAAGGTGAGAAATGTTCCTGAATTCAACCTTGATTGTGATGGGATAATAAAGTTCAGGAATCAGGTTTGTGTTCCTCCCATCCCGGAATTAAAGAAGGAGTTGCTGGATGAGGCTCATAGTTCTTCATTCTCTATTCATCCTGGAAGCACGAAGATGTATAGGGACCTGAAAGAGTACTTCTGGTGGGATGGCATGAAAAGAGATGTTGCTGAATATGTCTCTCGATGCTTGGTTTGTCAGTAAGTTAAATTTGAGAGACAGAAGTCTAAGGGGATGTTAAAACCATTACCCATACCTGAATGGAAATGGGAAAACATCACTATAGACTTTGTCACAGGACTTACTAAAACATCCAAAGGCAATAATGCTATCTGGGTCATAGTTGATCGTCTTACCAAGTCTGCACACTTTATTGCTATTAGAGAGGATTTCTCTCTGGATCAGATTGCCAGGATATTTGTAAAGTAAGTGGTAAGATTGCATGGAGTACCACTTTCTATTATATCTGATCGGGATCCGAGATTTACCTCAAAGTTCTGGAGAAGTCTTCACCATACTCTGGATACAAAGTTGAGTTTCAGCACTGCTTATCATCCTCAGACAGACGATCAGTTTGAGAGAACAATTCAAACTCTAGAAGATATGTTGAGAGATTTCTCTATGGATTTGAAAGGTGGTTGGGATCAACACCTAACTTTGGTGGAATTTTCTTATAATAATAGCTTTCACTCCAGTTTTCAGATGGCTCACTATGAATCTCTCTATGGAAAGAAATGCAGGACTCCAACTTGCTAGGATGAAGTTGGGGAGAGAAATCTATTAGGACCTGATCTCGTTGATGAAATGGAAGAAATGGTCAGATATATTCAACAACACATAAGAGAAGCTCAGAGTCAACAGAAATGTTATGCTGAAAACCGAAGAAAATACCTAGAGTTTGAAGTGGGGGATAAAGTGTTCTTAAAAATATCTCCCTGGAAGAGAGTCATGAGATTTGGAATAAAGGGGAAGTTGAGCCCTAGATATATCGGTCCTTTTGAAATACTGGATCGTGTTGGGAAGGTAGCTTACCGATTGTCACTTCAACCGAATCTCTCTCAAGTTCACGATGTGTTCCATGTATCTCTCCTGAGAAAGTACATACCTGATCCTTCACATGTCCTTAGCTCAGAAGTTGTACCGCTGGAGCACGATCTTTCTTATAAAGAACAGCCGATAGAGATTCTGGATCGTAGCGAAAAAGTACTACGAAGCAAGACCACTCGATTGGTGAAAGTTTTATAGAGGAACCACCAATTAGAAGAAGCTACATGGGAGCTTGAGGATATGATGAGGGAGAGGTATCCTCATCTGTTTGTTACAAAGTGAAAAATTTCGAGGGTGAAATTCATTTCAAGGGGGGTAGAATGTAACACCCGAGACTTTTATGTGAAATAATTTTTTTATGTTATATAAATCATCAAAGGAATCTTTCACTACACACAACACTAGCTTGGATTTCTTTACATGCAACCGTAACCTTCCTCGATAGCTTGCGTCGTACGCAATACCGAGTTTCACTAAACAATGATATGCTATTAAAATATTATTAAAACTAGCCATTATGAATAGTAATAACCACTTTTTGAAATTTATATATTTTATTTTTCAAAATGGACATAATTTTTGGATTCGGAATATCGAAATTAGCCTAGGGTGAAATTTTGGTATTTTTCTGAAAACTTTCAATTTTTGATGAATAGTGAAACCACTAAGTGGTAGTTAAAAAACTGAATTTTTCATAAACATAATTTTACCACTTATGTAAGTGGAATTTCAAAAATCCGAGAGACACGGTTGATGTCAGTAAGTAAAATGTGGTTCAATGAGATGAATTTTTTTTTGGGTGAATAGTAACTTTTTACTTTTATTTACCACGGTTAAAAGTAAATAGGGTAATTAAGTGTAAAAATGATATTATTATTACCCTAACACATGTCCTAATTCTATTGGACAAGTTTAATTCGACCAAAAACAACCTTAAGAATAAAATATGACCATTTAGGCCCACTTGGATTAGATTAGGACATTTATTATTAATCTATTTAAAGAAGGGTTAAAATAGTTAAAATCATAGTTTAATAAGTAAATAATTTTTAATATGGGGTTATACATAAGATAAATTCGACTATAAATATTAATTATAAATATAAAAAGATTTCCTACATAATGGTATTTTTTTTGTAATTTTTAGACATTAAATAATTTAATTTATTTATGACACAATGATGATGCACTAATTATCTTATTAATGAAATATTGACATAATTGATGTTATAAATACACAAATAAATGTAATTTAAGACTTTTTATGAATTACAATAATTTTATAGGTTAATATGACATGTTAGTATTGATTTAAGTAACTTCTTTCTAACTAATCATTCTGTTATAATTTTCACAAAAATCAATTACTAAATAGTGTCAAAATTGACATAAAATAGTTTTTAAAAAAAATATTATATTAGTAAAATGTTATTTTATTCAAAAAAAACTAAGGATCAGCCAAATGACTTATATAAGGTTATATATATTAATAATAAACAACTTGGGGTTCGTTTGGCTTTATATGGTAAGTTTATTAACCATATAGTGTAAGAAAACAGGAAGACACGGTAAAAGTTAAATTATCGAACTTAAAGATAAATCTAAATGATAAGGTTAAAATTGAAAACTAAACTTTTCTAAATTATATTTTATGAGAGTATTTCTACCCCTACCCACCTTATCTAAGAAATATATCAATTTGGAGCTTTTAAAAACCGAATTTGACTTTATAATAAAATAATATTTTTAGTTATTCCAAAGGTGCCCCTCTCCTCCCTTATAAAAGGGCACCACCTCCCGCTCTTCCTCACACCACTTTGAGCCTTCAAGCTCATCCAACCCCTGCCACTTTCTCCTGTCCACTTCCCAAGAAACATCCTAGAGGTTCTGGTCTTCTTCAAAGACCTATTTTAGTGCCCTAAAAGGAGGTCTCAAAGAAGCACATCAAAGAAGAGGTAATGTCCATTACCGATTCTTTCATCTTTATTTATTCTTCAACTTATTCATCATTATTTGTTTCATTATGAAGTAATAACATCAGTATAACTCACATACTGATATGTTATTATAAGTATGAAACAACCCTATTTCACCATCTATCCATCCTACGGAAAAAGAAATCACCGCGCGTGCGTACATACGGAATACCGTCTCCACACCGTGGTGTAATCTATTTTCCACCACCACATTACTTGGATGGGTATAATGGTGTAAATAATGACTATATATGACTATTATAAAGTGATATTGATTATTAAATAGTATACATACACTCCAATACAATTCCACGATCATAGGAACGATATCATCACTCGTGCGTACATACGGAATACTGTCTCCACGATGTGATGCGACTCGTTATACATGATCTTCATTTAATAATGATTATATAAATGAATTTAATGAATCAATATGATATATATTACACTAATACCATTATTTAAATGAGGTATCCATAACCTAAAGAGAAGAATAAGAATTTATTCGACAAAACACGCATAAGAAAGAAAAGTAATAAACACCCGAATAACAAGTAGTAATGAAATATTACTAATAAGAAGCTAAGAATATAACCATATATGATATCATAACAATAGGTATGATTCTGGAATAAGTCAATAACTTTATTTAAATCATTATACAGGATGTTCAGACATTACGAAGAAAATCGGACCTAAGGTAAGGGAAATATCACAATCTCATTTTTATCCGAGATTGCTCATATGTTGGTATTTACTGGGGTGTATTTAATCATCCACATCCATGTTCCCTCAATATGTAATATTATTTCCATCCACCTACAATTGTTTAAAACCTATTTTACCCTTTGGTGAGGTTTTAGTAAAATATATGAAAGGAATCTTTTGTCGTTTTTCGTACGAGGTACTTTTTTACTTTTTCAACAAAAGTACGAGAAGAATGTTTTTTTAGTTATACGGAATGAATGGATTTTTAAAACATTATTTCCAAGAAGCTTCCTTTACAGGTTTTCAAGTTTATTTTTAATTGACTTCTTTTAGTTTAAAAATGTATGGAATGTTAAGAAAGGAAAATGTTTTTGAATTTGAAAGGATATTTTCCTCAAGAATGGAGTTCAAGTGTTTTATCAAAATTATTTTCCATCTAAGATAATATAGGGTTCTGTTTATATCCATATTATTACATTTATTTGATTATGTTGTGATGGAATTATTTCTATGAATTCCTTTATCTTATATGAATTGTTTAATTATGTCACGATGTTTAAGATTCCCATTTTTATTACACGGGTTATGCAATGATGTATGATTTATGATTCTGTGGCACACATAAGAATGGTATCATTATGAGATGGGTGGGACCTATATCTCCCTCCAATGCATTGGGTAAAGATTTTATTTCTCATGAGATAGACATGGCTGGAACGGTAGGTTATACCGGTTCAGTGAAAAAGGACTGAAACGAGGAGTGAACTCGGTTCAGAAATGGACTTTGTCCACTAAGATAGTCTTGGAAATGAGTCTTGACTAATAAGAAAAGATTATCTATGATTATGTGTGTATGCCACACAGTTTCATGTTTTATGTTATGATTATTGGGATTCCATTTCACTACTATGAATTATCCCATTTTATGAAATTATGCTCTCTTTTGCAGGTTAAGATTTCCAAAAGTTATGTTCTTATGAAAATGATGTGATTGATATTTATTTTGTTTACCTTTACTGAGCATTTGAGCTCACCCATTTGTATGCTTTCTTTCCCCAGGACAGCAAGAAGTTTATTAAGTAAGATATGCCAAAAGGGACTATAGATATGATGAAATTAATGGGAGACAGTGTAGACGCTTTATGAACCAGTTGTTTATGTTTCCCAGTTTCTAAAGACAATATACCTATACGGTCCTTTTGTGGTTTTGTTATATGTTGTAATAATTATGCTTCAATTTTGATGTATTAAAAATGTATGTAAAGTATGGGTCGTTATAATGTAACCCTTGTAATGAAGAGGTCCAGATCCAGCGGGGTAGGAATAATTTAGAAAATAAAATCCATACCTTGATTCGCCCCCCTGTCAGGGTATATAGGCCCCTATTGGTCCTAATACCTAGGTTGGGTCACCATATCATATAGAGATAGGGAAATTTGGAAGCCAGGTTTTTTGGACCATTTGATATTGAGAGATAATTAGGATGGTGGCATACTGATTAGATCTTCTGTAGAAATACAATGCTATTCAAGATGGTTTCCATGTATTATAACTTCAAAAGTGTCACCTCGACCATTGAAATGTGATAAATATGGATGAGGATGACCTTAGGATAGATGCATCCTTTAAGGAGTATCCAATTCGAGTGTTGGATCATAGGGAGAATGTGTTGTGGGAAAAGACCATGAAGATAGTTTATTTATTGTGAAAACATGGGAATGTGTGGGAGGAAACATGGGAAAGGAAATCAGATATGTGGGAACAGTGGCCTGTTCTTTTTAGCTAAAAATATTAGATATTCTTGGGTGTATAGCTTGAGGATGAGTTGTTTTGAGGTTGAGATATTGTAAGATCTAAGAATTTTTTCATGTTGAATCAGTATTGAATTTAGGTACTATTTTTTCCTTATTTGAGTAATTTTCATTTGCGTTGTATGTTGGTGTGAATTTTTGTGAAAACTAAGAAAAATGGAATAAAAGGGGGTTGTGAATGGTTGGTTCATGGTTAAAAAAAACTGTACACCCCAACCCAGAGAACCGTACAACCATTGACAATGTGGGTTCGCACAGTTGGCACATAATTTTTCAAATCGTACACCCTAGGAAGAGAAACTGTACACCCCTAAAACAATTAGTGCATAGTGGGCGCACAATTAGGGAATATTATATACCCATGCCCAGGAAATAGAGCACATTATTTTTAATTTCCTTAAAATTATTTTTAAATTCACCTAAATGCCCAAAACATCCCCCATTAGACCCAAAATCGGTTCCTTACAATTTTGGACAATTTTAGTGCTTTCTGGTGGGCTTCCAAGGCCATAGTATCAATTTTATTCATGATTTTAAGCCTATATTTAAGATCTAATCCTCCCTTGATAAGTGGATTCTATTACATTTATTTAGACTTCATCCTCCTTCATTCTCTTATTCTTTTTGTAGGAACTAACCTTCTATTTTTCTATATCTAGATATATATTTACTAAATATTTATATTGGATTGTGGATCTAGATTTACAATTAAAGAGATATTGATTTTTTATTCTTAATTTAAGTTTTTTTCCATATCTAGATCTACATCATTATTCTTCCAAATTTTAGTATTTTCCATTGAGCAATTTTTAATTAAAGATTAGTGGCAGATGGTATATAATTAAAATCCCATATATTAATTTTAACTATGTGTATGTAATTGTAGGATTTTTATTTGATTCTTATCTATTGAGTTCTTGATGAATTACTTAATTTGGTAAATTAATTAATTATGGTAGATTTGATATTGGTGATATTTGAGATTATATATTTGAGATAATTAATCATTGAATTAATTGGGGTATATTTTTGGATAGTTGATTGAGATAATTAATTGTGGAATTAATTATATGATATTGAAATAATTTATTTGGGAAAATTAATTGATGAATTAATTTTGAGATACCGAGATTATGATTTAATATAATTAGTTGTTTAATTAATTATTTGTTAGTGATTAATTAAATATTGAATTAATTAAAGGAAATGATTTTCTTAATTAATTTTTGAATTAATTAAAAAAAATTTGTGGTGATTTTTTTAATTATTAATACTATTGATATGATTAATTAATTGTGGAATAAAATAATGGTATTAGTATGATTAACAAATTGTTGAATTTTTTATGAAATTGATGTGAATAATTAATTTTTGAATTAGTTATGTGTTGATGAATGGTAACATGGTCATTCATCTATATGAATTAAGTATTAGTAACATGGTTATTCAATTGTGAAAATTAATTAATGGTAACATGGTCATTCATTTTCGTGTAATACTAAATGGTAACATGATCATTCAATCGTGAGAATTTATGAATGGCAACATGCTCATTAATTTGTGTGAAATAAATTATAGTAATATGGTCATTCAGTTTTTTGAATTTATTAACGGTAAAATGTTCATTAATTTTTTAAAATAATAATGGTAACATGGACATTTAGATAGGTGATATCCATCGGTGATAGTTTAGATTCCAACACGAGCTGAAGTAGGTATCGAGGTTTGGGTGTCTATAGGAACCTGGGGTTTATGCGGTTAAATAAATATTAATTGATAATGTGATTATGGTTAATTATGCAATGAAATTATTTCTTTAAAAAAATTCATGCACTA
Source organism: Viscum album (assembly GCA_963277665.1). NCBI lineage: Eukaryota > Viridiplantae > Streptophyta > Magnoliopsida > Santalales > Viscaceae > Viscum > Viscum album. The sequence goes on from OY728145.1 coordinate 2,086,541,595, forward strand.
TCTTTGACCGGATATTGTTTTAGACACTATTGGTGGTGGCCTACTAGGTTATACTCACACCCTACTCGAGCTTCTTGATCGGTACTCAAATAGACTTTAATGATACAGGATAGGTCAAGGAAAAATTTCTAGTATTAGATGGATGATTTGGGGGCGGAGCTTGGACGTGGGAACCATACATGGTTTGATACTCACTTGGGAGTTATCGATGTCTTTATTTTCTGTTTTCATTTGAGTCACTTTTCACGTACATTAGCATGGCATGTCTTCGACTTTATTTGGATATTTTTTTCCTATATTGATTATCTTAAGAGATTGGTTTTATTTATGGTTATATATGCTTCAAATATTGTCTTTTTATTTCTACTAGTTTATTAATCTAATGAAAGAGGGTATAGTCTCCCCATTATCTACATATCATACCCTCACTACTAGTCGGTAGCCTCAGACATATGGGGATGCATGCTTGAGGTCATGAGGCAAGCCTCCTCGGGGCACCGGTGTGTGGCACCTAGTAAGGGATGTTACATAATCATAATATAAGATATTCAGTATCAAAAATACACTGAAATTTTCTTATGATTATTTAATCACTATTATTGATCCTCATTTTATCAAATGAGATGTGAAATTATCGTTGCTACGTACGTGTGAACAATAACCTCTAAATAGAAATAACATTCATTTTCCATCACCATATTGAATGGATGGTTATTATGATGGGATTACTGTTTATATATGATATTTGTGATATAATTATTCACTTATATTTATAATATAATATATACCTTCCTACCTTCCCATATGTTGTAAAACGATAATGTCGTTTGTGCGTATTTCTGGACTACCTTTTCCATAGAGTGATGAGATTAATTTTTCATTTCCTCTTTACATGGATGATAATAAGGATATATTTAATGAAAACATATGATATATATTATATATTAATTATTTTTTAAATTTGAATTATTATTTACCTTTCTTTCATCCCACCCTTCAAAAAGTGAAAACAAAGTTCATGTGTACGAATAACCTACCATTTTCATAAATGGTGTAAATTAATTTTCTATCTCTAAATTTTTATGCCTGAATCAATATATATATTTATATAATGAATATATATAATATTTATATCATTAAGAAAATTATAGATATTATGTGACCCTGATCAATGTACATGGACCAAAACATTCGAACAAAATCTATCAAGAAAAATGAAAGAGTTAATAATCAGAAATGATGATTTTAATAAGGAATTATTAACAAATGGGTATTGAAAAATTATAATTGAATAATATATAAAATTATAAGTATTTAATTTATTATTTTATATAATTATAATAAATTTATATTTAGTTTGTAGGTGGTTAGTGCTTTTTCGATGCAAGTGGAACTTGAGGTAAGAGATTTTCATTTAACTTTTAATTTTGCGAGACACAAGCCATATTCACGACTTGTTTCTATTATATGGTGTATATAATTAGAATAAATTAAATTTGTAATTATTCTAATGAAAATTATTTTGATTTACATATCCATAAAAGGATATATCTTTAATTAGTTTTTAGTTAAAAATTTCCCAATGTTATAAGGGTTTTTTGTTACAATCTCATTGTTTACTAAAATTGTTTATTATTGAGTTTATGATGATAAAATTTCATGATATAAATCTAAATAATATCATGAATTATATTATACAATTTTTAATCATGTAATTTTCAAGTAATAATACCATTTTCTTATCTTTGATACTTAAAATGATCTAGAAAATTTTATTATGAAAATTAGGCTTTATTTCCTCCTTAACCATGAATATTTTTCTTCAATGTCCATGTTTTCATTAAAATATTTTCAAGAATGATTTTATTACTATACTATTATTGTTTAATGTAATTTTTAACAATGTTTTACATCTTAAAAATGATTTAAGAGGAAGCATCTTTTTATTTTCTAAATTAGGTACTTTTAAATTTTCCCCAAAAACATTATAGGAATATTTGTTTTAACATATATGACATGAATGAAATTTCAAAAAATAATGAACACTAAATTATTTGGAGAATACCTTAAAATTTAACAAGGTTATTTTCAAATAAATAATTTTCCTTAAAATTTGTAAAAAAATTAGATTTTAAATAAGCGATTTCAAAATGAATATGGTATTTTCATCAATAAATATTCCAAGTAATATTTTAAAGGATTTTTTTTCATTTATGATAACATAATATGATTTTACTTATGCTTTAACATGTTTATGATCAAAATATACAATTTTTATTATATATCTAGATGGTTTATTATTATGATTATGAGATTTTTATGTAACACATCTATTTTTTAGGATTTATGTTACGATAAATTTTTTAAAAGATTACGAACCCTATTTCATTTCCATGGGTAATATATATTATCAATGAATTATGATCTTATGGTATACGTAAGAATGGATTATCATATGTAATGTGCAGTCCTAGAATTATATATATCTCTAATTCATTGCGTAAAAATGGATATATCATGAGATAATCTAGACTGTAATGAGGATTGAACTAAGTTCTGTTAGATAATTTGTCTATTATGATAGTCTTTGGAGTGAAACTTGAATAAGTTTATGATAGAATGAAGAATGAACCTAAACAACAATGATATTATTAGAAGTGATAATTGTGTAATGAAATTATTTTATATGTAAATGTGAATGCCACAAAATTATGTCTTATACCAATGTAGTGCTTTCGTGGATCATGTTCTTTTATTCCTTTATGATTTATATCTTATGAACTACAATGATTTATGATATGATTCAATATTTTGATCTATTATATGATGGGTATGTATTTTAATATTTTAAAACACATGTTCTCATACCCTTATACTCATTTTAAGTGATTATTTATGTCTCTCTTGTTTACCGTTACTGATCATGTGAGCTAACCCTTTATTATGATTTCTTTTTCGCATTTTATAAAGAAAGGTTTTTATAGGCTCTCATAAAAGTAGATGGACCTTTATAGAATTACCAAAATAATTTAGACTTAATTTATGAAAACCATTTCCACACATGATGTATAATGTCATGAAAAACGAATTTAAAATATAGTTTACTTGACTAGATAAACACCAGAAAAAGAAGAAGGAGGATCTTCACATATAATATATAATTAATTTATAAGAATATATATAATTACCTTAACTTGTAATTCCATCTTCATTTATGATTTGGTTGAATAAATATTGGAAATACGCCATTCTATTATAGGATCTATTTTCAGAATCCCTCTTTTATTCTATCTTTTGAAAAGTTAAAATAATGTAAATGCATACGTATAGCCTACCAAATCAATGAACAATGAAGATCATTTTTATATATCTAAATTTTTATGAATGAATGCAAATATATATATAATAAATAAATAAATATATATATTATATTAATATCATTAATCAAATTCTGATGATGATGGAACAATGACCAAAATATAAGGTCCAAAACTGCTGAATTGAAAATCTCATGAAAAACAAAATAATTAACTCTCTAAAATAAATTTTTTTCGAAATTATTAATAAATGGGTGTTGAAATGTTATAAGTGGAACACATATGATATTATTAGTATGTAAATGAATTTTTTATCATTATAATAAATTTTAATTTATTATAAAGGAGGTTAGAGTGATTTCAATGAAAGTGGAACTTGAGGTAAGAGATTTTAATCTCACTTTTATTTTTGCAACATACATTCCATGGGTTATGATATATGATGAATGAATTATGATTTTTTGGAACAAATATTAATGGATTATGATTATGTTATATGTGTGCCTAAATTTATATATCCCTATAATGAATTGGGTAAAGATGGGTATATCATGAGATAATAAAGACTGAAATGGGGAGTGAACCTAGTTTAGTAAGGGAATCTATCAATTATGATAATATTGGTTGAGAAAATTGAATTTGGATATGATGGAATCTATGATAGTCTTGGCAGTGAGCCTCAACTAAGGAAATGATTTTTTATGATTTTTTGTATTCCAAAAACTTATAAATTATGCGAATGTTATTATCTCATGGATCATGTTATTTGATTAATTTTTGATATGTATCTTACTAACTAAATAAAATGATGCTAAGATTCATGATTATGATTTATGATATACCAGGTATGAATTTTCAAATGTTAAACAAATTTTCTCATACCCTTATGATCATGGTATATTTAAGTGATCATTATTATCTCCCTTATTTACCCATAATGAGAATATGATATCATACTTTCTTTTGTTTTATCTCCCTAGTTTATGAATAAAAGTTTTTATAGGTTTAAATCACAATAGAAGTGCCTTCAGGGAATGAACAAATAATATTTTATTCTTAATTTTTGAATTTTTTTGTTTTAAATGATGTATAACATCATGAAAAATGAATTTAAAATTTATATTACATGACTAAACAAATGTAATAAGTGAATAAAGAGGATCTTTTCATATAATTTATAATTAATTTTAAGTAGATATATAATTAACATAACTTGTAATTACATATTCATTGATGATCTGATTGAATAGATATTGTTGATATATCATTTTTCTATATTATAAAATTTAAAAATCCATATAGTAGGGATCCAGACATGCACCTTAATCTCTAAACATCTCAACATAATCACAGGGAACTGTCTTGGATGATCTTTTATATTTTACTTGTTCATGGTTGATCAAAACATGATTCTTTCTAATAATGATAAACTCTCAGTGTTTTCTCAATGGATTGAGATAGGATGACAAAAGATAACTCTAGATCTATCAATTATTCATAATAATAGTGAGTAGGGAATGTGATATAATTGGATATTTGTTATGATATTTTTAGTAATAGAAACATGAAAACAAGCCATTTCACAACTCTGAGTTTACCAAAAGTAAAATAATAATAATATAAGTATTTTTATTATTCACTTGAGACATGCAACAATTTAATAATATAAATAAATATCATTTATACCATTTTCAACCAGACCATTAATCCCAGTCTTCTTATCCTCCCTATTATTTACCAAACCATGAATAATGATTATTTATTTAATAAATATCACAACATTCATCTTTGATAAATATAATAAATATTATATTCTCCAAACTATATAAACAAATATTAATTTTTTTATTCAACTCACTTTTTCTTTAGAATAAATTTTGATTAAATCTTATTGATTGACCAAACCTGAAAAAATATTATTTATTATAAATTATTGAATTTAATAATTATATTTAACTAATATTTTGGATACACTAAGTGTGTAACCCTATAAAACACTTTCTCAGTGGAATTATGAATAAATACATAAAGTCCAAGTTTATCATCTACAAACATGACAATACACCCATAAATAATGAAGTTAATTTTCACAACATCATTCAACCTCCTACAAATGATTATTGTTTAATATAATCCCTTTTATGCAATATCCCAAATCAACCATGTTGAATATTTGTGGAATCAACCTATATAATTTATTTATATTTCTTTGAAATTATTGAAATGAACTCTCCCACTGAATACAGTGGACATGGATTTATCTATGAATTTACATTACCATAAAAGTGCCAATGATATCAACTTCTGTTAGTGGATAAAATGGATAAATATTTTCTTGCATTATTTATTAGTTTGATATCACTAATGACACACTAAATTTATCCTACCATACCATAAGAATATTTTTTTATGGTATTCATAAATACATAAATATATGCGATCCATGATATTCATTAATGATAATATTAAATTCCAAGGTACAATATAAATATTCAAAAATAGGAAAATCCAATGAAACATGAAAATGTAAATTTTTTATAGGAGGGTTTGTTCTCATAATCTACTACACTGGAAATTATGAAGGGTGTACACCAAAAGAGGGTATCTTAATGTGTTATTAGGGTCCACTCCTAATATCTTATATAATATGTTTCCTATAAAATGATACCATCCAACCATAGAACATATATTCATGAATACTATTATGGAACCTCTTAGTTATCACTATTACATGGAGTTTCTATGACCTCTTAATGAGAAATATATGTATTCTTATAACACCATCACAAAAAAACTTTATAAATAGAAACAGTAATGATGTGATAAAAAACTTAATTAATAATGAAAATATCTAACCAATTACTAAGAGATTTGGTTTTATGAAACCATCTCCAACTGAATTCCACTTATACTACAAACAACTCAAAACAACTTTCAATCCACTATCTCTTAAATGATACTCATAACTGTGAAATATGTGTTTTCTCCATTTATGTGACCTTGGATATATGGAAAAGGCTGCTACTATGGTGTTGTCAAAATAAAATATGATAGGTTCTTGATTGATGGTCACCACATCAAGCTCTTGGAAAAAATTCATAATAAAAGATAATTCTTTTACAACATTATAAGCTTTAATATACTCAGACACCATAGTGGAATCAATGAAAATTGGAATTTTGGAACTATTGCATCTCACAACTCCTCCATTAAGAAAAAAGACATATCATGACTATGACGTCAAAACATTCTAATCCAATGAATGCTATAATATCTATAACCCATGATGACTATCTCTTTATCTCCTTCATAGATAAGAAATATATCCATGGTTCACCTCAAATACTTAAGGATACCCTTAATATAAGCTAAACGTTGTTCAATGGGATCTTCTTGATATATACCTACCAAGATAAAATTATAGGTGACATCAGGCCTCATACATAACATGACATACATGATAGATCCTATAACATAAGTGTATAATATCATACTCATTCTCTCTATTTCTTCTTATGTATCCGGAAACAATTTTTTGGAAGGATGTATACCATGTGACACTAGAACGAATCCCCTCTTGTATTGTTTTATACTAAACCTATTCAGTATCTAGTTAGTGTATATACTTTGAATAAGTCCACGCAACCGCTAGGATTTATCATGCATGATCATGATCTGTAGAATTTAGTATTTTTTTACCAATTCCTTCATGGAGAATCATTTTATCAAAAATTACTTAACCTTTTTTATGGTTGGTATCTCATTTATAATTAGTAATATGTCATCAAAATAAATTACTACGAAAACTAACAAACTTTGACTAAACATCTTGGAAACACATGGCTCAAATTCATTATTAATGAAACCAAGTTCTTTAATAGATTTATTGAATCTATTTACCCATGACATGGATTCTTTTTCTAATCCATAAATGGATCTCTACAAGTTGAATATCTTTTTGGAATTTATTAGAGTTACAAAACCTCCTAGTTGTGTCATTTAAACATTCTCCTAAAGGTTACCATGAAGGAAAAAAAATTTACATCCATTTTCCATATCTTATGGCCATGGAAAGATGATATGAAAATAAAAAATTTGATATATTTAATCATGGAAACTAGAGAAAATATATTATCATAGTTAATGACTTGATGTTTTTTAAACCCTTTATACACTAGCCTTAATTTATAGGTGTTTACTCGACCTTTGATTAACAAATTTTTCTTGAACACACATTTACGCCCAATGACTTTTACATCAATTAGAGGATCAATTAGAACCCAAAATTTATTTTAATAGAGACAATCCATTTTAGAATTCATGAATTTTATCTATCTTCCAACTTTTGATATCTTTACTACGACCTTCTAGGATAGTGGATCATCATTGTCAACTAATAATGACCCATTGTCATTAGTGAAAATAAAATGATATCTATCTGGTTCTTTTACCTCTCTATTTCTCCAATGTAGTAGTTTTGTTTGAAGAAAAATTTCAATAATGGGGAAAAGAAAAATTTATTCTTATAACAAATCTTGTTTATAATGAGCATTAACTTCATTTAAGTCAATCTTGTCCCCACTATCCTCCTTGAAAATGTTCTCCCTATCATGAAATATGACATGTATTGTGATAATTAATTTCTTTTTTAAGGGTTTTGGAGATACTATTGTAATGGTTTGGACCCTATGACCTATTAATTTAGAGTAATTCTGGTGTGTTGGTGCCTTTTATGGGAAATTTTGAGGATTTGGGGAGTAAGTATAAGATTTTAGCTGAGAAATTCAATAGGGAAGGATTTTTAAATATGGAGGCTTAAGCTATACCATAGAGGAGAGTAAATGTAGTGTGGAGAGTGATGTTAGGAAGTGGAGACTTGACGTGGAGTTTTGGTAGTTATACCAAATTTGACATGGATGGTCATGGTAACTTGGATATGGAATGAAGACCCATAGTGTAAATATTGTGGCATGATTGTTCTCAAGGCACTTATGACATGAATAAGGGTTTCAGTATGGGCCTTTTCTTGGTGGTTTTGTCTCTTGAAATAGTGTTTCCTCTTAACCCATGGTCATTTTCCTATTTTATTAGATCCATTGTTTTACATCACTATATTTCATTGGCATGAGTTTTATTAGCCTTACTACAGCATAGTCCCTTACTATAAACTATGGTGTTTTCCTTTTTCATAAATTTTTTATATGGAGAGGCTTGCTATGTTTTACTATTATGTTTTCCAAACCTGGTATAAAATACCAAAACCATCAAATCCAATCATTCTTTCATATTTTCACTCAGTTATTTGAAAAAATGAATCCCTGGGAGGAATTTTAACCCATTTTCATTATCTATCAACCCTGGACTTGGGAGATCAATCCTTCTTGGTTTTAGGTGAGTTTCTATGTCTCTGTATCATTTCTTCCCACATGTTATTCATCTAGATAGGGCTATATTTAAGGGGACTACTAGTTTTTGTGTAGTTTTGGTAAGGCAATGACATGGGATGGAATTTCCTTGGATTTTCAGGTTGTTTTCCTTCATTTTGGTTCTCAGTGGTTATATTCCTATTACTATAACCTTTGTTAGTGCTTCCGAAAGATTTGTTTGAGTTATGATATCCATCATCTATATTCTGGTCATAAATGTGTGAAGGATCGTGATTTTTTTATCTTTTAGAAGACAATATGCATTGGCGTAATTAAGATAATGAATTAGTTGAATTGAAATAGAAGAGTAAATTGAATTAATCATATGTTTTAAATTTTTTAATGTTATTGCTATTGAGATTATTCATGTATAGTTCCTTGCTGAAAATCACTACCATTGGGAGCCTTTTTTATGTTATAATTGATGTATTTAGGGAACTCATTGATTTTTTATTGGTTTATATCACCATGAATGACTGGATAATCATGTATATATAGGTAATGGATTTATTTCCCAAGGAAATTCAAGTTTTTTAGACAATTAAATTGAAAATTAATGTAAATTCAATGATAATCTCCCTTTTTTAAATATAAAGTAAGATATTTGAATTGTGTTATGATCGCATAGCGATTCACTATTCAATTTCACCCTTACACCGATGTTTTAAACTAGTTTTGAAATGAATATTACAAATATAATAATAAATTTCACATCATGTTTTATTAAATTAATTAATATTTATCACAATTTAATAGAGAAATTTTACTTGTTTTGGTGCTTACATTGTATGAGGAGGTGATTTGGAGAGATCGTGATGGAACTCAAGAATAATGGGCCAAACTGTGCAAAAGACAAAGCATGCATGTGGACATTAATATATACTTTGGATAATACATGAATCTAATTGGGCTGCAAAATGGTTAATTAATGGAAAAAATGTGGTATACATTTCGAAAAGAAGATCATGGATCATAATTTTTCCATTTTGAGGCCCAAAATAGACCCACAATGTAAAGAAATTCTAGGTGGTCTAGATAAGACCACCATTATATATTTGGGCCATAACTTGGGACTCTGAAATCAAATTGGTCTGATTCAACTGCCCTTGGATAGATAACTAGAATCCACAACTCTCTACCAAATTTTAATTCATTTTCACGCATTTTGGCCAGTCAACCAACTGGATTAAAATAGAGTAAAATTTATTCCTTCACCGATCCATTTATATACTTGACCACATTATGTAGAAATATTGATGTAATTTCCCATAAAATCACTCCTCCTCTAATTATCTTAGTTTTCAAAACTTGGGGTGAAGTTTATTCGAATTGGAGAATCTCCCTTCACCCATTTAGTTCCCTTCTCCCTCAAGTACTTCTAAACCTTTCATTGATCAATTTGGGGGTGTCTTTTTTTATAATCTCGAGATCCATGCTAGTAATCTTCATAGGGTAATTGAATTTCCATTTTTGTTGTCAATTTTTCTTTATTTATACCTCATTAATTCTTATTTGTTCTAGTATGATCAAATACAAATAAAAGGAACAAGAATACTCATGCTTCTAAGCATAACCCGGATCTTGTGATGATTTGAGTGTGGTTGCCTCTTTTCTAACCCCTTCCCTTTCATGAGTGTGCGAATGGATTATGTCGGTTGATAAATTACAGGAGCCTAAAACCATGAATATTCATGTTCATTTCTTTTGGAATATTTTTTCATTGACACGAATCTGGTTATCTCATCTCGTTGTTGATGTGATTCCTTGATTGAGTTCCATTTTTACATCGATTCAAGTTTGTTGACTTTGAGAAATTGTTGATAATAAATACCTTTGATTGATCAAATCCTATGTCATAACCCAGTAATAACTCACATACCATACTGGTTTTAGTGTGTATAAATCAAGGAATCAATGATCTTTCCCATTCCCTTGAGAGCGATGACAGATTGAGCATCATGGGACACTTTCCCAGGTTGATCATGATTTCTCTATCTTGTTTCTCTCACTTAGTAGAATAATTTCATTTTATGTTTTTAAAGAAACAAAACCTATGTTTTATAAAACCAAATTTTCATTTTAGTTTCTTAATTAGAAAAACCTTTTAAAATTTATGATCTAAGGCTCTGTCAAGATACGACCTAGGGTTACTGCTATACTGTAGAAATTCTAGTTAAAATAAACATCTAATTTGACGCCTTTGACAATGCGATCAAATTGTCAAACTTTTTATGGGGAAACAAGATCATTTTTTATTTATTTACTTCTATTTATTTATTTTAATTATTAATTACTAATCATTTCAATACCCTACCCCAATTTGATTGTTTTTGTTTTGGTCTTTGGTTTTTATTTTTGGTTTTTTATGTGTTCTTCCTCCATATTTATCTCTCTCTATATCTCTTCTTATTCTCTATATATCTCTATATAATTCTTTATCATAACATTATATTCTATTTTCACCCTTATTATGTTATTTTATCCATATTTAATCATAAAAAAACAAACTCACAACTTATAATCATGACCCAATTAAAAAAATAAAAACTGCTTGAATTTGATCTTCAAATTGAAAAGACACTTCACACACAAATAAAGGCATCTAGATAAAATTAACCAAGTAACACTAAAGAACCCCTTGTGGAACCTCATGTGGTCATAAACCAATCAAAAATTTAACCCAATCAAACCCAATAAAACATGGCCAAAAATAATTAAACCTTAAATGAACTGACCACCTCAGATGTGGAGTGCCAACCTACATACATCCAATTTCTTGAGGAAGCAGCCAACATTTAATAATGGGGATAGAATGACCTAAAAAGACTCTTTTTAGATAATTTATTCCCTGCCTCTTGAACTACATCAATTAGGAAATAAATTTGTGGTATTAGGAAATCACAAGGAGAGACCCTTCGTGAATACTGGGAGAGATTAAAATGACTATGCTCAAGCTACCCCCACCACTAGATTAGTGATAAACTATTAATACAATAATTCTATGAAGGAATTATCCCCATGGATCATGGAATTATTGATGCAGCAGCTTATGGTTCCTTGGTTGATAAAACTCATTTCCATTCTCGTGACTTAATAGCCGATATGGCTTAAAATGCACAAGAATTTATTACACAAACTATTGCACCAACCTGAGGAGTTCATGAGTAAAGTAATTGATCCCCAGAAAAAAAGATAAATAACAAGCCTAATGAAATGAATACCCTTCTAAGGCAGTTAGCTCAAGAACAAGGTAAATCACACTCTTCTTTAGTTCCATTATATTGTGGTATTTTCTTTAACAATACTCATTTTTCTAACCAGATCCCACAACATCAAGATTCACATGAGTCTGGTGCTGCCGTGTTCTGAGGAAATCCATTCCAACAATCACCTCCCTTCAATCAAGAACAATTGAAGACATATCCAAACCATAGGTGGAAATCAAAACCCTGGTACTGACAAGGAAGAAACTCAAGCTACCCCAAGAAGAATTTGTATCAATAAGGAAAAGTTATACAACCTTATTATCCTTCAACTTCTCAAAAATAATCATCCTCTTCCGCCCAAATCTGAACCCATCCTCGAGGATATGGTGAAGAAAATAAAATCCCAGAACCTCTAGTTCCAAAAAATCACGCAATTGGCAATTCAAGACCAACGAACTTGAGTGGGGAAATTGGAAAACACCATCAGTGAGCTCAAGTTTCAAGGTTCCGGACAACTACAATCCTAACCCATTTTCAATCTGAAGGACAAAGGTAATGTATGTGAAGTTACACTTTGTAGTGGTAAATATGTCTCTCCTACTACCAATTCTGCATAAAAAGAATTCCCCACTCTTGAAAAATCTCTTTCGCAACCCTAAAAATTTTCAATTAATGAAAAAAATACAAAAAGCGTAATCGAATTATCATTGATGATTCAAATAAGATATCTATTCCTCTTCCATTCCCAAAAATACTCTCTAAATCTAAAAATAATTTTGATAATGATATTGATAAAGAAATAAGGGATACATTTAAAAAGGTTCAAGTTAACATTCCTCTATTGGATGCATTTAAACAAATACCTTGATATGAGAAATTTCTTAAAGAGCTTTACACCCATAGAAGGAGGCTAAAGGGAAATGAGAGAGTAAACTTGGGAAGAAATGTCTCAACCTTGATTCAACCAGAAATGCCAACCAAATTCAAGGATCTTATCATATTGATGATACCATGTACCATAGGGGAGACCTTCTTTTCTAATGCTATGATATATTTAGGTGCTTCCATTAATGTGATGTTTAACTCTAGGTATACTTATCTGCTCGATGGAGAGCTCCAATCAACATGCATTGTATTGCAACTTTACAACCAGAGTACAATGCAACCAATAAGAGTGGTCGAGGATGTCCTTATAAGAGTGAATAATCTCTTCTTCCCCACTAATTTCTACATTATTGAGATGGAAGATACCCAAAAACAAGAAAAGTTTTCTCTCATACTTGGAAGGTCACTCCTAAAAATAGTAAAGACAGTCATCAATGTCCACAATGGTATGTTTTCCATGGGGTTCGGTGGAGAAAAGGTATTTTTTAACATTCTTGAGGCTATGAATCATCCCATTGAAGAGCACTCCACTCTTCTTGACTATTCGATGGAAGTTATCTCAAGCGATGAACACACACACAATTCTCTCCTCAACCCATACTATGAATCATTTTTCTCTTCTTCACCCTTGTATGATTTGAGTTTTTATTCATTTTTTTATTATTGTGTGGGGTCTAAAAAATGTAAATTTTATTCTGTAATTCATGTGTGTGTTCATTATGAGGTACCGATAACCTTCGATGATTATGCTAATCCCATTTCAATAGATTCTCTTTCATTGGAGAATTAATATGAGGAGATAGATAGTTTCATAGACCTCACTCCCCCTAACCCCCTCCCTTCAGTAAAAAAACCAACAGTGTTGGAACTTAAACAACTTCCATATAATTTAAAATATTCATATCTTAAGGTATTGACGAATTTCCCATCATTATTGCCAATAACCTCTCTTTATAGTAGGAATGAAAACTGATCAACATTTTGAGATAGTGTAAAAAGGTTATAGTATAGACTTTTATTGATATTCTTGGGATTAACCCTTCTATTTGTATGCACCATATACTTTTTCATAATGAGGCTAAGCCGGTAGGAAAATCTCAACGCTGGTTTAATCCCAATCTCCTGGAAGTGGTAGAATTGGAAGTCAGTAAATTACATGATGTGGGGATCATTTTAATATATCTGATATAAAATGGGTTAAACTAGTGAAACTTGTGCATAAAAAAAGGAATAATAGTTAGTGTCAAATTAAAGGAATGAATTGGTTCCAACACGTGTGCAAACTAGGTGGAAAGTCTATATTGACTGCTGTCGACTGAATCAAGCCATGAGAAAGGAACACTATCTTCTACCTTTCATTGACCAAATGTTTGAACAATTAGATGGTAAGTCCCATTATTATTTCCTTAATGTTTATTAGGGTTATTTACAAATCCATATATCCCATGAAGATCAATAAAAGATAATATTTACCTATCAATTAGGCACATTTTCATACAAAAGGATGCCTTTCGATCAAAGTAATGCTCCTGGTACTTTTCAGCGATGTATATTGAGTATTTTTTCTGAGTACCTTGAGAGTTGTACGGAAGTATTTATAGATGATTTCATGGTTTATGTTTCTTCTTTTTATGATTTTTGGAACACTTAGGTTATGTCCTACGTCACAACATTGAAAAATATCCTATTTTAAATTATGAGAAATTACATTTCATGTTTGATCGGGGGATAGTTATTGGTCATGTCAATTGAAATAACGGAATTCAAGTAGATAAATCTAAAATTGAATTAATTTCATCCCATATATATTCAAAGTGTTTTCGTGAGGTGAGATATTTATTGAGTTATGCTGGTTTTTACCATCGATTCTTTATAGACTTTAGTGTGATCACACATCTATTTTCTTAGTTACAACTTATGTGTGAAGCCTCTAACTTGGCAGTTGGGGCATTTTTATCACAAAGGGTTGAGAAGGCTTATCATGTCATTACATATGCCTCACGTACCCTTGAACCAACCTAGGTAACTACACAACCACAAAAAGGAACTCCTTTCTATTGTGTTTTCCTTGGAAAAATTTCTTTCATATCTTCTTGGGTCAAATGTCATTGTGTTTTCTGACAATGTTTCCCTTCGTGTTCTCCTAAAAAACCTGAAGGTAAGCCCCACCTCATATGGTGGATATTCCTCCTCCAAGAGTTTAACCGTGATATTAGAGATAAGAGGGGAGTATAAAATGTTTTAGCTGACCACAATAGTAGGAGTTATCCACCATAGGACCACCATGTTTACTCATCCCTCCCCATTGGATAATTCTTTCCTCATGAGAACCTTTGTGATGTTGTGGAGCTTACCCCTTGGTATGCAAAAATTGTGAATTTTCTGGCAACATCTACAATCCCCACTAATTTTAGCACTTCCCAATCCCAGACACTTAAACATTTTTCTCGGTGGTACATTTGGGATGAACCATATTTATAGAGAATTTGTGGTGACCAAGTAGTTCGTCAGTGTATACCTGACCATGAGTTCACTATTGTTTTGACGTTCTACCACACTTTGGCTTGTGGGGACCACATTGGCTCTCAATGTATAGCTCATAAGGTCTTGACTCATGACTTTATTATCCAACATTATATAGGGATGCCCAACTATTTTTCAATTCATGTAGTCATTGTTAATTCACAAAGAATATCTCCAAGAGGAATGAAATTCCCAAACAGCCTATGTTATTCTGTGAGATATTTGATGCATGGGTCATTGACTTGATGGGGCCTTTTCCAAATTCATTTGGACTTTTTACATCTTATTAGCTGTTGACTAAGTTTCTACATGGGTTGAATCAAATTTTACCAGGATCGATGACTATCGAGTTGTTTTTTATTTTGTAAGGTCCCAGGTTTTTAGTAGGTTTGGTTTGCTCAGATTCATCATTAGTGATCGATGTTCACATTTTTGCAATTGAAACCTGAAAATTTTCCTTTGTAAGTATTTGGTTCATCATAAATTCTCTACTGCATATCACCCCCAAACTAACGTACAAGAAGAAATCTCAAATCGGGAAGTTAAGAGAATCTTGGAAAAATGGTAAAACCCTATAGAAGAGATTGGAGTTTGTGCTTGGATGATGCAATTTGGGTTTACCGTATAGCGTTTAAAACCCCAATCAGAATGTCATCATATATAATTGTGTTTGGAAAATATTTTCACCTCCTGGTGGAGGTATAACACTGTGGATATTGCTATGTTAAACAATGTAATATGAATCTTTAAAATGCATGTGAGTAAAGGAAGTTTCAGATTCATAAGTTGGAATAAATATGTCATGATTCATATGAGAACTCCCAAATCTATACAGAGAAGTTAATGGATATCAATGATATCATCATTCATCATCAGAAGTTTCATATTGGTGATAAGGTCCTCATGTACAATTTCAGGCTAAAGATCCACCCAGGTAAGCTTCATTCCTGATGGATAGATTCATATACTGTTACTAATGTATAACCTTTTGGTTCAATACATATTTTTCATGAGCAGTATGGATGAAGTCTTACCGTCAATGGGAAGTGACTTAAAAAATTATATGAGGACTTTACAAAGAATTTGGTGGAGGAAATCCACCTTCTAAAAGAAACATACCAGTGAAACTCACCATGTTGTATCCTTCATTCTCACATTCTCAATTATTACATTGAGGAAACGGTACATTTTAGGTGTGGGGGTGTTGATAAATTCATGAATTTATTAGGTTTTTTATTGTATTTCTTCTTTCTTCTATTTTTCACCTTCTTTATGGTATTTTCACTTTCACCTATCTTGTTGAGTTTATTATTATTTTCATTGTCTTTATTATTTCTTCTCTTTTTTATCTTCTTTGTGGTATTTTTACCCCCCCCCCCCCCCCTTATGGTCACCAAATCAAGGAACCTACTGAAAATGCATGTTGAAATTTTTGATTCCATGTTGTTTTATATTTTGATGAAAACCTATCTCTATTATAGAATGTATATTTGTATTAATTTAACATTAGGGAGTGATTTTTAGTGAATTGGTTTTCTATAAATGTTATAAATGGTTGTATATCTGTGAAACCTTTGAGATATTTGATTCCCCTTGTGTGAGTAGTTTTTTAGAAACCTCTATGACTAAGATCTCCACACATTTTTTCACCAAAATATAACGTGTGAATATTTCATACTTAGTAGAAGGTAAATATATGTTAGGTTAATATTTATCATTTTTAAATGATATTTCCATACATTCATTCCTTATCTGATCTGTTTCATTACTGTACCAGATTGAACTACGTGTGTGTACTTAATATCTGAATGTTTTACGCCCTCAAAAAAAATAAAAAAAGGGTTTTGTCTTAGGCAGGCCAAAAACCACTCCTCCTCAACCTTTGATCTTGTTTTAACTATTACAATTAGTGACATGAGGAGATCAAACAAAGGTTGAGAGATGAGTGTGATATTTCTTCCAAATTCAACATCTAAAAATAATAATAAATAAGGGGAGTAATGAAATGTGAAACATATGGGGATATCTAGTTCAGGAGCATATTGTTTGATTTTTTAAAATTTTTAAGTGAGTGGGTCTTGAAATATGATTGCAAAGGATATAGGGAAGGTTTGGTGGAAGAAATCATTTAAGTTGAATAATGTTAAAATAACCTATATTTTTTGATTGAAAGAGGAAAGAATAGAATGGAATGGTTTTCACACAAACACACATGGAGAGTTAGTGGAATGTTTGAATTTTTATTTCCTTTATCAATTTGGTATCATTAATCTCTTCGAATTTCATTGAGATATGATTTATGAGACATCCTTTTCCATTTTCACTAGGAAGAACTCTTTAGTGTAGTCCATGCATTGATCACATTACTTTAATGGATTAAAATTTCCACAAATGTTAAATCTTCATGATGTTGGGAATATATACATGCATCATTTTTTTGGATATGTGTCTTTTCCTGGGAGTGAAAATTTTTATGTGTGGGGGTGTGATCGCATAGCGATTTACTATTCAATTTCACCCTTACACCACTGTTTTAAAATAGTTTTTTAATGAATATTCCAAATATAATAATAAATTTCACTTCATGTATTATTAAATTAATTAATGTTTATCACTTTTTAATCGGTTAATTTTACTTCTTTCAGTGTTTACATTGTAGGAGGATGTTATTTGGAGATCCCATGATGGAATTCAAGAAAAATTCACTACTAGAAAAATGACATATACCAACAGTTTGAAACTGTTGGTATAACCTCCAAACTATTGGTATATCCTATACCAATGTTTTGGAGAACCGTTTCCAAGTAAGACGTGGGGATAGGTCTATACCAGTTGTTTTTACAAAACCGTTGGTATAAGTAATATGAAAAATCTCTACCAACGGTTCAATAAAGCCGTTGGTATATGAATTTCAAAAAAGAATAATTCTATTGGTTTTGATCCCAGTGCCTCCGGTTTATGATTAAACAACGTAACCACTAACCTAACTTGACATTTTTTAACATAAATTCACATATATAGATATATATATTTAGTTATTTATTATCATAAAAATTTTGAATTTTGAATTATTTAAGGTTCACTTTAAGAAGATTCCATAAAAATACATGTAACTATAACAGCGATTCTCAAAACCATTGGTATAGACTTATACCAATGGGTTTTGGAACCTTTGTTATAAGTTATTTGATTTTGGGACCTATACCTATAGTTTTGGACAAAACGTTGGTATAATGGGGACCTATACCAACAGTTTTCTATTGTGGACCTATACTAAAGGTTTGGCCAAAACCATTGGCATATGTCCATATAAGTGACCTATACCAACGGTTTTCCCCAAACCATTGGTATAGGTCCCCCTATACCAACAGTTTGTCCAAAACCAGTGGTATATGTCCAAATTAGTGACCTATACCAACGGGTTTGGCCAAACCATTGGTATAGGTCCATATAAGTGAACTATACCAATGGTTTTCCCAAAACCGTTGGTATAGATCTCATTTCCAGTAGTGATGGGCCAAACAACACAAAATCCCAAGAATTCATGTGGACAATAATATTTACTATGGATAATATATTAATAAAATAGAGATATAAATGGGTGTATTAATTAAAAAAATGTGGGCTACATTTCTCTAGAAGATAATGGATCCCAATTCGTCCATTTGGAGGTCCCAAATAGGCCCACAATGTGAAGAAATTCTGGGCAGGCCAGATTGGACCACCCTTCTGTATGTGGTCCATAACTCAGGCCTCGAAGATCCAATTGGTATGATTCTACCTACCTTGGATAGATAAATCAAATCCAAAACTCTACACTGAATTTCTATTAATTTTTACATATTTTGGTCTGTCAACCATCCAGATAAAGATGGCGTAAAAAATATTCTATGAATAGTCACCTAGCCCTTTATATACTTGACCACTTTATGTTGAATTTTTGATGTAATTTCCCATAAAATCACTCATCCCCCTCATTCTCTAATGTTTAACTACCAGGGTTGAAGGTTATACAAATTGGAGAATCTCTCTTCACCCATTTAGTTCCCATATCCCTCGTGTACTTCTAAACCTCTTAGTGATCAATTTAGGGGTTTCCTTTGTTGTAATCCCGAGCTCCATACTTGTAAACTTCATAAGGTAATTAAATTTTCATGTTTTTTTTCAATTTTTATTCATTTATACCTCTTTAATTTGTGTTTATTCAGGTATGATCAAATACAAATTAAATGAATAGGAACCCTCATGCTACCATGCATAACACGAATCTTGTGATGATTTGAGTGTAGTTGCCTCTTTTCTAACCCCTTCCCTTTCATGAGTGTGCGAATGGATTCTGTCAGTTGATAAATTACATAAGATTAAGCACATATATACTCATTTTCTTATATTGTGGAATATTTTATCATTTACACAAATCTGTTCCTCTCATCAAGTTGTTGATGTGATGCCTTGATTGAGTTCTGTTTTTACATAGAATCATGTTTGTTGATTTTAAGTAGTTGCTGATAATCAATATAGTTTATCGATCAAATACTAGGTGGTAAAATAGTAATAACTCACATACCATATGTTTTTTAGTGTTTATAAATCAAGTAATCAATGATCATTACCATTCCCTTGAGAGCGATGGCGGATTGAGCATCAAGGGACACTTACCCGGGTTGATCACGACCTCTCTATCTTGTTTCTCTCACTTAGTAGCATAATTTCATTTTATGTTTTTAATAAAAAAACTAATGTTTTATAAAACCCCATTTCCATTATATTTTATTAATCATAACCTCCTTTCAAATTTAATGATCTAAGGCTCTATTGAGAGACGACCTATAGTTGTTGCTATACTCTAGATATTCTAGTTACAATAAACATATAGTTTGATGTGCTTGACAATGCGATCATGTGAAATGTTTCTATGATGTGTGGTTGTGGTTTATGGGGAATATGTGATGAGATGTTGGTGCGGTATTTGGATTTTGTTTTGAGGAGGTGGTTGTGGTTATGAAATAGTGGTAATGTGGGGCTTATTATCACGAGGAGGATGGTTTGTTTTGATTTGATGTGTTATTCTAATTTCCTAATAATAGTTTAGTTTAATATTAACGATGAAATTGGAATTGAATGGTTTTAGATGGATAATGAATTATTTAAATAAAATTGGTTGTTTCGTTAAAGTGTTTTTTTCAATTTAAAATAAATGGGTGTTATAAATGAAACTAGTTGGTAAGTGGGAAAATATAGTAATTAGATTTACTTTAAAATAATGGTATAATGTGTCTTGTGGATTTTTTGTATGGTGTTATGAATTCAGAGGTAGTAGAAAAAAGTGGTTAATGTTGTGATACATACTGGTAATGTTGTAAGTTGGTTTGTACTCTTGTTGTCAACTCATAGGCTGGTCTTGTGTGTGGCTATTTATATTGTATGTTACCTATGATTTTTATACACACCCAACCCTTACCGAGAACCATGTTCAATGAACAAAATTTTTTGAGTGGCTTTTTACCAAAATTCTAGTGATGAGGTTGGATGGATGACTACCTTATTCCCCTCTGTCTCTTCTAGGAGAGTTCTCTATGAATGAGATATGATAGTTAGTTGTAAAAAAGTAAACTAGTGGACATTTTTTTATGTGATGATGATGTGTCTATAGTGGGGGGTTATTCATGGATGGAGAAGGGACTAAGGTTGATGTCCTTCATGTTACGATGACCAACTATTATAGTTATAGATAAGGATTTGATGAGTTGAAATAGGTGTCTTTGAGGGATATGTGATACAATAAACTAGGTGTCTTCAAGAGAGATGTGATGTGATAGCCCATGTGTCTTCGGGAAAGATGTTATGCGATGAACTAGGTGTCTTATAGTGAGATGTATTATATTTAAGAGATAATAGTTCCAGGGTGTACGTCATTAGTGTGTTAGAGTGGAACACCAGTGGGAAAGTAGTACAGAGTACCTTTTTGTCAATATGATTATTATTATGTAATTATAATTGGATGCATTATTTTGTGATCATTCCTTGGATAGTATGGGATTGGTTAGCTAACCTTACTAGGTGTTATTGGTTATACTATTTGATCTTGGTTCATTAGTATTCTCTTCTCACATATTCATGATGGAATATGGGTGATTTATATTGAGAATAATTGTATTCGTATCCTATATATATACAAAATATTTTTAGGTTTCTAGTAGGACCACATGGATCATTCTTAACATTACTATCTTATACCTTGGTGTTTTTTGTGTCACTACATTAATTTTTTCTTTTGGGTATTTATTTGGAGTCTATTTGTATATTTTTTTTCATTATTCATGCATTGCGGGATGGTTTTGGTTTCCCTCATTTATATTACATCATGGAGTTTCATAGTGGTTGATACCCTATCTCCCAATCCTATAAATTATAGAGGTTAATGCCTCCCATATGTGATATTTTATACCTTCAGTGCTAGTTGGAAACCTAAGGCCCACTGAATTCGGGAGTCGTGCGTCATTATCCTTCTTCCTTAATTTCTAGCTCATATGGGGTGCATTTAGTGGGAGGGCATCATTAAAAAATTTCCTTTGTTTACGTGGGACACCACATAAGTATACACTTTCTACCTCTTGGTGCTATTTTGTTTCTTGATCCATCCTTAACAAACACATTGCAACCACGTGCATGAACATGTGAGAAAACAGTTTTATTTGCACTACATAACTCAAAGATAATACTATTGACTACTTTAGTTGGTACTTGATTTATTAAGTATTATTTCTTGTGTAATTCATTTATCTAAAAATATAATTAAAGACTTGGGTGACTCATCATCAACCTTACCATGTCCAGCAAGGTAAGGTTCCTCCATTCACTAACACTATTCCACTATGGTGTGTAAGGTGGAGTGAGTTGAGATAAAATACCATACTATTATAGGAAATCGATAAACTATTGGTTAATATAATCCCTACTGTGATCCAAAAAAATTGTTTTTTAATCTTCTTACAAAGTTTATTCTTAACCTCATTCTCTAAATCCTTGAACATATCAAAGGATTTAGACTTATACCCCATCAATTATACATAACTATACCTAGTCATATCATTAGTAAAAGTCATAAAGCCTAAGAATCCAACTCTTGATTCTAATTGAAAAGGTTCTAACCCAATTATCATGTACCAGTTATATAATCTCTTAGGTTGTTTCACCTTGACATACAAATTGTGGGTTTTTATCTTACCTTGTAAACAACCACGACATATCTCAAGTGTTTTAAGATGAAGTGCCAAAATAACCATCTTTATAGAGATTTTTAAATCACTTCTCATTTACATGATCAAGATGATGGTTCCAAAACTAGGTGTTATATGAGCCATGTGCATTTGTTTCATTATAAATTTAAAATTTTGGGTTTTCATTATTTACTATATAAATTCCATTATTTAATTGTACCATACCATAACATATGATATCATTTTTAAAGGAGAAACTGTTTTTTACACAACTGAAAAAACAATCCATCCATGTCTCAATAAGGAACACAAAATATGTTCTTGGTAAAAATAGACACAAAATAAGACTTATTTAAAATTAAATTCAATATTATTGGAAATTTAATATAGTAGTATCCAATGTCCATAGTAGCCAACCTCACTCCCTTGGAAATATGTAGATCCACCTCGCCTCTGGAAACCTTTTGAAATATACTTGATTCCTATATTTTAATAAAAATGTGATAACCAAATTTAGTATCTAATACCAAACATATAGATATGGATATATTATATTCACCAATGAATGAACCTGAAGTTTCCTCTTTCCTCTTTGTCATGGCGATGTTCCTCTTCCAGTGTCCCTGCATGCCCTATAAAAAACATTCTTCATCCCATTCCTTACCCTACCTCTAGATATTCTTATTCTTAGAAGGATGATGATCTAGAGCCTTAGACTTATAATGATTCTTTCCTCCCTTTTCCTTATTTATCCTCTACTTAGAAACCATAATGATTATGAGTTTTTCACCCCCAATTACTTTATCAACATGGATAATAAGAGTAACAAGTTATGATACTTTCTTATTGATATTTTTATATTATAATTCACAATAAAGCTAGATAAGTTTTTTGGTAGTGAGGTTAGAATATGATATTTATATAACTCATCAGAGATATTAAACCCTAAAATGCATAATAATTCTATCAATTCAATAATCTAGACTACATGAGGCTCATATGGCATCAATTCTCTAGGATTTTAGATAAACAATGCATTGGAGATCTCATATATCTATGATATTGTTGTGTCTAGAATGTTTTATATACAAGAAGAATAAAATTCAATTAATTTCATAAAGAATTAGAATAAATACGAAGAAGTCTTTGAAGAAAAATGTTAGAAGGAGGTGAAACACAAATGATGGGTTGATTCTGCTAAGTGAAAATCACTTCGCAGACCACTACTCTAGATGGAGTTTCATCACTTAGCAAAGCACCCATGAATGAAATAGTTTGTGTAAGGGGAGAGTATGATTGGATCCCACAAACAAAACTATGTTTTTTTAGGCCAAGCGGAGATTTCCTTCACCACAAACAACTATCCCCATGAACAAAATATTTTGGAGGATGAGACAGTACTGCCAGATTATGAAAAAATCCCAAGTTACATGCATGGTCGGATGGTGGTTTTCGACCACATGAACAACTACCCTAAAAAACAATATTGTTCACAGGACAGAGAGTCCTCTTAGGGATCTCGCAGAAAGTAGCTTTGTGGGCCACCGTAGATGACCATCCATGATCGTATCTAGTACCTTCATTCTTCTATAAAAGAACCCCGGCGGGGACCGTCCGAACGATGAAAAAATCGATATCCAAGGAGGAGATCCTGAACGAGAGGTGATACATGGATATTTTTATTATAGTAGGTAAAATCCTATGTATTTCATTAAGTATGAAATAATAAATCATGTAGCCATTCAAAAACTCAAAACCCATATGCGGACACTATTTTGTAGGGAATAAATGGATGGCCCCTTTGTGGAAAAGTATCCCACAAATAAAATGTTGTGCGGGAGAAACCCTGCCCCGCATAGCCAAACAATACATAGGAGGAACCCTATCATATGAAGAAAAATGTTATGCTGGTGGAACTTGATCCTGTGTAGCAACACACTATGTCAGAGGCACCTGATCTCATGTAGCAACACGATATACAGGTTGAACCTAGGTCTTCATAGCATAATAATACACGACCGGTACCCCCACCTATGAAGAAACATGTTATGTAAAGGGAACCCCATCCCACATAGGAATATGATACATGGAATGGTTCCTCCTAGGGTGTTCTTAACTCCAACTCCAATCAACCCCTTTCTTTGTACCATTAGACCCCATATTGGCCCCTCTGTGAACTGATCTAATAGTATCAGGTCAATTCCTCTTCTAAAGCCAGACGAAATGTATTATTAGATCATACAGAACACCAACATGTCATTTTGAGTCTACTTACCCATGTTATGAAGAGTCACATGTGTAACCTCCTCCATAAGGGGGACCCACAAAATGTTTTCAATTATACATTCATGTGGTAACAAGGGCTCTGATCTTATAGGTTCTCACATGAACCTGCCTATTCTAGGGATTAAGGGGAACCACTATCCTTTCCCTTTAATGAGGGAAAGTTCAGAAAACTCTTCTATTCCCTGGGTAATAGCAGGGTGTCCTTCCTAGAGTAATCCCATATCCTTTCTTGTAGCAGGTGGCACTCATGATCGTCTTTTCCTCAGTCCGGGACATAGTCAGATGGGTCACCTTGTGTGATTATCATGGTTACCAAAATAAAAGAGGAGACATGCACACTAAAATCCCTCATGCTCTCCCTTTGTAATTTAAACCTCATCCACCAGCAGAAAGAGTGGATTGTGTGATCTTCAAATCCATTATTTCCCCTTGTTTCTAACACTAAGCATGACTCACATGGTCTTAAAGGTTAGTGATGATAATGAAATCCACATGATCCCAAATGTTAATTGGGAATACTATATCAATTAATCCCCAAATAACCCAAAAATGGGAATCCCCTAAGTGTAAGAACCAACCTAATCCAATCATGCCTGCTCAAATGGGCCTCTTATAAGGTGTAAGACCCAACTTACAAAACTATGTGGGATTTGATTCCCAACCAAAATGGATACATAGGAAGACTCTCTAAGGTCCAAATCCAATACCTAAATTCACCGAATTGTTATTCAAACCATATTACTAGTAGGTTCATATACACTCAAGTGAACACATCTCTTCCGTGTACTATAAGACACCTAGGTGGAAGTCTTACACAAAACTTTAGCTAGGTACCTTCCATCTGGATGTCCATTCCACATAATGTTAAACTGCATGATTCGGTCCTCATCACATGACTTTAAATGTTTATGTGCCCTGTTAAGAAGAACCAAACTTTTTGGGTAATGATTCCTCTCTTGAGGATACATAAGAATCCAATCTTATGGGTTTGATCCCGACATCAAAATAACTTCCTACTCCCTGTAAGATAATAAACTTCACAGTTCCCCACTATATAGATTAAAAAAAATCATCCTAATAAATGAACAAGAAAAATATGATCCCTATATGAAAAGGGAACCATTTATGGAGAACATAATATATATAAAGATACATCTATTGATGGAGAATATCATATACATACCAATAATTCTAATCCCATGTGTATTCCTTATGGAACATTAATTTAGGGTGATCCATGTATACATACTTGGGAATGAACAAAGGATTCCTAAAAATATCTTAAATCTATAAGAGTTCCCCAAAATAAGACCTAGTTTCCCCCAAAATGGAATGATGAGACAGACATCCCATCCTCTCGACCAATGTGATTTTTTAAGTGTTGTTGGCCAAGTTCCACAATGAACTCTTGCCTTTGGAATGTGGGTCCATGAGTCTTCATTGATATGAGATCTGTTTGGAATTTTTGGCTCCAAGAACAAAACCCATTGGATATCATTCAAATAAATATTACCCGTTGTTAGTGATTTCACATAATTTAGCCCCTTGAGATCCATCGTCGGGTGAAAACAGTCTCCATGAGAAACAAAATGGTGAACCTGACATGAATCCTTAACCAAGGTGATGGTTATACCCCGTGTTAGTCCCCTTTAGATTTTAAAATAATGGATGGTTGAAAAATACCATAAATTATGCATGTGTTCATGAGATGCTACTTTGAAGAGATTTGTTTGACTGTATTAGTCACAGATATTGTAGACTCTCTTCACCAGAAATCTCTTCAGTGCAATGGAATATCACCAGTTCTCACAAACTTGTGCATCATCCACTGCCCAAGTCGGGTCCTCAATAAAAGAGAGGATTTCATCCCCAACCCAAAATCATAAACACTGGGTTTCAAATACATTGGTTAGGGAGTACCACCAGAATGGTACTATCCCCACCTTGGAGGCGGCTAGAAAGGCCCTCTAGTCCATGAATCCCCACTAGACATCTGATCAGCAATGGGTAGTGGTCTTGAACCAGATGGATAAAATTGTGGTCTAAAACCATTTTGAGATCCTAACCTTATAATGAGATAATTATTTCCTCCCTTACATTAGAGAGGATGATGAATTCTTCACTAAAAACTTCATCACAACAACATAGGGGTCCCACTAAAGGGCCCATACCAATAATCATCACCATCAATGTCACGCGTCTGAACATCCTCACCTTGTAGATAATACCATCTCATGGTCCCTATTCAAAGTCATGTGGACTCGATCCCCCAGGGTGACTTGTGAATAAAGAAGACCATACAATCCGAAACATTCCATCATCCTTATTCCTACTAAATAATCCCCCCAAGTAAACATAACAGAAACATATGATTATGTTTGTCTTCTTTATCACTCTTATAAAGCCCATATTTCAAATACAATGGAAAACCATGAGAAGATGAAAATTCATACTCATTCACATGAAGGATACTAGGGAAATATGGTGACAACAAAATATGAGAAGACAAAAATTACTATTCATTCGCATCAATCTCGTCATGTAAATATAGCAGCAACTAACAAGAAGATGAAAATACCTCCTCACTAATATCAATCCTACCAGACAAATATGGTGGAAACCAAATATATGTAGGCACAAATTCTGACTTTTTCACATGAATCCTATCAACGGAATATGATGAAAAACTACAAGAAGACACAAATTCCTACTAATTCACATTAATATCATTTGACAAATACAAAAAATAGCCAGATACAAATCCCTATATACCAATATGAAACCCAACAGTCAAATATGATGAAAACCAAATACTAACAAATGACTATTATTGTAGATTCATATTAATCCCATCAGTCAAATATGATGGAAAACTGTGAGTAGAATAAAATTCCTACACATTCATATCAAGCCCTCCATGAAAATATGATGGAAATTGGAGAAACAAGATGGTGTGTCCCATTTGTAAATTAGGTAAAAGACCATATCTTTACCCCCGCACATGGATTTTAGTATTTACTGATGGGAATTAAGGGATCCGATTAGAATCATATTCCTACTCTGACACCATAATGGGAATAAATTTTTCGTCCCCACCAAGGAAGTATCTTAGCATGTCTTACAAATTATGGATGTTTAGACATAAATACATGAATATATCTTAAATAATTAAAAGATATAACCACATTTTCATCAATAATAATGAATTGGGCCCACAACCCTGCCTCCTCAAGTGGGGTGAATCATCCACATAATATGGTGGTCACAAAGGAGAAGAAATTAATACCAGCTCCCACCCATGAGGGGATTTGACAATATTCCATGATAAATGGAAAACAAGATGAAGAAAAAATACATTTTCCAATTGGGAGACACCATTCCACTTCAATGGATTCTCCAGGGTTGGAATATATCCCTTCTAGAATCCTATAATCTTACCGGCATATCCCAACATCACAGTGGGAGCCACTTGAACAAGCACCCATATTTAAAGGTCATCTCTAACAATAAGCAGTCCCAGTAACCCATAAGAGAGCACCCAAAAATAAATCACACCAAAGGTAACTATAAAATGAAGAGAGACTTATAACCCTACTCTTATGAAAATTGGAGTTTTTTAGGCTATCAAATACCTATCAATGGTGGATCAGGATTCTATAAATTCATTACCAAATTATGTAAGTGGAAGAAACAGTTTCAATGTTCCTCCCTTCAAAATTATTACTAGGTACTCTAGAGTACCTCCCTAGAGCATCCACCATTAAGGATTCCTTCATGGGTTCAAGATGATCGATCACAAAAGTTTATCTCATAATGATAATCATAGTATCCCTTCTCATAGAGAGAATATAAAATTAAAAGAAGGTCATCCCCTTACTATCATCCTTCTAGAAGGTACTCCTTAGGGTATATGATACATAAATTCTCTCAATATTCTGAAATCGAGTTATAATGGTTGTCCTTTCCTTAATATAATTATCTTCAAAGGTCCTCCCCATAGTGGAATCTCATTTCATTAAAAGTTCCTCAACTTTTTATCATCCTCCCTAAAGGTACTCCATAGGGTATACACTATATTAGTCCTACATTAAATTAAAAAATGATCTATGATGGTATTCCTTTCCATGATAGCATTCACTATGAAGTTCCTCCCCATAGCGACATCTCATTTCTACAAGAAGGTCCCATATTTATTGTCATCCTCCCTGAAGGCCCTCTCTAAGGTGTACGGTGCAGAAATTCTCTCTACAGTTGGACCTCAAGATACGGTGGTAGTCCTTTCATTGATTACATTCACTGTGATGGTCCTTCCTATAGTGATATTTCATGTGGACAAGAAGGTCCTCCTCTTACCAAGTCAAATACAAAAAAATCACTCATATTCTAAGGCACCTGGGAAGATGGGTTCAAACATTCTAGATACCCTATCATTAATAAGATAAATCCTTTCTCAACTTGAAGAGGGACCAGGGAAATACTCATCCTCTAAGCCACCTCTAGACTATTCCCATACGAAAAATGACCCCTTCTAGCTCCACTACTTGTGACAAAACAATCAAGAAGTTCCCATGTTTGGAGGATAAATTATAGGATTATCTAGAAGAAAAGTAAAAAAGATATGTTTCTCATGAGAAGACAATTATCTAAGGATGAAAAACTCCTCATGTTTTAGCCCTAAGCTAGATCCCAATTCAACATTATGGACGTATTATTAGAAGAATTCATTCACAACATTCGTATGAATCTCTATAAAACTCTTCACCACCTAAAAGAAAAATTATTTCCTTATAATGGGTATACAGACCATATCAAAATATTGGGATAACTTCTTCATGAAATCAACATGGAAGCAATTTTGAATACATGATGACCACAATCAGAGAGGTGGATGAATGATCTTCCATAGGAATGCCTTAATACATTTTATAAGTTGTGTCATATAATCACTGTTGCCTCACCTAGTGTACATATCCAGGGATGGGGAGAAAATGTATACATACATTTAACTTAATTAATTGTTCAATATAACCCACTAGAAATAACATCTTGCAATATCATTCTTCAAATGAAGCTATTAAGAAAACACCATTCTCAAGAATATGGCACAATGAATAATAATTGGCCTCGAATAAGTCTCAAAAGTGTCAAGAAAAATGATTGAAATCCATTGAAAAAATTATGTACCAGGTCACCAAAAAATTCAACTGGATTCTCACCAAAGGGAATCCAATAATCAAGCACTACTAGTGTCTTCGAAAGAAAATATATTTCTTTCACACTTGACATGGTATCTGGATCATGCTAGAATTAGGATGCATGAGATCAAGAGAGAAGCGATAGTAGAAGTAATTGCTATGGTATGGGAACATCCCCATCCAATAGGTTTGGGGAATTGTTTCCCCTGTCAGACCAAAAAAATGGATTTGGGGCACAACAACAAGAGAATGGGAGAAACCACTACCTGCAGGTCTAGGGGAATTTTTACCTCAACTACACCCTCAATGAAAATCAGTCTATTCCCGTTTATGGAGCATGAAAAGATGTAAGGTATCCCATTATATCCTATCTCATGACCCATTTCTCCCATAAGGAAGGTATACAACCGGGATATAATGAGGTTCCCTTCAATTCTCTCTTTTCCAAGAATCTCAAATAGGATCTTAAAAATGAAGAGAAAGGACCAGCAAAGTGCGCAAACAACCCTCCTACCATTTAGAATCTTGTATGACTCCCAAAATGATTTACACATAAGTGAATTTAAGAGATTTAAATCATACAGACAACACAAAAAATGTTGTAAATAAAAAAGAGAAAGGATATGATCATTCCTTTCATAATATTTCCTACACCAAGAATGATGGTGTGCCTACTAGGAACCAGATAATCAACCTAAATTTGTGTTCTCCCTTGACCAATACCGTACCTCCACCTCAGAAAATATCTATCAAGAATAAAGGAATGGTTGTATAAGACTCGACTTTTCTTAATGAGGATGATATTCCTACGATATAAGAAATATTCATTCAGTAGGAAGAATAAATGAAAGAGTTGGTGAGACTCAGTGCTGAGTTACTCCAACGCATCATTCCTATCGAATATGATCCCCAGGGTTAGCCTCAATTTATACTTCCAGTATGTGTACCTAAGCCAAAAGGAATCAAACCAGCAATTAAATAAAGTCTAAAACATCCTCCCAAATAAGTTCCTAGACCATTGGTTTACATAAATATGATCATGGATGGATATCAATATTTCCCTCCATTAATAATTCAAATGGAATAGGTTTAGTAAAACCCTCAAAAGATGTTCTTGGTCAGATATCATCCAAAAATAATGTTATGACTAAAACACCATGATTATTCCAGTTTTACAATCTTTTGTTCAACCAAACACTCATCAATGGATTGTCAAAACTATCGAGTCATTAACAACTCGAATAGAAGCAATAGAGGAGTGGTGTGAACCAGTATAGTCAGAATAGAATCCTTTCCCTAATTGGGTGAGTGATGCCCCACCATTGTCTAATTTTGGGAGTCCAGTATTTTTTATATTAAAAGGATTAGGAGACTCAAAATAACATCTGATGCACTATTCATCCTTTTTTGATCCAATAATGGGAACTCCCAAGAAGTAAGAAGTAGTGAAACTCAGTTTATTAGTGAAAACCCTATAAGGACCGTCCCTTTTATGGTATAAAAATTTTCTAGCATGCCTAATAACAGGTTTGTAGGATCTCAGTTAGAAATTACTCTTTTAGATTATCTCAATACTGAAAAAGAAAATAATTAGTGACCTATCAATTTACAAATAGTGAGAAAATGAGAGAGTCTCATATTTCATTACTAGATAGAGATGGTTTACCTAATCCATGAATCGACTTCTTACTCAAGAGGATATGATTGCTCTCTACATTGATAAAATTCATGATGAGCTATAAAAGCCACTCATCCAAGTGAAATATGTAGGTGGTTTTTTTATTTCTCCTTCATATGCCAAATAATTGAGGACTACATATAAATGACTAAGCTCAATACCAAAGTTACTCAACAAATATTATGGAAAATATTAGGATAGGAAGAGGTGGAATCCATCAAACATAAGACAACACGCACACCATCTCCAGCACAAAACCTACACCATATCATACAGCACCCCTCGCCATCAAAAGTAAACCATGTCGCACCATGTTGGGTAGAGGGAAACCAGAAGAAATCAATTTGAGGATTAAAGAAATAAATTTTACTCATCATCCTGAGATGATCAAGTTTGTGGCTATTTTATAGCCACTATGGATAATGATTTACTCTGCCTGCTAGATCTCAAGAGGCCCGACCAGGTAGATCTCAATGAATGACCACATTATATCCACTTTCATAGGATACTGGGACACACCATCCTGGAATGATTTTTCTTCAAATACATACTATAAAAAATGATATATTTTGGGAAATAATGTTGGGAAGAAATTTAAAACAAGTAGCGTATGTCTATTCTACTACACCTAAGGAAATAGGTGAATGATAATAAGTTGTTTATAAAAGGTAAAATATGTTACATGGTTGGATGAATCAAAAGAAAATCTAAATAAATCATGGTATTCTCTAAGAATAGTTGAAAAAATCAAATCCTCCCAGCTACTTCTTCTATAGCATAGCCAAATTCATCATCCCCACAAACCTCTGAAGGACAGCCTTTCAGAAATTATGATGGCCAAAAAGACAAGGAGGAAGTGTAAGAGGATGAAACTACTTCAAGGGCAAAGTTGGATCTAACACTCATAGATTTTATGTCCTCATATCTAAAACAATGGGAACCACCCCACCAAACAAAAACACTAGAAATGGTCAGTTAAAAAAAGTCATCATTAGATTAGGAGTAAATTTTTGGATCTATTATTGTGATCCATTTAATGGATCCCTTTTCTGATGATAAGTTTCACTATGAACCCAAGTTTATTGTATCTAATTGGGGAACCAGAGGAAGGGGATGCATGATTTGAGGATATTGGAGAAGAAATAGCCATAGGAAAGTCCAGTCTTCTTTCCACCCCTACTCAAACTTTCAATATTGTAGAAACTCATGAAAGAAACCTTCATTGATTTTTATAGGAGCATGAAAATACTCTTACATCAGCCAAAATACACCTAGACCCCATCACTCTAGAATATCAATCTGAAGAGGTACATGTGTTAGATCACCCTCAGCGGGTAGGTAAACCTACCTGACCCAACCCACCAAGGAAAGGAGAACCTCTAAATATTGTTTTGAGGGTCGATCCATATACATAAAATACTCAAACACCTAAAGAACATGTGAAAGAGCATCCAAAGACTGAGAAGATCATGTATTTAGACCACATGTATGGAATCGTGAAACAATTATCCTTGGTATCGAGAAAACTATTAATCCTAGATTCCCTAATTTTATCAAAAGACTATAGCGAATCACTCATAGAGGCTTTGAAAAGCCCTCAGGAGTTTGAATACAAAGTGGCTACTATTGAGGTCTATTAGATAGACACTAATCCTGTAGAATTCCATGTGGTTATATCTTTGATATATCAATATGATAATTCCATAAAATTGGGACACATCATAACCTTGTATTTAACAACTCAAGATTTTTTAAATCATTTATTTTCAAATTAATTTATCTTTTTTGATATTTTTCATTTAATGCAACATTAAAGATAGATTATTTTATATTAAAGCACTATTTTTGGATTGAGTTTTGTGAAACACCAATTTTATCATGAAAAACACACAATATAATCTTTATCATTCTCTACATGGATCACCATGGTCAGTTTTTGTTACAAGAAATAATCACTTTCCTCGATGGATTGTGTAAAAAGTAAGATTGAGTTTTACCGAACAATAATATATCATTAAGATGTTATTAATTAAAAT
Source organism: Viscum album (assembly GCA_963277665.1). Lineage (NCBI taxonomy): Eukaryota > Viridiplantae > Streptophyta > Magnoliopsida > Santalales > Viscaceae > Viscum > Viscum album. The sequence goes on from OY728145.1 coordinate 2,086,575,367, forward strand.
AATAAAATATAACCTACCTATTAAATCAGAAGTTTTGAATATTATTAACTAATTTAGGAAAATAAATGGTTTACAAAATATAAATGAATTTATAGGTTACCAATTAATTATAAATGAATATGAAAACTAATTGAATGTAAAAGTAAATATTATTATATTTATGGTCACAAAGCTATTTTACCCAAATAAATTAAATTAAATATAATTAGTAATTGATGATAATGTAATATATTTTTTTTATATTCAATAAAATACTTTTTATATTCTGTCATTATATTTGATAGACTTAAGATAAGAACAAACACAATTTTATTCTTAAAAACAAATATTTTTCTAAATGCAGTTTTACTACCTTTTAATAGTGAACCCATTTTAAATTACAATTTAGGAAAATTTATAGAATTAATATGTCAAAATAAAATTTATATTTTAAATAGAAACATAAAAATTATGTTAGGATAATTTTTTGGGTATTTTTCTGTAAAGTTTCATTTTTTAATGAATAGTTAAAAAATACAGAATTTTAGATCAAAACTGCTTTTTTCAATTAATTTATTTATAAGGTTAAATTATATTTTAAATTGATTTAAATGTTTAATTATAAAATATTTTTATAATTAATATAATTTTTTCATTGATATCAATTACACTTTGAAATTGGTTATAAAAACTTATGAAACTTTTGAATGTTTATAATTTAAAAACCCGTATTGTCGACCAGACTGTGAGATTAAAATTAATTTCATTTATGACACTTATGTGATTAGAATTTTTAAAAATTGATTTAATATTGGTAATATTCAGAATTTAAAATTTCTAATAAGGTCAAATTTGATTTTGACCAATACAATTAGTGAAATTAATTAAAATTAATTACATTGATTAAGGTAAAATTAATCTTAACTAAGGACTAAACGTTAAATTTAAGACCCAAATAGACTTATAAACTTGTAAAAAACCCATTGGACGGAAATTATTCCGCCATTATCCTTCCATTATTGATTTTGTTTGTTTTTTTGACTTTTTTTAGGTAAAAATGTGTATACACCTAACTTGTTTTAAAAAATACCAAGTGAGTCTTTCTCTTCCCTATAAAAGGACATCACCTATTTTTCTTATTAAAACCTCTAAAACCACTTAGGATCCGCCAATATATGACCAATAAAATTACCAAAATCCCCACCCTCCTTATTTAAGCCTACCTTTGGGCATAAAGATACCCAAGTATGCCTTTTCGCAAAAACCAAAAGGAGTTACCTGATTAAGAGGTCACATCTTCTCTCAAGCTCCTTTCATTTATTTTCGTTCTCCACACCCTCCACTCTCATTATTAAATTTTAGTATAACAACTTAATTATCCTCTATAAAATAATATTTTTTAGTCTATGGTTTTTACCTACACTTACACACACCTCAATCTAATGTGTAACATACATTCTCTTTATGTGTACGATGAACTACAGGCTCACTAAATTATGATTGTTCATTTTTCCATTACCACCTCTCACGGTGGAAATTATGATTGAAAATATGTTTATATATTTCATATATTATATTTATTATTTTTTAATATTATTTAATATTTTTTCAACACTTAAGTTTTTACTTCATTTGCTATAGATACGATAATTTCGATTGAGTTAGTGTGGACTACCGCCCCCTCAAAGTGATGTGATTCGTTCACACACTACACGGAATGTATTAAGGATGAGTTTAGTGAAATTATATGATATATATATATATATATAGTTAGGATTCAAATTTAATGATATTATATACATATATACATATATTCTATTTTATTTCTTTTATTCATTATGACAATAAAAATGGGAACAACGTTCATTCGTACGTATGACTTACCATCTCCACAAATGGTGTATAATGTTTCATACTTTTATATTATATAAATAATTTTAATAAACATATAATAAATATATATGATATTTATATAATGCTTTAATTTTTTTAATCAAGATATACGTATAAGGACATAAAATATAACAAATTAAGACACATGCAATGAACAAAGAAGATATTACCTGAAGTGAGACCTTAACATTGGATTGTTAACAAGTGGTTAATATAAGGTCATCATAAATACATATATGGTTTTAGATATAATAATATGTATCTTTAAAATATATATAATAAATTTATATTTATTATAAAGGTGGTTTGAACGAGTATGATGAGAGTCAGGACACAAAGTAAGGGGATTTCATCTCACTTTTTTATTTCCATGAGATACATGTTATGTTCTCCACTCATTACTTTTGTGTGGTGAATTTACTTACATTATTTTATTCTATGTATATTATAATTAAATTTATTGGTATTCACATATCAATTTTACGATCTTTCTTTCATGGGTTTTAAGATTCAAAAGTTAACAAATCAGTGAAATAGTTTGGTCTCAGTTTGACTTCTTTGAGACTCATGTTTTTTTATGCACATAATTACTCTTTCAAGGTGTATATAATTTAATTTTAAATGTTATATCATGAATTTAATTAATTTACTTATATTTTATGTTTTATTTAATTTCCATTTATTATATGGAGAGTATGATCCAGAGTTATCAAGTTATAAGAGTATATTGAGAAAATACCACCATTTTCCACGATTTTTTATGTTTATGCTTCCTTTCATGAACTATTATGATACATTTATCAAGAAAATTCATGAATTTTTTTATCCTCTATTTATTATTGATTTATTCGTATATCTGTACCATTTATTACACTCTTTGTTCAATAAGATAGTTAAGAATGTATATTTAAGAAAGCCCGACTTTACCCTCTCTTGGGTCAGAAATCTATGTTTCTTAAAAACCATGTTTTCTAAAAAGGGTCTTCAGAAATATTATAATAATATAATATGATAATTAAAAGAAATTTTTACCCTTTTGTATTTAACCAATTTTTTCAAAGGTATATTCTTATTTCTTTTCGAATGAGGCATTTTTCTAACCATTTTACAGTGTAAAAAGAATGTTATTTTTTCCTCGTTCAACATGTATTGATTTACATGTCGTCAATTCTTTAAATATTTATTTTCATGTTTAAAAGATTGATTTTTAATAAAATGCCTTTTTAAAATTAATTTTCAAAGATTTTTTTTCTAAAGGCTTTTAATCTTCTTTTATATGTTTTTAAGGAAACTTTTTCTCAAAAGTTTTTATGTTTTAAAGGGCCTTTTCAAAGAAAAAAGGGTATTTACCTCAAGAAATGTTTTCAAAATATCTTTCGAAGTAATTTTTCATCTAGGAAGACATCTATTTATGTTACTTATTACCTTTTAGGAAATTATCCAAAGGTTCCATTCATAATATTTCTATGAATGGGTTATTTTTAATGTCAAGGTATTTATGATACCCATTTCTCATTCAAATGTCAATTTTTTATGAAATAGTTTTTTCTTAAATAGGTTATTCTTTTGATGAAATGATTAAGAAACCTGTATATTTTTTCATAGGTTAGGATATGTTTATGTATTCATGATACCTTTTTCATTTATTGGGTTAAGATATTATTGCTTATGATTCTGGGGCACATGTATATATGATTTCACTATGAGACGGGTGGGACCTATCTCTCCCAACACTAAATTGGGTAATGATAAGTTTAATATGACCTCAGAGGGTTCACGAGTTGTAGTCCAAGATTGGAAAAGAAGAAGTTACATGGGTAGTATCCCAACACCAAAAACAAAAAGGTACATGGGTTGTTGCCTAATCCTAAACGTAAGATGGTACAAGGGTTGTTAAATGAAACTCGAAGCAAGTACATTGGTTGTATCCCAATCATAACATGATATAAAGGTGTTGGTAGGTATCATTGAAATAAATATTTCTATTTTTATATGTATTCCAAAAATTCTATGTTTTATTTCTATGCTATGATTTTATGAATTATGTTATTTATTTCCTTATGATTCATGAATTATAAACTTCTAATATTTGTTATGATCTATAATATACAAGGTATGATCTTCAAGTGTTATAAAAAAGATTCATACACTTTTTTCATGTTATGTTTACACATTTTCTTTATTTAAACTTAATGAGCATCATAGCTCACCCCTTTCATATGTTTTCCTTCCCCTGGTTATGAATAGAGGTTTTAGGTGGAAGTACTAAACGTGGAGATATTTATGGGAAATGTTGAAGATATTTAACTAGGATAGAATATTTTGGTTTCATGTTTCCAAATAAACTAAACTATTTTCGTCCTTGGGCATGTATTTTGGTAATTTACAGAATATTCATCTAAAATTATGTAATATCCATGTTTTTAAGCCTAGGTCACTATAGTTCATATCAAAGGAAATTTTTATTCATCCTTTGTAAACAAGGATGAGAAAGATTTAGTGATATCCCTAGGTATATTTCTAAGGATATTTATAGGGATGTCTCTAAGGACAATTAAAATAATTTGTCAATATTTAGGAAAATGTCCGTGAATTTTGGTAAAGGATAGAGTGAGTGGTTTCCTAAAATTACATCCTTGTCTGGATACTATAAGTGGATGTAGCTCTAGAAAATATTTAATTTGTTGTAATAACTCCAACAAGAAGTCCAGGGCCTGACTTCAGGTAATCTGGTATATAAAAACAGACCTTGATTTACACCTGGTTTGACTCACTTGGGGGATATTCTTTAGAAATTCACAAATTCTTCATCAACCATTATGAAATATTTTAATATAATATGACTATTAATAACCTATGATAAACCTATGCTGTAATCTATTAAAATGTATGTGTCATGATTTAGACATCCTATAAGTAATTTTTCATGATTATGTCACTTTCTTATATGATATGTGTTTTTCACCCTATGATTTCTAGTTTTAGTAAATGGAGAGAGATAGAAGGAACATGGTTAACATTTAATGTTTCAGATGGGGAAGGTATGGAAATTATGAAAATCAATTTCCCAAGTGGAAATATCATAAAGAGAAGTAGGAAGGTGGTATGAGTATTAGTTATACTTGTGAAGATAAAGGGACAGAAAATGACATGTGAAAGGTGTGTGATGTTCTGACAGAATTTTTTTCATTGATCATAAGAAGAATGATTATATTGAGGTTAAGGAACCTTAATATATGATTCATATTTCATATTATTGGAAATATATTTTAAGAAATAAGTCAATGAAGCTTGATTAATGTTTTAAGAATAAAGTAGGATTAATGAAGTATTTATGTTTTGGAATTCAAAGATTGTGTTATATGAATCCTGAAATGTATAAGTATTTCACGTATAAGCTTTAGTAAGTATTAAAAAAACATTTTTAATTCTCATTAAGGAATTTAAAAGTTATTTTATTTAAATGTGATATTTTTATTAAGGGATGCTAACCCTTAATTAATGCCTAAATTTTACATAATTTTCTTTGGATAATGATATCTTGGTTATGAATAAGTAAATTTAATGGTACAGATTACCCGAGAAATTATTGTTGAAAACATTTTCTATGTCAACAATGATAAAGTTTAAAAATTCTTGGATTTATATAATATACCATGTAATAATTAGAAAAAGGGAGCATGTATGTTTCCTAAAATAATTTATGGTAAATAAGGTTATTATCATGTTTTGAGGGAATATACGATGAGGTTATTCACATGTTTGGAATGTGACTACAAAGTGGTACTTTGTGATATATGGGAGATCAATGTTAAAAAGAACTCATGACTTTATTTCTAAATATTTTAATTTTCATCTTTCATAAGGGTTATGAGGTTAAAAATGTATAGATATATTAAGTTAAACTTTTGACGAATTTTTTGAAAATAAAGTATTATCTTAATACATTATGATTTCTCTATATTGGATAAACTGTTATAAAAATATGCTTTTAATGATTACCGATGATAGATGAGATTGAATATCATGGATCTCATGATCTGTTACTACTTCAAGAATAAAAATTACACCTTCCTTTTTAGAGAAAGAGGTGAAGTAGATCAAGGAACAACAAAGGGTGCAGTTTTACTAAAATCATTATAATTATATATTTTCACGAAAATTATTTAACTTTAGGAAGAAGGATCTTGAAACCAAAAATTTTATCCTAGTACCTTCGTTTCTGATGAATCAGATGGTCCCTCAGTTCAACACATATATATAGCTTTCTGATTGTTAAATTTATCCAAAACTTTTTCTCTATCACTCTCTATCAGATCATGATAGTTATATTTTTCTTCCATGTATATTTTTTCACTCCCAACATATTTTATCCTATGTGGAAACCCAATTATATGTTATTCTGGGTAACCATTATGATTCCAAATTTCACCCTTTGAAGGGATGTTTTAGTATCTATCATTGTGATGTGGGTTTCTAGGAATGAATTTCCAAGTATTAACCCTTCAATAACCCAAATGAATTTCGAATAAGAAATTAATTTTAAGGGGGGTATAATGTAACACCCTAAGATTTTGTGAATTTATTTATTTTTAAATAATTTATCATTTCTAATATTTTTAATTTTTTCAACTATGAAGATGGATTATTTTTTATTAAACCACTATGTTTGGATTTTTTTATATACAAAACAAAGTTAATAATTCACAAAACGCAATATAATATCTATCTTTCTCGACATGGATCACTAAGGTTAGCTTGAATTACATGAAACAATAACTTTACTTGATGATTTGCGTAACACGCAAGACTGAGTTTTACTAAACAATTATATATCATTAATATGTTATTAATTAATATAATAAGATATAAACTACCTATTAAATTAGTGGTTATGAATAATATTAAATATTTTCTGATAATATATGGTTTACATAACATAATATTAATTCATATGTTTCTAATTAATTATAAATGAATATGAAAACTATTTTAATGTAAATGGAAATATAATTATTTTATTGTCACATAGTGGTTTTACTGTAATAAATTAAATTAAATACAATTATTAAATGCTAATACTGTAATATATATTTTATATATTCAATAAAATATTTTATATAATCATTAATTATATTTTTTATACATAAGATAAGAACAAACCAAATTTTATGATTAAAAACTTATATTTTTATATATATAATTTTACCACCTTTTAATGGTGAAACAATTTTAAATAAAAAATTAGGAACTTTTATAGGATTAATATGTCAAAATAAACTTTATATTTTAAATATAAACATAAATATTATCTTAGGATAATTTTTTGGTATTTTTCTGTAAGGTTTCATTTTTTAATGAATAGTTAAAAATACTGAATTCTTGTTCAAAAATGTTTTTTCATATAATTTATTTATAAGGTTAAATTATATTTTAAATTGGTTTAAAATTTTAATGATATAATATTTTATAAATTAGTATAATTTATCTCATTAAGATCAAATTTACTTTGAAATTGGGTAGAAAAACTTAGCAAACCATTGAAAATTTAACTTTAAAATCCCATATTATTGACCCGACTTCAAGATTAATTTTAAATTAATTTCTATCACTTATGTGATTATAATTTGAAAAAAAGGATTAATTATTTTTCATAGGAATATTTTATATATTATAATAATGTTAAATTAGTTTTTGACCAAAAATAATAGTGAAAGTAATTAAAATTAATTACAATGATTAAGGTAAAATTAAGATTAACTAAGGACTATACCCTAAATTTAATACCACAAATGACTTAGAAACATGTAAAACACCAATGTTATGGCCATTATTCTGCCATTTACCTTACATTATTGAGTGTTTTTGGTTTTTTATGACATTTTTTAGGAAAAAATGTGGGTACACCTACCTTGTTTTTAAAAATACCAAGTGAGTCCTTTCTCTTACCTATAAAAGGCCACCACCTATCCCTCTTCTTAACACCTCTCAAAACACTTAGGCTCATCCAAGATCTACCCAATAAACTCCAAAAAAATTCAATTAATCCTTTAAGACTCTATTATTGTAGAAAGCAACACAAGGAAGCCTTTTGGAAAAAACCAAAAGGAGTTACCTGATTAAGAGGTAAAGCATTCTCTCAACCTCTATTATTTTATTTTCTTTGTCCACCCCTCCACTATCATTATTTAATTTTGGTTTAAATAAAAAATTATACTAAAAATTATATTATGTTTTTCTAAGGTTTAATCCAAAACATACACACACCTCTATCAAATGGGAATCAAACATACAGTTTACGTGTACTGTGAACTACCTCCTCACTAAAGGATGATTGTTCATTTTTCCTTTACCACCTATCACGGTAGAAATTATGATGAAAAATGTATTTATATATGTAATATATTCTATTTATTATTTTTTTATCTTATTTACTCCTTTTAAAACAAATCTCTTTTTTTTCCTTCCATTTTGTGTAAATTTGGTAATTTCGTTTGAGGAAGTATAAACTATCGCCCCCTCAAAGTAATGGGATTCATTCACACACTACATGGAATGTATTAAAAATAGGTTTAGTGAAATTATATCATATATATAACATTATAATTATAATATAATGATATTATATATATATATATATACAAATATTCTATTTTATTTATTTAATTCAATATGAAAATAAAAACAGAAACAACATTCTTGCGTATGTAGGGATTACCGTCACCATGAACGGTGTATTCCATTTCATACTTCAATATTATACATATTATTATAATAAAAATATAATTAATATACAATATATTTATATCATGGTTTAAATTTTTTAATCATGATATAAGTATAAGGACTATAGATGTTACAAATTAAGACACATGTGATGAAAAAACAGATATTACCCGAAGTGAAACCTTAATGTAGAATTGTAAACAAGAGGGTAATATAAGGTCATAATAAAAATATATATAGTATTATATATAATAATATGGTTCTTTAAAATTTTTATAATAAATTTATATTTATTGTAATGTGGTTTGAACGAATATAATGAGATTCAAGACAAAAGGTAAGGGTATTTCATCTCACTTTTTATTTCTATGAGATACATGCTATGTTCTCCACTCTTTCCTTTTGTTTGGTTTATATATGTACCATGATTTTATTAAATTTATATTATACTTATGTTTATGTTTATTCACATATCCATTTTATGATATTTATTTCATGGGGTTTAGGTTTTCAAAGTTACCAAATTGAAGAAATAGTTTTGTCTCAATTTTCCTTCTTTAAGACTCATGTTTTGATATGCACCTAAATTATCTTTCAAGGTGTATATAATTAAATTTTACTTGTTATAAAATTAATTTACTTATTTAAATTATATTATAAGTTTTATTTAATTTTATTTTCTTACATGGATAGTATGATCTCAAGTAACCAAGTTATAAGAGTTTCTTGGGACTCTCTCATCACCTTTCAAGATTATTTATGTTTATGCTTCCTCTGATGAAATATTATGATCCATATCTCAAGAAAAATAATTAATTTTATTATCCTCAATTTATTTATGATTTATTGATATATTTGTACCATCTATTCCACATTTTGTGACATAATATAGTTAAGAAATCTTTTAAAAATGCTTCACTTTACCCGCTCTTCAGTCAGAAATATGTGTTCCTTCCAAACCATGTTTTATAAAAGGTGTTTCCAATCATATTATACTAATATACGAAGATAATTATAATAAATTATTACCTTTTTTTTATTTTCCCAATGTTTTCAAAGGAATATTCTTTTCATTTACTGAATAAGTAATTTTTCTTACCTTTTTACTATGAAAAAGGAATGTTATTTTTACCTAGTACAACATGTACTGATTTATGCTCCATAAATTCTTTTAAGATTTATTTTCAAGTTTAAAATATTAATTTTTAAAATGTTTTTTTGTAATGTACTATGTATTCATCTAAAATGATGTAATATCCATTTAAGTTATGGCTAGGTTGCTATATTTTATGTGTTTGGAAGGATAAATGGTGTTTATGTATAAAAAGTTTTTATTGATAACAGCTCTTGGGTTGGTCTCATTACAGTATGAACACTTCACCAGTTGGGATGAAATGAGGATAACCTAACACCTTCTACCATAAAACTACATGGATTTGAAATAATTTTTCAAAATACACTAGGAAAATTCAAGCTTAGGGATCAGTTTGCAGACCTTATTGTCCACTCAGAATTTTTGTACTTTATTAGAACACAATACTCAACGTGTTGCTAAGAAATATAGAATCACATAAACATGCAGCAGTCCCCTCATCATTCCATCAATTCATGAATACTTCATTAATAGAAAAAATAAGAATGTTTCATGCTTATGAGGACCTATTTGAATCCTATGAGTCCCATTATATAGATGATGGATTCTATCAAGGGAAAAGGAAACAACCCATGGTTGATGGTGTTTCTTGGTTCATTTCCCAAAATGGTCTAAAGATGGTCTTAAATGACCCATTTAAACAACTAAGTGAAGAATAAATATTACCCTTTAATCAATTAAAGTATATGAGTTTGAATATAGATGAATATTCAATGTTCTTCATAATTTAAATCCTAACCACTAAAGAGGGGGTAAAATCGATCATTTTTTAAAATGACTTCAAGGAAATTTATCCTATATCTAGAACTTTACATCTAACCTTGTAGAAAAATGACTTCCATTCAATAGGTTAATGAAATATGGGGTTACATATAATTGGAATGATGATTACTAAGAAGCATTAGATTGTCTTAAGAAATATCTCTTATGCCCACTAGTGTTGATGACACCTGTCAAAGGAAGGACACTTATTTTGTATGTGATATACTTAGAGAAATTAATGGGTGCCTTACTCACATAAAATAATGACATCAGAATTAAAAACAACCTTTATTACCACATATGAACCATGATCGATGTTGAGACTTGTTATTCAGATATAAAGAAAAGCTGTTAGACTCTAATCTTTGTAGTCCAGAAATAGAATCACTTCCTAAAAAATCACGAGGAATATTTTTTTCTCTTGTAGAAACACACTAAAATACATTCTCATATGTCTAATATTGAATGGTTTTCAGTGATGGTGGACAGTCATCCTATAACAATATGATGTTCAGTTTGTTCATTATAAATTAGTAAAAGTTTAAGAATTTTAAGACTTCCTAGATGGTAACCCCTAAAAAAATGATTTCATTGGATACTAAATTATCAAATGAAGAGTTTTTATCTATTAAAGTGGGCCCCTAGATATGGGAGATTCATTTTAATGGTGAATCTAAAAGTCTGACAGGGAAGTGAAAAAATAACCCATACTCATCAAAGTGGGGATAAGAGTCATGCTCATATCTCCAACAACCGTAGTCATGTCTTACTCCTTCCTACTATCATAAGAGTGAAGACATAATGAGTCAAAATATCAGGCTCTAATTGTAGGTATAGAGATGGAACTTAAGATACAATTGTATCACTAGAATATAAAGGTTTATTCAGAACTAGTCATTAAGTATGTTAAAAATGATTTTTCAATAAAAAAGGATGATATAATCCCCATTTTGAGACACATCTAATTACTAATATAATAATTCCCTTTTGAACCGACATCAAATCCCATCCCATGATCAAAAAATGAAAAATACAATGCATTAGAAAGTATAGCCACAGATCTAGTCGATCTAGGGTTTGATGAAACAATAATCAGCATTGCATACTACTATATGGTATTAATATTTATCCAATACAACATGGAAGGAATAGATGAGATTTTCCCCTTCCCTGAACCATACTAGCCTACCACTATCTGGATGACACACAATGTGGAATGCCTTCAAAGTAGAAAACTCTAACTAAACAGAGCAGGAAGAGAAAAAAAATCTAATGATGAGAAATTAACTTTTTTCTATATAACGATATAAATAACCAAGGGGTCCTCTATATGCAGAGATTTAATGGGTTCCTTCCCAAGTGCATTCATGGCGAAGAGACCACTAATTTCAAGAAGAAAGTTCACATTGGAACCTATGGTTCTCACCAATAGAGACTCAAGATTTCCCACCAAATCCAAAGGCTTGGGTACTACTATACCACCTTAAAGCAGAACTATACGAAATTAACCAAAAAATTTACATTCCTTATTATCACATTCCAACATCATTCAACAACCCATCGAGTTTCTACACACATCCAAGTACTTCTGCATATTTTACATATCTTGAATGGATTTTATGAGACCACATACTCCTGCTAGAAAAAGTCAGTTAAAATTTATTCTTACTGCAACTGAATTCTTCTCTAAGTTGGTCGAAGTTATACCCCTCAAATAATTTGGAAAAAGAAACATATTCAACATCATTAAAGGAAACATCATCAAAATATTTTTTGTCCCTCATACAATAATAATGGAAAACAAGACCAATTTTTTTCTGATTAATTTCCGAAGTTATATCTAGAGTATTACATCAAGTCCAACTATTCAACCCACTACCATGTAGTGACTAAAGAATATATAGAGGCATTCAGTAAGACCATGTCAAATAATCTATAGAACATGGTTGATAAGGATAAATAGTCTTGGCTGGAGGATCTCCTACATTTCTTATGGGATTATAGGACTATAACCAACATTTCCACACTGGGAACCCCATACTCATTAGTATATAGAACAGAGGCGGTCTTACCCATCAGGGTACAATTTCCATCAATATGTGTTTTCAACTATGATCAATTATCCATGGATGAGAAATACCAGAAATGGATCAATGAATTAGAGTAATTAGATTAGAAAATATTATATTCCTTGCACCATTTTTAGGTACACTAAAACCAAATTGTGCAAGTCATTACCAAAAAGGTTAACCTCTGATATTTCCTCAAAGGAGGTATGGTTTTGGTCCTCAAGAAACTAATGATACCCAAAAATAAACCTCCAAAGTTGGAACTAGAATGGGAGGGACATTACCCCATTCATAATGACTACTCTAATGAAGCTTATTTTCTGATTCTGATGGAAAACAAACTTACCACGTCTCCCACCAATGCAAAGTTCATAAATAATTATTTCATGTAATCACATGACATGTTGTCCTGATTTCATGGCATTGAACTATAGGGTACATCATCCCAGCTACATGACATTGAACTGCACAGTCAGCCTTTGTCATAAGACCTTAAAATGCACTTAATATTCATCCTGATTGCATAACCTTAAACTATAGGGTGCATCTTCCTTGTCGTATGTCGTTAAAATCTGTAGTAGCTAGTGTCTTAGTTGCATGGAATTAAAATGAACACCCATCATTTCCCCTATTGTACAGTGTTAAACTATTTGTCTATGTCTTAAGCATAGGACGTTAAACTGTGTGTTTGGTCTGGACCACAATATATTATACAAGAAAACCAAGTCCAAGCATCATGATTTAAAATTATATTCAATCCTCCTTCGGAATGCATAGGTGGTGGGTGGGCCTCCTTGGTCCTCTTTCATGTTAGGTTTTTTATGCCATTGTATTACCTGTATCCCTTTTCTTTGGGGGGATTACTACATGGTCTGATCTATATGGCCTTAAATTATGATTTATCATCCTAATAATATGATGTTAAACTTCATGGTAGAACATCTTGATCGCATGATGTTAAACTTCATGTTAAATTGTCCCAACTGCACAAATTTAAACTATGCAATAATTTTCCATTTCACAAGACTATAAACTACATGACATCAAAATCCTCAATGCATGACATAAAACTACAAGACAATAATCATTTCAACCAATCATTCACCTTACATGAGCTAGATCTATGCAGGAGAAGGATGAAATTCCCTTATCCCTGCATGAGATTCAATTCTGCATGGGAAGTAATTCTATGAACAACATGTGGCTTGATTCTTACTATCACATGATACATAGTGATAGCTAGATCTTATTTCCTAGTCCCATCCATAGAATATAAGAAAAATTCACCCCTTTATATATGGACCAGAATTGCAATGGGATATTTCTATCTAGAACTATGTGTGTCTTGATTGATTTTATCACAAGATATATAGTGATTCCTAGACCTTTTGTGTTTGGCCCATCCCTCCATTCACAAGATTATTTTCCTAACAGGATTTGGCCTCAAGGACCCTTTTCACACTAGGATTATGTTTCTCATTGGTGAAAAAAATCATCATTCATATAACCACTAGACATGATCATTCTAATCACATGACGTTAAAATGCATAGTACATTGTCCATGTCACCAGACAATAAATTGCATGACACCAATTTATTCACTATATAATGTTAAAATGAACAACACCATAATGTTCTCACCCAAGATAATATCTCCCTCAATATTGATCACCTTACATTTTGAATTCAAGAAATACATATAAATTGATTCATATCTACACAAGATACATATTGATGCCTCTATTTTACATCCTATCCTAGTCACCCCAAATAAAAAAAATTACCACTCCCTATGTATGGTCCAGACATTCACATAAATCATTCCATAAAGAAATATGCATCGATTGAATCCCGGACTTGTAGGATATGTAGTGACACATGAATCTCGTTCTTTGGTCCTAGCCTTTATCATACTTTATTCACATCAAGTAACCCCCATCCTTACCGCAAGACCATAAGCTGCATGGTTCATCAAGAACTACTTGTGGATTGATTCTAATTTTATGGGATTCGTAGTGACACCCATACCTGATATCATGGGCCCAACTATGGAATATAGGAAAATTACCCTCTCCTACACATAAACAAAATCAATGTAGGGGACTTCAGAGCTGGTCCGACTTATAGGTCTATTTCAAGAAAACTACCATCTCCCTATACATGATCCAGATCTATTCAGGGAAGCACATCAAGAACTATGTGTGGATTTATTCTCCTTAAAATGTGTATATACTAATGTCTAGATCCTATTTCTTGGGTTGATCCAAAAAATATAGAAAAATTCCCCATATAAATACTGGTTAAACCTGCATAAAGTGTTATGATTCATAACTATGTGTGGATTGATTCCTTCTCACAAAGGATACACAGTGACACTCAAATAACTGATTTTAGGTCCAACCGTAACACTTATCCTCTTCCACATTGGGTCACATTCATTCTCACTATATGAAGTTAGACTGCAGGGAGTCCCAGGACTACTTGTGGAATTATTCATTCCACTACTGGATACGTCGAGAAAATCATGTCTCTAATCCTAGGTGTAAATGAAAAAATCAAAACAATCAAAGGGAAAACCCCCCTTAGGGTGTATGAGTCAGAACTACAAAGGGATACAGTTCAAGAACTACATTTTTATTGATTCTTTCCACTAGTGGATAGATTGTGACGTCTATTTTTTCAATCCTGGTCCAACCACCATGAATTTAAAATGTTCTTATACTTTATTTTTTATCTCCTTAGTGTGGCAGAATAAATCTTTTACACCCCTTATTTCTCCCACCAATCATATATAATGTTGTCTTTGGAGTTTTATAAGATTATTCCATGCATGATTAATGCACATTAATCCATATTAAGGATATCATGGTCCTCATAGAAAGACCTTGAAAAGAAAACCATATATTTCCTCTTCACTTTGGGTAACCAATGTTCTTACTGCAAAAAATTAAACTACATGGTATCTCGAGAACAACATGTGGCTTGATTCATATTTTTATGAGATATGTAGTGACTCCTCGACCTCATGTCCTATTCTAATCCATGGGTAAATAAATGTTCCCATATCCTATACAAAAATTATGATCTATTTAAGAGATCTTAGGTTCGGATTCCTCATTCATGGATCTATCAAGGAAACAGAAATGACCCCCCTACATATGAGTTAGATCTATGTAGGGGATTTCAAACTTCAGGGATAATCATGGTATAAATGTATCTTATGTACTCATACATGTTCCTTCCGTTCATTATACTTTATTCCTCGGGAAATTTCGTATATTAACAATCCCACATGGATATCAAAAAATGGAGGATAAGTGTCATGGGGACACATTTGTTTTACAATAAACAATATTCCCAATTTAGATCATCATAAGTTTCCCACAAAAGTCCTATAAACTAGAGTAAGTTCATCCTCATGAGAGGACTCTTCTATCATTGTAATCCTCAATGGAATTTTTTCATCTTAACATTTATCCTAAACAAAAAATCCCCAAAATCATGGTTTACATTTTCCATCCTCCATAATGTCTAAGGAATTTCAAAACATCTCATACCAATGATCCTTATATTACTCATATTTTCCATGAAATATGTTCATATACATATGCACTAAAACTAAAATACCCCATGACTTCTTTACCACATAATGTTAAACCTCATGGATGACGTTTTTACTGCTTTATGATATGCTACACAGATGATGTCCTAGTCGCATGAAACTAAACTACATGATATTTTGAACTTTTTGTGGCATGATTTCTACCTCCAAAGGATATATAGTGAAACCAAAATATCAAATCCTAGGCCCATACACAACAAAAGTTAAAAATTCCCTTTCCTTGTGCACATGCTAGACCTTCATGGGAAACCCTTTAAGAACTATGTATGACCTTATTCTCACTTTGATGAGATACATAGTGACCAATTTATCTTTTATCCCAGCCCAACCAAAATAATAAAAATTCCCCCCACTCTCTTATTTTTGAGCTATATCTTCATAGGAGACCCCAATATGAGCCTCACCCCATTCGAAAGCTCATACAAAAAGGAAAATTCCTTTTCTTCACCTAAGAGTTCGATCGTTGTGTAGGGAAACCATCTGAGAACTACATATGGATTGATTATGGTTTTTAATAGATACATAGTGAATATAATACCTTATATCATGGGCCTAGCCATAATGAAACAAAATCTTTTCTAAGTATGGGTTTTAACTATGTAATGTACAATTTCTACCCATTCCAAGAAAATTTCGACATGGAATGACCCTTTCATGTTCATGCAATCTCTTTTCACAAAACAAACACTATGTCTGGGGAGGTCTAAATCATCATAAACCTCCCTGGACATTGTAAATAGAGAGATATTTTCCTAGTGACACCTATGTTTAACTATGCACAATATTCCCCATTTGGTTCCATATAAGTCTCCCACAAAAGGGCTTTTCATCCAAAGGAAAATTCATCCCCATAAGAGAATTTTTCTTATCTCTGTATGCCCCAATGATGTTTTCATCCTATATCACTCATTGAATTCAAAAACTCCCAAATTAAATCTTGAGACCTTTCCCCTTCATACATGAGTATGATGGGGGTATTCCTAGATCAATTTCCATGAAAAGGGAAAATCATTTATCCCTTAATTATTGGTAAGTGACCATAAATCGTAGACCTTTAATTTCCATACCTTAAGACATTAAACTACATGATTCCTTTCCAGTATACATCACATAAAATGAAATCATGCTCTAAACCTTCTTAATACAAGCCAAATTCATGTAATATTGGTTTCTCATTCATGGCCATTGTCGATATAGACACCCTCGTCATTTTTAGACATCATGCCCCTGAAAAGACAACCTTAATGGTCTTGAGAAATCTGAATTTTCAAAAATATTGTGGCCATAAAATATGAAGGGTAAGTGTCCTGAGGAAAACATTGTTTGACTAAGAACAATATTCCCTAGTGGGATTCGCATAAGTCTCCCACAAAAAGGCCCATTGACCAAAGGATTTTATTACCCTAGGAGTGACCTTTCCTAACTTCGTACACCTCGAAAAAATCATGCTGGAAACCGTTATTACCGTTAAACCTCACAAACTTTCCCCTTATCATGTCTCAAATTTAGAAATTAGAAAATAGGGGTCCAAAAGTCCTCTATTCATGTATGAAGAATATTGGGACATTCTCATCCGATAAGTCCTATTGGGTTCCTCAACCTATAATTCATGGTTGAATATGTTCAATTGAAAATATTAGTTGCATTAGTCCAGTTTTCAAGACTATGAACTACCTAAAAAAATAGACACAAAACTCACTGGGTTGAAAACCCACAAAGGGAATCCAATGTAAAAGTCAAGTTCTATCTCCCTAGACCTAATATTTTCATGGTTTAGGCAATAATAAAGAAATAAAAAAATTAAAATCGCAAAAAATTAATGAAGTTGAAAATCCACAAAGGGTGGCCAAAGAAAAAGTCAAGCTATGCTGGCTAAGCCCACGCCATAATAGACGTAGGAAAAATTAGTGTGGTAACAGAAAAAACACAAAGTTTTTATTTTTTTTCATGTATCCCTATAGATATTCAAACCATGCTCACTGAGTCCCTTGAATAGGGAAAAAATAAGGGCATAATATGATATTTAATTCAAATGAGGACCACTCCTTTCTATGAATAGCCTCCACTTCATCTTGATCAGAACCCATTATAATGAGGGGTATTTTTTGGGTCTTGGAAAATATACATAAAAGAAGAATAAAATTTCAATAATTTGTGAAATAAGAATAAAAAATATTAACTAGTTTTTGAATAAAAAATTTTATAGGGTAAAAAATGTGAAGGATGAGAAGATTCAGTGAAATGAAAATAGATTTACGGACCACCGCTCCACATGACATTATGTCGCTTCATCAAACACCCACAAAAAACAGTTCATGGAAGGGGACAATATCTTCAGCATCCAAAACTGAAATGATGTTGTTCATTGGCCCATGTGGTGATTTACACCCCCATGAATGACCATACCCTAAAACAAATAGTTCAAAAGATGATATGGTACTACTGGAGCCTGCAAATAAAAACCAAGTCATTTATGGGGACAAATAGTGATTTTGGACCCCACAAACGTCTTCCCCTGCAAAAAAATCATTCATAGGTTAGTGAATAATCTATTTACATATGAAAAATAATCCTCATGGCCCACCATGGAATTGATAAAATGTTGTTATCTAGTCTCTCAATTTCTCTATAAAATAACCCTAAGGGGAACTGATAGGATGACCCAATAGAGTAGATCAAGTGAGGAGAGCCTGGGTGAGAGGGGAAATATAGAGCTTTCTATTCCCAAAAGGTAAAATCTTCCACATATCATTATGGAGGAAATAAAAATCCATCTATCCATCTGAAAACACAAAATCCTTTTTTGGACACCATTCCACGGGGCATAAATGGATGACCCCTTTACGACCAATTACCGCATATATAAAAATGCTATGTGGGAGAAACCATATCCCACATTGCCCAAAACTATGTTGGAGTAACCCTATCCCACATTTCAAAATTATATGTTGGTGGAACTTGATTCTATGTATGCTATGCGGGTAGAACCTAATCCCATGTAGAAACACACTATGCAGGTTAAACCCTAGTCCGCGTAGCCCATTGCTTTTTAAATAATACCCTCTCTCGCATAGAAACATGCTATGAATAGGGAACCCCACACCATATAAGAACATTCTATGTGGAATGGGTCCTCATAGGGTTTTGTGTGCTCTAGCACCAATCACCCCCTTATGTCATGTCATCAACCCCCATATTGGCCCTCTATGAACCAATCTAAAGGCATCTCGCCAAGGCCCCTTCCAAATCCACCTAACCTGTATGATCAAATCATTAGGCACAACAAAATGTACTTTTGAGTCTATATACCCATGGTAAGTGGAGTTACATGTATAACCTTCTCAGTAAGGGTTACCCTCAAATTTCTTTCAAGTTTATATTCCCATGGTAATGAGGGATTTGACCTTGGAGGTGCTCATGTGAACCTCCGAATTCTAGGGATTTATGGGAACCATTGTCCATTACATTCAATGAGGGATACTAAAAAACACTCCTCTCATCCCCTATGGACCAGAAGGGCCTTCCTCCAAGAGTAATCCCCTAGCCTTTCTTACATGAGGTGACACTCTTTCTCATCTTTGACTTAACCTCAGATGTAGCCAGATGGGTCACCATATGTGACTATTCTAGATACCAAAATAACGGAGGATACCAGCAAACTCAAATCCACCCACTGTCATTGGGATTCAATACTCATCCAATATCAGAAAAAGTGGATCTTGTGATCTTCATATCCAATACTTCGGCTTTTTTCTCACAGTGAGCATGACTCTTGTGGTCTTAGAGGTTAGAGGCGATCATGAAATATGTATAATCCGAAATTCCAATTGGGAATAATATATTGTATAATCCCCAACTATCCTTCAAATGGGATTCCCCTATGTGTAATACCTAACCAAATCCAATGATTACCCCTCAAATGGGCCTCTTATATGGTATAAGCCCCAACTTACCAAACTATATTGGATTTGATTTCCAACTAGGATACAAAGAAAGCCTCTCTGAGGTTTAAAACCAACACCCAAATTCACCATAATGTTCTCAAGGACACATTACTATAAGGTTAATATCTACCTGGGAGAATTCACCTCTTTTTGGTACATTTGTACACCTTGGTGTAATTCTCACACCAAACTTTGTATAGGCACCATCCGCCTAGGAATTCTTGCCACTTGATGTTATACTTCATGGTTTGGTCCTCATCAAACGTCCTTCAATGGTGATGTACTCTATTAATTAATTCCAAACTAAATGGTTTCTGATTCCGCTCATGAGGATATAGATTAATCCCATCGTCTGGCTTTGATTGCTACATTAGAACAACTTCTGTCTCCCTAGATGACAATAAACCCTAGAGCGCCCCACCACATGGCCTAAAACCAATGTCATCTTGATAAATAACCAAAGAATATATGATACCTATACAAAAGGTGTATTGTTGATGGATAAATTTGGATATATAAATATCCCTCCATTGATTTATAACTTCAAATTCATACAGATGATTTTGAACCCCTGCATATTTATAATAGATCATTAATTCAGGTTGATCAACTTATACAAACTTGGGAATGAACAAGGGATTACTAAATATATGTTATATATATAATAGATTCTCGGGATATTAAATTGTTCCCCCCAATAAGGTGTGGCATTCCTGATGTCCCATCATCTCAACCAATGTGACTTCTTAGGTGTCATTGACTAAGTTCCCCAACGAATGCATGCCTTTGGAAAGTAGGTCCATGAGTATTCAGGGATATGAGAGTCGTTGGATATTTTTGGTTCTATGAAAAAAACCCATTGGAGAAAGTTCGAATATTTTTTACCCAAAATCCGTGATTGCATAGAATTAAAACCCTTATAATCAATCATTGTGTGCAAACAGTATTTATTAGAAACATATATTGTCTTCCCTTGATAGAGGTCTCAAAGGTGAGAAACGATGATATACACATCCATATCCTCATATTGATTTAATATATCACTATAAATATAAAATAACATGAAATAGTAAACATACATTACATCGTCCATATGCTTTAGGTTGATAGATACTTCTTCCTCACCATTCTCTTCGTCAAGTTACTTAGGAAGTGGAGTTTCCAGCACGTATATTTTGTATTCATGGAATTTTATAACATGCTAACACCTATATCATTCCTATAAATTCATACCCATTAAAATTTTATCCTGTATATTATGGATAATAGTTATATCATCAATGTATTTTGATCTTACATTTCTATAAATTAAGATCATATAATTAGTAATTTACTTGATTTCCAAAACATATTAATAAATTTATTTTAAATTACATTAATCTCCAATTATTTTGTTGAAACCAAATAGAAGTCACCATTATTTATGAAATATCAGGTCGATTTGATGTTATAGTGGAAAGGATATATATTCCCCTTCTCATAACCCTAACCTAGGCCTAACAAGTTATTTGATAGGTTTTAGGTAAGTATATCTTTCCAAATGCATTAACTCACAGTTCCTTAATCCATTGAGTAGACTCCCCAATATTAAAATCCTAGTTGGATATTTCGTCAAACTTTTCCTCTTAGAAATAATTAGTCCTTCTTGGGAATTCAACCCTTGAAATGAAACATATTAATTCAACCCAAAACTTCAATCTAAAAGTACAAGGATAATTGAAAGAACCTCAATTTGTGTCAATCATGCACTTTAAACAATGAGTTAAATTCTAACTTAAGTAATAGAAGGATATAATGATTTAATATTTATTTGAGGGATTTTAATCCTTATATGTATAAAATACAATTTTTAACTTATCACATGTCTTGTTAGTATTAATTTGATTTTATGTAAGTGGTTATCCATGTCTGATAAAACATTAACACATAATCAGGTTATACATTATTTAATTTTACATTCTTATTAATTCATTTATTATGTTATCGTGTAACATCCAAAAACATAAATAATAAACCATGAAACTAAAATAAACCAAATATATGTGGAATGATCATTAGAATATCTAATGATTAGTCAATATAAAGGATGAAAAACTAACCATGTCCCTAGGAAAAAAACATGAACCACAGCTTGGTTTGTATTGCATAATTCCTCCTTAGATAATATGAATCACCTCGATTAGTTTGACTCAGGCTCTTGGACTTGGGAAGTCTCCACTCAATTTTGAGATCCATCTTTATATAATCATTTACTTTAATGTTGGAAATGAGATCCAATTGATTAGATAAATTATGTTCACATAAAAGAAACCATGGGTATACGATCTCTTATATAATAACTAGGTGATGATAGAAAAAACATAAAATTTTAATTTAATCATACTAAATTAAAATAAATCAATCACATACACAGGGCTAGTATAATCTCAATATCATCCACATAATATACAATGAGCATAAATTTTCAATCTATTTATCAATTACTCTGATTCATTCTTTAATTAAGATAAAACATCAGGAATTAATTCTATTTACTCAATTTATATTAATTCCATTCAAAAGTACATAAATTACCATCATACATAATTTTAAACAATTTAATATAATCTAAAATTAATTAAGTACATAGGTTGTACTTAGAGAAAACTGTGTGTGCACATTCAGAATTTTAACATGGAAATTGATTTAATATAATTGAAAATCCCCTAACATGACATATTCTATCAAGTAAATGAAACATGGAGAACATGTAAAAAGGATTAATTATATATTTAATTATTATTTCTATCTAAAAGTGAGGACACTATCTATAGTAGACTACATGATATGCACTTTGTTACATAACATGTATTTTATTCATCCCATGTCTGTAGTGCATGCCTATAGACTTTCTGTGTTGTATACAATAGACATGTTTGAGGTACATGAAATGTTTATTTTTATTACAAGGAGTTAAACCTTGGAAATTCATGGCTTTTCAGTCCCCGTGTCATGTATTAGAGACATGACATGCTAGGAACCCCATGTTCCCAACCATAAGAAAACGAGGACTACACATCATTTACAGTGGTTATATAGTATGTAGTTTATCAAACCAAGTGATAGTCTATCCAGATCTACATGTCGATCATATTTTATCAGATTTTATATATGATTTTATCAAGCTGATATGATTTTACCATGAGATACATATGATATACATGGTGACACACATTGTGTTCTCTAGTTTTGTTTAGGAAGAACCTTTGCACTTTAAGGTGATGTTTTACAAAGTTTCTTCATTTAACATTAACCATTTTCTGGTTATGTTAGTGAGAAAAAAGAAAGGGAAGAGAATAAAATTTTATAATATTAAAAACATATCAATATATTGTAAAAATAAATCACAAAAATTGAAATAATCAATTAATAACAAATAATTATAAATTAAACATGTGACTTTTATGATACCACTTATTGGTTTTGACCATAGTAGAAGTACCTTTTAGTATTAATTTATGAAAAATATTATTTTATGTGATGTATAATTACATGAATAATGAATTTAAAATGAATATTACTAGACTTTATAAACACCAGAACCATAAGTAGGGTAATCACATTTGAGTTATAATTAATTCTTGAGAAGATATATAATTACCTTAACTTTTAATTACCTATTTGTTGATGATCTGATTGAAATGATATCATTGAAAATTAATTACACCATATGATACAAGTTCATAATACCTATATAAATGATACATACATGCACCATAATCTTTGAAAATCTTCGTCGAATTAAGTGCTAGAATGATCGATTCCGATCACTTTCATTTTTCATTGTTGATCACAGAAGAATTTTTTCCATGAATGACGACATCTTGGTGTTTTATAAATTTACTAAGATAGGAGTGAATATAAATTTATAACTATTTAACCCTCCATGGGTTCTGAGAGAAATCCTTGATCTATCCAGTTTTTTCCATAATAGTTATCATGAAATGTGATATAACTGAATATTTATTATAGTGGGTTAATGGTTGAAAAGTTTCACTTAAGCACTTTCCCAACACTATAATTCTTAGTTGACCCCATGTACAATAATAAAAATATTAATTTTATTATTAGTAACTTGACATGTGAAATGATTTAGGAATATAAATGATTATCATTTATACCATTTTCAACAAGAACATTAAGCTTGGTTCACTTATCCACATCGATATTTACCAAACACGAATAATGAATATTTATATAATAATTATCATTATATTATTTTTTGACAAATATAATAAATATTATATTCACCAAAAGATGAAAATAATATTTATTATTTTTGTACAACCCACTTATTCTTTCAAATAACTTGTCATTAAATCTGTGCAATCAACCAAACCTGAATGAATATTATTTATTCCAACATGATAAATTAAATACTTTAATTTAACTAAGATTTCATATACCCTTAACATGTGACCCTATAGGCCTATTTCGCAACCCCATTAGACATAACCACCTAATGTACAATGATGGTGTCTAGATACACGTCAATACACCCATAGAGAAATAAATTGATGTTGTAAAGACATTAAATTTTCATATGAACTCTTACAATGTAATATAAACCCTTTATCATGATATCTAAAATAAAGTAGGCTAAATATATGTTCAATCAACCTATATGATCGAGGTATCTTTATTTGAATTTATGGAAATGAACTCACCCATTGAGATATGGATTTATCCAGGAATTTCAATTCCCATCAAAGTTCCCAAGATATCAACTTATATTAATGGATTGTTAGAATAAATCCTTTCTTATAATATCCATTAATGTGGAATCACTTATGATGCACCCAACATATCCTACCTCTCCATGAGAATATTTCATCATGGGTTTATTCAATAAATAACAGTACATGAGTCATGATATCCATTAATTGTAATCTTAATGTCCAAGGATCAATACACACATCTAGAAATAGGAACTTCCCATGATACATGAAAATGTGGATTACCTATTAGAGGGTATATTCTCGTAGTCTACTACCCTATAAATTACCAATGGTGTACATCATGAGTTGTTTGATCAAAGTCCTATGAGTCTCTACCCATGATATTATGTGTTATATGTCTCCCATAAAATGATATAATCTATCCATATAAAATATATTCATGAATATTATCATAGAACCTACTAATTATCATCATAGTGGGGAACTACTATGAACTTTCAGTGTGACATATATATTCTCAAGACATTAACACATAAAAATTTAATACATAGTTAAAATCATTATGTTAAGATAAAACTTCATTAATAATGAAAAAATGTAACCAATTACTAATAATTTCAGTTCTAGGGAACCAAATCCAATAGTTTTAATTAATTTATATCTAGAAAATGTACTATGTGGGAATATCTTTGTGGGATATTTTGAATATATTTTATGAAATAATAATATTATGAATCTTGTATCCAATTACACTAAACCTTTATAGTAATCTGGTTTATATTTGTAAAATATATTGAATATACATATATTAAGATGTAATATCTATGTATGAAAAATATGTGTCACTATATTTTGTATCAAATAAAGGTTTATTCAATCTTTGGAGATTAGGATTAGATGATATTAGTGAAAAATATAAAGAAACATACTTTTCATAAATATATATTACATAAAAATATAAGAATATTCATTACATAATATAGAAAAACTACACCAGAACATTATAGGTTTAGTGTATTTGGAAACTAAAAAACATAAAAAACTGATTCATAAAACATATACGTCATCTCCCGCTTATTCCTTCATATCTAGAACCCTTTTTGATACATATTACTTACTTTTTTATTTATATCCCGGGAAAAAGAAACATAATAAAGGGTGAATCAAATGATTATTATTGGTAAACAAGGTAGATACCAATAATATCATAATCACATGACAAAAGAAAATAACCAAAACATTTGAAAAACATATCCTCTATATAAAAGATCAAGATATCATGTCGTACGATAAATCATAGAAGTTATTAAAGAATAAAAGGATATATTCCATGAGATGGTAACATAACACATAGAATTATGGAATAAAAATAAGCATATAAAATAATTTCAATATTAGTGAAGGCTTGCTACCGAGACCATCATAGTGGACAAAGTCCTTTACCGAACCACGTTCACTCCCTTTACCAGACATGTGTTACTGAACCAGGTTCACTTATCCTTCTAGCCATGTATTAATAAACTGATATCATTTATTATTCTAATAATGTATATCTCATGAGATATAAATATTTACCAAATGTGTTGGAGGGATATATGGGTCCCACCTTCACATAATGAAAACCTTACATATGTGTTCCATAAAAACATAAATCATTCATCATATTAGAACCCATGAAATGAAATGGTTTTCATAAAATATCATTCAATCATAATGTAACCCATGAAAAAGAAATGGGTTTCATAGTTATTATTCCATCATAAATACAAACCAAATATAGGAATAATTTGGAAATAATCCTTGAAAAATATCCGCATTAATAAATAAGTTACTTGATAGAATTTTATCTTAGATAGAAAATGATTATTTAGGAAAATATATATTCTTATTAAAAAAAAATTTTGTTATTAAAATACCTAGTAATTTTAAAATAAAACATTTTCTTTGAAATTAATCTTATAAACATGTAAGGGAATCGTTAGTGCATAAATGTTTCATGAAAGAATAAAAAAATATATTCGAGCCGTATAAGTTAAAAAACAATTCTCGTACTTTTTCCAAAACAATCACAAAGTACTTCATTAAGAAAATGACAAAATAATCATTTCAAACCATTTAGTAAAAATCACATATAGGTAAAAAGGACTTTATAAAATAATACAAGAATAGTAAAAATGAATATTGGAATTTTTTTATGAAACATAGACACGAGAGATAAAAATTATAGAGTAAATACCTAAATATAAAAAATCATAGATAATAATGAGATTTTTAAATTTACCCTTACCTTTGGTCTGATTTTCATCATACGTATTTGAACTCATCTTCCTTGGAAAAATCAATTTAGATCATCCCTTAGGGATGGTAGGGTTGGTCTTTTAAGAAGACTTGAATATCTAGAACTTGGATAGGGAATTTGAGAAGCGAAATTTTTAGGGGAAATTCAAACTTAAATGCTCAATTTGATGTGAATAAGTGAGGGAGGAGGTGTCCTTTTATAATTGAAGTGAGGGTAACTTTTTGAATTTTCTCAATATATTAATTTATAACAAATTCAATATCAATATAAATTCCTTAAAAATTTCATGTATTGGAAAATAAGATGTGATATGATTCTAATCTCATCAACAAATATATTTTTAATTTTATTTTTGTATTATTTTAAACCTTATCATTTTGAAAAAACCTTAGTTAACATATTTCAATTTTAATTAAGGTAACAACTTTTCTAATATTAAAATTGTGTAAATTGTTATTATGTTACTCCAATTAAATCATAAATAAAAAATTTATAATTTTTTTACCATATTATAATTTTTTTATATTTTTAAACATGTTTTATTATTTTTAGATAATCTAAGAAATTATTATTTTGATAAAATATCATTAGAGTCAATTTTGACACTATTCAATATATAGACTTTTCAAAATATCAATATAACAAGTTAAATTCAAACTAAATATTTAATTTTTTCCCTGACAGGTCAAGTTCGTATATAAATTTTTTTGATCACATTAATTATAACAAATTATATTTATCTTTTTATTTTTAACAACATTTATTTGATATTTTAATTAATAAAATAATTACTACATCAGTAATGTGTAATTGTTTAATATTACTATTTAATTAATAAAATATAAAAATAAAAAATTAATTATGAAGATAAATATTCTATATTTATGAATAATATTTATAGTTGAATATATATTTTTGGCAACCTTATATTAAAAAAGTTATATTATTTTAAACATGAATGTGACATCTTTAAATTTTTATTAAAAAAATATTATAAATACCATAATTTCATCTAAGTGACCCAAAATCTAAAATATAAATTTATATCACGAAAATATGCTTATTAAGTTAATACTTTATAGTTTTATTTTTTCATAACATAACATTTTCCCTATATGGACACATAAGGTATATTAAAAAAAAAGTGACACGTTGTATCTTTTTTTGATTTAAATTTTATATAAGTCATTTTCATGGACAAGTTTCCATTAAATTACTGAATTGAGATCCTAAGGTGTTAAGTGTCTAATTTTATATATACAATAAAATTTATTCATGATTTAGGTTCATCTTATAGTCTTTATAATTTTATTTTTAACCAAAATTACTATATTTACCTTTTATCATGGTGAAAACATTTTCTAAGGTTACTATTCATATTGGAAAAAAATAAAAGGGTCATATTCACAAAATTTTTACATATTGAATTTAATTTTATCATCAATTTTATGACATTAAAAACATCAAATTTGAATAATTTAATTTAATATTAAACCGATAGAATTCCAAGAAAAGCAGTTTTTTTTGGAAAAAGGCCCTTTTAAAACATAAAATGTATTTATAATAAATCAGTGTATAAAATCATTTTAAAAAACCATAATTTAATGATATTAAATAAAAATTAACTAATTAAAATTTAAAACTAATCCAAAACATAATTTTACCTTATAACAACTTTAAATGAAAATATAGTATTCAATAAAAATCAGTACCTTCACTATTCCTTAAGAAAATGTTTTCAGAAAAAATAATTTTAATGAAATTTTGAGATGATTAATTAAAAAATAAAAAAAAAATTAATATAAACCATTTTTTATAAATTATATAAATTAATATTCTCCCATAAAAATAAAACAAACTCATTTTTGAAGAAAATGTATTTTTGAATAATAAAGTGATTTTACTAAAAAATTTGTAATTTATTTTATAAGAACATAAACATAAATACATATTAATTTGAACCTTTATTTTTATTTAAATAATTATTTATTCATATTTATTTCTTTCAATTTAATGACTTGTTTGTACCAGTTAATTTAATAGTGTCTCACGGTTCGTTTAAACTCACGGTTGCAGGAAACACAAGAAATTTAAGAATTAAAATTATTTAAAGGGAAATATCTCATAAAAATGTTTGGGTGTTACATTATACCACATTTATAATGATTTTTTCATCAAAATTTATCACTTTAATATTAAAATATTATAATACCTTCACTTCATCACATCCTATGATTCCCACATAGCTTCATCAAATTAGTGGTTCTACACTTAAACTTTAACCAAGAGAATGGTCTTGTTTCGTAGAAAATTATCTCTATTATCCAGAATTTATATTGGTTGTTATTTATAAGAAAGATATTTCACTAGCAGTATGACTTGTATTTTTAGTGCATGTGAAGGATCTGGTATGTACTTTCTTAGGTCAAATACCCAAAACACATCATGAACATGAGAGAGATTTGGTGGAAGTTCCAATCAATAATATACCATCCCTACATGATCCATGATTTCAAAATTACCAATATACCTAGGGATAAGCTTTAAATTCTTTCCAAATATAATCACTCTCTTCTGTAAAGATATTCATAGAAATACCTTGTCACCCACTTCATACTCTAGTTCTTTTTATCGATTGTCAACATAATGTTTTTGTCAAATTTGAAATTCTATTATGTGATGTTGAATATATCTAACCGTAACTACCATATACTCAAATAGATCAGGTCCTAGTAGCTTTATTTCCCCTACTCCATTCCAATATGTTTGGGTTATTCACTTCATATCATAGAGGTATTGATAAGAATCCATCTAAATACTAGAGTGAAATCCATTATTGAAATAAAATTCTACCAAAGTTATGTGATTATACCAAAGACATTTGAAACCCGTACATAAAGCTCTCAACATGTCCTCTATAGTTTGAATTATACTATCATATTGAACATCTATCTGAGTATGATAAGTAGTTTTAAAACATAACTCTGTATCCTGAGCCTACTCAAGACTTCTCAAGAACTTAGAGGTAAACCTTGAATCCTGATCAGATATAATAGAAAGTGGTACTCCATGAAATATTACCCCTTCCTTAATATATATTTTGGAAAGATGATCAAGAGATAATTCTTCTTTAACATAAATTAAGTGTTAATGCTTCATAAGTGATCAACTATAACCCATATAGCATTATTTCCTTTAGATGTTTTGGGATTTCTATCGACAAAATCCATGGTGATGTTTTCCCATTTCTATTCTAGTATGGGTAATGGTTGTAATATCCCCTTAGACATCTATCTCTCAACCTTATATTGATGATAAAGAAAACCTCTAGAAATATATTTTTTAATATCTTTCTTCATATTATCCCACAATAAATACTCTTTATTATCTCTATATATCTTGGTGCTTCCTATATAAATAGAGAATGGTGAATAATGAGGCTATTCCAAAAGCTCCTTATTTAAATCTTGTATGGTAGGGACACAAACACAGTTATTAACCATTATTATTCCATCATATTCAATTTTTAACTTAGTAACATTTCTTACCTTTTTTTAGCTCTATATATTTCTTCTATTCCTCCTAAATCTTTACATGTATAGATGTTTGAATATTATTTTGAGCGAGAAATTATTTCTCACATTCTGTTATAATTTCTAGATTCATCCTTTGAAAATCCATAAATATTGGATCTTTTTTTATCCTCATCATAGATAATCCAACATGGTCCTTTAAATACAAAGAATATTCCACATTTTTCACTTTCCTATGATGATAAGGTATTAAGCAGTCATAATCTTTAATCAACTAAAACCATCTCCTTTAGAGCATATTCAGTTCCTTTTGACTGAAAATATAGTTCAAACTTTTATGATCGGTATATATATCACATCTTTCTTTGAAAATATAATTCATCCATATATTTAATGAAAAAATTACCGCAACTAAATCTAAATCATGAGTTTAATTTTTCTCATGGATTTTTAATTTTCAAAAGGCATAAGATTTCACCATATCATTTTTGATGAGAACACATCCTATCCCCTAATTGGATGCATTACTGTAGATCAAAAATCTCTCTCCACTATAGGGTTGTTTGTGCAATGGTTCACTAAGTAACCTTACTTTAATCTCTTTGAAATTATCATCACATTTTTCCATCCATATGAACATAACATATTTCTAAGTCAACTTGGTGAGTGACTAAACAATCATGATAAATCTTTCACACAATATCGATAATATAGAACCAAACTAAAAAACTTCAGATCTCTATTACTGTTGTTTTTTATGCTAACATTTAATAACTTATGTCTTTTTTTGGATCCACAGATATCCCCTCTCTTGAAATTTTGTGACCAAAAAATAAAACTTCCTGAAGCCAAAATTCACACTTTTTAAATTTTAGATAATGCTTCTCTTTATTCAAGGTCATTAGTACAATCCTCAATTGATCTTCATGATTTTTCTTTCTATTTGAGTATATAATAATATCATCTTTAAATACTTAAAATAACTGATCAAGATAGTCTATAAAGACTATACTTATTAAATCCATGAATATATTTGGGGAATTAGTAAGATCAAAAGGCATGAATATAAATTCATAGTTTCCATACCTTATATAAAATTTCATCTTGGGTGCATCCTCCTTCTTGACCCATAATTGATATTATCCAAAAATAATGATTAATCTTGGAAAAGTATTGATCTCTACATAATTGGTCAAATAATTCCTCAATACATGGGATATTATATTTTTCTTGATTGTGATATTTTTAAGTTCTTGATAATCAATATAGAGTCTCATTGATCCATATTTATTCTTAACAAGTAGAACAGGTTTACCCCAAAGTGACACAATAGAGTGTATAAATCTGTTTCAAAGATTATATTGGAGGTGCTTCTTCAATTCCTACAACTCAATTGGGGATACCCTATAATAAGTATTTGAAGTAAGCACAGAACCTGGTATGAGTTCTATTGAAAACTCAACTTTACAATTATCTAGAGGGCCTTAAAATCATTCTATAAAGACATAAAAAATCCTATATAGTAGGTGTATGATTAATTGAAAGTTTCTTCCCATCCATTTGAGATTGATAAATTTCCTTTATATGAATTAATACCCAAAAAATGGATGTAATTTCAATTAGAAGTTCATATTCATCCTTACACCGATAGATCCTCATAGATTCATTTGGAATATGATATTTGAATTCCCTTCCTTGTAAATTTTTATAAGATCCATATATAGAATGTAAATCCATTCTAAGAATCACATAAAATTAAACTAAGTATCACAAGATTTTCATGAAGTACTTTCACAAAAACTTCAACTGGAGAATAATTATAAAATTTGTTGCAATCATTATTCCATTAAAAGTTTTCGAAGATAAATCAACATATTATTATTGAGGAAATACGATGATAACCTTAGAAACTTATTTAGAAATAAAAGAGCGGGTGGATCCATAATCAAATAAAACATTAACTAGTTTAGAGTGGATGGTAAGTGTACATTTGACCACTTTATTATTGTACTCTACATTGCTAGTAGTAATCCTATGCAATTTTCCTTTGTATTTTTCTTTAAGAGGTTTCTAAAATCAATCATCATCAATAGTCCTTGGATTAGGGCATTGATTAAAATAATTCCCATTTTTCTTACAATTCTAAAAATGAAGTGTGGGAGGTGCATTATGTATAGCCTTTTCTCTATTTGCATAATTAGATATTTTTTCCCCTCACATCAGTAGTAAATTTTCTGATGACCTTATTTCTTACAAATTAAATATTTACTAGTCCCCTTAAGAGTGTTTCCTCTATGTTTCTTTCCAAAATTTTATCATAAAAGAAAATTTAATCTTCTTTTCACTATGGTTTTTGGATTTTCCCTCAAATATCATTTTTCTCTTGTTATTAAAACTATAAGATTGATGGGCGACTTCAATATCTATCTCAAAATTAAAATTGCATCAAATTATCTCTTTATAGATATTAATGTCCCTTACGGATAATTCCATTTGGAGACTTGGTTTTAAGCAACTGAAGAATTGATCAACCTTACTCTCAGTTTGAATGATAATTCTATAAGTGTACCTTGAAAGTCTTGTGAAATTTGATTTGTAGGTACCGACATATTAATTATCATTTTTTAAGATCAAGAAATGCCTTCTCCCTCTTTGTTTAAAGAATACGAAGAAATTACTTTCTGAAAAATAAGTTCTTGAACTCATCCTATTCCATAGAGTCAATTTTATCTCATTGCAATGTATTATGGATAAGATTCCACCACTGATTTGATTCACCTTACAAATGATAGACTGCCAAGATGAATTTCTCATGTTATGGGAATTGGATAACTATAAATATCCATTCAGGGGTACTGATCCATTGTTCATCCACGAGTGGATCAGAGGACCCACTGAAAGATGGTGGACACTGCTTCATTAAGGACTTGATAGATTTTTGTTCCCTCATTTACTCATTAGGAAGTATTGAATGATTCATAGCTTTATAATGTTTTGTGAGAATAATAATAAGATTTTTTATTCTATCTCCAATAAAATTTGGTTTCTTAGGAGGATAATCGTTTCGTTTCCCATCACATTTAAAATTAACATGATTCCATCAGGTTCCATCCATTGATTAAAACCAAAAAGCATAGTGTGAGTAACACCAATCATAGTGGGAAAACCATATAATCAAATAAAATTAGTTATAAAATTTTGATTTAGGACACCGTGGGTTTTATCCTAGGTTATTCATGATTGTTTACAAACTCTAGGATTTCATCATAGACTTAGACTTATCCTTAGGGTTCTTACTAAGGTTTTCTCATCCTTGTTTCTAAATTTTTTCTAAATCCTACTCAGATACCAAATATAACAGCCCATACTTTTCATATAAAGACATTATATATAATTAGAATATATTAATTACATAACATAGAAAACCCATGATATAATCATATAGGTTTAGTGTCTTTGAAAACTGGGAAATATAAACAGCTGATTTATAAAACATTGACATCATCTCCCGATTATTATTTCATAAATAGACCAATTTTTAATACATCTTACCTAATATGTTTCTTCATATCCTAGAAAAAATAAACACAATAAAGGGTTATCTTAGATGCTAAGTAAGGGTAAACAAGGTATATACCAATAATATCATAATCATAAGGAATAATAACCTAAAAAACATTTTAATAACATATCCTGTATATCAAAGACCATGATATAATTTCATGGGATAAATTATAGAAGTTCATAAAGAATGAAAGAAAAAATTCCATGAGATCATAACATAATACATGGAATTGTGGCATATACATGAGAATATAAAATCATTTCTAAATTATTCAAGGATCACTGCCAAGACCATCATAGTGGATAATGTCTTTTACTGAACTGAGTTCACTCCCCGTTCTAGCCATGTGTTATTGAAATGGTTTTACTTACCATTGCATCCCTTTATTACTGAACTAATATCATTTCCCATTCTATTCCTATCTATCTCATCATATATAAATATTTACCCAATTAATTGAAAAGTGATATATGTCCCACCTGTCACAAAATGAAAACCATAAATATGTATACCAAAAGAACATAAGTCATTCATCATATCCAACCCCATGAAATTAAATGGGATTTATAAAACATCATTTAATCATATTGTAACACATGGAAACGAAATTGGTTTCATAGTTATCATTCTATCATAAGCATATACCCACCATATATATAATAGGGAATTTATTCTTGAAAAAAATATACATTAAAACAAAAGTTACATCAAATAATGTTATCTTAGATGGAAAATAATTTTGTGATATCACTTGAAAATAATTCTTGAGAAAAATATTCTTTCTTATTTGTAAACTTTTTTTTCTTAAAAAGATTGTCAGGAAATATTTAGAGTATGAACGCATCATGAAAGTGGAAAAAATATGTTCAAGCTATATAAGTTAAGAAAACATTCTTCTCATACTTTTAAAAAAATTCTAAAAGTACCACGTTAGGAAAATGACAAAAAGATCCATTTCAAACAGTTTAGTAAAAATTCAAATATGGTTAAAAATGAATATAAACAATTGTAGAAGAATAGTAAAAATGTTTTTTGAATTTTTTTAGATAAAATAATGAAATGAAAGATAAATATTCCCTGTTAAATACATTCATACAAATAATCTCATATAATAGTTATATAATAATTAACCCTTTCCTTAAGTCTGATTTCCTTCATATGTGTTTGAAACTTCTATTTCTTAGATAACTTCCTTTAGATCTTATCTTCATGACACTAGGGATGGTCTTTTGAGAAGACCAAGACCTCTAGAATGTTTAAAGGGATGTTTATAAGGGTAATTTTAATGGGATGGTTGATCTTGAAGGCTTAATGTGATGTGAAGAAAAAATAGAGGAGGTTCCCTTTTATAATTGAGGTGAGGGGCACTTTTGAAAATTTATTAATATGTTCATTTATAATAAATTCAGTCTCAATAAAAATACCTAAAAAAGTACACGTATTATAAGATAAGATGAGATAATATTGTAATCTCATCAAACAATATATTTTAGAATTTTTTTGTATTATTTTATACTATACCATTTTTATTAACTGTTAATTTACCTATTTTAATTATAACTAAGGTAATAACTTTTTAAATATTAAAAGGTTCTGAATTTTATTTATGTGATTTAAATTAATTCATAAATGAATTTCTTTTATAAAATTTGACCATATTATAATTTTTTAATATTTTTTAATATTTTTTTAAATAATTTAATAAAATATTTTTTTGTTAAGATATCATTAGTGTCAATTTTCACACTATTCAATACATATATATGTAAAAATATCAAGATAACAAGTTAACTTCAAAACAAATATTTTATTATTTCCCTAAGAGGCCAATTTCTTATATTAAATTTGTTGATCAGAAATATTATCTCAAATTATATTTATTATAATATTTTTAAAAAATTTATTTGATATTTCAATTAATAATATAATCACAACATCATCGTTGTTTAATTTTTTAATATACTTATATCATTAATTAAAAAATACGTGATGAATTTAAATCTTCTTGATTTAATAATAATATTTATAGTAGAATATATTTGATGGGTAACCTTATATTAAAAATGTTATATTATTTAAAACATGAATGCGACATCTTTATATTTTTATTAATTAAAATATATAAATTCCATAATTTCATCTAGGTGACCCAAAAAGTCAAAAATAAATTTATATCTTTAAAATATAATTATTAAGTTAATAATGTATAATTCTATTCGTCTATAACATAACTTCTTCCTAAAGTGGAAACATAAGAGATATTAAAGACAAAGAAAGTGAATTTTTTTATTTTTCTTTGATTT
Organism: Viscum album; assembly: GCA_963277665.1. Lineage (NCBI taxonomy): Eukaryota > Viridiplantae > Streptophyta > Magnoliopsida > Santalales > Viscaceae > Viscum > Viscum album. The sequence continues at coordinate 2,086,611,934 of OY728145.1, forward strand.
AAATATTATATAAGTAATTTTCAAGGAAAAGTGTCCATTAAAGGACTTAATTTAGATCCTTGGATTTCAAGGGTGGAATTTTATTTATCCAATAAAATTTTGTAATGTGTTAGTGTCATTTTATAGTTTTTATTATTTTATTTATAACCAAAATTACTAATTTTACCCTTTACCGTGGTTACAAAATTTACCAAGGTTACTATTCATATTGGTCAAAAATAGAAGGGTACTATTCACTAAATTAGGAAATTATGCATATAAATTTGAATCCATTTTTTAAAATTCAAAATATAGAAGTTTCAGAATTTAATTTAAAATTAAACAGGTAAAATTCAATGAAAACCTTTTTTTGGGAAAAATTCCCTTTTAAAACATAATTTTATTATGATAAATTTGTGTATAAAATTCTATAAGAAATCAATAATTGAATTATTTTAAATAAAAATGAACTAATTAAAATTTAAAACAAATATATAACATAATTTTACCTTGTAAATACTTTAAAATAGAATAGAGTTTTTTTATAAAAAATTGTATTTTCATTATTGCTTAAAAAATAAAAAATAAAAATTAAGACAATTTTTACATTATGAATTCCAAAAAAAAAGTTATTTTGTTTAATACATTTTATATAACTTATAATTAATATTTTTAACTCATAAAAATAAAATAAATTCCTTTTTGAGGAAAACATATTTTTGATGAATAAAGTGATTTTACTAAAAATTGGGTGATTTATTTTCTAGGAACATAACAATAAATTAATATTGATTTATAATTTTTTTATTTCATAAATTAGTTATTTTTATTAATACACACTAATTTAATGACTAGGTTATAATTATCATTTTAATAGTGTCTCATAGTTTGTTTAAACTCATAGTTGCATGCAACGTAAGTTATGGAAGAATTACAATTATCTAAAGATAAATATTTAATAAAAATATCAGGGTGTTAAAAAAACATAGGTATAGGTCTAAGTATATGATAAAATAAAAAATCTTTATTAAGGTAGATATTATGTGGTTTTCCTAACAATACATCCTTATAAGGATACTAGTATGTAGATTAGGCTATTTCATTGGTGAACCTATGTATAATAACTCCGAAGGAGGTGGTTTGGGAATTAAATCAACCATTACTGGTTCATGATGAGTTTATCTAATATTTCACACCTAGATAGACACTCCTAAGGGATATGTTTAGATTATTGCACATTTTTTATAAACCATTATTAATGATTTGATTAAATATTGACCATGGATTGATTAGTTTAACCCTATGTGGTTATAGAGTTAAACGATTGTTTCTTGATTTAGACATACTATAAATGATTTATCATTATTTATCAATGTAAATATTGTTACTCACACTATGATTTTTGGTTTCATTCAATAGCTAGAACCAAGAGGAATTGTGTTAGTGCTGGATGTGAAGAAAAATGGAATGATTTTCCTTATTGGAAGCCATGTGAAATAGGAGTGGTATTGTGAAACATTGTGATTATTCCTAATAATATATCTCATTATCTGATTGAAAATATCAAATTTGGTGACATTATCGATAAAACTAAATATATACAAATTGAGTTTCATGAAGACCACATAGGGAAGAGCATTTATTTTTCTACTTGTTAATTATGTGGGAAGAAGCACTTAGGAAAATGTTAGAGAGAAAAAAAGAATATGTTTTATGTGTAGAAAATATGGGAATAAAATAATTAAATTCTGAGAAAAAATATTGATTTTAATGGATGGATATGAATTTAATCCTAGGGTAAAATTTATACTTCAGTGCATTATGTGTGGGGAGCATAGGAATTATCCAAATTAATGCCCTAATCTAAGAGTTACTCTTAGACAAAGAAAATACCTAGGATATAAAAATCATTAAAGTAGAAAGACTAATGGTTTTATATATTTGGATTTAATAATTGTGTTATAGAAGATTTATATTAAGGTTATTCTAGTTATATGAATCATGGAACATCTAATTAATGTTCTGCAATAGTTTTCTTTAAGGATTTTATAGCATATATTTTATTGGTACTGATAACTTTGAAATTTGATTTAATAGTAAGGTGATGTATTTTTTTTGGAAACACAAGGTTAAGGGATAAATAAACCTTAATATGATCAATATTTTTATATAATAATTATTATTTAGGGTAAAAATATTATTTATATGGATAAAGTAAATTGGATAGTTTTAGTGACCTTAAAATTGATTAGTGATTAAATGAATAAGTGGTTTACATTACATTTGACAGAGTTTAATTTATTTTTGGATTTATGGAATATATTCGATAATTTGTAATTTTAGTTAATGAATATAGAGAGAATAATTTTTTAGAATCATATATGTGAGGTTTTATGTTGATCCAGGTTGTTGTCTTGTTTTAGTAGAATATATAACCAAAGTTTTCACCAATTTGGTTTGTTAAATTATAAGTTACATTTTTTATTCCTGATAAATGATAAATTTTATCAAGAAAAATAATATGTGATCAAATATTTTGAGTTTTTGGGGTTTTAATTTGATCAGACATATTTTTGGGGAGTCATATGGTTAACTATTCATGGAATGGATTAAATTTAACTTATTTCTTATGTTCCCATATTGGATAACTTGCACTAAATAATTTCTTTTGGTAAAAATTTTGAAAAGAAATAATTTCCTATCATACTATTATGGATATCATGATCCAATAAATGTTAATTTTAGTGCTTCAAGCATGAAAAATTCATCTTGACTATTTATTTTTCTGGACTAAGATATGATGATTGTTTTGTCAAAGAACAACAAAAAGAGAAATTATGTTTATTAAATGGAAAGAAATAAATTTGGTTATTTTATTTGGTTCTATAGAATGAGAGTAAAATAATAACTCAACTTTTAAAAAAAATATCTTGAAGTATTAAATTCTATCCTTCATCTTCATTTATGATGAATTTATAGTCTTTTCACCTCTCACTGATTTATGGTTTTGTGGTCATTAACTTCCTCTCTTACTCTCTATTAGTCTGTGGATGGTAGTTTTCTCTTAAATGTTTATATTTTATCTCTTAACCAATTTTTTCCTTATCTAGGTGACTGGTTATGTGATATTTCAAGTAACCATTATGTTTCACACTTCCCCGTTTCCAAGAAATTTTTATTATCCCTCTAAAAAATATTATTTTTCAATAAAGTTATTTTCAAATATTGAACCTTTTATGTATAAGATAAAATTGTAAGAATTTAATTAATTTCATGAGGAAGAATCTAAAATCCATGAAATTTATTTTAAAATAATAATCATCATGATATCTTTCTTAACATGAAACACTAATATTTAGGGGAATTGAGATATATTATAAAAACATTATTATTTAAATGTGACTATTATATCATATACATTGAATTAGAGGGTATAAATACGAGTAAACACAATATGAAATACATTTATAATTTTAATAATCAATAATAAAGTATTGATTAATTATTAATAAATAAGAACTCATTTTTTAGTGATGTCATTCTGTACTACAAAAATGCATTTTCTTGAAAAGTTATTTTTATTGCTTTTTGTTCTTCGAAATATTAATTAACTAATAAAGATTTAAAAAAAATTATTTTTAAAAATGTACATAATTTTTTAACTAAAAATATCTAAATTAACTTTGGGTAAAATTCTAGGTTTTAAAAAAAATGATCGATTTTTCAGTGAATAGTGAAAAATACTGATTTTTCAAATACTCTCAATTTTTATAGAAAATAAAGTAATTTAAAAGTAAAATTATATATTTTATTTGATATTAATGTTAAATATGATTGATTTTATTAATAATAATCTAATTAATTCTATTTAAATCAGGATTATTCATTACTTTGATAGTATTTATATTTTTTTCTTATAAATGAATTTTTCTAAAAATTGTTTTTCATTATGTTTTATCCATTTAAATTAAAATTTACTTCTGAAAATTTAAAAATAGAATTTCTAAAAACTGATCCCATATTTTGAATCATGGGATTCCAATTTTGTAAATACTTATCATTTTTGTTTGGTCTTTATACATAGTAATTGTGGTAAATAATTATCACTTTGTTAAGAAAAAAATGAGCAGTATAGGGTTAAAACCATGAGATAAAGTCTCAAAATCAACAAATAACTTGTATTTATTTAATTTTATGAGATTAATTTGACCATATCAATAAAAATTAAATATTTTTTTTCCATTCTCCCTTGATGATGACATTTATATTTTTCTAAGTAAATAAACTTTCGAAATATCACTCTATTACTTTTGATTTGTTTTATTTTTTGATATAGGGATAATAATATTTCATAAATGAATATAAAAGTTCATATTGAAAGTGATTATTTTTTTAAATTTTTATTAATGGTATGATTACCTTAAATTATTAATGAACGCGGACACAATGCTTCTGCAGGTAGTAGAAAAATTAAATTAAATGATTTTAACAACGTAAAAAGTAACATTTTTTGGATGAATTGTGGAATCAAATTAACTTTATAGTTAATAATTATTTATAATTTATATTTAAATAGTTTATATTTTAATTACTCTGAAATATTAATTTATTTAATGTCGAATTAAAAGAATGGTGTCAAAAATAACGTTATTGATATTTCTAAAAAAATTATTATTTTAATAAATTATTGAAGAAACATATAAATATTTCAAGTGGACAAGTAGATTTATAAATCATAAAAAAAATTATACATTGTCCATTCATTATCCAATTATTACATTATAATTAAAATAATAACCCTTCTATTAATGAAAAAGTTATTTCCACAGTTAATGTTAAAACGGGTTAACCGGGGGGGGTAGACTAAGAGACTTGGGTAGTTTTTTCTAATTAACATTTCCTAAAAACTATTTTATTATAATTAATACCATCCTATCCTATAATAATATTCCATTTAGATACATTTTTATTGATAAGGACATTACGATATTTTAATCTTTTAAGTAATCCCAAGTGTGTCATCTCTCCTACTTATAAAACGACACCCCTTATTTATCATATTTTAAACACATTAAACCATATATCTTGAAATAAAATACCAAAATATATTCTAAAATTTCCTGTTCATTAATTATAAGTATTTTTACTCTTAAAATATCATTCTATGGGTCATTAAGAAGGTGTTTATAGGATGCCTACTAAAGAAGAGGTAATTATCCTACCTGGCCTCTTTTAATTTATTTTATTCTTATAAATCATATAAATACGTGTTATTCATCATAAAATAATAACCTTAAACTCATAAATATAATTAAATGTTATTATTATTGTTATGAAAAAAAAATTATTTACCCCCTTTTCCATCAAATGGGAAGTGAAAGTATCACTTATATGTTTGTGTGGACTACCTCCTTCACATAATGATACAATTTAATTTCCATCATTATATTCTATGGATGGTTATTATGATGGGTTTAATATTTATATATGAAATTTATGATATAATTATTCTTATATAATTATCATATTAAATCCACCTTTTACCTTTACATTTGTTGGAAAATGATAGCATCTCTCATTAGTACATATGGACTACCACCACAACAAAGTTATGTGATTCATTTTTCATTTGATTTAGATTTACAATAAAATGATATATTTAATTAATATATATGATATATATGATATAATAATGATTCAAAAAATATGAGTTATTCTTTACCTTTCTTTATTGATATCCATTGAAAAGTGAAAACTGCGTTCATGCAAACTTACATCCAACCGTTACCATGAATAGTGTAAATCATTTTTATACCTCTACATTTTTATGGATGCATAAAAATATTTATATATAATGAATATATATTATATATAAGTCATGAATAATATTTTGGATATTATGGAACCCTGGTCAAACTAGGAATACTGGAAGTTACAAACTGAAAATCTCATGCAAAATGAAACGGTAAACACCCGGAAATAATGATTTTAACAAGGAATTATTAATAAATGGGAGTTTAAATTTTAAACATACCATATATAATATTACAATAATGTAAATTTTCTGGTTTTATAAATATAATAAATTAAAATTTATTACATAGGATGTTAGTTTTCTTTCTTATAAATTCGAACTTGAGGTAAGATATTTTTATCTCACTTTTATTACTTTTAGAAACATGTCATACTCACCCATTGTTTATTTTATATTGTGTATATACTAGACATGAATGTATATTATTATTATTTTAATTAAAATTATGATTATTTACTTATCCATTTAATTTTCTCTCTCTCATTAGGTTTTGATTCGAAGGTTACAAAACTAGTAATAGTTCTGTGTTATAATCTCAATGTTTAAATGGATGGATTATGATTAAGTTTATAATGTTAAAATTTCTTTATCTATATCTCAATAGTATAATTAATTTTTTTATCATATTATTATTCATGTAATTTTTATTAAATAATACCATTTTTCTTTATTTGGTATTTAAAATTATTAAGAAAATATTTTTAAGAAAACCAGACATTATTTTCTCTTTGGGTGGGAATATTTTTATTCCATGTCTATGTTTTAATTAAAATAGTTTCAATAATGGTATTAAGACTCACCTACTTTTTTAAAGACATTTTAACTATATTTTAATTTATAAAAAATGGTCTTAAAGTAATATTTTTGTAATTTTTTTAATGAGGTATGTTTAAATTTTGATAAAAAATGTGAAAGGAATATTTTTTTAACTTACATGACATGAAATAAAATTCCATACATCATGACCACTCATTGTTTTGATGATTACATTATAAATTTCCAAGTTAATTTTCAAATATAATTATTTTCATAATATTTAGGAGATTTTTATATTTTTAAAAAGTGATTTAAAAATGAAAAAGTTATTTTCTTCAAGAAATATTCTAAAAGATCTTTTAAGGGATTTTTTTTCATTTATGAAAGAATCCTTTGTTGTTAATTATGATTTATTTGGGATGTGATCCAAATATACCATCATTATTATCTATCTTTATAGTTTATTATTATGATTATGAGATATTTTAGATACCCATTTATCTTCCATGGGTTATGTTATGTTAAAATGTTTATGAAATATTACCCCTTTCTAAATGTTAGGATATATCATGAATTATTTACAATATTATGGAACAAGTATGAATCGATTATGATTATGATATATTTCAGAAACCTGTTTATTTTCCATGGGTTATGTTATGTTGAAATGTTTATGAAATATTGCTCATTTCTAAATGTTAGGATATATCATGAATTATTTACAATCTTGTGGAACAAGTATGAATCGATTATGATTATATGATGTGTGGTCCATAAATATATATTCCTTAAATGCTTTGGATAAATATGGATATATTATGAGATAATAAGGATGAAAATTGGGAGTAATCCTAGTTCATTAAAGAACCCTCTCGACTATGATAGTCTTGGTAGTGAACGGTGACTAAAGATATAATGGATTGATAATTGAAACCAATCCATTATGTTTTTCATATAAGTTGGAATTTACTAAGTAAATTATTTTCTATAATTATGTTTATGCCACAAACTTATATCTTATTCCAATGATATCCTCTCATGGGTAATGTTCTTTGATTATTTTATGATTCATTTCTTATTAACTTCAAAACCTTATGACATGATTAAATATTATGAATAATTATATACTGGGTATGGATTTTAAAATTTTAAACTCATGTTTTTATACCCTTATTCACGTGTTATATTTATGTTATAATTGAGATCTCCCTTTTTATCCTTACAGAGTATTTGAGCTCATACTATATTATGTTTAATTTTACTAGGTTATGAAGAAAGATTTTAAGTATCTTACTTTTATGAAAAGTATTATATGGGAAGATATTTATGAGATATGTTTAATATATTTTAGGAAATAATAATATTGTGTATCTAGTAGCCAAATACACTAAAATTTTATGGTCGTCAGTTGTGTATTTTGAAAATATATTGGATATTAAATCATTAAGATGTCATATCTATGAATGAAAAGTATGTGCCTCTCTAAATATGATTCCTATTAGATAAACATGGAGGATGATTTATAAGTATCTTATATCATTCCTTTATCTATTTTCATGGATCTAGTGATACAACATAAAGAAATGAATGTTTATACCCAGATATCTCATATCCTATATCATGATAAAGAGAAATATAGGTAAGAGATAAATGTAATTTTTATACTATATCTATGTAAACTGGAATAAGGCCATATAGATACTGATCTTTTATTAAAAATACTAAAGTAAATTGACTAACTATCAATTTTGGGATTTTATTTAGAGATTTATTTTTTATTAAAATCATATTATCTGTCATAACACCCAAATTTTCTATATTTATCATGTATTATTGGATGAAAAGTATAGAAAAATCTCTTAGTAATGTTTTTTTTCCAAATATTTACCAAATAGATAAAGTTTTATTTGAACAAGTTTCATTATACGTTATAAATAAAGCACATGAAAAGATTAAAAATCCCATGGATATTTCATAGTTAATGGTGATTTTACAAATTTTTTTCAAGATACAAAATATTTAGTAGGAAAGAAATTTACGTTATTTTATTTGATTATCGTGTGGCTAGAAAGGTCATTTGAAGAATAATTATGATCAATTGAAGAAGCAAGAAAAAGTTTCTAATTGAGTTATATTCATCATCACATGTAATTTTTATGATATAATTCCAAGGTATATGCTTTCACAAATATGTATTTAAAATAATAGAACCAAGTATGTATAGAATTATAAAAATAATAATGGTGCATTCTCAAAGGAGATAAAGGAGGGTGATTTCTAGATTAGTCTAGAAAAGAATACAAATTTTGTAATACATGGTGTAATGATTTTAGTTGAAATATTTTTTTGTATTGAGTATTACAAAAAAATATCTTGGAGTCTATTTTATATATAGTGAAACATTATTTCATATTTGAAATGTATGTTGTTATGATATTTTATACTTAACTAATAGTTCAATAATTTTGGAATTATAAATATATAATTATAAATAATTATGAATAATATATATTACTTAATTACCTAAGGGTGGTAAGATAATTATTGTTCATGAAAATTCATGGAATATGACTTATTTACATCTATAAAAAGTGTTTTAGTCTCTATAGTGATAAGATACTAAGTATATCAAAACACTATTTATCATGTTTTTTATAATAGACAACTTTATAAATAGAGTTTGGCCACATATATTTTAGATTTGGTACAGTATGGCCACATGTGCTATTCTAATAAGAAGTCAGAGGTATATTTCTATACTTCATGATATTTCTTTAAGAAATGTTAGCAATGATCTGTGAAGTGAATCAGGGAACTTGGTAAATAGAGAGGTATCTCTGGGATAGATTATCCAAAAATATCTTATCTAAGTAATAATTGATGATATAAATGTGGAGTGAATATATTTCTAAACTCACACATCCTTATATACATAAAAATATTAATGGTATTAAAAGAGAGATCAATTATCAACCTTATATATATTGTAATTATTCCGTATTTCCTCTATCATGAATTTCCAAAATAAGAAGTGCACCAACTAACCGTATACCAACCATATTGGAAAATGTATATCATCATAAAAATCTATTTGGTCACAAAATCAAGTGTTTATTGAATATAATTTTTTAAAAATTTGGTTTTATCTACAAATGAAAATAAAAAAATTAGTGTATCTCATTTAATAATCCTATATACTTCATGGATAATAATATCTATTAAAATAGACTATGTCTATTTTATGGACACCTATATCTTTTCAAAAAGTGGTATAAGACCTAACTTCAATGAGGTTAAGCCTTTAGATGCACATGAAGGAACATAATGACACTAAACTCTACCAAATTCAGTGGGTGGAGTTATTCAAGTAACATATATTTTGTAGGAACTTAAAACCAAATAGCTAATTTATGTTTACCATGGTGGTTGATACATAAATTATTCTATCAAAATAATGATTCTTATAGGAAATAAGTTAATGAAAACATGTTGGTATTGAAAAATGTTTTTGAATTTAGTAATGGGTTCCATGTAACATAATACTGGGGTTCTGTATTTGAATGTGTCTAGACTTGATACTGCTAGTGAGTATTCACAAGAAACTAGACATAGATAGTAAAAGCCGATATTAATACAGAATGATTGATTATTTAATAGATGAACAAATGTCTAGACATAGTTTATAAAAAAAAAATACACCAATCATCATTATGAAATAATTTGAATTCTACTTTTCAATGTATTTCCCTGTTACCATTATATTAGGATATTGATTTTCAAGGCCACATCCCTACGAGGAAACATTATAGAAGATTTATATATGATACAGCCAAAAGGATTCCCTATGGAACAAGTCTATAAGGAATAAGTAGATAAGGGTTGGTGAAATCAATAGATTCCAATAAGATATGAAATTTAAATAAATAAATTTATAGATAAAATATTCATAGTGATCATAAAATATTCATTTTAAACAATGTTCTATATGTCTATAAGTGGTTATCGAGAGTGTTATTGTTTCTAAGATACATATTCAGGTAACTGATGAATAAATATAATGTCTTACTAGTTTGTTAAGACTATGGAATGAATTTATCCAATAATTATTTTAAATAGCACACATTTCTTAGGAACAAGATCTATATAGATAATATGGGATTTTCTGAATCTATTCATAGTATATATATTTTAAAAGTATTAAAAATATAATATTGAATAATTCAAGACATAATTATTGATAGCATATAATCCTTCCAATATAACATGTATGGGAATATGAATATATTATTGAGATAAATATAATTCTACAAGATTAAGTGATATAAGTCGATATCATATGCCAAAATATGCATAGATGTTTGATATTTTTTATGCATGATACATAATAGGTGAATATCAAAACAATCTAGGACAATTACAATGACTTATAGTTAAATATATATGGTAGTACTCAACAAAGTATAACTAGATGAGTTCTTGGTGTTTAAATAAGTAAGAGTACTAGTGAGAAAGTAAATTGAGCATTAGTATTTATTAAAATCTATTAGATCTTGTAACATAGTGAGCATTAGTTAATATGAAATACAAACTTATTACAAATATTGGATTCTATGTTTATAATATCTGAGTATGTTCTGGATTCCATTGAGGCTTATGACTATGTTTATTATAATTCTATTCTATTTTTGTGTTGTACCAATTGTATGAGTGTTATCATTATTATGATTATCTCTGAGTATAGAATTATTCATGATGTTAAGTTTATGATAATGGAAAAAATAGTGGATACTTATGGAAATCACAACATGAGGAATTTTATAGAAGGATTAACATCATAGTAAACAGATTGGAAATAGAGGTATGTGGACAAACAAACACTTGACACTGAATGATGTGTTAATCCTAGATCGTATATCCATACTTATAAATATTTTGTATATCATGTGAGATTTAGTTGATTAAAAGTCATTAGTGGTTGGATTTAGGGAATTTGGGAGTTTGTTAGCATTTATGCCTAAAAAAACTCATAATTTAATTTGTTTTATTCTATTGTTAAATGTTATAATGCCATTTGTTTAATGTTTTATGGGTAATTATCATATTTTGAGGTTTTTGAAATAATATTAGTTGAATTTCTGAATGTGAAGAAAAATTATGTTCATACATTTTTATGTCCAATGTAGTATTTTTATCATAAAATAGTTTATATGATGAAGATTTTAATATATATTTTTTGAAGGATTATACACTAATTTATATACATTTTTCATTTAGATATGGAAATTTGTATCCACCATTTTATGGGCGGGAAGAGGCCATGAATTCAACAGTGATATGAATCTGACCGGATGGGTCTCACCATAATAATGCAGTCATAACATTTTTTATAGTAGATGGATTATATTGAAATTTTGAAATATTTTAGGGGATTTTTTGTGGATAATTTCATCCAACTATGGAGTCTTCTAAATCATAATATTTCAAGGTCAAAATGTGTGTGAATTTGATGCATCCAGATTCAGTGAATCTGTTAGGTTGAATTTTTTTTAATAACTTATTTAAATATAAATCCTTCAATATGCGGCCAAATAAGCTGTAATTTTAAGGGTGAATGATATTTAGATGTTGGTACATATTCATAGAAGTACAAAATCCAATATTCATCCAATAAAATATCAAAAAACACATGTATATTTGGTAAATTGAATATGAATATTCTGTAAGGATAGAAATATTTTTTTTAATGATATGACCATAACATCTTCAATTAATAAAAAAATACAATTTAATTTTGAGGGAAATAATATGATACATAGAATAAAATCTTTATTTATGACACCCTATCCATTTATTGGTACAAAAATACAAAACAAATCAAATGACAAAATTAAAGTAAATGTTTTCCACCTACCTTGCATATAAATATATAATTCCTATCCCATTCAAAGGAGAATATTTTTTTATTAATCCATTTCATAGGCTAAGTGTGGGGTTTTTGTGAAGTAAATTTTTTTTGTAATTTTTCATATTTTTTATTTTTCTTTCTCTCTTCTCTTTTATTTTATTTTATCTTTTATTATTTCCCCCCACTGTTCTCCTTCTCAACTTCATGAAAATAGAGAACTAACCTTGGAGCTTATTGGGGGGAGGGGGTAGTTATTATTGAGTTCATTGTGATTAATTGTTTATATTTATTCAATTTTTGATAATTTTAGTAGTAAATAAATTGGTTTTTGTGAAGGGATCACCCCATTTTATCTAATATTGTGTTATTATTTATATTCACATTTATTCCACTTAGTCATTATAATGTTGTTTCATGTAGAGGTTCAGTATAGAATTTTGGTGATGATGTGAGGGTTATTATCATTAATTTATAGGGTTAGTGTGGGGTAAGTAAAAATAAAGTGGTAGGGTGTTTAGTGATGGGGTTTATCTCTACATTGAATTATATAATGAGACTAATTTTTTGAAGAATAATGATAGAATCATTATGAACTAATAAGAATGACACCATCTTCTCATTATTTTTTTTTGTGTTTTTTCATTTATATATTTTAAATTTTATATCATATATTTATATATTTTTTATCATTCATTCTTCAAAACCCCCATCATTATATTATGTAATTATTTAGTATTATATTTATTATTATATAAATAGTGATAATATATAAATGGTGTGTGTGAGTGAAATCCTTGAGATATAAGACATAGGGTATGCGTTATAGTAAAATATTAGCTAATAAAAATTTATTGAATTGAGATTCATGAAAAATCAAACATACTAATTTAGCAATATTTATGAGAGGTGCATTCCTTTCTCATATAGTTTTTCTAAAAAGAGTAACAAATACATTAATTTTGTAAATTGAAAAATATGAAATTATTTTTTGGTGAACTATCCATTTCTTAATGAAATATTTGAATTTCTAGAAAACATGTAAGATGGTTCTACATGTATAATTTTATTGAGGATGTGTTTCAAGAATTCATTGGGGGCTGAAGGAAGCCCTTGAGCCTTTAAATTTAAAATCATTGTCCAGGGAAATAATTATCACACTACTTTATGGAGTTCAATCAAGAGGTGACTGAGGTAATAAAAGAACTCATCCTTCCTAAATTTGACAATGAGAATAATGAGGTGGAAACCAAACCATAAAAGCCTTCTCTCAAACACTATTCTAAAATCCTCTATAAGGCCTTTCAAGTTGAACCAACATGTCAAGATGATTAATTATTAATTGTGGATTTAAGAATGGATTCTATTTTTTCAGTTTTTCTATATTATAAAAGCTAATTCACTAACCTTATTTTTATTTTATAGAATTATCAACAATGATTTCCCTAGGGAGTGATGATTATAAGGATGATGTGGACACCCTCGAGAAGATGATGATATAAGAATTTGAAGAAGAATAAAATGTTGAGAAGAATGTGGTGATGTGACGACCTCCTCTACTTCAACATCCATATCACATGGGGGAGGACACCAAGATAGTTTATATGGAAAAAATATATAGTATTTTTACCCCTATGCACCTAAAATTCTATCTTTCATTTCTTCATGGGTTTGAAATTTTTTTTATTTTACATGTGGTTACCCACTCTTATAATCCACTTATAGATGTTGGGAGTAATAACATGTGGTGGTTTCTAAGAAATATACTCATAGACATTCATATTTGGGATAATGTGCTATAATTTTTAACTAAAGGTAGTAAAAAATACTTGTACTTACAGGAGGGTCCAATCCATGTTATATTTCTTTTCTTCTTTCTATATTCTCTTTCATTTTATTTAATTCTCATTCAATAAAGTTCTTGTGTTGTGTTCTTACTTCCTTTTAGTTTTCAACACTGCAAAAAACTATTTTTGTTATAGGGGTTATTTTTGAGATTATATGGAGTTATAATCCCCCATTAATACATTAGTAGTGGTGGTGAGAAATAACCACTAATGTGGCTACCTTATCTTGCAAGTGGTGGTTTTCATAAACTTCTTCTAAGATATGGTGAAAATTTGTAGGGGTTATTTTCAGGGGGGTATATAACCCCTCCAATTTCCCCACAAAATTTCCTAAGAAATATAATTTAAGGGAAGTATCCAATCAACCCTAATTGATTTACCATTTTAAGTGCAGTTTTCAAAAACCCTTAAATGATATTTAAACACCAATTTAAAAGCAGTTTTTAAAACTAAACCTAATTGATTTTTAAACCCAAATTTATGGGTGGTTTACAAATGACCCTAAATTATAATTTTATTTTTGAAAAAATATTCACAGCACCCTCACCCTTGGGCATCATGGCCGATCCCTACATGAAACACCCAAATGTTTTTTATGAAATATTTAATTTAAATAATTTTTATTCTTTAGTAGTTTGCGTTGAACACAGTCATGAGTTTAAACAAACCATGAGACACCCTTAGTATAGAATTACTATTACAGCCTAGATGTTAAGTTAGAGTTAATAATTATAACTAACTTATGAAAATGCATTTTGAATTCTTTAAAAATCAATTATTTATGAAAAATATAAATTTGATAATTTTATTTATGATTGAATTACTTTTGGTTATTAAATTAATGAGGCATATATGAGTTATATACTTAATAAAATATTTTTTATATTAATAAAATGGATATTTTAGTCATTGGTTATAAATAAAACACTATTTGATGTATAAAAACCTATTTTATGAAGTTTAATTTTAGACCTTTGAATGAAGAAGCCTTTTTAAATTAATATTTTCATGCATTAATATTTTTTATATGACAACATTAACATTTTATTCTGAATATGGATATAAAAATTTACTTTGGATGAATTTTTTATTTTTTTCTAATATATTTAACATTTTGTTGAATAGTAAAAATACGCCTAATTTTAATTGAAAATATCATTTTTCATTGAAATAATTTGTGTGGTTAAATTATATTATTTAATGGTTTAAAAGGTTAAATATAATATATTTTTACCATTTTATATAATTCATTTAATTGGAATTAATTTTACATTAAATTCATACGTAAAAAAATTTCAATCTTATGCAATGTTTTAACATTAATAAAACATGTTCCCTCATTTTGAAGATGTGATTGATTTTAAATTAATTACTGAGACTTCTGTGTTTTGAATTTTTAAAACTAGACACCTTATTTGGAATTAGTTGGTTCAAATTTTGTTAAAATACAAGTCTTATTTTTGGGCATTATGAATAGAAACTTTTGTATTTATTTTTATTATCATGGTTAAAGGTAAATCAAGTAATTAAGGAAAAAAATAAAATTATAAAATTACTTTAAGACATGTAAAAATCTTTTTGGATGAATAAATTAGACTCTTATCATATATTGTTTGAAATGGAATCACTTAATGGCCACTTACCTATGAATATGACATGAATGTAATAAAAACTAATTAATATGAAAAAATGTCACAATCACATTTTACATTAGTATATTAATTTTAATATATAGATAATTAGGAGATAATATAAACTATATATAGTCTCTGGAAATTAATATTAATTACATACATCCTATCGATTTATTTATAATTTTTAGATATTAAATAGTTACCATTAATGATGACATAATAGGGATTTAAAATTTATTTTATTAATAGAAATATCAAATTAATTGTTCTATAAATATTAAAATGAATATCATATGAACTACTTAAGGTTATACATGAATTTTCTATATTGATATGACGTGTTAGGAGTGTTTTTAATATATTTGTTTTGAATTTTTCTTCTGTGAGGATTTTTTTAATGTCAAATAAATGAATGGTATCAAAATTGACACTATTGATATTTTATGAAAATAAAATTTTATTCAATTATATATAAATAATACCAATATTTAAAAATTACAGATTTACAATCATAATATTTAAAATGAAATAATATATCCATTTATGGTCAATTAACACCACATAAGTAAATTTCTATAACCAATAAATATTTAGAATGTCATTACCACAATAAAAATTAAATAGAATATCTAAGTGTCAATTAAAAACATATGGTTTAAATTTACAAAATAACTTGTCCAAAATTTATTTTTTGATGATATTACAACCCTATATCATCTTATCTTTTGAATTAGGACATTTTAGAGGTTTTTGGATCGGTTTTTATTTTATTATAAATTATTATTTATGGAGTTTCCAAAAGTGCCCCTCATATCACTTATAAAAAGGTGCTTCCTACCCCACCTATTCACATAATTTTGAGCCTTCAAGCTCAGCCATACCCTACCCTTTTTTCCTTTTAAGCTTATATATTTTCATTCTATATGTTTTTTCTATCTTTAAAGATCGACTCTATTGTTCTAAGAATACATTTAGAAGAAGTACATCAAGGAAGAGGTAATCTATTCTATCGATTCTTTCAAAATTATTTCTTATTCTACTTCCTCTTAATTAGTTGTTCCATTATAATTTAATAAAATTAGTATCACTAATATACTTATATGTCATTATAAATATGAAAAAACCATATTTCACCTTCTATCCATCCTATGAAAAATGAAATCACCATGCGTGCGTACGTATGACATACCGTCTCCACACCGTGGTGTAATCTGCTTTTTACCACCACCATACTTGGATGGGTATAATGATGGAAAGAATAAATATATATGATTATTATAAAATTATACTAATTCTGAAATATCATACATCATCCACTTTAATACTATTCAATAATTTTTTGAATTATATAATCACTCATACGTACGTAAGACCAACCGTCTCCACGATGCGATGCGATTAATTTCACAAGATCTTAGTTAAATCATGATTATAAACATGAATTGATTGAATAAATATTATATATATTATACCAATACCATTATTTAAATGATATAACTATACTTAAAAAGTGTAATAATAAATTATCCAAAAAAACATGCATAAGAACATAAATCAGTTAATACTCGGATAACGAGTAACAATGAAAAGTTACTAACAAAAGGATGAAAATATGATACTAAATCTTATAATAAAAATTATTATGATTATTTAATAAAACATTAACATTATTTAAATCATTATATAGGAGTTTAGGATACATAAAAATCATATCAGACCTAAGGTAAGGGATAACTTTGCAAATCTCTTTTTTATCTCACATTGTTTATTTCTAAGTATTTACTGGGTTATATTTATCATCCATGTATATATTTTATAAATATGAATTTAAAAATATTTTTTATAACATTATATAATTTTTTAAAGTCTACTTCACCTATTGGTTAATTTTCTACTTAAAAGGAATAATGGAATTTTTTTTTTCATTTTCAGTACGAGATACTTTTTGACTTTTCTAGAAGAAGTATCAGAATAATTTTATTTTAACATGTGAGAAATGAATGGATTTTTATGATTTAATAATGCATTATTTACATGAAACTTACCCTAATATCTTAAAAGTTATTTCCAAATAAAATTGATTCTTCTAAAATTTTGTTGAATTTTGAGAAAGGAAAATGATTTTGAAGAAGAAGGGATATTTTCCTCCGGAATTAAGATCAATTGTTTTATAAAAATTATTTTCTATATAATATGACATTGTTTTATTTTTATATACATATTATTAATATTATTTTATTTTTTTTATTATGGAATAATTTTTTTGAAATCCATTTATCTTATATGGATTACATTATGATGGAATGATGTTTAAGAAACCCCTTTTTTTGTTCCTTGGGTTATGATATGGTGAATGGTTTATGTTTTCTGGAACATGTAATAATGATTTCATTATAGGATGGATGGTACCTATATATACCTATAATTAATTAGGTAAATAATAATATCTGATGAGATAGAAATGACTGGAATGACAAGTAAATCCAGTTCGGTAATACAGGACTGGAACGAGGAGTGAACTTGGGCCAGTATTGGACTTTGTCCACTATGATGGTCTCGACAATGATCCTTGGATAATATGAAATGATTTTATATGATTATGTGTGTATTCCATTAAATTTCATATCTTATGTTATGGCTATTGGGATTACATTTCACTTTTATGATTTTTCCAATGACATGATACTTTAATATTTTATATGAAAAGTAAGATTTTAGAATGTTATGTTCTTATGACAATGATATGATTGATATTTCCCTTGTTTATTCTTACTAAGAATTTGAGCTCACCCTTTCATATGTTTCTTTTTTCCAGGTCATGAATAATGGTATTAAGTAAGATATTTAAAAAATTAGCCTAGTTATGAAGAAATAAGCAGGAGACAATGTGGATGTTTTATGAACCAGTTGTTTATGTTTCCCAGTTTCTAAAGAAACTAAACCTATACAGTCCTGCTGTGGTTTTTTTATGTTATGTAATAAATATTATTCATTTTTGAGGTAATATATCTATTTAAATCATGCTAATTTATATTTGTTATTAGAGAAAAGTTATAGTTAACCTTTGGAAAGTAGGATGAGAGGCCCTTAGTAAGAACCCTAAGGATATGTCTGAGTACAGGTTTCAATCCTATCCTTGTGTTTTTGAGAAGTTCATGAATAACATATGATAAAACTTAAAGTTTCCTAAATTGAAATTTTACTTTGGAATCATGGGGTTTTCCCAGTATGATTAGTGTTTCTCACACTATGCTTCATGGTTTTATTCAATGGATGGAATCCTAAAGAACCACATTAATGCTGAATACGACAGGCAATGAAATGATTGTCCCCCTGAGAAACCAAATGTTGTAGCAGATGAAATGAAAAATATTTTATCCAGGCTGACACAACTTTATCAAGCAATGAATCATGCAGGTCTTCTAAAAGAGAAAAGGTAGGAGAAAAATTATGTTGAATTCTTTATGTGGAAATTACCACCTTCATTCAGAAGGTCTTATAATCCATTAGTGGCTAAACAATGAATCATTACCACTAAAAAGATATTTTTAGTTCTACAATGTTCAGAACATGAGAAATTCATCTTCACAGTATATCATTAGGTAGGTGAAGCTGATAAATGTTGGATTCTTATAAAAAATATGAGGTAATGAGATGAAATTGAGTCCATGGAATGGGATGAGTTCAAGAACTTATTTTTCAACAAGTACATTCCTTTAATTCTTCAAAAAAATATGGTGAAAGAGTTCATTGAACTTAAGAAAAATGATGATGAATCTATTGGTACCTATGAAGAAAATTTTACAATACTTGCAAGGTATGCATCTGGAATTATTATCCAACCTGAAAGTAAAATTGATCGATTCATTAGTGGATTAAAACCAACTCTCTAAAGGGAATTATCTATGAGGCACTTCAATATATATGAGGGAATTTTTCGATGTGATATGAAGGTTTAGATGGATATTATAGTAACCCATTAGTCATATGGGTTTGATAAGAAGAGAAAAATGGAATTCAAAGGGAAATCTAAATACCATACTGAAAAGAAGATGAGTTTTCCCTTATGCTCAAATTTTGGAAATAAATATAGAGGGAATGGTCTTAAAAGGACTAGTAAATGTTTTAATTGTGGAAAAGAAGGTAATTGGGTAGTTTAATTCCAATGTGATGGGAAAAATATTTATAATGATGTGAACAAAGAAAAGGCCACATAGAATGCACCTCCTACACTTCAATGTTACAAGTGTAAGGAAATCGAGAACTATGCCAATAAATTCCCTATTCCAAGGGTTATTGATGATGATCGACGCCAACAAACACTTAAGGCCAAAGACAAACTAACGTTGCATGAAATCACTATCATTGATGTGGAGTACGACAATAAAGTTGTTAAAGGTACACTTACTATCCACTCAAAAGTAGAAAATATTTTATTTTATTCTATATCCACCAACTCTTTTATTTCTAAGGAATTTTATAAGGTTATCATCGTATTACCTCAAAAATGAGATGTTGTATCGGCTGTGGAAAATCCTAATGGCACAACGGTCACATCAAGTATTTATAATTCTTCTCCGGATGAAGTTTGTGGGAATGTGCTTCCTATAAATATTGCGATCCTTCCTATAGTGGAATTTTATGTGATTCTTGGCTTGGATTGGATTTCTCTATATGATGTTCATGTCAATTTTCAAGGAAGGAATGTCATATTTCATATTCTAGATAAATCTATGATCATATATCAATGAAAGGATGAATATATCCTTCTAGTAGAAATTTATTCCATCATATGGGTCTTGATTACTATAAATGAAGGATATTTATCTCAAATGGTTTGGGATAAACTCATGATTTAGAATAAACCCATTAAATGGGTGTTTGATGATGTCTTTCCAAAGTGATTTTGAGGTCTTCCACCAAATCGTGAAGTTGAGTTTTCAATAGAACTCATACCAGGTGTTATTCTTATTTCAAAGTCACCTTATAGAATGGCCCCAATTGAGTTGTATGAATTGAAAAATCAAATCCTAGTGAATCTTTATAAGGGATTCCTATGTAGTAGTGAATCACCTTTGGAATCACCTATTCTGTTTGTTAAGAAGAAAGACGGATCAATGAGACTCTTTATTTATTATAAATAACATAACAAGACCACTATAAAGAACAAATATCCTCTTCCTTGTATTGATGACTTATTTGAAAAACTACACAAATATCAATAATTTTCAAAGATTAATCTTCATTCAGGATATCATCAATCGAGGGTCAAAGTTGAGGATATACCAAATATGGAATTTTGTACAATGTATCAACACTATGAATTTATAGTAATGCCTTTTGGTATTACTAATTCCCCCACTATCTTTATGGATCTATTGAATATTATCTTTAGAGACTATCTTAATCATTTAGTGGTAGTATTTTTGAATGATATTATTTTATATTGAAAGATGAAGGAAAACATAAATATCACTTTATAAATGTACCGAAGACCCTGAGAAAGGAGAATATTTATGAAAAATATACCGAGTGTAAACTTTTCCTTCTGAAACACTCATTTTTGGGTCACAAAATCTCAAGAGAGGGAATATCTATGGATCCAGCAAAAATAGAGGATATTGAAAGACAGTAGAGACCAACAACTGTAACTGAGATATGAAGTATTCTTGGTTTGGGTGGATATTATCAACGTTTTTTGAAATATTTTTCATTATTATCTTATCCACTAAACATGTTGACTCAGAAAGGATCTAAGTTTGTTTGGATGGAGGAATATGAAGAGAATTTCAAAGATCTAAAAATATGGTTAGCCAGTGCAACTTTTCTCACACTATTTTGTAGTGGAGAAAGGTTTGTGATATATAGTGATTCATCCAACAAGGGATTGGGATGTGTTCTCATGCAAAATGATATGGTGATAGATTATACCTCACGATAGTTAAAAATTCATGAGAAAAATTACCCAACTCATGATTTGGAGTTAACTGCTGTAATATTTACATTAAAGACTTTGAGGCATTATCTTTATGGTGAAATGTGTGATATTTATATTGATCATAAAAGTTTAAAGTATATTTTCACACAGAAGGACATGAATATTCCCCAAATAATATAGTTTGATTTGATTAAAGATTATGACTGCTCAATAAATTACCACCCTAGGAAAGCAAACAAGGAGGAAGATTCTTTGAGTCGAAAATACCATACCAGCTTATCCATGATGAGGATCACCAAAGATCAAATATTTATGGATTTTCAAAGGATGTATCTAGATATTTTAATGGAAGGGGAGAAATATTATCTCTATCAAATTAATTTTCAACCATATATACAAGTGAAGATTAAAGACACGTAGAAGGAAGATGTAGCATTACAAAATAAGGTGAGAAATGTTTCTGAATTAAACCTTGATTGTAATGGAATAATAAGCTTTAGGAACCAAATTTGTATTCCTCGCATACAATAATAAATGAATGATATTTTGTATGAGCCTCATAGTTATTCATTCTATATTCATCCTGGAAGCACAAAGATGTATAGGGGCCTGAAAAATTATTTCTAGTGGGATGGAATAAAAAGGGATGTTTCCAAATATGTTTCTCAATGCTTAGTTTTTCAGAAAGTTAAAGCTGAGAGATTGAAGTCTAAAGGGATGTTACAACCGTTACCCATACTAGATTGGAAATGGGAAAACCTAACTATGGACATTTTTTTAGACTTCCCAAAACATCTAAATTCCATAATGCTATACAGTTATATTTGATAAACTTACGAAGTTGGCACACTTAATTTCTATTAGAGATGATTTCTCTATTGATCAGCTTTCCAGTATACATGTAAAACAAGTAGTATGGTTTCATGGAGTGCCGATTTCTATAATATCTGATCGGGATTTGAGGTTTACCACTATGTTCTGGAGACATCTTCATCATACTTTGAATACAGAGTTTTGTTTCAACACTTCTTACCATCCTCAGATAGACAGTCAGTCTGAGAGGACAATTCAAACTCTAGAATACATGTTTAGAGCTTGCTCTATGGATTTAAAATGTGGTTGGGATCAATATGTGCCATTTTTTGAATTTTCTTACAATAATAGCTTTCACTTCAGTATTCAAGTGGATTATTATGAATCACTCTACAGAAATAATTGTAGAACAACAACTTTATGGGATGAAGTTGGGGAAAGAAATCTATTAGGACCTAATATTGTTGATGAAATGGCATAAAAGGTCAGATCTATTCAACCACACATAAGATCAGCTGAAAGTCAACAAAAAAGTTATGTTGACAACTAAATAAAAGACCAAGAGTTTTAAGTGGGTGATAAGGTGTTTATAATAATATCTACCTAGAAGTGAGTAATGAGATTTGAAAGAAGGGAAAATTGATCCCTATGTATATCATTCCTTTTAAAATTCTAGATCAGGTTGGGAAGGTAGCTTACCGATTAGTGCTTCTACCGAATATATCTCAAGTTCTTGACGTGTTCCATGTATCTCTTGTGAGAAATTACATACCTGATACTTCACATGTACTAATCTCATTATTCATACCACTGGAGAAATATATTTCTTATTAAGAATAATCGATTGAGATTCTGGATCAAAGCAAAAAAATTATAAGAGACAAGACCACTCGCTTGGTTAAATTGTTATGGAGGAACCACCAATTTGAAAAAGCTACATGGAAACATGATTATATGATGAGGGAGAGGTATCCTCGTCTAATTATTTTTCAAGTGATGTATTTTGAGGGTGAAATTTAGTTTAAGGAGGTTATAATGCTACAACCGGGGGTTTTTTATGAAATATTTTATTCAAATAATTTTCATTCTTCAGTAGCTTACATTGCACGAAATGATGAGTTTAAAGGAACCGTGATACACACTTAGTATAAATCTACTATTATATCCTAGCCGTTATGTAAACTAAAATAATTATAACTAACTTATGAAAATGTATTGTTAATTCTTTGGCTATTAATTATTTATGAAAAATATAGATAAGCTATTTTTCATTTTGAGTGAATTAATTTTGGTGATGAATTTAATGAGATATATATGTGTTATATACATAATAAAAAAATTTATATTCATCCAATGGATATTTTAGTCATAAGCTATGAATAAAACCCTATTTGATGTATAAAAACCTATTTTTTAAAAGTTTAATTTCACACATTTGAATGGAAAACCCCTTTTAAATTTATATTTTAAAACAATAAGAACTTTTATATGACAAAATAAAAATTTTATTTTTAATATAGATATAAAAATTTACTTTGGATTAATTTCTGATATTTTTCTGATAACTTTCATGTTTTGATGAATAGTAAAAATATGCTAATTTTAATTTAAAATAACTTTTTTCATTGAAAGAATATATATGGTCTAATTATATTATTGAATGGTTTTAAAGTATAAAGAGAATATATTTTTACCATTTAATAAAATTTAGGTCATTTTAATTAGTTTTATATTAAATTCAGATGTAAAAATATTTCAATCTTTTGTAATGTTTTAACTTTAAAAAAACCGTGTTCTCTCATTTCGAAAACAGAATTGATTTTAAATTAATTACTAAAACTTATATGTTTTGAATTTCGTAAATTGGACTCTATATTTGGAATTATTAGGTCCAAATTATTTTAATATACTAATTTTATTTTTGGGCATTATGAATAGTAACTTTGGTAATTATTTTTTTTACAATGGTTAAAGGTAAATCGGGTAATTAAAGCTAATTTTTTTATAAGATTATATTAAAACCTATTAAAATTCTATTTTATGACTAAATTAGACACTTATCATCTATATTTTTAAATTGAATCACTTTATTGCCACTTACCTATGAATTTGAAGAAAATGTAATAAAAACTAATGAATGTGACAAAATGTCAAAATCTCATTTTTTATAAGTATATTAATTTTAAATATATGAATACCTAAGAGATAATATTTACAATATATAGTCTTTGTAAATATTAAATAATTAACTACATCATAGAAATTTATTTTTAATTTTAAGGTATTAAATAGTTACAATTAATGATGACACAATAATGATGTAAAAATTATTTTATTAATAGAAATATCAAATAATTGGTTTTAAAAATATTAAAAGAAATATCATATGAACTAATTAATGTGATCCAAGAATTTTATTGGTTACTATGATATTTTAGGAGTGTGTTGAATATTTTTTTCGATTTTATCTTTTGTGTGTATTTTTTCTAAAGTCATATAAATGAATAGTGTCGAAATTGACAATTGATATTTTAAACAAATAACATTTTATTAAATTTTTTAAAAATCATAAAAACATTTAAAAATTAAAAATTAATAGTAATAAGATCTAAAATTTTATAAAATATCCATTTATGGTCAATTAACACCATATTAGTAAATATTTATAAGCATTAATAATTTAGAATGTTATTACTATAATTAAAATTAAACAGGTTAACTAATTATCAATTAAAACGATATGGTTTAGTGTGTTCAGAGACTAGATACATAATCATCTTATTTCATGAAAGATATTCAACCTCTCCCACAAAGTCTTTTAACATAGTACACTTCTTAGTCATTCCCTAATTAATTTTTTTTCATAATCTAGGGAAATGAAACATAATAAAAATTTTTCAGAGATACTCAGTAAGGGTAAAACATGGGTGATATCTATAAATTATAATATGTGAGAATAAGATAAGAATAATGGTATGAGAGCATGAGCTTAACATTAGAAAATCATACCCAACAATTAATATATCAAAAACATGAATCATGAAATAAATATTTGGTAGTTTATATAACATGAATCAAAAGATAATCACATATCATGAGTCACGAGAATAAAACTTTGTCATAAGAACATGTATTAAGAGAGTGGAATAAATTGTGGAATAATGATAATCATAAAAGTATTATGTCAATGATAACCACCAAGAAATTCAACATATTATAGGCATGAGATAACCACTTGTGTAACCTCTTTTGGGATTGGGATAATATAGAGACCCAAAATTCTCATACATAGATATCACATCTTAATAGAATAATATTCATTAAATTTCACAAATACAATCCCATAGAATTTAATGGTTTATTTATTATTGATACTAGGTATGCAATATTCTTATTTAGTGAAAGATATTAAACATATCCATTAAATATTAAAATTTCATGTATTTGCAATGGGACATTTACGAGAAATGAATTTTCTATCACAAATAGTCCGTGGAACACACCTATTTATGACGGGTGAGGAATTTCATCACAAATATTAACTATTTGGGATGGATTTATAAATCCAACACAAAAAAAATTGGTGCGATTTCCCACCGCTTAGCACAAAAATCATTCGTGATGGGAATTTGCAATGGATTTATAAATCCGTCATAAATTCCCTTTGATTCGACAATATTTGTGATGGGAATTGATTTATGTCCCAAATAATTTTCAATAAAAACATTATTTGAGACATAATTAATTCTTTTGTTATTATACCATCCCAAAAAGTATTTAGATTTAGCAGCCTCGCCGCTCCTTTCTCTTTCCTCCTCTTTTCATCCTCCTTTCTTCCATCTCCGAAATACAGTGAAACGCTACCTGCTACCCCGCTCCATGCAGCCCCAGAAATCCCTGTTTCTTTCTGATTTTGGGTGATTCCACACAAAATCTATAGGGTATGGACTCTAATTCTGTTCTTCATTAGTTTTTTGTGTATTTTATTTATATTGACAATTTGAAAAAATCTAGGTTTAAATTTTTTCCCTATTTGAATAATTTATTTGAAAAGTTGGGTTAGCCTAAATTTATTATTGCAGATTTGAGTATTTTTATTAGGCACAAATTGTTTTAATTTTATTTATTGTATTTTCCACAATGTTTGATACTTAAACTGTATAGCTTTTTTTAGGTTTTTAGGGTTGTTGAAACATTACTATTTTATATTATCTCAAATATGATTATTATTAAAATATGATGGAAGTTTTTATTTTTTTTTCAAATATACTAGTATCTTCAACACTTGATTTATTTTAATTTTATTCATATTTTAGGGTTACTGGAAATTCATTATAATTTTATTCGTTCTTTTTTGTGTATTATTTTTTTGGTTTTATTATTCATTCCATTTATTTCCTAGTTCCTAATTGTTTATGGAACATGCGTGTATGTATGTCTGAATATTTCACTAATCGAATTTATTTTATTTAAAATAGGCTATATGTGAAGGGATCCCATTGCAAAAATCTTTTGTTACGAGGCTCGATCGCGAATGGCCTGTTGCAAAAAAACGTCGTCGCAACTAGTATTTTCTTCATCGAGAAACCGTCCTGTTGCAAATATTTCTTCGATTAAATACATTATATATATATATATATATCTCTTTTGTGACGAGACCTTCAAAAATTCTTTTTTGTGATGGGCTTATCATCCAATCGCAAATAGTTCTCCATTTATATATGTTATATATACCTAAACCATTTGCGACTGGCCTGTCGTAAAAACTTATTTGCGAAGAGTCCTTTTACCGTCACAAATAAGATTTAAAAAATAAATATATAAACAATTTTTGACGGGGTCCCATCATAAAAGGTCCCATCGCAAATACGAAATAAAAAAAAATATTTAATAAAATTTTGATTAATGAAAAAATAATATTAATAATATTAAAATATTAAAATAATAAAAAATATTAAAATTCTCAATAGTGAAAAAAATAAAAAAAATTCCTAAAATATTATCATTATTATTATTAATAAAATAAAGAAACATTAAAAAAATATGATACTAATAATAAATATTAAAAATTTAAAAATTTAAAAATTTTATAAATTTTAAAAAATTTTAAATTTATAATTCTTCAATATTCGCACCAATATAAAAGAAAAAACTGTAAATAGTTCATCTTATAACTAATGTTTAATTCAAATCTTATTAGAATAACAAAAAAATCATTGGGGGGTAGTATTTTATAGGAGGTGGAGGGATTGGAGAAGATGCTAGACGAAACTCCATCCCTAAACTACAAGTCAGACTGCGCATGTACTCCATCTGCCCTTGCTACTGCTGCTACTGATATCGACGCATCTCCTTATCATACTATTGTTGCTGCTGTTGTTTCCCTAGACACATATTCTCCTCGTACTGATGCTGCTGACACATCTCTTCCTGGTGCTACTATTGTTGTCGATGCATCTCTTCATACTGCTTCTACAAACTCCTTATAAGCTCAGTCTAAGCTCGTATCATCTCTTGATACTATGAGCCAATAGATGATACCTCTCCCTAATCTCCTCTCGAGTAGTACACTGGCATCGCATCAATACCATAATAAGTACTCGGAGTCAAATTAGAGCTGATACTAACTACTCGGTCCTTCTGAAAGGCATATAGGGTCGGCTGAATCCATGCCGCCTCATCGAAATGGTGGGAACTTGTCTGATCATCCTTCTCAATATAAATCTCATCCTTTGTCTAAGAGTTCAAGGCCTTATATGAATCATTCAGTTCCAATTTTAAATTAAAATTTTGAAAATATTATATGTAGTAAATTTTCAAACTGAAAAAGAAATAATACTAACCATAATCTGACACTAGAGATCACCTCTAATCTCTCTAGTGGTTGGATCATTATACATCCTCCAATAAACATCATACTCTGTAATATCGAGATACTCTACCTCCTATATGAATATAAAATAAACTATTTATATTTAATATTATATAAAATATTTAAAAAAGATACTTACTAGATGATCTCTATGAGTACTGAATGTACGGCTACCACCTCGATGTGTCACCTCCTATCTCCCACAGTTCTTCCAGCCAAATGAAGATCATCTCTAAAATCCACCAATCAACTAGTGTGAACATAATCTATCTCAAATGTGAGATAAAATGTACTCTGGTCGGTGGGATCTACACAACTTATAAAATACTCTCACTCCTGCTTTCTTAATGGTCATCCTTCTCAAATTGTGCAAAAACTGATGGAAACAGTCATGCATAGACTCCTCCCAAGTCGCGTGGATAGCGTCATGTATGATATCATTGATGATATATCAAAAACCCTACAAATAATTTATATTATCAAGTTATTAATGAAATAAATTTCAAAATAAATATTATTTATTTATATACCAGCCAATGATTGAACATTCCGAGTTGTACATCAACAGGGATCTCTTCCCATGTGATCCATGGATAAGAAAAATAATTGTGTAGGATAGAGATCCCCTATCCAATAGATACATGCACAAAACTGTAAAAAAAAAGAATAAATAATCAAACAATTAGTATATAAACAAATTAATTAAATATAACTAAAATACACAGGTTTCCATACCTCCACATGCATGGATCAAACCCATGACATGGACGTCACTCAAGGATAGGGTTATGAATCATCAATCATGCAAGACCACACCCCCTCTACGTACCCCCTAAACCACCAGTTGCCTGAGGGTTAGATGATCCCAAATCCTTCTCATCCAAAGGTAGTTCAGCCTCCAACAACTTACGAAGTAAATCATGGTCCATCTGAAACAAAAAATGATTTTTTAGCTGATAGTTGGAAATAAATATTACATATAGATATATATTAGTTATAATTATAACTAGCATTTAACTGTGTCAATGTTCACCTTCATCATCATCTTCATATCTAATGATATCAATGACTTCATATTCATCCTCGGCATCATCAATACCCATATGAGTTTCAGTTTCAGCATCTCTTGCCATTTCAAATTCATTTGTAACATCATTAACATCATCATCACCATCATCCCTTAATTATGGGGTGTCATCATCGATATTCATGTCCCTTTGTGAAAAATATTGATTTTTTATAGTCTCTTGAAAATTTTATATTCCTTGTACTTCAGCAGAACCACATTCAATATGAGTAAACTGATTTTCCCACAATTTCATTTTTATTATGCTCCTCCAATAACATAGGTATCTTAAATTGTAATAGTACTTTGTGTAATATATTTTATCATCTTATTGAGACAGTAAAAATGGTTCATTTATTGCAAGACTTTTATATTTAATATCGACGATTTCATGAATCATATGAACACACAATCCTATCTTAGTATCTAACCACTGATATTTAAACATCGGTATGTAATTTTTTCCAAGATAACACAGTTCAATAATTTCATCCAAAATGTCATAAAAGTCAACTTTAGTTTCTTTATAATGTGATCCTCGCAAGAAAAATCCAGTGTTCATTATTTTTTTTTCATTCCTCATATGCATGTATAGGAAATCAAAATCAATTCTTTGTATATGCATTATAAGATTTAACCATTTTGATTGGTGGGTTTCTCAATCTACACAGTCACTTATCAATTTTACCATCATATTGAGACACCTAAAAATTTGTTAAAGATTTATCAGTATAATAAATAATAAAGTAAATTAATATGTTAAACCATAAATAATTTATGTTACCAGTTTTTGAAACCATTGAGAAAAAAAATTGTCTGCATTTTTCAAGATCATCTACTACAATTTATGGAAGCTGTTTCTTGATATGATTATCATATAACCTAAAAATAAAATAAATTTACTTAAGATAACATAAATTATTGAATATGTGATAGTATCACTCATAGTAAAAATGATGTCATGTATTTACAGTTGAGAAGAACATATGTATGAGCTCTGTGATTTTCATCATCTGAAATCCATCGTTCATGAACTCCACTAAAGACAAGATCTGGCTGATTAAAAACTAATAATTGATTGTCCATTTAATCATTAACATTCCCCTAATTTCATCCAATGATGTTGTGTTTTTATGTATACTCATATTCAAAATAATGAGAGCAGAAAATTGAAATTTTTTTCAGGAAAATAAGCTTCAGAAATTGATCCTTCAACTGATGCTTTGGTACGTACTTTTGTCTTCAATTTCTGCATGCATCTCTCGGATGGGAACATTTATTAAAACTATATCGGACCTTTACATTTATCTTCATGTGGAATATATAATATCTGATGTTCTATTAAGTCAAAGAAAGTTGGCGGGAAAATATTTTCTAGTTTGCATATAATTACAACAACATCTTCTTCTAGTTTCATAGTTAATCATAGTCTATTGTCACCATACAAATGTCTCAAAAAAATATGATATGTCTGTTATAGAATCCCAAATCATATAATTCAAAAACCCTCTGAATCCAATCGGCATAATTATTTCCATTATAACATGAAAATCATGGCTTTTTAATCAGGTAATATGATAATTCTTAGCACATCTGCATAAATTTAAAGCATAGCCATATGGAAGTCTAAAATTTGTAATCCACTGATAAAATAATGAGAGACTCTCTTTGGATAGTGTATAAGATTTTTTTGTCTTCATTAACCTTTGTGATATGATATTTTGAAATAGTTCAAGTTCGGTTCGTCTGCAAATTTGGGCAAGATATAATGGTTCCTTTACATTATCTTTGGTCTTACCTAGTGTATCCAAAGCTATATGAAATACATTATCAAAATAGTTCTTCTCAATATGCATGACATCTAACATATGGAAGACCAACAAATCAGGCCAATATGGAAGATCCCAAAAAATTCTTCATTTTATCCAATTATGTTCATTCCCAAACCCATGAATTTTCTATTGGTTTACTATTGGACCAAATGTGATGAGAGGTAATGAAAATAAAAGTAATTTTGACTATGTACCTGAGGTCATTTTTGGAGGTTCTTCCGTTTCAATTGTTCCTTTTATGAAATGATATTTTTTCCTTCGAAAAGGATGATCGATTTGAAGAAATCTGCGATGACATTCAAAATAGAATGGGTTTTTTTCCATTAACGAGCATAAATGTTTTATTGTCTTTCATACAGTAAGGACATGATTTCAGACCATGTGTACTTCATCCAGATAACATGCCATATGCCATGAAGTCACTAGTATTCCTTATCAATGCAGACTTAAATATGAAATTTTGTTTTGAAGGAACATCATATCTACTAACACCATTACTCCACAGTGAATTTAACTCATCAATCAATGGTTTTAAATAAATATCAATAATTTTTGAATGTATTGGGATTAATAAGGTCCAAAAGATATATGTCTCTTTCATCAACATCCATATAGGTAAATTGTATGAAGTCTTAAAGATATTCCAACATGAATACTGACTAACATAAGAACCAAAAGGACAGAAACCATCAGTAGAAAGACCCAATCTCACGTTCTGGACTTCTAAAGCAAAAGACAGATATAGTCGATCAAAATGTTCCCTGAATCACCATCAGATGGATGATTCACGCTTCTACCAGTTGATATCTTGGTTTTGTGCCATGACATCTCTGATGTTGTGTTATGAGACATAAATAAATGCTGCAACCTGGGTGTAAGTGGGAAATATCTCAACTATTTTATAGGTATCAATCCAGGCTTCCCCTATTGAGCTTCATTATACCTCAATTATCCACATGAGGGACAACTATGCAACGAATCACTTTTAACAGAATGTAAGATGCAATCATTTTTACATGCATGAATCTTCTGATAACAATGAACAAGATTATTAACCAACCACTTGATCTCATAGTAATTTATAGGCAACACATTTCCTTCTTATAATAGTGTTTTAACCAAAGAAAATATCTGATTAAAATAGTTGTTTTAAATTGCATTATCTAATTTAATTTCTATAAATTTTGAAACTGCTTCTAATTTTCTTATCTAAAAACCTGGATATAATACATCCTCAGCAGACCTCAACAACTCATAAGATTCAGATGGTGCCAACTTAGAAGTTAAATCAATATCATCTTGAGTTTCAGTTTGTTGAACAGATGGACCTACAACATCATGTACTAAATTTTGAAACCATGATGGATCTAGAATTAAGGTATTAGTATCTTCTATAGAACTGCATTCACCATGTTGATGCCAAGAAACATAATCTAGTTGAAAAAAAAATCAATAGATGTCCCACAACCTTGTCAAATGTTTCAAATGGTCTCAAAGCCCATTTTTTACAAGCATAATTAATTATTTCTTCTAAAAAAAT
Source organism: Viscum album (assembly GCA_963277665.1). Classification (NCBI taxonomy): domain Eukaryota; kingdom Viridiplantae; phylum Streptophyta; class Magnoliopsida; order Santalales; family Viscaceae; genus Viscum; species Viscum album. The sequence goes on from OY728145.1 coordinate 2,086,644,928, forward strand.
TATGGTTTTCATGATGCAAATGATAATAAAGCTTCAACACCCTTAATAAATACAGGATTTAAACCGGAACCATTTGGATTTCTAAGCTAATTTATCCAAGTGTGGTCATCTAATAATGACTGTTGTCTACTACTTTATTCCAAATTATTCTACAAAATATAAAATCATTACGGTTTTTGAATAATTTAAAATTATGAAAACACAATCCAAAAAAAGAAGATAAATAATTACAACTACTTCTTAATAATTACCAATAATTACGGGTGACACAATCTCTAGTGGATTGACAGCTACTCTTTTGTCTGATGGATCATTTTCTTGACACTTTTTCACACTAAAATCACAATGAATAATCTACTTAGAGGTACGCATGTACTGTCTCATTCATACAAGAATGTATAAGTGTACCTCCGAGCAGATTCTTCATTGTGATTTAAGTGTGAGAAAGATACAAGTAAATGAGGTGTCAGACAAAAGGGCCCCCTTCTCATCGATGAATAATCTTCTTCCAACTATCATTGCCTGAAGATATTATGAAAAATGTGGTCCTATGAATGCATATTCAAACTCGTGCATACGAGATTTTATATACATACGTAGAAGAAAATATTTCATAATGTTTTGAGTCTGTGAGATTTGAAATAAAAAGATTCATTGATTAAAAGGAGAGCCACTAATCTATTGGAAATTGTGCCAAGTTATTATAATTTATTACAATTGATTTTATTCTAAATTATTACTAATTATTACTAATTATTTCTATTTATAACAAATTATTACTAATTATTACTAATTATTACTAATTAATAATAATTAATCATAATTAAATCTAATTATTCCTAATTATTCCTAATTAATCCTAATTATTCCTAATTAATCCTAATTATTCCTAATTATTCCTAATTATTCCTAATTAATCCTGATTAATCCAAAATAATCCAAAATAATCCAAAATAATCCTAATTAATCTAAATTATTCCAAATTATTCCAAATTATTCTTAATTATTCCTAATTATTCCTAATTATTCATAATTATTTTTAATTATTCCTAATTATTAATAATTATTTTTAATTATTCCTAATTATTCCTTAGTTGGGCTAATTATTGCTAATTATTGCTAATTATTGTTAATTATTGCTAATTATTGGTAATTATTGTTAATGATTGTTATTTATTCCTATTTATTTCTATTTATTCCTATTTATTACTATTTATACCTATTTATTATTATTTATTACTAATTATTTCTAAGTATTACTATTTATCACTAATTATTACTAATTATTACTAACTATTACTGATTATTACTAATTACTACTAATTATTACTATTTGTTACAAATAATTATTATTTATTACTAATCCACTATATTTACTAAACCCGGGTGTTACCCTGCTTATGTGTCACCACCACATTCATCCACGTCACCTAATTCACCTACCCATTTACCAATTACCCCTCCTTCTTCTAATCTAATACCCGATATACCCATCGAAAATCGACGGGAACCTACACCATATCGCGACTCGTCGCCCCACCTAGGGTTTCCGTCTTCCAGCATCTTCCTCCTGCAATTCGACAACGAGCCCCGTAGCATTATTCTGCGACAGTCTCATCCCTCCATATACGAAGCCCCTCGTGCTATTCCATGGAAATTCCCAGGGTAACTCCTAGGGTTCCCACTATGGTATCGCCTTCCCTTGTCCGGCTCATCCCGCAGACTACTGCCCTCATCCTCGTCGCCATTTTACAACTCCTCTTTTGCTGCTCATCCTCGAGAATCCAGTCATATCCTCTTACAATGACAGAAATAGATGGTTTGCATCCCATATCGAGGGTTTCTCTGTCTTATTAGACTCTTACGAGCTCTACCTCCTTCATCCAAGATTCTACTCCTCCCATCGGGCTCAATCCCTCCAACCGCCTCCCCTCCTGGTCGCGAAATCTGTCACCGTCTACGAGGATTCCAAGCATTATCAGTCTCCTCCGAGCTCTACCACGGTAAAGAATGCCTCGCCCCCGCTTCACGAATCCATTCACCATCACCTAAATGTGCTATTTTCTTTGAAAACAACTCTTCTATTTTCATTACAGAATTTGACGAAGGGTAATTTTTTTCCTAAGCCCATATTCTATCTGCTTCTGCATCCTGTATATGGTCATTTTAGCTCTGTATCTTCTCCGTATTATTTTTTTCCTGCTTTGAATTTCACCATTTCACTTAGTTCATATTATTTTTCGAGATTGTTGTACAATATCGTTCTTCACAGTAGGTTGGTCCTCATAGTTGTTTTGGATAAATATACAGTTCTCTCTAATATATTGAATTTCCAGCTACATCTAGATTTTTTATTGTGCATTTGTTAATCTCATTTCCATTTTTTCTATATTTAAAGAATAATATTCATTTAGTCTTATTACTTTTCTAGCATTTGATAATATTTTTAGATTGCTTATACACAACTATTTTCAAATTACTTATATATAAATGTTTTCATATTGATGATTTCTCAAAAGGATTCCATAATTGTTTTCAGATTCTGCTTATACATGATTTTTTTTGCTGATTTCAGATTACATATTGTTTAAGGTACCGTGGTTGAGCAGATTTGTATAAATCTGGTATTTAATTTTACCAAACACAGATATTGTTCAAACTATTATAATTTTCTGTTTTTATCACTTGATGAATTAGAATTTGGTTTAATGATCATATAAAATTGATCATAACACTAATCTATGCTTTCACAGTAGGTGAGTATGGAATTACACAGTGTTGATTTTGTTTTCCTTTTGGTGTATTTCCTGGCTATATAACTCTGTGTTCATGGAAATGTTTTGAGCTCTTGTATTAATGGAGACTTGAATGTGTTTGGTGTCATGACTTAATGGTATCATTTTTAGTTGGGTTATATGTATGGGCTTCTGGGGATCTTTTCTTCCCTAAAGGTATGTTCTGCAAACTTTGTAGTTATTTTCCCACTTTAACATACATGTTATTTAGGTTTTTTGGCTGTTTAATATAATTTTTCTTAATTGAATATGGCTTTTCGTTACAAATATGCAGAAGTGGATGTAAACTTGGAGGGTCACAATGTGTTTACGGTACCCTAGTTAAGCAGACTTGTACGAATCAGGATTATAATTTTACCAAATGCAAATATTGTTCTCCCTATTATCATTTTGAGTTTTTTATCATTTGATGATTTCAAATTTGGTTTAATAAATATATGAAATGAATCGTAACACCAATCTTTCCTTTCATAGAAGGTGAATATAAAATTATAAAGTGTTGATTTCATTTTCCTTTTGGTGTTTTTTCCTGGTTATATAACTCCGTGTTCATGGAAATGTTTTGAGCTCATGTATGAATGGAGATTTTAATGTGTATGGTGTCATGAATTAATCGTGTTATTTTCATTTGGGATGTTGGTATGAGTTTCTAGGGATCTATACATCCATAAAAATATGTTTTTATAACTCTGTAGTTGTTTTCCCACTTTCTCATACATGTTCTATAGGGTTTTTTTGGGTGTTTATTATGTGGATGTAGCCTTCATCTTATATTAACGATCATATTCAACGTTGAAATAGTCTATGATTTTTTCACTTTTTTGTTTGTTTTTAAGCGATTTTCATTGTACATGGTTCATTCTATGACTTACCAATTACTGTCTATATTTCAATTGTGCAACCAGTATTTATTGGATAATTTTTTTAATATAACTTGCAAAACATAATTTCACCAAATAATTTTTCACGTTTTATCTTCAACTTAGTTTATTTAGAAAACTGGATTTCCAGTTGTTATCATTTCCAGTATATAATATCATAAACAAATCATTTTACTGGAAGATTATTTTCCACTGACAATTCAATTCCTTTATTTCTTAATCCTTGTAATTTTGTTAAATGCATATGGCTCACCCAAACAAATTTGGAGGAGTGGATGTAAACTATGTGGGTATCAAAGTGTTCAATCTACCCTGGTTAAGATGAATAGTATTAAACAGGTTTTTAATTTTACCAAATGCAAATATTATTCAACCTATTATCATTATGTGTTTTCTCTTATCTACGGATGGGACATTTCAACATTTGTTTAATCAATATATGAAATGGATCATAATACCCATCTTACAATGTCATGAGAGTTTTTGGAAAAAACATGCCATGCCAATGAACTCCACTCCCGTATGAAGGAAAACAGAAACTAAAAGATGTAAAATAGTGATTACAATTAATTGTTGCAATAGCTAGGTAAGGTTAAAACACCATTGATTCTGTTATTTTCACAGTGCAGGATGTTAAGGAGTCAACTGCAGCAATGGAAGTGGATTTGGTACAACAAATACAATTATATCATATACTCAGGTACATGTTTTCTTCTTTCACTGTCTTATTTTCATTACATCATTGGTGTAAACAATAATGATTTTTTCCTGTTCCATTTACATCTACTATATTTACTAAACCTGGGTGTACCCATGCCTATGTGTCACCACCACAAATATCCACGTCACCAGTATTCCACTGCCAATTACACTTATACCCACTACTTTCCTCACAAACACCCGCGGTGCCCTTCATTTCTCGCCAACCAGCCACGGCTTCACCGTGTTACGCATTTGTGTCTAGGGTTCAGCTCATCGAGCTTCTTCCTCCTGCAGCTCGTATGCGACGACGGCCATACCTGCGACACCTTCACCACCTTACGCCTTCGGCATTATCGCCCATCGTGAACTACGCTCCCCTGAAACCCTCGCCTCCATTGTCCTGGCTTTCATGGTCAATCCACAGTTGGTCGACATTCGTCTTCGACTTCCTCCTTCTACCAGTTTATACTCTACCGTCCTTTTTCCTTACGTCGATCGTGATCGGGATTGTGTTCTTCGTATCCTTGGTTTCGCGCAAAATCTCGACGCGGGCGTCGCCTAGGGTTCTCAGTATTTCTTTCTCCTCTCTCATTTTCGGAACTACTCTTCGTCAGGTAAGGTTCTCACTCTCTGCAACTCCTCCCAGAAATCCCACCTCAATCTTCTTTGGCTATGTTCCCTCTTCCTTTTTCTCCTCACCCAAACCACCGTTGAACCATCCTCAGTGTTTGATTCCTATAGATAAATGGGACATCCTTCCAATCTGCTTACAACCTTCATCGAGAACTTTGATTTCAACACCAGTTTTGTCCTCCGGGTCCTCCGCTCAACCTATGCTTCCCACAGAACCATTTGGCTCCTCCGCTCAACCTATGCTTCCCACAGAACCATGCCTGCACCGTGATCCCGCTACAGGTTCCCGCAGAACAACGCAGGAATCATGCCCCTGCTCTTGGTTTCCCTCTGATTCTCTTCTAATTTTGTATTTTCTGATAATAGTACTCATATTTTTCCAATATTCTGTATGAAATTCAAATTAACTTTCGATTTTGGCAACATTCATTATCTACAACTACTGATTCATTTGAGTTTCAACTCCTGTTTTATTTTTTGATTCTTTTTAGAAATGTGAATTGAATTACCTCTTTATTGTCCATGGAAATTTTGGTATATTATTCTTTAAATACCACCATTTTGAGAGATTTCATGGGGATATTCTTTTGCTGTTGTGCTGCAGGAGACTTTCAATACAGAACCACATCGATCAGCCTTTCTTTCCTATATTGCACCAATGAAGTTGTTCTATAAGAGAAATCATGGACCAATCCCAGTTGTTGATTATGCATGGATGTTCTAGCATAGAGGTAGTGAGTTCTACACAATGTCAATGTTCCCCCTTAGCTGGACAACTAAATACTCTACATCAGTTTCTTGATCTGGAATTTGCATTAGGTACTAAAATAGTGACTACATCATTGAAGTGTCATGTTCAGTGATTTTTTGCTCATGGACTCTAGAATTTGCATTAGTTACAATGACTACGTCCCCACTAACATCTCTAAATAGTTCTTCCTACCATATCATTATATTACTTGGATATATCACTTAGGTGAACCTGCATTCAGACGGCCATGAAAATTACATAATTTCTTACACATTGTGAAAATCATAGTGTTTTTGGATTATTTATATGTAATTGTTTCCATATTAGTTGTACATAGATATTTATGAGATTCATTGCACCTGTTGTTTTCCTATATGTTGATGTCATTCATTGCCGAGGTTGTATGGAACGAAACATGGAAACTTTTTTCAGAAGATATCTTATATGTACAATGAAGATAGTTACAAATAGAAGGTACATGAATGTTTACCCCTTATAGATGCATGCATGAAAACAGAATATGCCCTCTTTTTAGTATTTATTTTTTAGCATTGCGGATTTTTTATGATATATTCGTTCTGTTTAAATCCCTAATGACGTCACGTTTTTTCTTGGATACTCCTACGTCCCCACTGTCTTCCCTATATAGTTCTACCTACCATATCATTATATAACTTGGATATATCACTTAGGTGTACCTGCATTCAGATGGCCATGAATTTTACATAATTTCTTACACATTGTGAAAAACATAGTGTTTCAATATTTTTTATATGTAACTATTTCCATATTCATTGTACATAGATATTTATGGATTGATTATTCAATTATTTCCGAATTTCCCACACATACTATTTTTACACATTACATATGCATAACCATTTCCATGTTTCTTATGCACAGGTGTTTCCAGATTGCTTATGATCACTATTTTAGGTTCATATGGATAGTTTGATATTCCGCATTAGTATGTACTGAATGAATATCGATAAGCTATGAGTTTTGACTACATTAATATGGCCAAGGTAATCTTAAAAAACCATGAGTTTCAATATGGGTGGACATTAATTTTGATTATGTATTTCTTATTAATAAGTGTTTCCATATTTCTTTTGGAAAACTATTTCCAGATTTCATATGAACACCATTGGAGGTTGATATGGATAGTTTGATATGCGGTATTAGTATGTACTGAATGAATCTCTATAGGATATGAGCTTTGACTACATAATATGGCCAAGGTAATCTTCATTAGTATGTCTTCTTATTTTTCAACAATAATGTATCTATACGTAAACATTTTGGATGATTTTCTAGGTGCTGAAATTACTGGATCATTACCTCTTCTTCCACAAGCCAACAGTTTGGACTGAGGCATGGACTGGATGGTATGTTTAGGGTTTCCTTCCTTGAGACCTTTATTTGAATTCTTATTTTTAGAGAATGGAATTCTGTTTATAAATATAAATTCTCTGTTTTTAAATATATGCATCATGGATTTTTAGTTCTGTTTCAAAATATATGTTTCATGTATCTAAATATATTCCATATGCATTGCATTTGAATTCATGCAAAATATAATTTCTTATTTACTCATCGAGTCTGACCGAAAATGACAATTCCAGCTATTACACCTATATTTATTTCTCACTACTAATTTCTATAGTATGCACTTTACAACTTTTCAAAATAATCATCATTCATAAACTATGCAATTGTTCTATATGATCTGACATGCTTGTAATGTTGATAAATATGATTATTGTCTATCCAGATTGAGAACGAGTATAGGCATCTTGAGAAAATATATAGAACAGCTGGTCATGATTACATGACATGGGCTCCCATCATGACTGTTAAACAAGGAACTGGGGTTCCTTGGGTGATGTGCAAGCAAGAAGATGCCCCATGTCCTGTTGTAAGTAAATTTATACCCTGACATAGAATCCCTTTTGGTTCGATTATATATCATTTTGTGTCATCAAACGATTGCAATTCACTGGATCCTTCTCAGCATTATGGGGTTGAGGGAAGGGTATATTTATCATTGTTGGTTATGACCTTATGTTAATCCCTCCTATCTATTTAAGAATGGAATGTAAACAGAATGTTTTAAGGATTAAATATCTAATTTTTGTACAAAGTCTGCTTCAATGATAAATATACCTTTCACTAAGATCATTCTAAATGTCTTGGACTACTACTTGATGATGGTGATAGATAAACACGTGCAATGGTTTTTATTGTGACACATTCCCTCCAAAATAAGCCTTACAAGCCAACAGTTTGGACTTAGGCACGGATTGGATGGTATGTCTAGAGTATCCTTCCTTGAGGCCTTTATTTGAATTTATATTTTTAGAGAATGGAATTCTGTTTCTAAATATAAATTATCTGTTTTTAAATATAAGCATCATGTATTTTTAATTCTGTTTCAAATTATATGTTTCATGTCTCTACATATATACCATATGCATTGCATTTGAATTCATGCAAAATATAATTTCTTATTTACTCATCGAGTCTGACCAAAAATGATAATTCCAGCTATTACACCTATATTTATTTCTCACTACTGCTTTCTATATTATGCACTTTATAAGTTTTCAAAATAATGATCATTCATAAACTATACATTGCATGTATACATTTTATGAATCAATATGAAATTGTTCTATATGATCTGTACACACACACTTCTCCATAAATTTTTTTCCACTGAGTCATTATAATAGGTAGCCCTTATGACCTTCCATAAGCCATAACATGCATTCCTACTCCAACTTTTGAAGCATAATGTGGGTCTGTCGGGAATTTTTAAGTGCATTATCATGTCAATGGACCCATCAATGAGTAGTGAGTAGAAAATTAACCGGGTCATCACTTCAAATTCCCCCTTCAACTTGAAATAGTAAAGGATCATATCTAGCACAACAATTAGTGAGGATTTCTCTGGATCATACTGTTTGCATCATGACAAGCAATGAATCCATCTTCTCCAGATATGATGATGTTTTTTGGTGAGTATGCAGCCATTTCATAAAATTACTGGTAAAATTGATTTCATCTTATCTTCTGATCACCAGCATTGCATGTCATTCATTCAAATTATGTTCTTATTCCTGATTTTGGAATTAATTTTAAACATAGTATAGATTTGGACATGCATGTTTGTTTGATTTGTATAAAATCAATTTACTTTGATCGTTATTTTATATCATGAGCATATGTTTTTCGTTCTATGTTTTTAATTGTTTTAAATTTCTTAGATGTTTTCTTTTGAAATTAGATAAAAAAATTCGTTTTTATTAGTAAAAATTGATTTAAATCTCTAAATAATCATTTTTATTGTGTTTCTACTATGAAATGGATTTTTTTTGAGTTAAATTGATCGGATTTGGTTTTTGTGTTGACTGTTGTTATTTATTAAATGGTAAGTTTAGTGTTTATATCAATATTTTGTTCTTCAACTAAGTGAATGTGTTGATTTATAAAATCAATGGAAGACAATTAACATTTTCTACTATAGGTCAGTGTGGCTTATGATTGGTTCATCTGCAGGCATTGTGGTGCACAACCCATCGGAAAGGGGAACCATCCATTCGTTGTAATGGAGATGATGTATATGCGGGAGAACATCTATTTTTTTGTTTTGTTTCTAATGTGATCTGGAGTATTTTTATTGAGTTATACTAAGAGTCAGTTTTTGTATACGCACTGTATTTTTGTTCATTGTTAGCATGTTTCATGTGTTGGTCCATTTTTATGTTAAACTGTTAAGATGTAGGAAATTTTGGTATTAGCTATTCCAAAATTCTGTTTTGATTAATAGAAAACTTAAAATAGTTGAATGTTTTTTCTTTCATTCAATCTAACTGTACTTTTTACAGTCTTTATATTTGAGGTACTATAAAAACCATCATGTTAGAAACTAATTTTCATTTATGTTTCCTGTAACTTTACTTCCAAAAAATTCCCTCTTTGATAAACTATAAGAAATTGATAGAATAGTCAGTATAATTACATCCAAATGTATGATTATTTTATATTTATTTTGTACTTTCCAGTCACAACAAATGTCACATATGAATTAGGTCACATTTTTTTATATCCTATGATATCTATACTGTGTATTTCTAGAACATTCTTTCATATTACTGAAACCATATTCTATTTACATGTTACATTGGATTTTCATATTTAAATATTCATTACTATTTATTAATGTATATAATAGGATTTTCATCAGTAGGATGCACTTCGTGGACAATAAAGAAGCTGAAGACATATTGCAACCTCAATATGTTCTTGCAGACTTTGTTACTTTAGTTAGCTTCAACACTTATTTGAACATTAACTTCATAAAATATTGTCCTATTAGAATATTGGATTTTATCGATCTATATTCAAATGAATCCTCTGTGTTCACATTTTTTATTTTTGTAATCACTCGATCTTTGGGATTCACCATCAAATACTAGAGGTTTATGTTAAAGAGTATTGAAATGTTGTTGATCATGTATAGATCTGTTGTAGATGATCATGTGCAGTTCCCAGTATCTTGATCATGTGAAGTTCTGTTGATCCTGTGCAACTCTGTTGTAGATAATTTGATCACGTGCAGTTCTGGTGTAGATCATGGTAGATCATTTGATTTAGATGATGACGTAATAGAGGTAATTTAGGAGGTGCTTGGAACAATGTAACTGGGTATTTTACACTAACTACAAATATTTCTTCTACTTAGGTATGTGTTTTCTATTTTCATTCACCACTATATTTATAAAATAATTGGAACTAGCAATACTGAATTCTTTAATGTCATATGCATTTCCTCTAACTATCTTATATACTGCATTTCTTCTCTATTAGAAACTGTTAGAATTCTGCTTTAATAAATTCATTTGTTAATATTATATGTTACTTATTTATTAAATTAATTTGTTCATATAGGAAAGTTAGTTTACTATGTTTGATGCTGATGATGCGGTTCGAAGATATGTAAGAATGTTTCCAGACTCCCCTTCTATAATAATCTATGCCATTGAACTGAAATTCAGAATGGAGGAAAGCATAAACTAAAAGACTGATCAAATAGACTATATTGTTAATAGATTATGAAACTCATGATGTAATTTCATGGTAATTGAAAATCAAGCATTATTCAGTTATTTTCAACATTGTTTTTTAATTTTCATTTCCGATAATAATCTATATTTTTAATAGATTATGAAAATATTCTTAACATGTTTTTTTCACATTTTTTATGAAACTGTTGTTTCATTCAACGAATTATTTCCACTTAATTTAGGTTTCTAATTACTAGCCATTGTACATTTAACAACTTTCCCAGTTTCTTTTTTTCCCAAAATATTGTATTGTCTCCATAAAAGCAGTGAACCATATCGTCATGAGAACGCATGAACTATGAATTTTGTTTTATCACCGTGCAAATGCACGGGCGAGTACTAGTTATTACTATTTATTGCTATTTATTGCTATTTATTACTAATTATTACTGATTATTACTGATTATTACTAATTATTAGTATTTATTACAAATTATTAGTATTTATTACTAGTTATTAGTATTTATTAATAATTATTACTAATTATTACTAATTATTACTAATTATTACTATTATTACTAATTATTACTATTTATAATATGTAATAAATAGTGAGTATTTATAATTAATAAATTGTAAATATTAGTGGTAATTATAAAATTATAATAATTTGTAAGAAAATTTTAATAAAATATAACAACATTTAGAAATTCATAATAATTCGTATAAAATGTTGTATTAATTAAAATAATTAGTATTAATATTCCCTATATATATTGTCAAAACACCAAAATCAAGCCACTATTATAATACATCTATGGTAAAATTTATTAACTCAAAAATTATTAATTCTAAATAATTATGAATTCAAATTAATTATCAATTCAAAAATATGAACTCAATTTTAATTATAAATTATTTATATAAATTATAAATTCAAGGTAATCAAACTATATATATATATATAATATTTTTATATTTGTTTAAAAATGAGTTAGAATATATTTTATGTATTTATATTAATTAATAAATTGAGATATATATATAGTAATTATTAAAATTGTAATAATAATTTAAAATAATTAATAATAATCATTACATAATTTATAATAATTTATATAATTTATCAAATTTTAATAATAATAATCATTACATAATAAAATTGTAATAATAAAATTTCAATAATAATTTAAGAAATTATGATATATATATATATACAATCATTACATAATTTATAATAATTTAAATAATGAATAATAATCACTAAAAAATAATAATTACATAATATATAATAATTCATAATAATTAAAAATAATTATTACATAATTTATAACAATAATCATTACATAATTAAAAACATTCATTGCATAATTTATAATTAATTGTGATATATATATATATTATTTATTAATTAATTAATAATCATTTCATATAAATGTTTAATTAATTAAAATAACCTGTATTAATAATTTGTGTCAATATTGTAATATATATTTACATATATAAATAAATAATTAAATAATTTGTATTAATAAAACATTAAAAATGATACCCCCGTGTGCAATGTAACAAAACACCCAACACTAACAAATGTTACGCCATGTTTATTCTAAACCCTACATCCTTGACCCAATAGTGATCTCCGATTCATCATACGATACATAGATTGAAAGATATATTGAATTTTTATAACAATTTATAAAAAAAATATTAAATGAATTACCCTCACCTACAATGAAACTTCCCCGATGCTCACAGATCTAATGTCATGTCTAGGATAAACCCCACATCTCATACTCAACGATGATCTCTGTGACACCGGTCAAGAGGAATTGTATTATTTTAAAAAATAGAATGTGTCTTAAAAAATATATTTAATATCTTTATTTTGGTCTACACCCTCTATGGGACCCATAACCAAGTGCTAACCCAGTGTCTCACTCTGCTCATATTTCATAAAATATTTCAAGACGGTAAAAAATAATAACAATTTTCAACTAGTCAAAATGATCAGAAATAATTATTATTATTCTTTTTTGTTTTATGGTTTGTTAGATGAAATAATTGAGTTATGTTATCTATGACCAAATTATGTTACAATTTTTAAATGTTATTGGTTTGAAACTAATCTGGGGTTGTGAGTTCATCCACGACATGGAGTCGTTGACTTTAAATATAATGGCCTTCTTACATCTAATGAACCATTTATATTGGCACATCAAGCGCATCAAGTTTACTATGAAACTTACTATGATGTTTAAAGAGATTTGAAGGACTGGTGGAGTGTCATAAAAATAAAATCACATGGAAATCAATTTATTGAAAATGAAAATGGTTCTGTGGAAGTGTAACATATTGAAATTTTCAAGAAACATCCCAGAATATTTCTCTAACCCGATGAGATAAAAATATCGATGATGAAACCCCTCAGTTAAGGGGTGATGATATATATAATGTTGATAAATTAATAAGGGATGATGAAACTGAAAGTCATACGGAAGATGAGAATGATGAAGATGAGGATGAAGACATTGATGCCGATGAAAATGTTGATGAAGATGAAAATTCATGTATTATATTTAGGTATTTTGTTACAGGTAATTATCATATTATGATATTTATTAGTTTTTTAAATTTCATATTTTTATTCACAATCTGTTATATGTGACATTATTTTATTATGACATTCATTAGTTTTTCATCTTTCATATTAGTTTTAACAATCTATTAATTGTGAGAATATTTGTTTCAGATGGATGGAGATGATCCTCTTGATGAATTACTACATTCTCTCACTGATGTCGGACTTCCTAATGATAAGCCTGATTCAGCTAATCCTCCTTAGGATAGTGAACCTACTAGGAGGGGGCACAGTCTTGATCGATTACTAATTCTAGATCCTACTCCAAAGAGACAAACATCTATTGATTTTGATCCGTGTTTATAGAGGTATGTTTAATTGTATAATAATGAATTAATTTTATATTGAATAATTGTATTAATTTTGATAATAATTTTATGATTATATATTTTTTTCAATTTGCAACGTTTTTCGCATTTATCCATTTGCCAGGATGGTGCGATTCTGAGAAATTATTTTTCCGATCCATGGGTGTCATGGGACCTCATACCCATCGCTATGCATGACCAGATGTTCGACCACTAGATTTTATATTATTAAATAATATATAATTTTTAAAATTTATTTAATTACTATAATTTTATTAAAATTGTCTTGAAGAATTTATTTTCTTTGATTTTTGATAGTTATAGAGGTCCTATCCTAAAGGAATGAGATACATTTATACGCAATCACTTTTATCAGTTTCTACACAACATCAGAAAGAGAGCTATAGATAAATCTTGGGCTACTATCTTTAATTAGTCATTCATATTCAATCGTCCCGAATATATATCTTCTCAGGTATGGGACGGGTTTTGCTTCTTCTGGCTAAGAGAGAATTTTAAGAAGAGATCAGTAGCTGGATGTCAGAGCCGGGGGAAGAAATAGGTCACATATAAGGCCTGGAGTCGTACATTTGGCATACCTCGATGATATATAGTAAGTGATATTATTTATTAATGTATATTTATTTTAACTATAACATGTTTTTTATATTAAACAAGCCGCTACTAACCCATCAATTACAGATTTTGAAGGTTATAAGAAGATGAATTCTGATCCACCTACAAGAGAAGTTACAGGCTAACAACATCATCGTATTGTGGTTAGTGATTTTCTTGAACAATTTCATCAATATTAATTTTATTGTTATTTTATTTTTTCTTTATATTTAAAGGAAACATATGAGGATGGGACTTCTCATTCACAGGAGATTCAAGCTGAGTCCAAACCAGATGTCACAGCTGATTTGGGTTTCGATGAGGGGGCTTGGATACATGCGGCTAAGCATGGTATTGAGAAAGGTCAAGTAATTTGTATTGGTTCTCAACTAACACTTAGGAGTTATTATGGTACTTTTTCAAAGGAATAATTGAGCGCATAAGGAGCTTATGGAGAGTCATCATCAATGTTGTTTGCACATTATGAGTAGAGATTGAGAGCTCAAGATTAGATAAAACAACGGATGAAGAATGAGAGGGAGGAGGAGCTTGATCAGAAACATCTAAGAGATGATGTGATGATAGAGTATATGTGGCGACTTTCACATGGTTTTGGTTTGGAGTTTTCTTCCCCTAGTTCATTGAGTGATCCTCCTCCACCTGATGCCAGGTGATGGTTTCTGAATATTTTTAGAAATATTTTTGTAATTTGATATAATAAACCTATTATATTTGAAATGACGTATTACTTTTATGTGTGTATTATTATTTTTAAATATTTTTTAATGTTTTTTAAATATTTGTAATTTGTTTACAAATAATTTAATTATTTCTTTTTTTAAAAGTTTATTTTCAATGGATAAGTAATACGTCGCAAAATGTTTTTCAATGGACCATCGTAAAAGGGTTATAAATAATATTTCGGGGTTTTTTGAGATGGAATTTATATCCATTGGAAAAAAGTTTTTCTACAACAGACCGTCACAAATAATTATATTTACAACACCTTCTTCCACAATGGACTATTTTTGATGAACACCCATCACAAAAAGTCATTTGCAATAAGAATCCCTCGAAAATTCACCATCAAAATTATAAGAAATTCTTATCCGGATTAAAGATATTTCCCTTTTGTACTCTTCAAAAACATACCCTACTTAAAAACTTTCTCTATAACCTATTAAGGAAACATAATAAAGGGTGGTATCATATACTAAGTAAGGCTAAAATTTGGAAATACATAAACATAACAAGAGTATAAGTGTATGAGAACAAGAGTATAACATATGGAAACCATACCCTATATATCAAATATCAGAATATTTTGTCATGACATAAATATTGGAAGTTCATAAGACTTGAATAATAATGGAATCAAAGAACATTATCCATGATAACATAAAATTTACATAAGACATATATTTTTATAATACACATAATCTTATAACATTTTGAACATGTACAAATAGATACACGCCCAATCATTTAATTAAAGAAATTTTATTAGGACCTCACATAAACTTATGAACATACAACCAGGTCCATGTATAACCTTATGCACATGAAATCCAAGTCCATGCATAACATTGTGAACATTTAATCTGGTACAAGCATAATATTGTGAACATTTAATCAGGTTTATCAAAACATTATGAACATGTAATTAGGATAACATATAAAAAATTTACTCATGATTTATCCATATTGACCCAATGCATTGGAGGGATATATAGGTCGCAACTATCAAATAATCCATACATATATGTGACACAATATTATAAAACATTCATCACACCATAACCCATGAAAAGGGGTCTAGTTCCATAAAAATTTCTTTAAACTACCACTTATGTAAAGAAATAGGTTTCATAAAAATCAAGTCATTATAATCTCAATCTATCTAGATAATGACCAAAGATAGTATCATTGGATCATATTCCCCGTAAAGCTTATGTAATACCATGGAATTTCATCCTAGGTTGAAAAATAATTTTTAATATCACTTTAAACATTTATTTGTGAAAATAGCCTTTAAATTTTGAATTTTTTTATTATATAAAAACATTTTCAAAATTGTTTTCTTTTAAAAAAACCTTGGAAACTTATAAAGAAATCTTTCAAAATATTTTAAAACACTTGATAAAAATATCCTTTCTATTTTTAAAATAATTAAAAATTAATAAAATACTTTTAAAATACTTTTTTTAAAAGTAAACATTCAAACTGATAAATTAATCATTATAACAATGAGTGGTAATTATGGAGAAAATTCAACTCTTTCCGTCCACATTAAAACAAATATTCATTTCCTATTTTCAATAAAATCCAAACATGATTTTTTTTGGAAAATGGAATGGAGATTAATTTTAAAAAATTTTAAAAAATAAAACATGGGTAAAAGTTAATTTAAAAAATCAATTGGAATTTTTAAACAAAAATCAAAACAATTTTAGAAAACATGATTTTTTTGTAGAATTTTTTTTTTGGGTGAAGAGAGAAATAAAGTCAGTTTTATTTTAAAATATACTTTTAAATATTGAGTAAATAAAGAGAGGAAAATGAAGGGACAACATTTATTCTCATGACATAACCCAAGAAGAATAAAAATCATGAGTTTCATGAGAAATTGATCATAATATTTTATCATTATAAGCATATATACAAACAATCCTCATAAATAATTAGATTTGTATAAAACAACCATTACTACATTGTTAACATTGTATTGTAAGACCCATGAAAAAATAAATTAAATCATACTTAATATATAATGATAAAAAAATTCATGATATTAGAATTAAAATTAGTATTATATACACCTTATAACATAATATAGGTGCATAACATGACATATGTCTCAAAGAAAGAAAATTGAGACAAAAATCAACTACCACTTTGGAATCTTTGGGATCGTAAGGCCCATGAAATAGATATATTCAAATATATATTTAAATACAAATAATTTTTGGGAGAATAATCATAAAATAAATTCATTTTTAGTATATACACCACATAAAATGAAATATATTGTTAATATGGCATGTGTCACACATAAGTAAAAAGTGAGACCTAAATCCCTTATCTCAAGTCCGAACTTACTTTGTACACATTTGATCCTAAAGTATAATAAAAGTAAGTTTATTATAAATCTATTGTATATTTATAATTATTTATATCATACCATATATTATTTAATTATGACATTTTATTACTTGTTTATTATTAATTCCATGTTATGGCCACATTTTAGGTAATAACTGCTTTGTTTTTCATGTATGTTTTGATATAGTATTTTTGGTAATATTACTTTGATAATGGTTTTATATTATGATTTTTTTTAACATTATATGAATATAAAATATATTCAGTATATATGTGTTTATAGTAATCCATAAATGTTAGAGATAGAAAATGAAATACATTGTTCATGGAGATGGTGGGTCGTACGTACAAATGAATGATGTTTCCATTTTCTTGAGGGATTGAAATAAAGGAAGGTAAAGAATATATAAATTTTATACATTCATTTTTATTTCATATATATCACATATATTTATTAAAATTCCCCTCATTCACTTATATAAAAATCATTAGTGAGAAAAATACTCGCATCTCTTCGCGAGGTGGTAATCCATCGTACACATGAACGACGTTATCGTATCCCCCATGGAATTGAAAGTAAGAAGTTATATGTGATATATTATTTAAATAGGTATAATTACATTAAAAATAATATATATATTAATTTAATCCATCGTTATTAAAAATCAATTAAAATGGAAATAAAAAACACATCACATCGATTCATGAGGCGATAGTCCGTCGTACACACGAGTGACATTATTGTTTTACAACAGGTTGAGAAGTAAGAAGGTTGATGTGATATTATAATTATATAGGTATTAAAATATCATAAATATCATATATAAACATTAAATCCATTATAATATCCATCCTGAAGAGGTGGTGATTGAAAATAAATAACATCGGTTTGCGAGGTGGTAGTCCGCTGTACTAACAAATGTTGGGTTTTTAACACCTTTTATTAAATAGGGGATGAATATGGGTCATTTAATTTACATAAAAACAGATAAATATATGAAATATACTTATTTAATTATATAATTATGGTTTAATAAAAATTTAAGGAGGTGGGGGAGGAAATAACATAAAACACTCGGTTAGGGACATTACCTCTTCGTCAGACAACTACTTTTTATTTACACAAAAAAACATTCATAGGTTGGATTTATGAAAAAAATATGGATTCTAAGATGATATTATGGAATTAATTAAGTGATATGGGTAGGTATTTCTTGATATAATTGGTTTTGGAAGTGATACGTGGATAGGAGAGGGGTGGCCTTCTTTATAAGTGAAGTGAGTGACGCACTTCTAATTTTAAAAAAGAAGAAGTTCTATCCATATTATTCACATTTTATGGGGATCCAAAATTTTAAATTATAGAACCTTATAGGTTATAAGGCCAAAATAGTTCCCTAAAATTTGTTTTTGAAATCGATTAAGTGATTTAACCGTTATCTTTTTGGTTTGACCCCCTGTAAACTAATTTTTACCTTAACTATAGTGAATAAATTGTACTATTTTTTTAATAATTATGGTAAAAAAATTAAATTATAGTCTATAGATAATATAAATTATTATTTTTACAAATATATAATCTATTTTTCTAAATTAAACTAACATAATTAGAAGATTTTAATTTAAAAATAAACCTGTAAACGCGATGAGATAATAGTTTTCCAAAGAGAAAATTATCATAAGTATAGAATGTTTTAATATCCAAATTTAACATGGAATTTATTAAAATGAAATAAATTGGATAAATAGATTTATAATTGATCTAATTTATTTTTTAAAACCGTCTTAAAAATATTATTACTTTTTTAAAGGCTTTAAAAGAAATGGCAATTCTTAATAAAAACTAGTAATTTTCACTATTCACTAAAAATTAACTATTCAGAAAATTACATACAATTCACCCCACGATAATTATTAAATTATTATTTAAAAAATTAATTTTTTTCTAAAATTAATTATAAAAAAATGTAAAAAAATAATTTTAAAATAAGTGTGCACAAGGGAAGAAAACTATTTTTTAGAAAATACAATTTTTAATCCTAAAATTCGATTTATTTATATCCCTTGTCCCAAGAATTCACTTTTTATAAATGTTTAAATTATATATTTTCATAATTTATATAATATTATTCAAACTCACTATGCCAATTGCTAGGTGAAAACTATCATATTAAATAATAATATTTTAATAGTATGTCATGTTTCATTTAAACTCGGTGTGGCATATTACACATGATCAAATCTGTGTTGTGTGTAAAAAAAGTTTAACTTAGTATTGTGTGGGGCACAAAATATTTAAAAAATTAAATTTATTTGAATTTTTTATAACAAAATCTTTGGGAATTACATTCTACTACACTTAAAATTAATGTCTTCCTTGAAATTTTTCACTTTGGTACCAATAAATGAGGATAGGTATGCCTCATTACATCCCCAGGATCCCATATAACTTCCTAAATCTTGTGGTATCAATAAAAAATATTTACCAAGTGATTTTCCCTATTTTACATATCATTATTTGTACATTTCAGAATCTTCATAAGTTGTTCCTCATAAGAGATATCATACTTCAGTGGTACAACCTTTGAATTTAGTAAATGTGATGGGTCAGGTTTGTACTTCCTTGGATGTGATACATAGAACATATAATGAATTTTTGAAAGGTTTGGTGGAAATTCCAAGAGTTAAGAAATGATCTCGTTATGATCAATCATTTCAAAGGGACCTTTTTATGGGTGGATTAATTTACCTTTTTTTATTCCATGGAGAAATTCTTAAAACACCTTCCCACCAAATTTAAATTCTAGATCTCATAGATGATTATCAGAATAATATTTTGGTTAACTTTATTCTTCCCTTAAATGTTTATGAATGGATATAAATATATTTTCCATTTAATTAGATATCTCTGGCCCCAATATCTTTCTTTATTCATCATCATTTAAATATTTTAGAGTTATGAACTTCTTTATATAAATGGATTTATAAGGATCCAACTGAATGACCAAGAAAAAGATATTATTGTATGAAAACTCAACTAAAGTAAAGTGTTGATATGATCCATGTAGAGACTCGGGTTTTTGGCCCTGTCAGACTTTGGAATATTTCTACGAATAATTCCAGAGCTAGGCGCGAAGACGGCGTGCGATTCCGAGGCCCGGTGTGCTGGAATTAATTTTATAAAAATATTAAGTATTTTTTATACTAAGCACGTGGAGGGGGTGTGATATCTCCTAAACGATAACTCAGAATGGGAATCTGAGGGCACGGTTGCATCCGGAACGTGCCGTATACCCTAGGTGGGGTGTAAACTTTGCGGGCGCGGGCCTGCGGTGAGAAACGCCACCAGGGGCGTTTCCGTAAATAAGTGGCAAGTTAGTGTGCGAGCGTCGGCTCGAATAACTTCTGAACGGAGTCTCGGATGGAAAATCTGAGACAACCGTTGCGTTCAGAACGGCGCGTTTACCCTAGAGGTGACCTTACTTTTGTTCGCATCGGGCGTCGGGTCCGAGGCGGGTTTGGCGCCGGCGGGCCGCTGATATAAATATCAGCGCCCCCCCCCCCTTTAACCGTTCTTCGCCGTTCTTCGCCGTTCTTCGCCGCCACTCTGCCGAATCGAGCAAACGGAGCGCCCACGAGCTCAAAATTCGACGGCGGACGTTCCAGGAGTGCGCAGCGGAAGCTCGGGAGCGCGGATCTGAGGCAGAACGTCGGCGTTTCGCCCGCGAGGTAGGCAGTTTTGAGTTTTAACCCCCAACCCCGTTTTTGATGCGTTTTTATGCAAATTGAAGCCGTAGCAGTGTAGATCGGGTCCCGAGGGTCGCGTAGATGGCTCCGGATCGCAAAACGGACCACCGGGGTGCCCCCGGCGGTCCGCGGAAGGTCCGCCGGCGCGGCACCGGCGCGGCGGCGCCGGCGCCGGCGGATCCCGGCGGCCCGCGGCTGCCGGCCGCCCAGCGCGGCGGCGCACGGTGGACCGCGGCGGAGACGCGGGGGCGCGCCGGCGGCCAGGGCGGGCCGGCGGCGGCGGCCGGTCGGGGCCGGTCCGGCCATTTTTCGCATATGGGGGTCTTTAAACCCCCGTATCTTGCACTCCGGGAGTCGGATTCGCGCTCCGTTTGCGGCGACGCGACCCTAACGACGAGGCGAACCCTCCGGTGTGGGTTCGAGGGTTTAAAGGTTCGGGATCGTGGCCCGGGAGCTAGAAACGTCGTAAAAAATAATATTATTTTATTATTTTACGACTTCGGGTCTTTGTAACTTCTACCCGGAGCGTCCGATTGACGTGCTGTCAGGGGCGTTGAGGCCCTGATGGTACGACGGACTTTTTGAGATAGCTTCCGGGTGTTGGGTCTGCGAATGGGGTGCGGGCCCCACGAGGCCGGGTTTTGGCGTTTGCGGAGAAACGCAGCTTTTACACCAGGAGTCCGATTTTGGCGGATGCATAGTCGATCCTGTGTGTTTTTCGGAGAGGATCCCAATGGCGCGATCCGTTCGACGAGTTTCGGAATCCAGGCGTGGGCCCCACCCGAGCTGGCCTTCGGTGAATAGTACCTTTTTCACCGGGTGTCCGTTTTGGACGAGCGAGTAGTCGATTCCGCTTGTTTTTCCGAGGGGATCGCCGTGGTGTGATCCGCTCGATGGGTTTCGGGATCGTTGTGTGGGCCCCGCACGGGCTAGCTACGGTGAATAGTGCCTTTTTTACTGGTGCACCGTTTTGGGCGAGTAATCAGCCTATCCTGCGTGTTTTTCCGCGTGGAACGCGATGGTGGCCTCGGTTTTGTCCTAGGAAGTGCGCAGTGTGGCGTTATGGCGGGTCGCTCGGGTTAGCGACGTTTGGACCAGCAGTGGTTGAGGGTTCTCCCTTGGTTCGTTCCTACGAGGGTTCGTGTGGTATCACAACCTTCGTATGGGTTTGTGATCCTCTCGATGGGATGTTTAAACTGTTAGAGTTGTGGTATCCCTCCGGTGGGCCCGGAGTGGATCCTCTAGCATCTTTACCCTAGATCGGGTTTTTGGTATCGTTGTGACCGCTTATTCACGGGCAGCGATCCCCTATCTAGCAGGTTAACTTCGTAGGGTTTGTGGCATCATCGGGAATATGATCCCCTACGCGGTGGGTCGTGCATAGTAGGGTTGTGGCATCATCGGGTTTACGATCCCCTACTCAGCTTGATGTTTATAGTAGGGTTGCGGTATCGTTGGTTATGCGATCCCCTACTCAGCGCGTGGTTTCGGTAGGGTTGTGGCATCGTCAGTTTGATCCCCTACATCGCGAGTTATACCAGATAGGGTTCCAGTATCGTCGTGACCATCTTTATATGGATGATGATCCTCTATCTGAGTGTGGAGCTTCTGTCGAGCGCCAGATCGGGTTGTGGAATCCCCTAGCAGATCCTGGGTGTGATCCCCTATCTGTGAGAACTACGTATGCCAGATCAGGTTGTGGTATCCCCCAGTGGACCCTGGGAGTGATCCCCTATCTGTGAGCTACGTATACCGGAGTGGGTCTTGGTATCCCCTAGCGGACCCTAGCGGCGATCCCCTATCCGAGGAGTTTGGTGGTTATGGTGTTTCAGTGATGTTTCCTCAGTGATGCTATCCGATGAGCGTGGTCTCTCGGGTGAGCGTCTGTGATGTTTGCGAGTATCCCGATGGATTGTATCTCTCGGATGAGTGTCATCTGGTATGACAGTGTTCGTGGTGTACTCTCCTGGTTGTGGACAGTTGCTGGTGATGAGGTTGGTACCTCTTGTGGCTTTGTGGCATGAGCTGTGTATATCTGGATTGTTCAAGGTGTATGTATGGGCATACACCTGAGCTGAGCTGAGCTGACTTGTTGTGTTTAGCCGAGGATGGTCACGAGATGGAGTTTCTCTCTCGTCTGGGTTCCCTCTGGCTGGGTTGAGCGGACTGTTGCCTTTCAGTTGCTCCCTTGGGTTTTGGGTTTTTGGGGTGCCTACTGATTATGTTTATACTCACCCCTGCACGGGCTTTGCCCGCACATGTTTGTGTCTTGTGCAGACCACAGGCCTTTTGACGGAGTCCCAAGAGGACCCGGAGCAGGCGGAGCTTAGTGAGCGAGTTGACCGGGGTGTTTACCGGAGCTGTGCCGTGGGAGCTTTCCGGCGGGTGTTTGTGGCAGCGTTTCCCTTCTTCAGAGCAGGTTGGACGCGCTTTGTAGTTTTCTTTTGGTGGGCCCTGTTTTGCCCTTGTACTTTTGTTGTTGCACTCTGGTTTGGGATAGATTGTATGCATGCATTTACTATTCAGTTTCTATATCTCTGCACTGTTGCATGGAGGTGTTTGTGGGTGCGTGTGTACAGGTACCTTAGGCTAATGCCTCCCATGTGTGTGATAGCCTACTCGGCGCTGGTCGCCAGCCCCTGGCCTATTGGAGGCGGGCTTGGGGAGTCGCGGCTCGAGCCCCGTTGGGTCGGGTCGTGACAATCCACCCATGAAATACATAGAACAAGATATTTTCATATCCAATATGGTTTTAATTATTCTATAATACTAGATATTTATCTGACGATTATATGATTTTCTGAAACTCAACTTCTTATCAAGAGATTGCTGAAGAATTCACTAAAACATTGAGGTAAACTTTTGATCCCGATCATATACAGTTGATTGTGGTACTCCATAAAACCATACCACTTCCTTCATGTATATTTTGGAAAGAATATATAAGGAGAAATATTATCTGATAGAAATAAAGTGTGCTAACTTCCTAAGGTGATTGAATACAAACCATAATTACCTCAACATCAAAGATATGAAAAACCATTATAAATTCTGGAAATAAGATCTAAAGATAAATATTCTATAATAGAAATAAAGTGTGTTGACTTCATAAGGTGATCAAAAACAGACCATACTTACCTCAACATCAAATATAAGAAAAAACCTAAAGGTTAACAGTTCCGTTAATAACATTTCAAAATAGTGTAAAGTCATTCACCATCAAATAATATTCCCACTAAAACATATACAAAACAAAATGGTTTTATTACCATAAATTTCTCTTAGAATATCTTGAATCTTGATAAACTCCCATCACATAAAACTTAAAAATGGGGTAAATGAATTATAAATTATGATAAAACTTATACTCATTAACCAATGATAGTATCAATAAATATTATGTTAATATTACATAGATACATATACTCCCCGAAATGTTATGTCACCCTTTATTTCTTATATAAGATCTTATCTTATACACAAAACAAATCATTAGAAGATTTGTTTTATCCTTGTATGAATAGAATATAAAATGTTGTTTCATTATTCTAGAACCCATTTAAAGGGAGATAATCACTTGAAATTTCCCTAAAGGATGAATAATAAGATATTCATAGGGCTCACACATACAAAATCAAACATGAATTTCCTAACTAAGTAGGGGAGGATAAGTGCACCCTAATTATCATGATTCATTACATCCATTATGATTACATAAGATTTCCTCTTTTCCTTTGTATTAAGTGGTTTTTATGGATTATCATCCATAATTTCCCTTGGATCAGGGGATTGAATCATATAAATTCTAAACTCTTTACACTTGAAACACTAGAGTGTGGGTGGTGTATTATGTTGAGATATATCTCCATTAATTTTATTGAATATACTATTCACATCACTTATAATTTTTTTTCTCGATGGACAGAATTCCTATACATATAAAACACTCTTGTTCCTTTTAGGAATTCACCTAAGTTCTTCTTCCAACATTTATGGAATGTATGTGATATAAATTTATTTCTGCCATGTGATTTATTTGAGTTATCAGGAGGCACAATTTTCTTTTCTTGTGAAAACCAGTGGAGCAGTTTTTAATATCCAATTTCCATTTCCAACTTTAGTGCACATAGAATGGATTCTTATTACTTATTAAAGATTATTATATCTAATTAATTTTGAATACTTGGTCTTATGTCACCAAAGAATTGATTATTTTTTCTTTCTAAATAGATGGTTAAACCAGAAAAGTACCATGTAATTATTGTGAAATTAACTTTGTAGTTACCATAAGATTCCCTATTCTTCTATTTGATCCCAATAAATTTATTTTCCATTATTTTTCATTGAATACGATGGAATTACCTACTAAAAATCCTCTTAAACTCATCCCATTCCACGGATTCGATCACCTCTTCTTGAATCATCTTGTTAATAAGGTTCCAATATTGTTCTTCTTATTCTTTCAAATGATATATAACCAAATTGTAATTTTCATGATCCAAACACTAGAGAATGAAAAATATATTTTTAGTGATACTGATCCATTGATGAAAAACTAGTGGATCCGTTGTCCCACTAAAAGAGGTTGGATGTTGCCTCATGAAGGACTCAACATAAAGTTGTCCCACTATGAAACCTTAGCTTCATCTTATGTCATTACTAGTCACCATCTATTTAAATCCTTCATGATGTTTCAAAATGATTTTGTGAATTATCAAAGCATATCCCATGGTAATGTCAAACCAATTGTGTATAAAGGCTCATTTTCGTTCACCAGGTGATGATTAAGTCCATCACAATGCACACATTTTAGAGTTATTACCCCTAGGTATATCTCTAATAGATCCACATCAACTTGTAGTATCCATATAGGAATATAATTTTTTGGAAACCATTTACTCTGTGTTTTATGAAAATTCCCGGAAATTTTCTTATACTTTGAATCATCCTTATACCATTAGAAAAATACCCAGACATATACATATAAATATTTATATGTTCTCACTAAAGTTTTCTTATCCTATTTTCAAAAGGTTTACTAAACCTATACTTTATACAAACTTTAGAGACACTAACTTCTCATAAATAGATATAACATCATAATAATTGAATATTCATTAAATTTAAAAAATACAAGTACAGGTACTACAATGTTTTAGTGCCTTTAGAGACTAGGTGCATAATCATTTGATTTAGTGAAAGATATTAAAAATATCTCATAATGTTATCCTTTTATTCTCTTAAAAAACATACTCTACTTAAAACATTTCTTCATGATCTGGGAAGATAAAATAAGAAAGGGTGAGCTTAGATGCTCAATAAGTGTAAAATGGGAAATATATAAACATAACATGTGTATAAGGGTACAAGAACACGAGCATAACATTTCAAAACCATACACATTATATCTATGATCAAATATTGTGTGATGGAATAAAGATTGGCAGTTTAAAATAGATGAATCATTATGGAATCAAAGGACATAAGCATTTAAAATATAAAATTGACATAAGACATAGATTTCTATCATACACATAAGATTTTGACATTTTGAACACATTTAAATAGAAATAGGTTCACTCATTTCATTAAAGACATGAGATCAGTCCTTCAATTAAACTTATGGAAATTCAAATAGGTCCACACATAAATTTATGGAAATAAAATCCATGTCCATGACTAACAATGTGAAAATTTAATCAGGTTCTGTCTTATAATTGTGAACATGTAATCAGGTTCATGAATAACATTTTATACAAGTAATCAGGTTCACACATAACATATTTACTCATGAGTTATCTATATTTACCCAATGTATTTAGGGGAGATATATATCTCACTTATTATAAAATCTATACATATGTGTTTCACAAGATCTTAATACATTTATCACATCATAACCCATGAAAATTAGTTTTTTTTCATAAATATTTCATTCAATTATAACATGTGGAATGAAAAAAGTTTCATAAACATATTGTCATCATAATCATGAAACAACTTGACAAATAATAAATATGGTATCATTGGATCATATCCCAATTAAATCTTAATTAACATAAAATGATGTCATCTTATATTAAAAAATACATTAAAAGATCACTTGTATCATTTTTTGAGTAAAATATCATTTCCACTTTGAAGAAAAAAATATTAAAACATAAAACTTTTTCAAAATCCTTTTCATTGAAATTATAATTAAGGATGATTTAAAAATAATTGAAAACATTTTTTGCGGAAAATAACCTTTCCATTTATAAAAAATAAAAAAAATAAAATCATTTTGTAAATTATTTTCTTTGAAAATAAACATTTAAACTAATAAAGGAAGATTTAAAACATTTAGTGGTAATGATGGTGGAAATTTTATCCATGTTGTACACATTAAAACATAGATTGTTTTCACATTTTTAGAAAAATAATAACAACCATTATTTGGATAATAACATGATGATTCATTTAAGAACATTTTGTAAAATGTCAAACATAGGTAAAAATTTATTTAATAAATCATTTTGATAATTTGGAAAACATTTTGTTAAAATTTTTAGAAAACAATATATTTTAAGTAAAAGGATTTTTGACTGAAGAGGGAAATAAGTATGGTTTTATTTAAGAACATTATTTTGAACTCTTGAGTGAATAAAGTGATGAAAAAGACGGTAAAACATGTATTATATTGATATAAACAATGATATTTTATCATAAAAGTTACATTGAATCATAAGAATCATGAAATAATAAGATAAAAAAATAAAAATATCATGATAATAAACAAATCCATGATATTACAAGTCAATGTGAGTGTATATACACCTCATAAAATAAGATAGGTTCATACTATGACATATGTCTCAAAGAAGGAATATTGAGACAAAAATCACTTACCGTTTTGGTATCTTTTTAATCTTAATGCCCATTAAAGATATATCCTATAAGGAATATATAAATAAAAATAATTTTCATGAGAATAATCATAAAATAATTTCATGGGTAGTATATACACTATAAAAAATAAATAGGTGGTGAATATGAAATGTGTCTTCCATAAGTATAAAGTACCCCTACATTGATTCTTGAATTCATTAATATACATTAGAACATAATGTGTAATAAATTTAAGTTTATTATAAATATATTAATTAGTAATTATTATATATATTATACCATATATGATATTGTTATGACCTTTTGTTACCATTTATTAATAATTATATGTTAAAGTCATGTTTCGGGTAATAACTACTTTGTTTTCTGTGTACGTTTTGATTTGGTATTTTTAGTCCTCTTACTTTGATCATGGTTCTATAATAATAAAATTTTATAACTATTATATAAATATCATATATATTTAGTATATATTTATTTAAAGTAATCTATAAAAGTTATAGATCGAAAATGAAATGCATCGTTTATAGAAACCGCAGGTCATACGTTCGTATGAACATTGTTTCCATTTTATCAAAATATTGAAAGAGGGGAAGGTAAATAATATATAAAATTTATTGATTCATTTTATGTCATAAATATTTCATATATTAATTTGTTTTATCCTTATTTAATTCTATGCAAAGTGTTTGTGAAAAATAAATCACATTGATTCATGAGACAGTTGTCCACCATGCATATGAATGACGTTATAATATCCCCCAAAAATGGAAAATAATATGGTATATGTCATATATTTATTAAATATGTGTAATTGTGTTAAAATTATAACATATATTAATTTAACGTATCTTTATTACCATCAAGGTAAAATGGAAATGGAAAAAACGTCACATCGATTTGTAAGGTGTTAGTCAGTTGTACACATGAACGACATTATTATTTTCCATAGTGACACACATGGCCGAATAAATGCCTTATCATGATTCTAGTGATGTTTGTTATTCAATTATTGCAACTAAATTTGTTACATTCTTTATGGATTATTTGAAATAGGTTTAGAACTAGATATGTGTTCTATTAAGAACTCTGCTTCATGATTCAGTGGAATACCAGACAATTCTTCTGAAAATACATCCACAAAGTCCCATAAAATAAGCATATCATTGATGTTGATTCCCCCCCAACCATTTGAGATAAACATAACTTTTTAATAAGAATACTTACCCATAAAATATAATTAATTTACATTATAAGTTAATTTTTTTCATTTCCCTGATATAATATCACATGTTGGTTCAGAATATCAAAATTAACTCTCCTTTCTCAACAATTTATGTTTTATTTATGTGCAGAAAGTCAGTGCATGCCCAAAATAAGAACAAATTCAATCATAGGAAGAACGAAAATATTTAAAGGAATTATATTCATACCAAAATCAATCAAATAAGAATAATATAATCGTTATGTTATCATCATGTCATTGGGGATTTTTATTATTAATTCAAAATCTAATCATTGAGGTGGTACAGTGATACCCTTATAAATTTATTTAAATATAAAAGACTGTGTAGATCCATAATTAAATAATACATTAGTAGTTCTCAAGTGGATAATAAGTGTACCTTTAAAAACATTATTATTATACTCTACATCACCAATGGTGATCACATGAGACTTCCATTTTCCTCTGGGCTTAAGAGGTTACTAACATTGATCATCATAAATAACCTTCAGGTTTGGGCACTGGTTAGAATAATGCTTATATTCCTTGCTTATGTGACACTAGAGTGTGGATGGTTCATTTTTTAAATCTCTATATCTCTCTCTATTTTAATAACTATTTAATTTATTCCTTTCAATTCAGTATTTTATTTCATAATTACTTTCGTTTTCATACTTAAAACATTTACCAGTCCCCTTAAAAAACGTTCCACCATGTTTCCTTCCACACATCAAGCATAAAGAAAATTTCCTCTTTTTCTTTACACATTTTTTAGAATTCCATTAGAATTCTATATTTATTTTCTTCTCAAAATTATTATATGGATATGTTACTCCAATATCCATCTACACCATTATTTCACATTAAACGATTTATTCATAGCTAATGAAATATATTTTGGTTAATGACCTTTAGAGACTTGATTTTAAACCACTATAGAATCATTCAAGATTACATTCAGGATAGATGATAATTCTTGAATCATACCTCAAAAGTATTGTAAAATTTTCATCATAGGTACCAATGGATTTATCATCATTTTTTTAAGCTCAAAGAATTGTTTCACTAATTTCATGAAAATAATATGAGTAAAGTGCATATTGAAAAGTAAGCTCTTAAACTCATCCCACTACATGGTGTTAATTTCTTCCATTTGTCTCATGTTATTGATAATAGTCCACTATTGATAAAATTATACTTACAAATAATAAACAACCATAATAACTTTCTCATATTCTAAACACTATAGAAATAAAAATAATTTTTTAATGGTACTAATCTATTACACAACAACTAGTTGATCAATAGATCCACTAAAAGAAGGTGAAATTTTATTATGAAGGACTCAAAAAAATGTTGATCCCTTTTTTTCTCATTTATAATATTATCATGAGATATTTCTTAAATAATTTGTGTGAAAATGGAAAATATATTTTTCATTCCAACTCCCATATCTTTTCATTACTTAGGAGTACAATATTTTAATTGTCCATCACATTAAATATTAACATGATTTATTTGGTTTACAGCCTTTGACTAAAACCAAAAATCAAAATTTTAGTGACAATAATCATAATGGATAACCACATAATCGTGAAAAATAATTTTTAGGACGTTTATATCATGAATCCTTATTTTATGAAACCATAGGTTTAAACAAGTTCATTCATGATTGTTACTAATACATTAGGATTTTATCCTATAATTAGAATTATCCCCAAGGTTCTCATATTAGTTATAGAAATTTTAACTAAACCCAACTGTGATAAAAACTATAGTGACTTAGGAATTTCATACATATATATCATATCTTATTAAATGAATATTACATAACATAACGATTCATGTCATAATCATATAATTATAATTACTTTTTAAACATGGAAACGAAAAAACTAGTTCATAATATCTATACATCACCTCCCACTAAGTTATTCATACCTAGAACCCTTCCCTATAATATCATACTTAATAAAATGGGGAATGGAAAAATATTAAAGGGTTAGATTAGATGCTCAGTAAGTGGAAACAAGGGATATTTCAGTGATCAATTAAGTATAACATGAACATAACGGTATGATAACATGAGCATAACATTTGAGAATCATAACCTGCATACCATGGATCATAATATTGATTCATGGAATGAATATTGGTAGTTCAGAACACATGAATCATAAAGGAATCAAAAAACAAGATTCATAATAGAAAAAAAATAAGAATAGGACATAGAATTTCTACATACACATAACCATAGAAAATAAATTCCTAAGTAGTGAAGGCTCACTACTAATAATATAATAGTTGATTGGGTTCACTCCCAAAACCATTTTATTTTTCAAGGATTACTTTCATAATTATCATAGTGGATAGATTCCATTACTAAACTAGATTCACTTCCCATTCTAGTCCTATTTATCTCATGAGATATCAATCTTTAAAAAATGCATCAGAGGGAGATAGATACCCCACCTATCACATAAGGAAAATCAGACATATTTGGGAGATAATATCATTAAAAATTAATGACATATTAACCCATGTAAATAAATGTGTTTCATAAACATTTTATCATTTCATAACCCATGAAAAATAAATGTGATTCATAAGCATTTCACCAATTCATCATGGAATAACCCATGGAAAATGAATGGGTTTCATAAACATCTTATAATAATTATCACAAACTATCTATAGAAATGATAATGATGGTGTCCTTGGATAATATAATAAGTAAATCATAAGTAATATCATGGAATATTGTCATTGATGAATAGAAATACCATTAAAATACCTTTAAAACCATCTTGAGAAAAATATCCTTTCAACTTTAAAAATCAATTTTTAAAATCCAAAAACTACACACAAATTAATGAAACCATTTTCATTTAAAATTATCTAAAAAAGTTATAAAGTAATATTAAAATCATTGAGCAGTTATGAAAATAGGAAATTATATTCATTCCATATGTATTAAAAGAATAAATTCTTTTCATTCTTTTTAAAAATACATAAAATAGTACCTTAGTTAGAGAATGAAAAGATGATTCCTTTTAAAAGTTTTTGAAAAAAAGTAAAAAAATTGGTAAAAATTACTTTAAATAATCCTTTTGTAATAGTAAAAAAACTCTATAAAACATTTTCTGACAACATGATAATGGAAGAGGAAGGGTTTTCCACTAAAGAGAGATAAAATTGGTTTTCTATAAAAATGTTTTTGTTTCTTTATCACTTTAAGAGAGAAAAATGAAAGAAAAATAATGAATTTAAAACATGTATTTAAAATTAATGACCATATGATAATAAAATTAATGAGATTTTTTATTGGTATATCATAAATTTTCGTTATTATATACTTTATTATAAACAATCCAGATAAACGATGATATTGTAACATAAAACACTTACCTCAAATTCCCATTATTATGAATAAATTATAAACTAGTTTATAATAAATTTATATTTATTATACTTTTGTAACATAGTAATACACATAATTATAATATCATATATGATCCCTTTATAATATTTCAACACCCCTTTTATCAATAATTCCTTAAAATCATCATTTTCGGGTGTTAACGGTTTCGTCTATCATGAGTATTTTAGTTTTGTAGTTGTGGTCCGTGTAATTTTATCATAGTTAAATAATACTAATGATTTTAATAATGATATAAATATCATATATATTCATTATACCCATATTCGTATTTTTCCATAAAAGTTAGATATAGAAAAATAAATTATAACATTCATGGGGAGGTAGACTATACATACGCATGAATGTTGTTTTAACTTTTTGACAATTGAAACAAAATAAGGGTAAATAATAATTCACATTTAAAAAATCACAATCATGTTATATATATCATATATATTCTTTAAATCTATCCTTATTACAATGGATGTAAAATTTAAATGAAAATTTAATCACATCACTTCAAGGAGGTGGTAGTCCACACGTTTACACAAGTGATGTTATCATTTTCTAATAGATTGGAATTTAAGAAGTTAGATGTGGTATTATAATTATATAAGAATAATTATATCATAAATATAATTTATAAACAGTAATATAGTAAAAATTATCTTCGATAAAATATGGTGATGAAAAATAAATAGTATCACTATATGGAGATAGTAAGTCATACGTACACAAAAGTGATATATTCACTTCCCATTTAAGGGGAAAAGGGTGAATAATGGTGGTTTTATAATTATAATAAAATTTTAATATATTTAGTATACTTAAGTTTTTATTTTATGATAAATACCATATATGTTTATGTGGTAAAGAATAAGTAGAAAAGAGAGTTATTAGTCAAGATGATTACCTTTTCTTTGAAAGAACTTATTTAGATCTCCTACTAATGATCCTAGAGTTGGTATTTTAGGAAAAATATAACCACTATAATATGGATATGTAAGTTTAAAAGGGATTTTTTGGGTATGGTCTATAAATAAGGTTCAATTTGGTGTAAATAAGTGAGAGAGGATGTACCCCTTAATAATTTAGGTGAGGGGAACTTTTGAAATTTCACAAAAGATTAAATTATAATAAATTAATTCTATATAAAAATGCCTCAAAATGGATTGTAATTTTAAGATAATATATGGTATGGTTTTAATCCCATAAAACAATATAGTTTAGACAAGTATTTGTTCCATTTTAAACCTTATCATTTGGATTGACCTTTGGTTAACCAATTTTAATTTTAACTACAGTAACAAATTTATCAATATTAAGGGGTTTTAAGTTTTAATTATAAGGTGTAATTTGGCCCATAAATAAATATATTTTGAAATTTTAGACCATATTATATCCTAAATGACTTATTTCAATATTTTAATAATATTTAAATAATTCAACACAATATTATTGTGATAAAATATCATTATTGTTAATTCTGACACTACTCATTTAATTTGACTTAAAAGACATCAAGAAAAAGTTTGAATTCAAATATAATATTTTAAAATGACAATAATATGTCATATTAAACTATAAAATTCATGTAACACTCTAAATTACTCAAAATATAACACATTTAATACTATTTAGATTATTTATCTTATTTATCCATTAATTGAAGAAATACTTTTTTGGTGTTGTGTAAGAATTTTAGTTAATTATATAATAAAAAAATTATAAATAAATTACCATCATGAATATAATTTCAATATAAAAAAAATTATATTAATATTCATTTATGACTATTTTTTCCTATGTGAACAAATAGTGTATATTTAAAACTAAGTGAATAAAATTTTGAAACTATGTTTGATTTAAATACTATATAGATCATTTTATTGGAATATTTCCATTAAACAACTCAATTTCAATCATAATATTATATGTTTTGAATAAATTTTAACCAATAAGAATTATTATTAAATAATTATCGCCTTATCACTTAGTTTTAACCTATATTAACCCGATTTATCCTTTACCGAGGTGATAAACTTTACATTGGTTACTATTCATATTATTAAAATTAAAATGGTCCTATTTTACAAAATATAAACACATGATTAAAAAAATTGAATCCATTTTATAAAATTAAATAAATATAAGTGGTGGAAATTAATTTTAAAATAAACATATAAAATGTGATAAAAATCACTTTTTAGACATAAACATTTTAAAACATAAAAGTTGTTTTATATTTATTCCATACCTAGAAAAATATTTAATGAATGTTATAAAATTTAATTGAATATATAATATATAATTTTAATTAAAATCATTCACCAAAATTGATTAATTTAATTTATTGATATAAAAATATATTGTGTGAACAAAAAACAATTTTTCAGAGAAATATTTCTTTTTATTTTAAAATATTTTTATTTTCATTTAAAATCAATTGATAAAAAATTAATTAATTTTATGAATATGTAAACATTAATCTTTCATAATATATTTAGTTATATTCATAACCACCGATAAAATTACCATAAGATAACTATCACTTTAAATAATAATATTTTTATAGCATATCATGGTTTATTTAAACTCGATGTTACTTGTAATGAAAGCTATCAAAGAATTTAAATTTATATGAAAAAAAATATTTCATAAAATCTTGTGGTGTTACATATTTACTCTATAGACTATGGTTGGAGACCTTTTATCTTGAAGCAACTATTGAACCATATTCAGGAGCTGATGATCCTTGATTTAAACCTCCACTTTCATTATCAATATATTTTATTTTTTATAGATCCAATTTAACTAACAAAGAACATTCAATAATATCTAGATAATAGATTGAATATGATATTGAGATGACTGCCCAATGGTCTAGGTGAATAAATTGTTTGAAATAGATCATTGTAAGGGATTTATCTCCAAAAATCATGTGTAAGAAACATAAAAAACTTGAGTGTTTCTTGATATAATCTTTAACTGATAGCTCAACTTAACTGAGACACATGATCTCAGTGACATTATAATTCTTCATTTCAATAGTATATAATAACTAAATGAATACTGACTTGAATAATTCCTTAGACATTTATTCATGAATATAAGAAGTAATCATAACATCACACCACTCTCAGCTTGGTCCCTCAAACAAGGAGTTGATTGGCTTGACCTTCAGAACCTCAAGAGTCTTTAGAGAATAAAAGATTTACTAAACATCAATCAGAAACTTAATTTCTTTAGGGTAACCCCACTCACATAATAAGAATGTGGAAAAAAATCTATAAAGACCTTGGTGGGGTCCAAATATTGTAAAGGCTCTAGATACACCACTTTATTAAGAGTCTATCTAGAGTTATCAACATGTGACACCGCTTATGAAAAATGAGAAGTTACACTTAAGAGAATAGAACAATAGATAATCTTTCTGTCTTTCCTAACAAACTTCATGGGAGACATTTCTAGACATCATGAAGTATATTCTCACAAACTCAGGTATAAAATATTTTCAAAACAAAATCAAAAAACAAGATAAATCATTTCAAGGAATCAAAAAACAACTTCTATAACAGCATCATTAGTTTCAATGAACACAAGATTTATAAATTTATAAAACAATATATATTTTGAAATGTAAAATATTGATATAAAACCATTACAATTTAAAAAGGTCCTTTACCAACTCATGAAAATTCATCCATGGTTTTGAAATCATTAATCCATTTTTTAATTTTCAAAATCTTTTCCATTTTAAACTATTATAAACCAATGTTTATTATTAAAACATTCCTCTATCACATCATAGAAGACAATTTGAAAATCATATTTATGAAAAAAGTTTTACATAAAAAGTCACTAGTTAGTAATTGAAAACAATTTTCAAATAACTCAAATAAAATTTGACTAATGTCAAAAATTTGTTTTTACAATTAATTTAAAATCATAATGAAAGGGATTAAATTTGAAAAAAAAATATTAATATCATTAATCAAACCACACCCAAAATTTATATTAAAAAAATATTCCTCCAAACTAACCTCATACCAAGGAAGCCTTTTTGAAAACAAATGGAAAGGGTACCAGTTTCATAATTAAAATATAACATGGCATGGATTTGTCACATTGGATGGTAGACCACAGACTCACCAAAGTTCCTAGATTAACTTCTAGACCAATCACACTGATTCATCAAAGTTTACCAGACCATGAAGGAACAATGTATATATAGTCATAATTTTTTTTTCCAATTACAAAACTCATAACAGATTACCAAAATAAAAGTTAATACCATTTGGAATATAAATCTAATTCATCATTTAGAAAATAATAAGTAAAAAAGAAAAACTCAATTCCCCTCTTTCACTTGTAACACAAGTCACGTCATGAATAGGAAATGAGAAAAAAATTGTTCATGAAATATCTCTCATGTCCTGAAACATTCTTGATCTACTTCATACAATGGAACTCCCTATATGATATAAG
The DNA here is from genome assembly GCA_963277665.1 of Viscum album. Classification (NCBI taxonomy): domain Eukaryota; kingdom Viridiplantae; phylum Streptophyta; class Magnoliopsida; order Santalales; family Viscaceae; genus Viscum; species Viscum album. Next base: position 2,086,682,194 of record OY728145.1, read on the forward strand.
TTATTCATTGAAAATTGATTTACTTTATAGAAATTTATCCTTTGATAATATTTTTAATGAAATGATCTAGAATACCTTCCAAACCAATATCTAAAATGATTTTTCACTAACTCAAAGTGTGTTCCTAATCCCCATGGGTTGACGACAAGCACCTAGGAAGCAATGGAATATGATGAGAATGATTTTTACCAAATACTACCTATATAAATTGAAAATAGTGTAAAGAAAAGAAAATTATAAAAAAGAAAAAAATCCAAAAGAAAATTTATAAGTCTCAAGATACATAAAATAATGTTATTGATAAAAACCATAAAGACATCAAACCCAAACCTTTGTGAAATATGTAGATCACTTGATACACTAATCACCACCAATACTAGATTCCCCCTAAAAAGTACACCCACCACCTATTAGTGGTGATTTTCCATTTCCCAGATCTAGCCTAATGAAATCAATAAATTCTTAAAAATAAATCTATGTTGTGATAAAAAAGTCCAAGTAGGACTTAACTAATAATTTTATAATTAATAATTAACAAGTAAACTAAATATGCTCTATTTTAGACTAAGCATGACATGAAATTTTTTTCATAATTAATTTAAAAACATTATATTCAAAAAAAATCAATGGATAGCATGAAACATGTACAAAAGGTGATTTTATATCAAAATATGCATGGATATAACATTTTATAAAAAGTGGAATGAATAATAGTTTTTATCAAAATTTTCATGAGTAAAAATTTTCATAACATTGAAATATAAAAATCATTATAATCATAGTTCCATAGTTAAAATACCCATGGGTAGGTTTATAATTGGATTTTCACATATCTTTGTAATGTAAGGATCTTGGTATGAACACAATTGTTGGCCTAAGACATGAGAAATAATCCTTCGATCACGGAATTGGGAACATCACTAAAGCTGAATAGGATAAGATCCCAAATGACTAATATCCCAATAAAAAATAAAAAAACCTATGTATGAATAGTAGGAGGTCCCTAGGGAGCTTCCATGTAGAGTTAATATATTCCCAGTGTGTGTTCTTACCACTTAACTACCTAGGATTCCATGTTCATCAAGTTGATTCAAACATTTGTGGGGGAAATAATTCAATTTCACAAAACTCAAATCATTTAAATAGTCATTTCAAATTTCCCCATGTTTAAGTTTCAAAACCATCCATTATTTTTAAAAATCTATATCAAATCATTTTTATAAAAAAATCATACCTTTTATTCAAAAACAAATATAAAATGGTTTTTAATAAATAAAACTAGGCCTTTAATTTCAAAAATTATTCATCAAATGGTTTTTATGAAAAATGTATTCCATTTATTCAAAAACTAACATAACAAGTTTTTATCAAAACCACATGTCTTTTACTTCAAAAACCAATCATAAAATGGTTTTTTATCAAAACACATGCCTTTTATTTCAAAAACCAACAAAAATTAGTTTTTTATCAAAACCTATCAAATAATACCATTTCAAATCATAAAACATGTCATGACTTTTCATTTTATCAAAATTCTAATAGAAATCACATGAAATAAAATATTCTCTCTCATAGATAATTTAAAAATTATAACAATATTCTAACATGTGTTCTAGAAATTTATTTCATAATGAATAAACCTTAAACCACATGTTATAATATTTTTTATCTCCAAAATAATATTAATGTGATAATCCTTCATTATTATTATTTTATAATTTTTTATTATTATCTTTTAAATTAATGAACATTTTTTGAAAATAAAATATTAATTTTCAATTTCCACTATCAAGAATTTTCATTGCACACACCATATGATTTCAAAACTATTCATTAATATCTAGAATCAATATTTAGAAATTTATATGAAAAATAATTTATAATATATAAGAATCAAAGGCTTTAAAAAAAATATCCCCTTTCAAAATCACTTTCCTGGATTATCACATCAAAATTCATAATGCTATAATTAAATGATAACCATAGAAAGTGGTAGGAGAAAACGAAAAATACAATGGTTATTCTATGATATCTGAACACGCAGAGCCATTCTAGATAAAATACTATAAAATCAATGGAATTGCATGTTTAGTTATTTTTTTAAAGAACAAAAAATTTACATTCACAACAATAAATCCGCAGAATAAAAAAAATTATTCTTGAAATTTCAATCAAATATTTAGTGTGGAGGTTTTGAAAACATTTAAAATTTGAGTTACAGCATTAAAATTGGTTAAGAAATCGATTTACAAAAATTCCATCATTTAAAATCATAAAAGATGAGTAACTGGTTGAGCTAGTGGAAGATGAAAAGAAAACACTGATCTTAGATACTCTGTATGGATAATAAATATAGATATCATTAATCCCCTAAACCTAACATGAACACAAGGGTATTATAAAAAGTGGTTAACATTTGAAAACCATACCCTTTATAACATATATCATAACCCTGAGTCATGGTATAAAGATTCGCAAATCATAAGACATGGATCATAAAGGACATCAATGAATATAATAAAGGATATCATATCATTGAAATAATAATGTGGAGAAATGTAAGTTTATAATTTTATTAACAATTATAAATAGAATCAGGTTATCTCATCATATTATGTAAATAAAATTAAGCTCTCACAAGAAATTATAGATATTAAACTAGGTCCATGCATAAAGTTATCTACATGAAACTAGGTCCACACAAAACCTTATAGACATGAAACCTAGTCCACAAATAACCTTAGGGGAATGAAACCAGGTCCACACATAATAATATAGACATGAATCTAGGTCTACACATAATCTTATGGTCATGAAACCAATTCCAAACATAACCTTATAGACATGAAACCAAGTCCACACATAATCTTATGGACGTGAAACATAGTCCACACATGGCATTGTGACCATGAAATAAGGTCCACACACAACATAATTAACTCACGAGTTATCCATATTTAACCAATTCATTAGAGAGAGATATAATTCTGGGCCCACCCTTTACATATTTAAAATAGTATATATGTGTTCAGCAAGATCATAAAATATTCATCGTATCATAACACATATAATGGAAATTATTTTCATTAAAATTTCATCATTCCATAACCTATGGGAAAGAAAAAAAATTTCATCAGCATAACCTATCTAAAATAAGTGGGTTTCATAAATTTATTTCATCATAATCATTTACAATCCAATTAAATAATTAGCATGGTACAATGAGATCATATCCTTAGTAAAATCTAAAAAGCACCAAATATTTCTATCATTGATGAATAAAAGTTCCATAAAAATACCACTACAACATTATTGTGGAAAATAATCAGTACATTTTTTAAATCACATATATAAAATATAAAATTTTTCTAAATATTAAATATAACAATTTATTTGAAAATAAAATTGTAAAATTTTAAGGGAAGCTTTAAATAATTGAGTGGTAATGATGGAGGGAAATATCGTTCATGTAGAACATTCAAAAACAACGATTCTTTTATAATTTTCAATAAAAATTACAAAGTACCTCATTTAAAAAAGCATGAAAAAAATTACTTTCAAGCCATTTTTTAAAAATCATGGATTAAAATGAATTTTAACAATCGTATGAGATTAGTAAAAACATATTTGAAAACATTTTTAGAAGTCGTGCACATGGAAGACAAATGATTTTTGACTGAGGAGATATATAAAGTAGATTTTTCATAACAAGATTCTTTTAGTGTCTTTAGTTATTAAATAGAGATAAATTATAGTAAATCTTATATTATCTTGAAATAACTATAGGGGAAAAAATAAAATTTTATTTGTAGGTGGATTATCAGGGTAAATTCTTCAAGGTAGAATTTTAGTATATTTAGGTTTATTGTGTTTGTTGAAAAAGTGTATTTCAAAGGTATATTGCAAATTTACAGAGATATTCTTGACACAGTATGTAGAAAAAGTTACAAGATAAAGGAATGGATTCCCTAGAAGTTATGTATAAATTTTTTTACCCAAGGGGAAACCATTTCCCAGTTTTTTCAAAATTATTGGATCCAAAACTTGAAGGATGGATATCATTATGAAAGTTTTATTTCCTTGAATACCTTTAAATAAAATGGTAAAGGCTTGAGTTTCATGAAAACTAGGTTTTGTGAAGGGTGTTTTGTGATGTTTTGGATCATTATGAGTGGATAATATCATAGGAGAAAAGGTTTGATGGTAATCTCTAAGACTATGAGAACATTTGTGAACAAAAAATTCCCATGGTGCTTTAAAAAAATAGTGAGAATCTCGAACGAGATGGGAGAGATTCACAAAATGTTCATAATGTGTATGGAAGCAACCAGAATGAGAGGAAACACCTATAAATAGGCCTCTACCCATTTTTAAAATAATGTAAACACTTAACAAAGATTCAATGGCATTATATTCATGAAGGTGATTTACGAATAGGGTTCTTGCAAAAAAAGATCACAAATAAAGGATGTTCATAAATTATATGATAGACGTCCAAATTTTCAAAGCATAATAAAATTATTAGTGTTTGAGAAGGCTATGAAAATGCGGCTGAAAGTGGTGATCATTGAAAAAGTTATGGGGTTCATGAAGATATTTTATGCTTTTGAAGAATTGGGAAGCTTATGTGTGAGCTTAGAAAAGGAAGTGATAATTGTGAAAGTATTCAAAAAATATTTCCCTATGAATCTGTGGTAAAGTGATATTAATAAAGAGGATGAAAGCAGAACATCAACAGAGCTTATATCTACAGCCGAGGATGTATTAATTATTGTGCATGAAGAAACCTATATGTCTATAAACTGTGTTTCAATCCATTCTAGATTAGTGAGCCTTGGAATATAAGTAATCTATCCCGAACCTTATTCACCCAAAGGGGATATTTTTTAATCCACCACACCCTCATTCACCCCCATATTTGGGTATTTAACCTATTTAGTCTAACTTATATCATAATATTTAATTTTCATAGTCATAACCATAAACATTCTCGATAAACTATTTGATTGTAACATAAAATGATTAATACTTTGGTAAATTTTGAATCATAATCCCTGTGAAAGGAAGAAACGTATTTGGATATTTAAATCAAAACAAATTCATTAAAAGTTATCATAATATAAATTCACAGGTAGTGTATACAACACCAAAAATAATGAAGTGGTGAATATTGTATGTGTACCAAAAAAATAAAACTGAGATACAAATCCCTAACCATTTTGGTATCTTTTGAATCAAAAGTTGTAACATCCCAATTAAGTAATGAATAATATATATTTTTATCTATGTCTATTAATGATTAAGATAGTGTTTTAGAGGCTTAAAATGAAAATAAATCCAATCTTAAGCATGGAATACACTAATATTCTTAAAAGATTGTTTTACTGCCTTATGATGGAAAACCCCTTTTAAATCTATATTTTACAATTTTATAAACTATGTTTGTCAAAATAAACTTATTCTTTATGATTGGGACATCAAAATTTACTTTGTGTGAATTTTTGGTATTTTTCTGACAATGTTCATTTTTTAATGAATAGTGAAAAATACAGCATTTTACATCAAAACTGCTTTTTAATCTAATTTACTTATATGATTAGATTATATTTTGAATTGGTCTTAATGTTTAATATGAATATATGTTTACCATTTAATCCAATGGTGGTCATTGGAATCAATTTCACTTTGAAATTGTACTTAAACTAGTGTCAATCTTTTGATACTTATTGTTTCATAAAAATACGCTATTTGCTCTGACAGTGGGAATTAATTATTAAATTAATTAATGTGACTTATATGTTTTGAATTTTTTAAAATATATTTCATTTTTGAATTCGTAATATCAAATATAGCTTAGGGTGAATTTTTGGTAATTTTCTGAAAAACTCCAATTTTTGATGAATAGTGAAACCACTAAGTGGTACTTATAAAGACTGATTTTCCGTTTAAATGAAATTTTGCCATCATTGTGTTTTTAATTTCAAAAATCCGACATACATGGTTTTCATTAAGAAGTAAAATGTGGTTCAATGAGATTATAATAATTTTTTGGTGAATAGTAACTTATTAAGTTCTTAATCGCGATTAGTGGGAATTAGGGTAGTTTAAGGTATAAATAATGTTTTAATAATATGAAATGACCTAGAAACATGTCCCAAACTTATTGGTTGTGTCATGGCCGACCAAGAAAAGCCATGGGTCGACTTGGAGACCCCATGGATCCACTTTTGTTGGGAAATGACAAAAATAACTTTTTATTTAATGTAAAAGTAAAAATGACACAAACATAATATGTTTTACGAAAACAATTTTTACATGGGCTTATAAAGATCGGATTTTTGATTATAAGTAGGCATTGGAAATCTAAAAAGATTTCCTACATCATATTATTTTTTTATAATTTTTAGACATTAAATAAATTAAATTATTTATGACATAATAATGATGTAGCGGTGACATCATTATTTGACGATTTAAATAAAATGGAATGATAATGTAAAATCTATGAACTACACATGTCCAAAACCAATTGGATGAGTGGATGTCGAACCCGTATCACCTTATCCACGAATTATATCAATTTGAGACCTTTTAAAACCGAAACACATTTTCAAATAAAGTAATATTTCTTTACTTTCCAAAAGTGCCCCTCCTCTTCTCTTATAAAAGGCCCCCACCTCTACCTCATTTCACACACTCCTCAAGCCTTTGGCTTGGCCAACCCCTGCCCATTTACTCTCTCCACATCCCTCTCCTCATCCTAGAGGATTACCTTTGGGAATAATCCTTTCAAAGGAAGCCTTTAGGCTCAAATCAAAAGGAGTTACACTTTTAAAGGTAATTCATTCTCTCATGTTTATTTGTTTTATTTTGCTTCTCCAACCCCCTAAACTCTTTTTATTTACTTCTTTTGTAAAAACACCAGTATCTTCAATATACTAGGATGTTGTTATAAGATTTATTTGAGCTACACTCTCACAAAACTACATCAAATGGTTAAAGAACATACGGTTTCTGTGGATGGCGAAATTCTGCCTCCCGAAACGATGATTGTTCAATACTAATTTAACACCTTCAAAGGTGGCCATTATGATGTCACTATTTTTATATATGATATATGATATGTTTATGTTTTCCTTAAGCTTCTGTTTTTTTCATTTTGGGAATACCTTTATGATTTCCATTGTTGGTAAACACGATATCTTCATTTTAGGAAGTGCGGACTACCACCCCCTGAAAGTGATTTGATTCGTTAATACCATATGTGGGATGTATAAAGGATAAAGTTAATGATATTATATATGTTATTATACTGGAATTATAATATACTCTTATATAATTATGATTCCATTCCAAAAAAAATACGAAATAAAAATGGAAGTAGCGTTCATGCGTACGTACGGCTTACCGTCTCCATGAACGGTGCATTTCATTTCTTACCTCTAAATTTGATGTAATATTATAAATACATGTAAATGATGAATATATATGATGTATATTTTATCCAAATAATTAATATCATTCTGGATATAACAAACCATTGACCAAATTAACAACATGTAAGTGTAAGAAGTCTATTTTTGACTTAAGAACCAAATACCGACAAAATGAACATTATTAACTTAAATGATTAAAAGATGTCCATAACATGGTATAAAAGGAATAATGAACTTGAAAAAGGTTCTTAAGCAAGTAGATATTAAATCAAGTTTATTATTCAGAAGATTAAAGAACGGTCGGGTCAAGTCGGATACGAGGTATGGGACTTCGTCTCAATCTCCTTTCTTTGAGGCATATTTTATTTTATACACAACATTATTTTATACGGTGTATAAACCCCTTTGAATTTTACATTTATTCAAAAATAATCTTTTTTATACGAAGCGTTTACTAAACGACAAAAGGGAATGTTTTTGTCGTACGTATGCGACGACAACGACTTCTCCGCCGTCGTGACCGTTATTTGAGTTTCGCTTCCTCTACAAGCCATACCTTCTTTTTTAAAAGAAAAATAAATACCATGTTTTACTTTTCTTTTATTTCGGTATTGAAAATGGTTTTCACAATGTTTTTGTGTTGTATTGATATCTTGTGATTGAAATTTGGAAATGTTATGTTTCCTTTATGCATGTTTTATGTGATACGATTATGTTATGGTTTTTGGGCATTATTATGAAGACGGGTGGTTCCGTGATAAACTAAGGGCGGGTGAGCCCGATATAGCTCTCCAATGCATTGGGTAACGCGAAGGAGTGAAACGTTAAGGTTTCTCCGAAGAGATTTTAGGGAATATACTGTGATGGGTATTCCAAACGTAACCAAGAGGGTTACTCCCTACGTAAGAATGTTATGAATGCCTCAAGTTACCTTTATGTCTTATGATTTCTATGATTTATTCATGATTTTATGACGTATGTTAACGTGCCTATGTTTTATGGGTAAAGTATGATTTCATTCTTATGTATATATGTACCCATGTTTCCTTTACATGTTTTTATAACCCATACTGAGCTTTTTATGCTCATCCCAAGTTTTTATGAAATGTTTTTCACAGGTCAAGGGAAAGGTACATGATATGATGATAGTGCCAAGGAAGTGTCAAGAAATAATCCATGTTTTATTTTAAATGTGTTTCCATTGATGGGAATGAAGAATACTATCTTTATGTAACCACTTTGTTTATATGTGGAATGTAATGCAAGTTTTATGGTCTAATTCTCTAAAACTCTAAACCCGAAAAGATCCTCAATGTGTAATCTTGTAATAACTCAAGATTAAGTAAGGTTTAAGGCTGGGGCCTTATAGTTGGTATCAAAGGTCGGTTTAGATAACTTTAGGAGTTATAATTCTATTAAATGATTATCCAAAAATATTTTTTTTTGAAATGATATAGAATTTAAAGTTTACCATGTTGCTTTATCTAAGACATGTTTGTTCAGAATGGTTTTCCGCAGAGGAAACAGGGAAGCAGTGCTAGGAAGGCATACAGAAGGAAATAACCTTCCGAATCAGCATCCAGAAATGGTCGGAATTGGAACTGAACAGTTTGTTGCAGTAATGGCGCAGTTGACTCAAGCGATAAATGGCGGTGGTATCCATACACGAGATCATCCAGACCAACCGCAGAGGAACATGTCAGTGGTGGAACATTTCATGAGGCAACATCCACCATCATTCAGAGGATCATCTGACCCTGTGCTAGCTGAAGGGTGGATTAAAGCACTGGAGAATATTTTTGATGTCATGGGGTGTTCATACAATCAAAAGGTTAGTCTTGCTATTTACCATTTGGAGGGTGAAGCAGATCAGTGGTGGTCTATGGTTAAAAATATCAGGGACGCCGATGAGATTGATGCTCTTGACTGGGATGAATTCAAAGGTATGTTTCTTGAGAAGTATTTTCCTAAGGCTTTTCGACTTAGGATGGAAAAGAAATTCTTGGAATTGAGGCAAGAGGAAGACTCAGTGGCTGCCTATGAAGAAAGGTTCACTCGATTGGCAAGGTATGCTCCAAATTTTATTCGAGACCTTGATAGTAAAATCAATCGTTTTTACTCAGGATTAAAGCCAAAATATCGAAGGGCATTAGCTTCTCGAGAGTTTAAAAGTTATGAAAAGCTTGTTCGATGTGCTGAGAAGGTGGAAATGGAGTTTTCCGATGACCAAGTGTTCTATAACAACCAGCAGAAGAAGAGACCGAGGTGGCAGGAGAAAGGAAAGAATTCTTCAAAAAAGTCTGATGGTAAGAGAACTAAGTTTCCAGTTTGTGGTAAATGTGGCAAAAGGCATGTTGGGGAATGTCTTCTGAATTCTGGAAAGTGCTACCGATGTGGTAAGATGAGAAATAAGGCTCGTGATTGCACTGAAAAGGATCAAGGTGAAGGTAAGAACAAATTTGATTTACAGCTAGTGAAATGTTATAAGTGCAATGAGATGGGTCACTATGCAAACGAGTGTCCGACAAAGATCTTGAGTGATGGGAAGCAGTTAGACTACAAGCATAAAGGGGTGGTGAAATCCTTTGCAACTACTTCAGCAGATGTCGGGCCATCAAATGAAGTTGTATCAGGTACTTTGTTTGTTTTTTCAGATTATGCCAGTGTGTTGTTTGATTCGGGGTCTACACATTCTTTCATATCTGAAACCTTTTCTAGTAAAATGGGAATACCATCTCAAGAAATGACTCCTGAACTTTTGGTAAAAACACCTGGGGGAAATGTTGAGGCAAAAAGAATTTATAAGAATCTTCCTATCCTTATCTGTGGAAAGAACCTACTTGAAAACCTTATTGTTCTACCTCTAGTAGAGTTTGATGTTATCCTGGGTATGGATTGGCTCTCTATTTACCATGCTAAGATTGACTGTAGAGCTAAAGAAGTTTCTTTTCAGAAAGACTTTCAGTTTGTTTACAGGAATGAACCCTTACTTTTGATAACATATCAAGAGGCTGAGAAACTTGTAAAATATGGAAATGAATGTTACCTTGCACACGTCGTTGAAAATAAAGGAACTGTTCAGATTAATGATGTGCCAGTGGTAAATGAGTATCCTGATGTTTTTCCTGATGAGTTGCCTGGAATAATACCAGATCGGGAAGTTGAGATTACTGTTGACTTAGTTCCTGATGCTAAGCCAATTTCAAAACCCCCTTATCGAATGGCACAAATTGAACTTTTAGAGTTGAAGGAGCAATTGCAATATTTATTAGAGAAAGGTTTCATTAGAACTAGCACATCACCATGGGGTGCTCCTGTTTTATTTGTTAAAAAGAAATATGGTTCTATGAGGCATTGCATTGATTATAGAGCCTTGAATAATATCACTGTTAAGAACAAATATCCTTTGCCTCATATCGATGATTTGTTTGATCAGCTCCAGGGAGCTCAGTTTTTTTTCAAAGATTGACTTGAGATCGGGGTACCATCAGCTGAAGGTAAAGGAGGCAGATAAACTGAAGACCGCGTTCCGTACGAGATATGGCCATTATGAATTTGTAGTAATTCCTTTTGGGCTAACCAATTCACCTGCTGTATTCATGGATTTAATGAAGAGAATTTTCTATGAGTTCTTGCATAAGTTTGTGGTGGTTTTGATTGATGATATTTTGGTTTTTTCTAAAAGTAAAGAGGAGCATGAAAAACATTTAAGGGTTATCTTGCAAACCTTAAAAGAAAAGAAACTGTATGGGAAATTCAGAAAGTGTGAGTTTTGGTTGCAAAAAATTTCTTTCCTTGGTCACATTGTTTCTAAAGATGGAATAACTATTGATCCTGCAAAAACAAAAGTTGTGGAAGAATGGCCAAGACCCAAAAATGTAACCGAGATTCGTAGCTTCCTTGGTTTGGCGGGATGTTACAGAAGGTTTGTTAGAAATTTTTCACGGTTATCTAGTCCAATGACTAAGCTAACTCGGAAGGGTGTTAAGTTTATCTGGACAAAAGAATGTGATGATTGTTTTCAGGAATTGAAAAGAAGATTGGTGAATGCTCCAGTTTTGGCACTACCTTCCAGGAATGGTGAGTTTGTTATATACAGTGACGCTTCATTGAAAGGACTTGGTTGCGTCCTAATGCAGAATGATCAGGTAATTTCTTATGCTTCACGATAGTTGAAAACTCATGAGGTAAATTACCCTACACATGATTTGGAATTATATGCTGGCATCATTTTTATGGAGTAAAGTGTGAAATATATACCGATCACAAAAGTTTAAAGTATATATTCACTCAGAAAGAGTTAAACATGATACAGAGAAGATGGCTAGAATTAATCAAGGATTATGATTGTACAATTCATTACCATCCGGGAAAAGCAAATAAAGTGGCTGATGCTTTGATTCGAAAAAGTAATGCTTCATTAGCAATGTTGCATTTGGAACGTGATCCTTTGGTGAAGGATTTGATGAACTTTGGCATAGAAGTTGTTGGTGCAGGAAGTCCTTCTGTTTTATTTCAGGTATCAGTGAGATCTTCTCTATCAGATAGAATCAAGCAAGCACAGAAGCAAGACAGTGAGTTGCAGAAAAAGGTAGAGATGGTTCAGAAAGGTAAGTTTCCTGAATTCAACATTGATAATGATTGTGCTTTGAGATTTGGGAAGAGATTGTGTGTGCCTTGTGATTCACAGTTGAAGAGAGATTTGTTATGTGAAGATCATAGTTCTCCGTTTTTAGTGCATCCGGGCAGTACTAAGATGTATAGAGATCTGCGGGAGTATTACTGGTGGGATGGAATGAAAAGAGACATTGTTGATTTTACTGTAAAGTGTTTGACATGTCAACAGGTTAAAGTAGAGCGGCAGTTACCTAAAGAGATGCTTCAGCCTTTACCAGTGCCAGAGTGGAAATGGGAGAATATATCCATGGACTTTGTTGTTGGATTACCGAAGACATCTCGAGGTAATAATGTAATCTGGGTTATTGTTGATCGCTTGACCAAATCTTCTCATTTCCTTGCTATACGAGATACTTTCTCTCTTGATCAACATTCCCATTTGTATCGTAAAGAAATAGTCAGGTTACATGGAGTTCCTCTCTCCATTGTATCGGATCGTGATCCCAGATTTACTTCTAACTTTTGGAAAGGCCTTCAGAAGTCGTTGGGTACTGAATTAAATTTTAGTACAACTTTTCATCCTCAATCAGATGGGCAGTCAGAACAAACAATTCAGACATTGGAGGATATGCTACGAGCTTGTTCTATGGATTATCAGGGAAGTTGGGACCAACATCTTTCTTTGATTGAGTTTTCTTATAATAACAGCTTTCATTCCAGTATACAGATGGCACCATTTCAGGCATTATATGGGAAGCGGTGTTGAACTCCAGCTTTCTGGGATGAAGTGGGTGAAAGGAAGTTGATGGGACCAGAATTGGTAGAAGAGATGGCAAAAAATGTTCAGCTGATTCAGAAACACATGAGAACAGCTCAGAGCAGGCAGAAGAGTTATGCGGATAACCGGAGGAAGGATCTATCTTTCGAGGCAGGTGATCATGTTTTTCTCAAGGTTTCTCCTTGGAAAAGTGTGATGAGATTTGGTAAGAAAGGAAAGATGAGTCCAAGGTTTATTGGACCATATGAAATTCTGGAGAGAGTTGGATCAGTTGCATACCGGGTGGCTTTACCTCTGAGTTTATCTTAGGTACACAATGTTTTTCATGTTTCAATGTTGAGGAAGTATATGCCAGATCAATCTCATGTTTTGAGTCCAGAGGCAGTTCAGCTGGAAGAGAACCTATCTTATGAGGAACAACCGGTCCAGATTCTTGACCACAGGGAGCAAGTGTTACGGAATAAGGTGATTAAGAAAGTAAAGGTTTTGTGGAAAAACCACATGATTGAAGAGGCAACATGGGAATCTGAAAATGCAATGAGGGATAAGTACCCCCATTTATTCGATAAGTAAATAAATTGCGGGGACACAATTTTCTAAAGGGGGGAAGGATGTAACATCCCAAGTAAGTAATGAATAATAGATATTTTTATCTATGTCTATTAATGACTAAGATAGTGTTTTAGAGGGTTAAAATGAAAATAAATCCAATCTTAAGCATGGAATACACTAATATTCTTAAAAGATTGTTTTACTGCCTTATGATGGAAAACCCTTTTTAAATCTTTATTTGACAATTTTATAAACTATGTTTGTAAAAATAAAGATATTCTTTATGATTGGGACATCAAAATTTACTTTGTGTGAATTTTTGGTATTTTTCTGACAATGTTCATTTTTAATGAATAGTGAAAAATACTGCATTTTACATCAAAACTGCTTTTTAATATAATTTATTTATATGATTATATTATCTTTTGAATTGGTCTTAATGTGTAATATGAATATATTTTTACCATTTAATCCAATGGTGGTCATTGGAATCAATTTCACTTTGAAATTGGACTTAAACTAGTGTCAATCTTTTGATACTTATTGTTTCATAAAAACACGCTATTTGCTCTGACAGCGGGAATTAATTATTAAATTAATTAATGTGACTTATATATTTTGAATTTTTTAAAATAGATTTCATTTTTGAATTCTTAATATCAAATATATCTTAGGGTGAATTTTTGGTAATTTTCTGAAAAACATCAATTTTTGATGAATAGTGAAACCACTAAGTGGTACTTATAAAGACTGATTTTCCGTTTAAATGAAATTTTGCCATCATTGTGTTTTGAATTTCAAAAATCCGACATACATGGTTGTCATTAAGAAGTAAAATGTGGTTCAATAAGATTATAATAATTTTTTGGTGAATAGTAACTTATTAAGTTCTTAATCGCGATTAGTGGTAATTAGGGTAGTTTAAGGTATAAATAATGCTTTAATAATATGAAATGACCTAGACACATGTCCCAACCTTATTGGTTGTGTAATGGACGACCAAGACAAGCCATGGGTCGACTTGGAGACCCCATGGATCCACTTTTGTTGGGAAATGACAAAAATAACTTTTTATTTAATGTAAAAGTAAAAATGACACAAACATAATATGTTTTATGAAAACAATTTTTACATGGGCTTATAAAGATCAGATTTTTGATTATAAATAGGAATTGGAAAGCTAAAAAGATTTGATACATCATAGTATTTGTTTCATAATTTTTAGACATTAAATAAATTAAATTATTTATGACATAATAATGATACAGCGATGACATCATTATTTGACGATTTAAATAAAATGGAATGATAATGTAAAATATATGAACTAAACATGTCCAAAACCAATTGGATGAGTGGATGTCGAACCCTTATCACCTTATCCATGAATTATATCAATGTGAGACCTTTTAAAACCGAAACACATTTTTAAATAACGTAATATTTCTTTACTTTCCAAAAGTGCCCCTCCTCTCCTCTTATAAAAGGCCCCCACCTCTACCTCATTTCACACACTCCTCAAGCCTTTGTCTCGGCCAAGCCCTGCCCATTTACTCTCTCCACATCCCTCTCCGCATCCTAGAGGATTCCCTTTGGGCATAATCCTTTCAAAGGAAGCCTTTAGGCTCAAATCAAAAGGAGTTGCACTTTTAAAGGTAATTAATTCTCTCATGTTCATTTGTTTTATTTTGCTTCTCCAACCCCCTAAACTCTTTTTATTTACTTATTTTGTAACAACAACATTATCTTCAATATACTAAGATGTTGTTATATGATTTATTTGAGCTACACTCTCACACAACTACATCAAATGGTTAAAGAACATACGGTTTCCATGGATGGCGAAATTCTGCCTCCCCGAAACGATGATTGTTCAATACTCATTTAATACCTTCAAAGGTGGACATTATGATGTCACTATTTTTATATATGATATATGATATGTTTATGTTTTCCTTAAGCTTATGTTTTTTTCATTTTGGGCATACCATTATGGTTTCCATTATGGGTAAACACGATATCTTCATTTTAGGAAGTGCGGACTACCGCCCCCTGAAAGTGATTTGATTCGTTAATACCATATGTGGGATGTCTAAATGATAAAGTTAATGATATTATATATGTTATTATACTGGAATTATAATATACTCTTATATAATTATGATTCCATTCCAAAAAAAATACGAAATAGAAATGGAAGTAGCGTTCATGCGTACGTACGGCTTACCGTCTCCGTGAACAGTGCATTTCATTTCTTACCTCTAAATGTGATGTAATATTATAAATACATGTAAATGCTGAATATATATGATTTATATGTTATCCAAATCATTAATAGAATTCTGGATATAACTAACCTTTGACCAAATTAACAACATGTAAGTGTAAGAAGTCTATTTTTGACTAAAAAACCAAATACCGACAAAATGAACATTATTAACTTAAATGATTACAAGATGTCCATAACATGGTATAAAAGGAATAATGAACTTGAAAAAGGTTTTTAAGCAAGTAGAGATTAACTCAAGTTTATTATTCAGGAGATTAAAGAACGGTCGGGTCAAGTCGGATACAAGGTATGGGACTTCGTCTCAATCTCATTTCTTTGAGGCATATTTTATTTTATACACAACTTTCCTTTATACGGTGTATAAACCCCTTTGACTTTTACATTTATTCAAAAGGAATATTTTTTATACGAAGTGTTTACTAAACGACAAAAGGGAATGTTTTTGTCGTATGTATGCGACGACAACGACTTCTCGGCCGTCGTGACCGTTATTTGAGTTTCGGCTTCCTCTACAAGCCATACATTATTTTTTAAAAGAAAAATAAATACCATGTTTTACTTTTCTTTTATTTTGGTATTGAAAATGGTTTTTACAATGTTTTTGTGTTGTATTGATATCTTGTGATTGAAATGTGGAAATTTTATGTTTCCTTTATGCATGTTTTATGTGATACGATTATGTTATGGTTCTTGGGCATTATTATGAAGACGGGTGGTTCCGTGATAAACTAAGGGCGGGTGAGCCCGATATAGCTCTCCAATGCATTGGGTAACGCGAAGGAGTGAAACGTTAAGGTTTATCCGAAGAGATTTTAGGGAATATACTGTGATGGGTATTCCAAACGTAACCAAGAGGGTTACTCCCTACGTAATAATGTTATGAATGCCTCAAGTTACCTTTATGTCCTATGATTTCTATGATTTATTCATGATTTTATGAGGTATGTTAAAGTGCCTATGTTTTATGGGTAAAGTATGATTTCATTCTTATGTATATATGTACCCATGTTTCCTTTCCATGTTTTTATAACCCATACTGAGCTTTTTATGCTCATCCCAAGTTTTTTTGAAATGTGTTTCACAGGTCAAGGGAAAGGTACATGATATGATGATAGTGTCAAGGAAGTGTCAAGAAATAATCCATGTTTTATTTTAAATGTGTTTCCATTGATGGGAATGAAGAATACTATCTTTATGTAACCACTTTGTTTATATATGGAATGTAATTCAAGTTTTATGATCTAATTCTCTAAAACTGTAAACCCGAAAAGATCCTCAATGTGTAATCTTGTAATAACTCAAGATTAAGTAAGGTTTAAGGCTGGGGCCTTATAAAAGTACCATAAAATAACAACATCAAATGAAACTTTAAATATCATTATAATAATGGTATTCATGATAAATTATTTCCAAGGGAAATTATATACACCATAAATATACTAATGGTGCATATGATATATGACTCCTAGTAATAAATGAGAGAATAGAAACCCCTTACCTCAAATCTCAACTTCTTTCTTAAAAATTAGAACCTCCTGAATAAAAAAATATTTATTATAAATATTTTATAGAATAATACTCATAAATTTCAAACTATATGTTATGTACTTCTAAACTTTTATGACCCATTTATTAACAACTATTTGATAAAATCACTTTTCTGGGTGATAATTGCTTCATTTTTCATGTACGTTTTGGTTTATTAGTTTTTGTCCTTATACTTAGATCATGGTTAATTCATATAATTTTTTTATAATGATATAAATATCATATATATATATACATTATAAACATATTTATACTCATCCATATAAGTTATATATAGATAAATAAATTACACCTTTCATGAAGACGGTAGGTCGAACGTACACAAGAATGTTGATTCCATTTTCTCAACGAATGGAAGTAAAGAAAGGTAAATATCAAATCACCTTTAAATAATCATTATTATTTCATATATATCATATATATTCATTAAATATATAATTATTACCTTTAATTAGAAAATAAACTGAAAAACTAATCACATCGGTTCTTAGTGGTAGTTGTCGACACGTACGTACGAGCGACGTTATCATTTTCCAGCAGATAATAAGGTAAGAAGGTAAATGTGTTATTATAATTTCAAGAGTATAATTATTTCATAAAAATTATATACATTCATTAAATTCATAATTATATCCAGAATTGAGATTTGGTTATGGAAAATGAATTACGTCGGTTCGTGAGACGGTAGTCTGCCGACCATATGATTGATGATTTCATTTCCCATTTGATGGAAGAGCATATGGATATAAGTTATGAAATAAATATAATAAAATGAAAGTATATTGTAATAAAACCACTAAAAAATAAATAGATTTACGAAGATAATTATCTTCCCTTCAAACAACCTTCTTTGGATCACTTATTAAGGACCCTGGGGTTGGTATTTTGGGAAGAAAAAAATTTCTAGAAAGTGGATAAGAATGGTGTTGAGAGATTTTATTAGGGGTTTTTAAATCCAAATGGATTTATATTTCTGAATAATTTATGGTAGGAGGTGAGATTTTATAATTAATGAGAAGTGATATTTTTTAAAATACCCAAAACAATTCAATAATGGGAAGACACTCTCATCTCAAGTACCTCTAAAATAGAAAAATCATGGATTTAAGGGAAGAATTAGTCAAAAAACATCTCCAAAATTAAAATAACATGTTTTGAACATGTTATTTCTTGTCTTGAAAATTTACTTACTTTAACCGTTTTATTTTTCACCATTGTAGCTAGTTTTTATTTGTTTATTTATCCAAGTAATGTATCCTTCGGGACTAAAAATAAATGAGCCTTATTATATTATTTGGACTTAATAATTATAAATATGAAATTAAATTTTTCAAATAAATGTTTTATAAATATTGAAAAAATAATTTTTACATTGACGCCTGTAATGCGCAAAATCTTTTTTTAACCTTAACCTTGATAATTAATATTTATTATTTTTACAAATCATTATAAAATAATTCATTTTACCTTATTAAAAAATATTAATTATGATCATTAAAAATATATATTTTATTTTACCAAATTCACTTCACAAAATTGATAGAATTTCATTTAATATTAAACTGACATACATAATGAAAAATTATTTTTCCAAAGAAAAGGTTTTCATAAGTATAAATAATTTTTTTATATAAATATTCAAAATTAAATAAAATGAAATTACCTAAATCAGATTATTAATAATATAATTTATCTAATGTTACATTTAAACAATATTGAGAAAAATGTAATTTTTTAAATCATATAAACGAAAAGGAAGTTTTTAATAAAAAGCAGCATTTTTCACTATTCATCGAAAAAATCAATCTTTTCTAAAAATTATTAAAATTAAATATAATTTAACTTTATCAAGTTGATTCTAAAAATTAAGTTCATTTCTCAAACATATTTTATAAAATTGTATGAAATTAATTTAATTAGTTTTGACAAAAATCAATAAAAATATTTTTTTTATGAAAAGTATTTTCAAAACATATACAATCTTTACTAAAGAGGAAGTACTTATTTATCAATATATTATCTTTATCTAAAATCTTCATAATTAATTTTTAAAATTGGTTTCATCCTATTAATACCACCAAATTTAATAACTAGTTTATAACTATAACATTAAAAAACAATATTTTAATAGTATATGTTGGATCATTTAAACTCAGTATTTCATGAAACACATGTTATCGAATAAATTAAATTTATTTGAAGAAATATATTTCATAAAATAAGAGGGTGTTATATTTTCCCCCATTAAAGAAACTAAATCATCACAATTTTACCATGTTCTTGGTAATCATGGGTTTTATATTTGAAAACACCATTGTGGAAAACCCACATCATAAAAGGGGTCAATAAAACTTTTTCTTAAAAATATATAATGAGAAATATGAATGTTATCTAGAAAAAAATTTCTTTTTTTAAACTATATAATATTAAAGGGAAATAAAAATATGGGCATGGAGTTGAAAACTAACACCCAAGGACTAATATAGAGTGATATAGGACATGTTCAAGAGAAATTTAACCACCCCAAAGCCATAAATTTGTGATGGGTGAAAATATGATTGATTTATCAAAAATGAATCTAAATGTATAAATTTTTTTATTTCAATATCTATTTCCTAAAGTTGACAGATTATTTTAATATCAAGATATATATCACTATAAAATATAAATAATTGATATATTTTTTACTTGATAATCACAATTACATCCTTTAGTTATTCTTAAATAAATTTACACTTCATTTATTACTCCAAGAAATTAATTTTCATGGTGAATTTGTTTTATTCCCAAAGCACTAAAATTAACTTTTATCGTATCATGAGATCAATGAAATAGTGACATTTATTACATTTTATCTCTAAATATTTACCAAAAACAACATGGTTAGTACATGTTATCCAATATTGTTATATAAAAAGAATTATGTTTTCACAATTAAATAATAAAACCCAAAGTTCAACTTAACCAATTCCATAAATTATTAAAATTATGGCTCCCCAAAAATATGTTTGACTAAAATTCAATCCCAACAATTTGAATGATATTATCTCACATACCCCCATTATTAAATTAAAAATTACCTTCAAATCACATTAATCACTCATAAAGTATCTTACCAAAATTTGTATACCCAAATATTTTTATAAAATAAAATCAAATATGCTTCTAAATAAAAATTCTCCATTTATTACTTAAAGGGTAAATGAGGTTATGGTTATCCATAAATAGGGTACGTAGGAAGTTATAAATATCCCAAAAGAGGATAGTAAGTAGGTTACCCATAACCCTATGTAGGTATATGTGTAGTTGGACCAATCCTAACAAGTTATGAATGTCTTGGTGGGTAGTTTTGACATAAGATTTTCTATTCTTGTGTGTATTACATAAATATATGTCTTATGAAAATGTAATGTTCTCATGGATTATGTTCTCTGATTCCTTTATGATTTATTTATTATGAACTTACAATATTTTTTCTATTAATAATATTGTGATATATGATTTTAAGGTTATGATTTTCAAATGTTATTATCTTTTCCTCACACCATTTTCCCATTTTAGGTTTAAGTGATCATTAATATATCCCTTGTTTACCATTAATAATAATTTGAGCTCACAATTTATTATGTTTCCTTTCAATAGGTTATAAAGAAAGAAATTAATTATGATATGTCCAATAAGGGTTTTATTTATTAAGTACTTAGTTATATATGATGTAGTTCACTGATAAAGTAGTTGTTTTTATATCAAATTTCTAAAGACACTAAACCTTTATGGTCTTCGGGTGTGTTTTTGTGAAATTTAATGAAGCACAATCTATTAGTATGTAATATATATATATATATTAAAATTAATGTTTGATATTATATGAATCATAAATGAAATTCACAGGAATTATATTTACCACACAAAACAAACAATTGGTGTATAATGCACGTGTCCCGTAGAAATAAATGTGAGATGAAAATTACTTACCACTTTAGAAACTTTTAAATTATATCCCCAATTAAATAATAACAACAAATGAAAAAATAAATTTAACTAATAGAATGATATTTATTATATATCATGGGAAAGTGTTAGTATGTACACAACATAAAAGAAATGAGTGGTGAATATCACATATATCACCTAGAAATAAAAGAGATAATAGAAATCTCATACCTAAAGTCTCGAATTTATTAGTACTCATTAAAAAAAACATGTATAATAAAAATAAATTAATTATAAATCTATTTTATAACCATAAAAATATTTTTATTACCCTATATTTTTTACTTTTATCCTTTAACCACCCATACCTTAATAATTCATTATTGAAATCCCTATTCTGGATGATAAATGCTTCATTTTTCATGTATGTTTTGGTTTTGTAGTTTTAGTCCAAGTAATGTGATTATAGTTTTCTCACATAAAAAATTATAATAATGATATAAATATTATTTATATAAAATATATTCGTATTTAGATTAATCTATAAAATTAGAGATAGAAAAATGAATTAAATTGTTAATTGAGATGGGTGGTCGTAAATATTGTTTTTATTTTTACACTAATTGAAAAAAATAGAGGTAATTATTAATAAAATTTTAAAAAATAATTTCTATATCATACATATCATATATATTAATTAAATTCATACTTATTTTAATCAATTTCAATATAAAATGAAAAACATATCACATCACTTCGTGGAAGTTGTAGTCCACATGTACATAGGAGTGACAATATCATTTTCCAATAGATTCGAAGGTAAAAATATAGATGTGATATTATAATTCGAGAAGTATAATTATTCAATATATATCATATATATACTTTTAATCTATCATTCTATCCCCTCGTGATAGGTGGTAACAAAAAATTATTTACATCAGTTTACAAGGTGGTAGTCTGTCATACACACGATCGACTTTTTGTTTCCCATTTTTTAGAAAGGGGGATGGATATAGGTTATGAAATTAACATAATAACATTTTAGTATATTTAAGATAATTATTTAATTAAATAACCATATTCTAAGAATATTTTAAGGATATGTAAGTAGAAAGAAAATAAAAACACTCCATTAAAAACGATACTTCTTCTTCGTACATCCTCCTCAGGTTAACACCAAAAGCCCTCTTAAGAGGGTATACTAATAAAACAATTTGCCTAAAGGATTTTTAAAGGGAATTAAGGAATTAAATTTTATAGTTCATGTACTAACCAAAAGTATTTGGATGTCTTAATAGAAGCGGAGAGTAGATGTCCATTTATAAGTGGGAGAGAGGACACACTTAGAATTTTTTAAAATAAAAAGTAATAACAACATTTTACACTCTCTAAAATCCTATAAAATTTATAATTTTAATACCTTATATTAATAAGGACTAAATAATTCAATAAAAAATTAATTTTATAAGTTTTTTTTTATTTTAACCCCAATATGTTTATTTTAATCCCCAATAAACCCATTTTAACGTAATTTTAGAAATTAAATTTTACTCATTTTATGATTCATTATTGAAAAAATGAATCTGGAATTATTTTATACTATTAATTATTTTGGTTCCAAATATAGAATATATTTGTCAAAAAAAAATAACATAAGTGATATAATTTAAAATTAAACCCATATACACAATTAAAAAATGGGCTTCCAAAGAAAAAAACATTTAGAAGTATAGAATGTTTTTATATCAAAATTAAACATGAAATTAATTCCAATGAAATAAACTAGATTAATAATAATTTTATTGAAATAGTGATACTTTTAAAACCATATTTAATAAAATTAACTTTTAATTACTTAAAATTAAAAGGTAGTTCTTGATAAAAAACATCATTTTCACTATTTATCAAAAAACTAATATTTTTTACAAAATTCTCAGAAATTAGCTCTATGATAATTTATAATTTTTTATTTAAAAAATGTACAATATTTCTTCAAATAAATATTCTCAATGTTGGAAATTTCTTTATTTTTGTAAAAAAATCTATAAAAAAATTTTTTGGTGAAAAAATATGTTTTTGAAGAATATAAATAATATACTAAAAATTAAGTAATTATTTATAAACATATTTTAATTATATAAATTGTATTAATTAATTTAAAAAAAAATTATTCCTATTCATACTGCTATTTTTAACAATAAGGTTATAAAATCTTGATGTGTAACATTATAACCCCCCTAAAATGAATCTATAACTTAAAATTTTATCACTTGAATACAAAAAACTAAGGATACATCCGCATGATCATATCCAAAGGTTCCTATATAGTTTCTTCAAGTTGGTGGTTTCACAACAAGACATTGACCCGGTGGGCTAGCTAATTTTTATAGAACTTTCACTTTATGATCTAGAATTTCCACATGTTATTCTTTATAAGAAATGTCACAATCTAGTGGTACGAAATCTATGTTTCTTACATGTAAAGGATCAGGTATGTAGTTCCTCATGGGTGATATATATAACACATCCTTATCTAGGGAGAGATTCGTTGGAAGCACTGAGTGGTAATAAACCACCCCTAATTGATCAAGAATTTAAAATATGCCAAAATACAAAGAGATCAGATTTCTTTTCTTCCTAAATATCATTAATTTCATCTATGGAGATATTCAAAAAATAACTTCTCACCAAATTCAAATTCTAGATCATACCGAGGATTTATAACCTCAATTTTCTATTAAATATAATCTTACATGATGTGGTATTAAATGGATATAACTTTCTCTACCATTTCTTAAGCTAGATTGGATCCCAATAGATTTATTTCTCCTACTTCATACCAACACGTTGGAGTTATACAATTATTTCCATAGAGTTCTTCATAAGGATCCATCTAAATACTCGACTGAAAGATAATTTTGTTGTTAAAATAAATAATATGAAGTTGTTGATCCCAAACACCTATGAAATCCATATAAAAGGATATTATAATATACTATAGTGTTTCAATGGTTCTATTAGAATAACTATCCATTTGAGGATGATACAGAGTACTGAAAATCAACTCCATATCCAGATGCTGCTAAAGACTTTGTCAGAACATTGAGGTAACCCTCCGATCTTGATCAAATACAATGGAATGTGGTACTCCATAAAACCTCAACACTTACTTAATATTTATACTAAAAAGATTATATATAGGTAAATCTTATATGATAGTAATAAAATGTCCAGAATTTGTAAGATGACTCTCTACAACCCATATAGAATTGCACCCTTTAGATATTTTGGGGAGTCAAATGACAAAATCCATAAAGGTGGTTTTCTATTTCCATTTTGGTATAGGTAATGGTTTTAACATCTCCTCAGTCTTTTGTCTTTTATCATTAAGTTTCTAACATACCAATAACCATGATACAAATTATTTAATATATATCTTCATACCATCCAACTAGAAATACTTTTTCAAATATATTTATACATATTTTTACTTCTAGGATGAACAGAGAATGAATAAATATGAGCTTTATCTAGCATATCTTTCTTCAAATTAGATATGTAAGAGTCACAAATACAGTTCCTAAACCTTATCATTCCATCAAAATTAATGTAAAACTCAGTAACATTTCATTACTTCTTATTTAGATCTATATCATCCTTTTATGCCTCTTTAATATTCACTGTGATAGATGTTTGAACACTCATCTATGAAGGATAATATTTCTCCACTACCTTTAAGATTTCAAGGAACTAAATAGAAGGTTATTCAGTGTTCCTGTTCCTACATTATCCTCTAGTGATTAATGGTTTTTAATATGCTATGATGCATCAAATAATTTATTGGGATGAGTTCTCATATATAATTACATGGTTACAACTCATGGCTTGTGACAATTGAAGGTCCATGAGAAAAATTTTACAACACATGATTTGAAGTTAGTTGTAGTAATATTTTCATTAAATATATGGAGGTATTATATTTATAGAGAAAATTGATATATATATATATTGATCATTAGTGTTTGAAGTATATTTTGACATAGAAAGAGTTGAATATTCACTTGGTAAGATGGTTGAGATGGTTAAAGATTATGACTGCTCCATACACTAACACCATGGGAAAGAGAACAAGGTGGGTGATTCTTTGAGTATAAAAAATCAAGCTAAATTATCTATTATGAGGATATAAAAAGATCCAATATTTATATATTTTAAAAGGATAGACTTGGAAATATTGAAGGAAGTGGAGGAATCTTATCTTTCTCAAATGAATGTTCAACTATCCATATAAGTAAATATTAAAGAGAAATATAAAGAATATTTAGAGCTATAGAATAAGGTGAGAAATTTTATTGAGTTTAATGTTGAATTTTATATAATGACATTATTTAGTAACCATTGATGTATTAAATCCATACAAAATTTGAATAAGGATTTATGATATGAAGCCTATAGTTCTTCATTCTATATTCATCATATATGTATAGAGATTATTAGACATTTGAAAGAGTATTTCTGGTGGGATGAAAAAAAGAGATATATTACGGTGTTTGTATCCCGATGCTTGGTATGTTTGAAAGTGATGGCTATGAAAAAAGGGTATGTTAAAACCATTAAACATACTAAAATGTAAATGGGAAAACAATACAATGTATTTTGTCTTTAGACTCCCCAAAACATTTAAAGGTAATAATGTTATATGGGTTGTAGTTGATCGGTTTATGAAGTCATAAAACTTCATCAATATCATAGAATAGTTAGGTCTTGATCATATTTCCAAGAAATACATTAATTAAGTGTTAAGGTTGAATGGAGTATTGAATTCCTTTGTATTTTATCAGGATCTAAGGTTTTCCTCAAAACTCTAGAAAACTCCTTAGAGAGACTTGGATACAAAATTGAGTTTCAACACTATGTATCATTTTCAGATAGATATTCAGCCTGAGATATCCATCTAAAAATTATAGGATAGGTTGAAGTCTTATTCTCTTGAATTGAAAGGTGGTTTAGATGAATACCTCCCTCTAGTTGAGTTCTCTTAAAACAATACATTTGATTCAAACACTCAGATGAATATTTATGAAGAAATCTACGGAAATAAGTGTAGAAATACAACATGATGGGATGAATTTAGAGAAATAAAGGTATTTAGACCTGATCTAGATGAATAAATGGAATATAATGTAATATCTATTCAGTAATAAGTAAGGGTATCACAACATCGTTAGAGAAGTTATACAAATAATCATCCATGTGATCTGGAGTTTAATATTGGTGAGAAGTTGTTTCTATGAAGTTATCCACGGGAAAAAGGTATGATATTTGGGAATAAAATAAATATTATCCATATGTATATCTTCTCTTTATAGATTCTTGATTGATTAGGGACAGTTTCTTATCTCTTGGGGTTTCCACCGAACCTCTCTCAAGTCCATAATGAGTTCATTGTATCTATCATGAGGAAGTACATGCCATATACTTCACATGTATTTAACTCATAGTTCATGCTACTAAATCATGAACATTATTATTAATTACAAAAAATGGAGATTATGGGTCATAGAGATAAATTTCTATGAAACAATACCACTCACCTGGTCAAAGTATTGAGAAAAACCCACCAACTTGAAGAAGTTGTGTTAGAACTTGATGATATGATGAGGTTTAAGTATCCACTGTTTTTTATTTTGAAGTTTAAAATATTTAAATATTAAAATCATTTTAATGTGGGTGTAATGTAACACCCCTAGATGTTATGAATTAAATTCTTTAAATAAATTTAATTTATTCTATAGCATGCATTACAGGCGACACCGAATTTTAGAAAACCACAATATACTATTAAATATATTATTTTTTAAACATGAAAATTATAACCAAGAAATTAAATTTGAAGGTATGAACATGTTTTTTTTTGGGGGAAATTATATATTAAATTTTTAATTAAAGAAAATATATTGATAAATAAATACTTTTTTTAGTCTTTATTTGCTTAAAAAAATGTTTCTCAAAAATGATTCTCATTGGTGTTTATGAGAAAATAAAAAACATTTATAATTTTAAAAAATATAGTTTCAAAATCATATTAATTTATAAATCATCATTATAAAATTATCATGCCGTAATGTTTTGATAAATTTCCGAAAAGATTCATTTTTTATCGAATAGTGATAGATGTTAATTTTTAATAAAATCTACCTCTAAATTTCAAGTATTTTCACGTTACATTTTGATTTTATATGGTTTAAAAATTAAAATTAGTGAAATTATATTATAATTAATCCAATTGATGTCACTGGAATAAATTTCATTATAAATTTTTATATTAAATCTTTCTAAACCCATGAAAATGTTTTCTTTGGAAAACTGCCTCTTCATCGCATCCGTGGGTTCAATATTTAATTAAATTCTACCACATCTATGAATTTAATTTTTTAAAATGGATTAAATATCTTGAATTTAAATAATTAATATTATATAAAAATTGTAAATTATTTTTCTGTCATAATGAATTGTAAAAAAACTATAATTTAATTATCGCGGTTAAGGTTAAAATGGGTTTATCGGGGATAAACTAAAAAGATAAGGGTTAAAATGAACTAAAAACTTATCCAATTCCTATTTTATAGATATATTTTAACCTTATAACATATTTTTTTTTATAATGATACATTTTTATAATTTTTTGGGTGTTTAAAATGTGGTTCATCTTTTTGTTTCCAAAAATTTCAAGTGTTTCCTCTCCACCACTTATAAAAGTACATCCCCTCTCCTATCCTATTCAAAGTTACAAAAAAATTTGGCATGGAAAATACCTCTTAAAAAAACTTCTTTACATTCCTTACCACCTAATATATTCCATATTTTGATTAGTAAACCCTCATAATAAGTATTTTTTATCAAATCCAAGGAGGTTGTCCGGAGAAAAGGTATAATTTTTAACCAAGTGATTTTATTTCAAATATTCTTCTAAATTATTCAAATATTATTAACTATGAAGATTTAATAACTTAATTTTATAATATGTACTTATATTTTGTTATGTTAATGGAACAACCTATATAAACCACCTCTTCAATGAAATGGAAAACAAAACCGTCGATCATATGTACGGAGGAATACTGCCTCATGAACCAATGTATTTCACTATCCATCAACAACTCTAAAGTTTGGATATAATTATTTATTTATTTTATTTATTTTAGATTTATGAAATAATTAAACTCGTGAAATTATAATATCATATCTAACTTCTAACTCCCTAATCTATTAGAAAATGACAATATTGATCATGCATATGGGTGGACTACCACCTCCATGAAGCGATGTGATTTGTTTTTTATTTTATTTTTACATGGATGATAATAAGTATGAAAACCATGATCATTATTTCACCTTAAAAATAATTTATTATATAAAATTTCACTTAATACAACCTATAATATTGAGTATTCAAGTGTATTTTCAAATTAGGTACAAGACGTAACAACTTAAAGTGGTAAATGCATCATCTTTATTGAAAACTTCCTTAACATACTTGTACTTAAAGCTCTGTGGGATAACCTAGGGACATACATTTGAAATGGGTGATCTATAATTCTCAATAAGGTAATAAAAATTTAATAACATGAAGAAGATAATACATTTTAGATAATATAAATATTAAATGGGAATAAAAGAAGTGATAATCGTAAACATGAATAATGGGGAATGATATAGCATTATAATAATGAATAAAAACATGGGAACTGTGAAAATAATTTAAAACAAATCATTGTAAACATAATTCAAGAATAAATGGAAAGGAATCATGTAAAAAAATTCCCATAATGTAATTAGGTTCACTCTTTGTCCCAACATGACGTCTCATGAGACTAAACATTACCAAATTCATTGGAGATATATATAATTATAGGCACACCCATCACATTCATTTCATTATCATGCTTGAGTGTGCCACATGGATCATACAACATGGATTCATTAATCTTCATATTATATTCCATGATCAAGGAGTGAGGAATAAATACATTTAATTCCCAAATAAAAGAAGTATAATTTTATAAATGTGAACACCAATGATAGGAAATGGGTATGGTATTCACAAAACAATTATTTTTTCATTGAAAATCATGGTGAAATTTTAGTAGCATAACGATTTCAATTAAAAATTTATCAAATGGTTTGATTAGAGATAAATTTTTCTATCTTCATTTTGAAATAAAATGATAAATAATAGATAAATGGAAATTTATATCCCAACATTATTAATTAGAAATAAAAGGTATAATATAATAAACAAACTTTAATAAAGAAGAGAAGTTGAGGATCCCTTACTTGAGTGTGTAACTCGAAATACTATGGAAGAGATTAATGAGTTCTTAGAGGCAACTTGGGAGGAATCTAGAGAGGGTATGGAATATTAATGACAAGATCAAGGGATTTTGAGTTAAAATAAATGGGAGGTTGGGTGGGTTTATATAGAAAATGAGTGAGGATTTCTTTATTATTTCTCAAACTTATTTTTTAGACTCTATATAATAAAATAACAAAAAATACAAACCTTATCAGGGTGTTTTTCTATGGTTTCTACCAAATTGGATTGGGTTTTATTATTTTATATGTCCAATTATTATCTTAATGAAGTAATACCCTTGATTATGTAGAGGTGAGTCATACTCTTAAAGAAATGATTTTATAATCTTAAAAAATATTAATAGATTTAGAGGATTCATATAGGATTTATAAAATTAGTCAAATAAATATAAAATAACATTATTTTAAATTTAAAATGTATATTTGTTCTTTTTTAACCTTTATAGTATTTATTAAATCAATTTTGGGTCATTAGGATGTCATAATACACACTGTATATTTATACTATATTTAATTTTTACTTGAAAATTCGACATTCTGAGAAAATTATGAAAAATTTACCAGTGGATAATTTTGATTTTAGGATTAAAAAAATAATATAAATTTTAAAAAAATAATTTTATAAATATGTTCATTTTCACTTTTAATATATTAATCTACAGTTATTGAGAAATTATGGGTTTTTTTACAATAATTTTTTTCGAACCTGTAAAAAATTACATTTGACATCATAAAAATTATATGATCATTTATATTTAATAAAAATAATTTAAAAATAATATTTTGTTAAATTATTATTTATTTCATAAATTCATCAATTCTTCAATATAAACATATTAATTTAAATTGAATTAAAAATACAATTTGTGTTTTATTGTATAAAAAACATTTAAGTAAAGATAATAAGTAAAGATAAACATAATTATATTGAAAATATAATGTACATATTCATATCATTGTGGTCTTGATACATATCCCTTTAATACCCTATAAAACACCCTATGAGTAAGGTTTGTGACAGCGATACTTTCATGGAGTGGTTCAATGAACATGGTTTGTGTCATGATCTTGCTGATCTTGAACTCATGTAATAGATTTTTCTTTCATATCATCTTGGGATAGGTCAAGAGAAAAACAAAGAGATATTATCTCTCTAAAAGAACTGATAAATAGGATTCATAGGGTATGATTATACTGGTTGAGGTCATCACTTCCTTTGTTAGTGTCAATTGGATTTTTTAAAACCATATATTTATATTAATCATTTGATCATTGTTCAATGACTATATTATCAATGGTAATGTTTCTTAATTGTATTTTAAATCTTATAGAATATAATAAAACCAAATAAGTTCATGTGTTTTCTATGACCACATTACATAATAAGAAATTTAATTAAATCAAAAGGATAATTTTATTTATCATAGTTCAGATCATTACAATCATCCCCCCTTAAGAAATTTTGACCTTGAAATTTTATTTTCTCACATTAAAATAGATGAGTTTAACTCCTTTTCATCACCTCCTTTAGTTCCCACATTTCTTCTTCAAAATTTTTGTTTTTGCACGAAACTTTGAACAAGTTCATTGTATTATTTCATAGAACGTTTTCTCTATGATCTAATATCTTCTTTGTCCACTCTGTGGAAAGATAATTCTCCAACGATACCACCACTGGATTGAGTAAATGTGAGGAATTTACTTACTCAATATGGATACATGGAATACATCACGAACTTGAGATAGTTTTGTTTAGAGTTCTAGTCAAAAGGCCACTGCTTCAATGTGATCAAGGATTTCAAAGGGGATGATGTATCTTAGAATAAGCTTTAGCTTATCCCCCAATATCATCACTTTATTCCATGGATACATGTGGAGGAATACCATGTCTCCAACATCAAACTCTAAT
This sequence comes from Viscum album, assembly GCA_963277665.1. Taxonomy (NCBI): domain Eukaryota; kingdom Viridiplantae; phylum Streptophyta; class Magnoliopsida; order Santalales; family Viscaceae; genus Viscum; species Viscum album. The sequence goes on from OY728145.1 coordinate 2,086,713,636, forward strand.
TCCCATCAACAACTGTCATCATAGCTCTGTTATCGACTCTAAGTAGCCTTGATATGCTGCTAAAAGGTCTTAAACTTTTCCACCAATTCCTAGACCATTTAAAGACCTAGAAGTTTTTATTACCCAACTTCATCCCAATATACAGATGTTATATACCTATTCCTATAAGTTGATTCATATGGATCCATTTGGATGCCTGAGGGAAAAATATTACTGTATAAGAACTTGACCAGAGGAAGATGTTGACCCAATCCTCCATTGATGTCAATTGAGCATGCTGTCAAAATTTCATTAAGTGTCTGGTTAGTCCGCTCAGATTAGCTATCTATTTTAGGGTGATAAGCCACGCTGGAGTTTAGATCAGTTTTTAGATAATGTTGGAGACTTTTCCATAACATGGAGGTGAATCTAAGATCTCAATTGAATATAATTAATAGTATTAATCCATGCATCATCATCAATTATATGATGTATATATGTGAAAGTTGATTCAGTGGTAATTCCTCTTGAATGGCAACGAAGTGTGAATTATTTGTAAGATGACCCACCATAACCCAAATTGAATTATTTCCTATGGATATCTTCATAAGTACGGTGAAAAATTCCATGGCGATGTTTCCCATTTCCATGTATGTATGGGTAATGGTTTCATCACCCCCTTGGATTTTTTATTTCCTCTTGCACTTTCTGAAATACAAGAAATCTTGATGTATATTCTATGATCTCCTTCTTCATATTTTCCCACCAATAGATCTCTTGGAGATATTGATACATATATGTGCTTCTAGGATGGATAGAGTAGTTATGTGTGCATTATCCAACAACTCCTTATTTAACTAAGGATTTTATGGTGGACTTAGCTGTGACCCAAATACTACAACACCTTCTCCATTAACATTTAACTCTGAGGATTTCCTTTTTCTTATAATTTCAACTTTCTTTTTAATATCTACATCATCTATTTTTTCATCCTTTATTTTCTCCAAAAGGGATGGTTGATAAATAAATTTTGAAAGGATTGATGATTCTCCTTCCTTTGTGATTTCTATGTCCATCTTTTCCAAATATAAGAATATTGGATCCCTCCCAATAATAAAAAATGATATAATTCCTCAATCCTTTTTAATTAGAGTATCCTCCACTTTATTCACATTCTTTGGATAGTAGTGGATTGAGTAGTCATGGTCATTGATCAGCTCTAACCACCTTCGTAGGTGCATATTTACCTCTTTATATGTGAATATATACTTTTGCCTTTTATGATCCAATATATTTCACACTTTTCCCCAAATATATAATACCACCATATTTTAAATCTGAAGATCACTGTATGCAACTCCAGATCATGCATTGGGTAATTATTGTAACACCCCAAGGTTTTAAAAATAAATTGAAATGCATGAAATACTGAGACTCTACATAATGAAACTTTTTTAAGGATATATTTATAAACTAGTCATTAAAAATAATTTTTTTACTTATATGATTTGAATTACAAAAAATGGACATATACATTTTCGATTAGTATGTTATTTGGATTTTGATAGAACCAAATTATTTTTGGGTGAATAGTAACATACCCTTATAAATAGTAATATGAATAGTAATATGACACTTGTAAATAGTAAATGATATTATTATTATTTTTCTTAAGTTTATAAGAAAATGAGATCCTGATTAATTTTTCAAGGTGATATAAAATGAGTTATAGTTTTAAAATTGTTACTTTTTGAATGAATTATTATTTAATTTAAAAAGTTATTTAATTGTATTTAAAGAACTATTTTCAAAAAATGGAGTCCAATTTTAAATTGTACACATCCAAAAATGGTTAGGGTATTTTTTGGTATTTTTCTGAGATAGTTGAATTTTTAGTGAATAGTAAAAATACAGTTTTAAGTTTTTGTTGTGTTTGATGACATCATAATGATGTAATAATGATGTAATCATTCTGGTCCACTCTTGAGGATTAAAATATGATATTTTGTGTCCCTAGTGGCCAATATAATGTGTATATACCATTGTAAATCCCATGTTGTTTTCAAATACTACTAATGAGGAGTCCTTTGAAATTAACTAAACACTCCCTCACTTTCACTATAAATACCACCCTCACCCCCCTCTTCCTCTCACACCTCTAAAGCTTTTATAATTGCCTAAATCTTATAAAATCACCTTCCCAAGGATCTTAACAACTTCTAATACCTTCTAGTATCACCAAAAGGCCAAAACCAAAGGCCTTAAGATAGATCTCAAGGAGAAGAGATCAAGAGGTAAGGATCTTCTTTCATTTTCTTGTTTTTTCTTTTCAATTCTTTTCAATTATTATACTCTCTTCACCTACCATTTTTCAATAGGAATTAAATCTCTAGTATTATATATATTCTATATTTTTATCATGTTTTTGAAAAAATTCATCATCATTCTTCTTCTCCTCTCCCTCTTATTCTAAAAATAAATATACAGTCTATGATGTGTTGATTTACTGACACTGTGGACGACGTGTCTTCAATTTTCTTTACTTCCTTAAAATATGGTTGTAAAAAAAATTAATGGTTAAAAAAGTTTTTAAATTTTATTATTTTACCTTTCTTATGTTCTTTAATTAACTTATATTCATAATATTAATGGTATATGATGAAACAAGTTCGTTATTATCGAAGAACCACCAAAATGTTAAAAACGAACATCACTAATGATTAATCTAATGATTAATCCTCATACCATATAATTAAAATTATTTATGGAATCTTTTAATATTATAGAAACATATTAACACTATTTTATTCCACTTATGGTGTTTCTCTTCTATTCGACAAGAAAATCCTTTACGGACCGACCATCAAAATCATGTAAAGAATATACCTAAAACAATGGAAATAAGAAAATATTATTAATAAATGGGTAAAATGATGTTATAAAATGATCTTATAAGGTGTTATAAAAATGAAAATTTTCTTATAAAATTTTAATATCATCCTTTTAAATATTATATAGGTTGTTTAAATATGTATGAAGTAAGAAGAACCTGAGGTAAGGGAATTCTTAAACCAGTTTCCATTCTTTCGGTTAACCTTCTATTTCATTAATTATGTGGTGCTAAGATTATTTTTTCAATTAATTTAATTAATATTATATTTTATTATGTTTATTTATATTTTATACACATATTCATTTAATTCTATCAATTCTCACTTCAATTATATGATATTTTTAAGGTAATTTTCATTTAAAATTCTCTTTTAAAATTCTACTTTACAAAATTCAGAAGCAATGTTTTTATGAAATTATTATTATTTTATGATTAAGTCGTGGTTCTTGGGAACTTTTTATGATAAAGTGTGGGACTTATATCTCCCTCAAATTCATTGGGTATGTGTATGTTGGAGTTCCGCCATATGGTTACTCCAAGTGTAATTGTGATGGTTACACCATAAGGTAGAATTGAGGGTTACATTGTAAGGTAGTTGTGAGGGATACACATTATAAGGTAGCCATGAGGGTTACAACATAAGTAATTAATTCCAAAAGATAACTTTAGGGTTTTATATATTTTCTTTAATTTTTTATTGAAATCTCATGTTTCACAATGCAAGTATATATGGGTGAAAAGTATGTCTTTGTGAAAATGATTTCATATGCTTTTATGTATTCATGGACTAGTAGTATCTTTCCTTGTTTTTATATCCCTTTCTGATATTTTTATTCTCATATCATTTCTTTAAAGGTTTTTTAATTTTTATATAGATGTTTAAGAGAAATAATGAAGTAAATTTAAATGTTATGAATATTTGACAATGAAATCATGTTGTTGTTTTATGTTAAATATTTTATATTCCGGAAGAAATGGATATTGTTTTATTGGTACCCACTTTGTATTCTTGTGGGTTGATATGTATGAGTTTGTCCTAAATTTGTAAAACTCTAAACTGAAAATATATTTGGTATTTTAAAGAAATTAAATCTAGTTTAAATAGTTATATTATGTAATGTTTAATGTCGGGTCCTTACAGTTGGTATAAATAATGGTTTCGATAAATTTAGGAGTTAGTATGATATTAACATAATATGATAAATGATTTTTACATTATTTTTATGTTTAGATGGTATATAATTTAAATATTACCATGTATATTTATCTAAGAAATTTCTTTTTTGAATGGTTTTCCACAGAATAAATAGGGAATCTTAAGTTTGAAGAAATAAAGAGGCTGATATCTTTCTAAATCTACAATCGGGAATGGTGGGAATTAGAAACGAAAAGTTTGTGGTATTAATGGATCAACTAACAAAGTTAATAAATGGTGGTGTAATTCATACTAGTGAAGAACCATTTCTACAAAAAAGAAACATGACTATAGTGGAAAATTTTATGAGGCAACATCCTCCTACTTTTAGTGGATATTTTGACCCTGTGGGTGCTGAGGGATGGATTAAATACCTATAAAAGATATTTGATGTTACAATATGTTTAGATAATCAAAAGGTTAGTATTTTTATTTATCTTTTAGAAGATGAAACTGAGAAGTGTTGGTCAATAGTCAAGAATATCAAGGATGTAGAGGAGATTGAAGCCTTGTAGTGGGATGAATTTAAAAGTATTTTCCTTGAAAAATATTTTTATAAGGTGGTTCGACATTGGATGAAAAAAATTCCTTGAATTTAGGTAAATAGAAGAAGATTTGGTGTCCATGTATGAATAAAACTTCACCTAACTAGGAAGGTATTCTCCACATATTATTTGGGATCTTGATACAAAAATTAATCACTTTTACTCAGGATTGAAGCTAAGATACCAAAAGGAATTGGCCTCCCAAGAATTAAAAATTTATGAGAAACTCATCCAATGTGCTGAGAGGGTAGAAATTGAGTTTTCTTATGATCAATTTAACTTTAAAAACAAACAAAAGAATAGTTCTAGATGGTATGTGATGGGTAAGAATCAATCAATGAAATTTGATGGTAAGAATTTCCATTTTTGAGTTAGTGAAAAGTGTGGTAAAAAGCACCATGGGGAATGACTTAACAAAACCAAGAAGTGTGTTAGATGTGGTATGTTTGGACATATAGCCTGGGATTTTAATGAAAATGATGTTAATATAAATTTTGATAATAAAACAGTAAAGTGTTTCAAATGTAGTGACATGAGTCACTATTAAAATGTCTTCCTAAAGAAAGATCTGGGTGATAGAAAGAAGCTAGACTATAAGAATAAAGGTGTAGTGAGATCATTTGTGACTACATCAGTACACGTCGAGCCATCCAATAAAGTGGAATCAGGTACTCTGTTTGTTTACTAAATTTTATCTAATGTCTTGTTTGACACATGGTTTACAAATACCTTTATTTCTGAGAAATTTTATAGTGAATTAGAAATTTCACCATAATAAATTACACCAAAACATATTGTTAAAACTCTATTGAAAAATTTTATAGCGAAAAGGAAATTTAAGAATCATCCTATTATTATCTAGAAAAGACATTGCCTAAAAACTTGTTTTTTCCCTTAAAATAGTTTATTGTAATTCAGGGAATGAATTGGGTTTTTTTTTATCAGGATAAGATTGATTATAGAGATACATAAGTTGTTTTTTAAAAAGGGTTTCAGTTTTTATCGAAGAAAGAACCCATATAATTGATAACAAATCAGGAATCTGAGATACAATTAAAAGATAGAATGTTATTTTTCTCATATTGTTGAAAACATGAGAACTACTTTGATTAATGATGTTATAGTTGTAAATGAATATCATGATGTTTTTTATAATGAGTTACCTAGTGTTATACATGATTATGAAGTTGAATTAACCATTAACTTAGTTCCTGATGCTAATCCAATTTCAAAACCCCGTTCTCAAATGGCTCAAATAGAACTTCTTGAATTGAAAAATCAGTTACATGAGTGACTTGATAAAGACTACATTCATCCTAGCACTTCACAATGTGGAGATCTTGTTTTTTTGTTAAAAATAAAGAGGGTTCCAAGATACTTTTCATTGATTATAGAGCCTTGAATAACATTAATTTTAAGAATAAGTATCATTTTCCCCACATTGATGACTTTTTTGATCAGTTCTAGGGAGCATAGTATTTTTCCAAGATTGAATAGAGATTTTGGTACCATCAATTGAAGGTTAAAAAAGATTACATTCCAAAAAATATTTTTTTGAACTACATATAGTCATTATGAATTTTTTGTTATGCCATTTGGGTTAACTAGTGCTTCTGTTGTATTCATGGATCTTATGAATATAATATTTCATGAGTTCTTGGATAAGATTATGGTTGGGTTTTTTTATTAAATTAGGATATATTCTATAAGTAAATATAAGCATGAAAACATTTAAGAGTTATTTTACAAACCATAAAAAATGAATGGAAAATTCAGAAAGTGTGAATTTTGGTTGCAATAATTTTCTTTACTTGGTCACATTGTTTATAAATATCGCATAACATTGGATCCTACTAAAATGAAAGTTGTTAAATAATGTCCAAGACCAAAAAATATAACCAATATTTATAGTTTTCTTGATTTGGAAGGCTATTAATAGATGTTTGTTGAAATATTTTCACAGTTATCTAGTCTACTGACTGTGTTAATGTGAAAAACGAGTTAAATTCCTCTAGAGAAAATATTGTGGTGATTCTTATCAGGAATTGTAAAGAATATTGGTGAATGATTTAGTTATGACCCTACCTTCTAGAAATTGAAATTTTTTCATCTATAATATTTCTTCATTAAATATACTTTGTTGTGTCTTAATAAAGAATGATCATGCAATTGATTATGCTTCAAGAAAATTAAAACCTCATGAGTTAAATTATTCCACATATTATTTGGAACTAGAAGTTGTGGTTATCATTTTAAAAACTTGGATGCATCATTTATATGGATCCAAATTTGAAATATACACTGACCAAAAAAGTTTGAAATATATATTCACTCAGAAGTAATTAAACATGAGGTAGAGAAAATGGCTTGAATTGATAAAGGATTATTATTGCACAATCAATTACCATCCTAGAAAATCAAACAAAGTGGCATATACCTTGAGTCAAAAACATTATATATCCTTAACCATGTTACGGCTGGAATAATACCCTTTGATCAATGATTTAATAAATTATAGGTTGGATGTTATTGGTTTAAGAAATTACTCTATTTTGTTTCGGGTTTTAGTGTAGTCATACTTGTTAGATAGAATTAAGCATGTGCAGAAGGAAGACGAGGAGCTACAGAGAAAGGTAGAATTGGTTAAAATGTGTAAGATTCTATAATTTAAAATTGATAAAGATTTTGTTTTGAGATATGGAGAAATATTGTGTTTTCCTTGTGTTCCCAAGCTGAATAAATAATTGTTGTGACAGGAATATAGTTATCTATTTTTATTTCATCCTGGAAGTAAAAATATGTATAAAGACATTTGAGAGTATTACTAGTGAGACGGAATGAAAATAGATATTTCAAATTTTACTCGGAAATATTTGACATTCCAACAAGTTAAATTAGAGTGACAGTTACTGAAGGGGATGCTTCTGCCTTTACTAGTGCCAGAGTGAAAATGAGATAATATATCCACAAACGTCATTTTAGGACAACCAAAGATTTCTCGAGGTAACAATGCAATCTGGGTTATTGTTGATCGACTAACTAAATCTAATCATTTAATTTCTATTCAAGATAATATGTATTTGGATCTGCTTTCTCAACTATACCTAAAAGAGATTATCAGGTTACATGGAGTTCCTTTTTCTATTGTATCTGATAGTGATCTCAGGTTCACTTCTAACTTTTGTAAAGGCCTTCAGAATTCTCTAGGAATATAATTAAATTTCAGTATATCTTTTCCTCCTTAATCAGATGTGCAGTCAGAACAGATGATTAAGAATTTGTGGGATATACTTAGAGCTTGTTCAATGGACTGCGAGGGAGGTTGGGATCGACATATTTTTGTATTTTATTTTTCTTATAATAATAGTTTTTATTCCAGTATATAGATGGTACCATTTAATGCATTATATGGGAAGTGGTGTAAAACTTCAACTTTTTGGGATGAATTAAGGGAAAGTAAGATTATGGGACAAGAATTAGTAGAGGAAGTGGCTAAGAAATTGAATATGATACAGTAACACATGAGGATAGCTCAGAGTAGGAAGAAAATTTATACAAATAATAGGATGAAGGAATTTTCTTTTGAGGTTAATGATCTTGTTTTTCATGGAATTTTATCATGGAAAAGTGTTATTCATTTTGATAAGAAAGGAAATCTAAGTCCATAGTTCATTGGACCTTATGAAATCATGGAGAAATTTAGACCGATTGCCTACCAAGTAGCTTTGAATTTGAGTTTATCTTAGGTACATAATGTTTTTCATGTTTTGATGTTGATAAAGTATGTTCCATATTCATCTCATGTTTTGATCCCACAAATAGTTCATCTAGAAGAGATCCTTTCTTATAAAGAAAAACCTATTCATATTCTTGATCAATTAGAACAAGTATTGCGGAATAAGGTAATCCACCAGGTAATGGTTTTGTGGAGAAACCAAATGGTTGAAGAAGAAACATGGGAATCTTAAAATTATATGAGGGAAAGGTACCCACACTTGTTTAATAATTAAATAAAATTGTGAGGAAGCAATTTACAGAAGATGGGTAAAATGTACCACCCTTAGGTTTTACAAATAAATTGAAATGCATGAAACAATGAGTCTCAACATAATGAGACTTTGTTTTAAGGATATAGTTATAAAATAGATTTTAAACATAATTTTTCTATTTTTATGATTTGAATTTCGAAAATAATACATGTAACATTGCGATCAGTAAATTCAACCTCTCAGAGAGGATAATTTTTCTTTATTTTGATCTTGTTGAGCTCATGATATTCAATGAAAAGGTGCATTGTCCTATCCTTCTTCTTGAAAAAGATAATTGGAAGACTCCATGGTGAAGCACTTGGTTATATAAACCTTTTATCTATATTTTCTTGTAGTTGGTACTTCGGCACCTCAAGTTCCATAATAACCATTATATATGGAGTCTAGGATAATAGTAATTCCTTATGTATAAGATAGATTGATAATTCAACCTCTTAATTAAGTGGAATACTAGAAAATTCTTTAAGAAAACACATTATCATATATCCCCCACCATGATAAAGTCTTTGAGGGTGATATTTCTTTATACTAAATCATTTGAGCTAGATATTGTTACTCATAGGGAAATAGTATCCATTATTGATATGTTGGTGCGGAAGATGATTCATCCTCTTCATTTCAATTGTACAGAATCAAAGGAAGATTCGTGATCTAAGAGTGATTTACTTCTTGTGCAAATTTATGTTCGCTCTATATTGGGAAAGTGAATCGATACCCATAATTTTATAGAATTATACCAAAGGGAGTGTGATATGGTTTTATGGGAAGTTAACCCCCCAAATATTTATATAGGTAGAGTTATATACTTGGTATACAATAATTTTCCCATATTTTGTTTTCACTGAAATCTATACTTTCATTCTTTGTCATGGTATTTGAATAGTTTGACTAAAATTTCATTATATGAAGGAATGCGTCAAACCAGAATAAAAAAAATAAAATAAATTTTATTGATGGTATAACCGGTTTACCATTCACCACATAATTTTCAAAATCCACCTCAGTGTTTTTAAAAGAAAAATATCTCCCTTACTGCCTTGAACGTTTCCATTTTTCTCTGAACACCCTTAGCTTAGTGCATTGGTTTGAAAAGTGCCATGATTCTTTGTAGTTGAAGCAATGAAAAATGAGTTTTGGGTTGACTAGAGAATTAATTTCCTCCTTTTAATTAATGGGTTTCTTTTATTGAAAATCATTATTTTTGTTCCCTTCATCCTCACACCTAAATCATTACCTCATCCCCCGTAGGCAATTTCTGGGGGTGCTTCTTTCCATACCATTTACAAGTGGGATATTGAAATTTCATGGCACTGTTATATTTTTATGCCCAACAACTCAGATTAAACTCCACATTCCACTTCTAATCCCCATGATACCCTTGAGATTCTCTAACCAACATTTCAACTTTGATGCTACATCAGACAATTTCATCATCGCTATCAATGTCTCGGATCGCTTGGGATTTTTTTAGACTAGGTTTTTACCCACCAAAGAAGCAGCCAACCTTGAATTTAGGTGTAATGACAAATTTAGTGGAATATTGTGAAATTATTATGAAGTTTCACTCTTACTCCCTGATAGATTCATTTTCATTTTCTCTAGGTTAAATAAATCCCTTTCCATTTTATGAAGAGTAAGAGGAAAATATTTATTGAAAAACATTTTCAGAAATTCCTTCTACCTCATAACATAGATCTATTTCATAGGCTTTATATTCTTGATCAATGTACACCACTTATCAACTTCTCCCTCCATATAATAATCATCCAGTATAACCTTCTTTTATTTGTAACATTAAAGGATGGAGAAGATATTTTTGATGGAGTTGATCCATTATTCAACGATTAATGGATTAGATGATCCATTGAAAGTCGGAAGCCTTTTTAGAATAAAAGACTAAATTGAATCTTGTTCTATCTTAGTTTTATTTTTAAAATCTTTCTAATCTAGGTTTCTATTCAGAACATGAGTTAGCTGAGAGAGTATCTTTATAATGTTTTTTATTCCCTCTCCCATTGGGTTGGGTATCTCAATGGGGAAGTCATCACATTTCCCATTTCATTGGGCTTTTACCTGATTCCTCCTATTACTGGACATTTTCTAGAATAAAAGTAAAATTAGGGATGATTATTTTAAAACTATTAAACGACTAAATAAGAATTTAATGACATTAAAAGGTTAACTTATAACATAAATTTATTTTCATAACTTATGAATTTCTATGTTTCAATCTATGTAATCCATGATATATTGCCAAACATATATTCTTATGGGAGTTTTTATTATTCCCTTAATAATGGTTTATAATAAACTTATGAATTTACTAAATAATATCACCTAGGAGTGTCAAACTAGGTGCATTTTAAGGCCCATTTTCGTGTAACTGGTAAGGCTGAGTCAGACTCGATGTAGTTTGTTAGAGTTGTTACCCCTAGATGCATGTGTTCCAGAAACACATCCAATTGTAGTATCCAAAGAGGGATGTACTTTCTTGATAAACCACTTACTCTATACCTAACAAAATTTACATATTTGTTCTTACACTTAGTCTTATCTTTAAGGTTTTAACTATAGTTTTCTAATAATAATCCCAAAAAATAACTAATTGTTTCCTCGAATACCAACTATAACAACCATGCTCTTTATTTCACATTAATGATTGATTTATTAAATAAAATAAAACATAATAAAACCCAAAAGATAGATTATTCTAGTGTATTTGGGAATGATGTACATGATGTAACAACATAAAGTAGGAAATAAATCATCTTTATTGAAAACATCTTTAACATTCTTGTACTTAAAACTGCAAGGCATAACCTTGGAAAATACAAAAGAAAGGGGTGAGTTATAAATCATAGTAAGGTAATAAACATGTAATAACATGAATAAGATAATAAATGTTATTAAATAGGAACATTAATGGGGAATTAAATAAGTTATAATCAAAAAAATGAACAATGAGGCATGATATAGCTTGAAAATCACAAAGGCAACATGGGAAATGTGAAAACAACCTAAAACACTGCATCATAAAAACAGTTCGAGGATAAATACCAAAAAATAATTATAGAAAGGTTCCAATAAAGGAATAATGTTAACTCACTATCCCATCATGATGTCCCATGTGACTATAAATTACCCAATTTATTGGAGCACTATATATTTTTTGGTACACCCGTCACTTTCATTCCATTCTCATGCTTAAGTCTTCCATAAAGATCATACAACATGGATTAATTCATCATAATATATTATTACATGATCAAGGAGTTTGTAATATATAAATTTAATCCCCATTTAAAATAATTATAAGGGTATAAATTTGATCACCCTTGATAGAAAATGGGTGTGGTATTCACTACACAATTGTTTTGGCATAGAAAATTTCAGTGAAATTTCGGCAGAATAGCAACGTCGCTTAATATTTTATAAAATGGGTTGATGAGAGATAAAGGGGTATATAATCATTTGGAAATATAAAAGGGAAGAAATAGGGACATGTAAATTTATATACCAACATTAGTAATTGGAAATATAATTCATAAGAAATAAATAAACTTTAATAAAGAAGGGAAGGTAAGGATCCATTAATTGAGCATGTGACTCCAAATGTGAGGAAGGATCTTCTAGGTTGCTTTGGGGATCCTTTATAGGACTCTAGAGAGGGTAGGTAAGAGTAAGGATATTATACAAGGATTTTTAGTGAGGACAAATGGGATTTTTTGGTGGTTTTATATAGGAAATGAGTGTGGATTTCTTTATTATTTCTCAAACTTATGTTTTAGACTCTATATAATAATATAACCAAAACCATAAAACTTATCATGGGTTTCTTTATTAGTTTCTAAAAAATGGGAGTGGTTTTACTTATTTTATAAGTCTTTGGTCAGAAAATGGTGAAATAATATAATTTTCTTTGTGGAGGTGATTTATACTCTTAAATAAATGATTTCAAAACCTTAAAATATATTAATGGTTTTGGAGGATTCATAAAATTAATAAAATAAACATAAAATAAATATAAAATAAAATTATTTTAAAGGTAAAACATTTATTTGGATGTTTATACCCTTTATAGTATTTATTGCATTATTTTTTGGTCATTAGGATGTCATAATATACAGCATATATTTATACGGTATTTAATTTTTACACGGAAATTTGATTGCCTTAGAAAATAATGAGAAATTCACCATTATATAATTTTCAAATTCTTATTCCAAAAATAATATTAATTTCACCAAATTAATTTTCCAAATATTTTTATTCTCACTTTAAAAATATTAATTGACATTTATTGAGAAATGATGGGTTTGTTCAAAAAACTATTTTTGAACACTTATAAAATTTCATTAGATATCATAAAAATTATATGATCATTTATAATTAATTAAAAATATTTTAATAATATTATTTTTTTAAAAAATATTATTTATTTCAAAAAATATATTAAATCATAAAAATAAACATTTTAATGTAAATTTAATTAAAATTATAATTTTTGTTTTATTGTATAAAAATCAAAATCATTTATGTAAAAATATGAAGTAAAGATAAAAAAATTTCTCTTAAAAATACAATATAAATATTTATACCATTATGGTCTTGATACATATCTCTTTAATATAAAATCAAATGCCCTAAGGGTAAGGTGTCCAATAGTGAGACTTTCATGGGATGGTTCAACAAACATGGTTTGGGTCGTGATCTCAATGAGCTTGAAATTCTTATATAAATGTGTTCAATCATGCTTAAGTCGTTTTATCTTATCATTGAATTGGTCAATCGAAAATTATATATATTCTATCTTCCCCATAAGCTCTGATAATTTGGATTTATAGGGTATGATCCTAGTGGATGAGGTCATCACTTTATTTTTTTCAATTAGTGTCACGACCCAACCCTACCTGGGCTTGAGCCGCAACTACCCCAAGCCCGCCTCTATAGGCCAGGGGCTGGCAACCAGTGCCGAAGTCACAACAACTCGGGGAGGCCTTTTCCTATGCACCTATACACACACACATGCAACACACTCAATGAAAAAGTGCAGATTTAAAAGAAAAGTAAAGGGAAACTGCTATAAATAAACCACAAGAGTGCATCGACCTCTAAACAGTACAGGGTACAAGCTGAAAAGAAAAGGGGAAAAACACGCGCCCAACCAAAAAGTTCCACAACCTGGTAATAGGTAAACAAAAAGAAACAGTTGAGGGGTCTCCCACCTAGAACTCAGCCATGACCAACACACACGGGCCAAGCTCCCAAGCTCCTACACTCCACTAAAGCCACGCTCCACTTGTCCGTCGTCTGCAAGGTCACACCAAGTGCGGGCAAAGCCGAAGCAGGGGTGAGTATAAAAATACTCAGTAGGATACCCCGAAGGCTTGAGGGAGCAACAAAAGGAGGTACCGAAGGGTGACCAGTAGAGAGAACAGGAAAAGTAGAGGAGTACAACTGAAAGTGCGGTAAAGAGTCCAGCTCAACCCAACAAGAGAAAGGTAGAAGACTCGTCCTAACACAACGAGCTAGGAATGGTGAGAAGATGCACTTCTCATCGAGATTTTGCTGCCTATAGCAGGAGAGTGGACTCATCCAACCATGAGAAGCTAGACACGGAAAGCACGTGGCATACCCCTCGCGTCTTCACCTCTACTGGAAAGAGAGTAACCAAACTCAAGAAGTGGGTACCCGAAACAAGGTATATACATATCAGTATGCTCAACAAGAAACTCAAACAATGTCGTAAGGGGATTCTAGTCCCGAAGCTCATCCCAAGAAAAGTGAGTCTCCTATAGTCCCAGATGTAAACTCCATTGATACCCAGAATCCCGCATGTCTTCCCCAAACCGTAAGCCAAGGGGCTCAATCACCGCACCTCCACACTATTCGCATTGGGCAGCACTGACTCGCCCGCATAGTTTTAGATCGCGTCACAAGAACGCGTCTCTGTCGGGAAAGTGCCATTCGTACTTGAGAGTTCAAGGGAAAGTCAAACCACACCTCATCACTACCCTGCAATCGAGAGGTCTCCTCAAAGTCAAAGTCGTTCCATCACCGACCCGTACAACCAAGGGTCCCGCTCCGGTGGTCACGGAGGAAAGCCATAGACTATCCTAGTAGAAAGGACTGAGTCTGGAATTCCAACAGGTGTCCCACTGTCCAGCCCTGCTGGAGAGTAATTCATAATATGATATCGGGTGACCCACTGCCCAGCCCTGCTGGAGGGTAAACCATAATACACCATCAGGAAACCCACTGCCCAGCCCCGCTGAAGGGTAAACCATAATACACCATCAGGCGACCCACTGCCCAGCCCCGCTGGAGGGTAAACCATAATAAGATACTGGGTGACCCACTGCCCAGCCCTGCTGAAGGGTAAACCATAATACATCATCCGGCGACCCACTACCCAGCCTCGCTAGAGGTTAGACTTGGAAGAAGTCGACAGGTGACCCACTACCCAGACTTGTTGGAGGGTAGACCTGGAACTAGACGACGGGCGACCCACTGCCCAGCCCTGCTGGAGGGTAAATCTTAAGAGGTCATCGGGTGACCCACTGCCAAATATCTGCTGGAGGGTAGACCCTAAGTGCGTCGTCGGGTGACCCACTACCCAGTCTCTGCTGGAGGGTAAACCCTAGAAGTTTGTGAGCAACCCACTGCCCAGCCCTGCTGGAGGGTAAACCCGAAGAAGTTGATGAGTAACCCACTGCCCAGCCCCGCTGGAGGGTAAAACTCAGAAATGCTCTGGACATATCTACTAGAGGGTACAACACTGGCCAACAGAACACAGAGTGGGTTTCGCGCAACCACCCAACTCCAGAACAACTCTCCCAAAAGAGGTTTAGCGCCTCTTCCATCATAGGGTTCCATTAGCACCGCTACTGACCGATCCATCGAGAACGAAACCAGGGGGAGACCACTCAACCCTACTGGTCAAAAAACGAGCACAGAGCCAGGAGAAAAACTCCACCCTGCTGGTCAAACAAACACACAGAGGGACCCTATACATCGCGAGAGGTCAAAGTATGAAAAGTAGAACACGACATGCACATGGGACCCACACGATGTGTGGCCCCAAGTCAACCCCAACCAAGCACACAAACGTCTCAGGTACAAACCACACGTACCTCCAAGCGCTCTCGTATACTCCCAGAGTATACCACGTCTCCAGCCCAAGGGCTATCATGCACATGGCACCCAACGTCAACGCGAAGGCGTGACGTAACATCTCTATCTCAAAGGCCCCGGTATGGCTAGCCACATCTTATGAATCATTTAAAACACTCTCCCAAGAGTGCGCGATCACACGCCAAGGGTCCGCTACATACATGGTAGGACGAACCACCACCAGAGCACCTTTCATGCTTCCAAATTTAACAAGATCGCGCAAGAGGCTCCGCACAACCAAATGGATCACACCGTTGTAATCCTCGCGGAAAAACACACGAGATAGACTACTCACTCGCCTCAAATGGATATCCGATGGAAAAGGCACCAACACCGCCTCACGCCCGAACGACGCCCTGTGATCCCGATCCTCGGCCCCGAAAATAGTCGGGCGCATCACACCATTGTGATCCCCTTAGAAAAACACGTCAAAAGCAATACTCACACAAGTGCAATGGATATCCGGAGAAAAGGTGCATTCCGGCGCACCGCACACGAGCGGCGCTTCATGGGACCTGCATCCTGGTCCCAAAACACAACGAACGGATCACACCATTGCGATCCTCTCGAAAAAGCACACAAGATGGACTATTCACTTGTCCAAAATGGTCGCCTGGTGATAAAGATGGAAAATCATCGTCGATGCCCAAACGGCCTCTCTGGGCCCCGCACCATCGTGCCGAATTAGGGCGGGCAGATTGCACCACTACAATCCCCTCAGAAAAAAATCCAGAATCGACTGCTCGCACGCCCTGAACGGACGCCCGGTGAGAAAGGCGTGAAACGCTACACCCAGCTCGAAAGATAGGCCGTGGGGCCCACACCTCAAATCCAGTCTCGATGCCCAAAACTGCCCTGAAAACCTTCTCCCTGGTGCCCGGGTTCCCAACACAACTGACGACACTCAAAGCGGACGTCGGATACGTCTGCGCCGCTCAAAACAAGGTTCCCGGAATGACGACAACCCCCTCGACGTACGTGTCGCACCACAAAGGCACCTCGTTTTGGGAATTAAAAAACCCCAAAACCATCTCAAAGCGTTCCCCTCGACACAAGGTCTGCGCTGCCGCTGACGGCACGCAAAACAGACGCCCGTAGCCCGAAATACGGGCGTCCGAAGATTTTAAAAGAAAAGGGGAACCCTCTTGGGCTGGACCGGCCCGGTCCGGCCGGTCCGCCCCGCTCGAGCCGGCCCGCTCCGGTCGGAGCGCTGGGACTGCGGCCCAGCCGCCTCCCACAAGTCAACCTGCTCATGATGCGCGGGTGGCTCTTCCATCGACTGGCCGACACGGCCGGTCGGCCTTCCACGCGGAGACCCACGTCGCGCGGGTCTCTGTCGAGCCTCGTGGTCGCACAGCGTGACCCCGGCCATCCCCTCTCGCCGGCACCCACGCGCCGCACCCTCAGCCAGAACCCGAGCGATGCAACCCACCTGAGGAAGCCACGGCCACCGACCGCCACCGCCGAAGAGCGCCGCCGCCAGCCGAAGCCCCTGCCGCCGCCGCTGGAACTCGCCGGAAAAAGGGAACCCGCCAGAAAACCTCAGAACACCTCCAAAAACCCGCAATCTTCGGCGAATGATTGCGGGTTCCTCAGAACTCTAAAATCGAAACCGAAAAATGCATCGGATAGCTCCTAAAAACTACTACCTAACCATGGGCTTTGATTCAACGATAAAACAACAATAAATGCATATAATTGAGGTTGAAATAAGGTTCGGAAATTAAAACGCAACCAAAATCCTCCTACCTCTTTGGCAATGCCCGAAGCTTCACGGGGAGTCCGCCTCCTCGCCGCGCCTTGCCAGAGATACTTCGCCGGAGATGGAGGAGGAGAGGGAGGAGTTCCTCCTTGCTGATGTCCAGGTGAGGAAGAGGAAGAGGGAGGGGTGACTTAAGCGTTTAAATAGAAACGCTTAACCACCCGCCCGTTGGCCCGAACCCGAACCCTTAGCAGGGTCGAGGTTAAGCCTCTCCTGGGGTAAGCACCGCCTCCCGAGCACAAATGCGGTCTCGGAATTCAAATCAGAGACCCCGTTCAAAAGTTATAAAATTTAACGTCTGAAACTGCTAAATTATGAAAATGCCCCTGGGGCCATTTTTCACAGACGGGTCGCGCCCGCCAAACATACACCCCTCCTAGGGTAAACAGCATGCTCCGAACTCAATGGTTCCCTCAGTATCTTAATCCAAGCCACCGTTTAAGAGATACCTGCATTTCAACATTAAACAAATTTATTTATTTATTTAATTCGTTTAACGTTCCAAAAGCGGGCGAGGGGTCCAAACATCTCGCGCCAACATTCTTTATGTCGTTCCTAGGGTAAAAACCCCATTCTGGACCCATCCATACACTCGGATCCCTGATCCGGTGCACCGTTTAGGAGCTATCGCATTTATTTAGCTTTTCCAGTCTGAACGCACTAAAAATTTAATTCCGGCCACTACGGGGCTCAGAATCGCACGCTGTCTGAAGGTGCTGCTCTGGAATATCATCAGGAATATTCCATAGTCCTTCGCAGCAAAAACTGGGTTCTTACATTATTCCCTCCTTCAAGATTTTTGTCCTCAAAAAGCAAAACCAGGGAACAAAACAGGGTACTAAGCCCACACATGGCTTTCCCATACCCAGAAGAACCCACGCACAGCTCTGCGTCACCGCACACAGACCAAAGGATTGATCCGTTCACGCTAGGTCAGCCCTTGCCAATGTCGTGCACCCACTCCAGACTTTGGGGTTAGGGAGAGGTGGTAGACAACCTCTCCATCCCTTTGCACAGTTTGAATCGGCCCGAAGGCTCTCGGGGGTAACTCACCGCCCCGAATGAACCTCTGTGTCGCACGCCGCAACTGGAATCACCGCCCGCACCTGAAACAAGGCCCGGTGATTCCCTCCTTCAAAATATCCATATGGTGAAACACCCAAGGACATTTGGTCACGCAAGGTTCCACAGTCTATGCTCTCTTACATGCTCAAAAGGTGAAGGAGTCGACACCATCGACTAAAGAAAAAGGTCCCACGCCTTTTACCTTACCAACACAGGCTTACACCGACGCCCCGCGTCACCTCGATAATACCACAAGCAAAGAGCAGGGAGGAAAACAGTTCACACATAGAGCCTAACAATTCTACTACAAAAAGGTAGAAGAGATGTAGAGTGTACCTCTTATCACCTCATTCTCTGCATGATCATATACATCCAAATCTCACGGCTGTCTGCGGTCCCAACTGTCAGCTCCCGGAGCCTGACGTGGACCCCCAAGTGGTGATGGGAAGACCTCATAACATCGTCCCCCACCTCCATCTCCTCCCGCTCCTCTGCTAGCACAACCTCTCTGGGAACTACTCCGATCACGACACTGCATCTGCCATGGTGGTGCGCCTGCTGCCTGCCCGAACCTCTCCAAAACTTGGGTTGGGCAGTCTCGTGCCAAGTGACCTCGCCCATCACAAGCATAGCACAGAATCTCTTCGGGTTGCACTGGTGCCCTCCGGCACCACTGTAGTGTACGACCACGCCCCTGAGTCCCGTCATCAGAAGGCCACATGCATTGAGGTTCTGCTTGCCGATGCCTGCTAGCTGTGGAAGACGTATCGGCTCTGACGTGCCTGTTGTCACCACCAACACTAGAACGTGACAGGAAGCCCTCTATCACCAATTCCTGCTCTAGAACCCCAACATATGTGGAAATTCCCATGGGTACTATGATAACATAAATCTCTCGGCGGAGACCCTGCTCAAACTTCCGCGCTCGAGGGTTGTCGTCATGGACCAAGTCCGGGTAAAAGCATTCACAGTCTGCAAAACTAGCCGCGTACTCGACCACCATCATCCCTCCCTGCTGAAACTTCAGGACCTCTTGAATTCGAACGGAGTGGAAACAGGAGGGGAAAAACTCCTCACGAAACAAAAACTGAATGTCGTCCCATGAAAGCGACGACTCTTCAAAAAGTTGAGTCAGCAGACTCCACCAATGCCAAGCTACTCCACGAAAAAGGGTGGCAGGCAAAGCCACTCTCTGATCCATCAGCTTCTGAACAAGCCTGAAAAGGCAAACCACTGTCTCGAGCCAAGCCTCTGCTGCCTGAGGTTCTGGCTCACCACTGATCCTCAGCGGTCTCTGCCGCTGGAACTCACGGATCATGCTCAACCTGCGCTCAAGATCAGCCTACTCGGTTGAAGCTGTCTGCTGCTCAATAGGTTGGGGTGCTGCTACAGGCCCACCTGGAGAAAGGGCTCACATAATGGGTCCTGTACTTTGGACGTGTAGCTTATAGGGTCATCGTCATGCATTAAAGCTGACATCTTGGATGGTTGTCTTCTCGGAGACATCCTGAATATTATTAAGGAGTGACGCGGTCAGATAAGAATTATGTATATACCATCAGCAACAACGATGGAGAGCTGACTCAAGAAGGATAGTAAAGACTCAATCATATGTCATGCACAAACAAATTTCCCTGCAATAAGTGTCTCAGCATGCCGAGTCGACAAGCGGGTTATCAGGGTCCTGGTGAATGGATACGTCGGCCGCAGCACCATCACTGGACTCCCTGGCCTGAGAGCCACTCTCGAGACACATTAACACTGTTGCCCTAAATCCAAACCGATTCCTTTTATTTTAGGGACGTCCGAACAATGTCCCAAGGAACGAAACACCTCTGATACCACTTTTTCATGACCCAACAATACCCGGGCTTGAGCCGCAACTACCCCAAACCCACCTCCATAGGCTAAAGGCTGGCGACCAGTGCCGAAGGAACAACAACTCGGGGAGGCCTTTGCCTAAGCACCTGTACACAAAAACACGCAGCATACTCAATGCAAAAGTACAGAGTAAAAATGAAAAGTAAAGGGAAACTGATATAAATAAACCACAAGAGTGCATCGACCTCTAAAAAGTACAGGGTACAAGCTGGAAAGAAAAGGAGAAAAACACGTGCCCAACCAAAAAGTGCCACAACCCGGCAATAGGTAAACAAAAAGAAACAGCTGATGGGTCTCCCACCTGGAACCCGGCCACGACCACCGCACACAGTCCAAGATCCCAAGCTCCTACGCTCCACTGAAGCCACGCTCCACCTGTCCATCGTCTTCAAGGGCACACCAAGTGTGGGCAAAGCCCAAGTAGGGGTGAGTATAAAAATACTCAGTAGGATACCCCGAAGGCTCGAGGGGGAAACAAAAGGAGGTACTGAAGGGTGAGAAGTAGAGAAAACAGGAAAAGTATAGGAGTACAACTGAAAGTGCGGTAAAGAGTCCAGCTCAACCCAACAAGAGAAAGGTAGAAGACTCGTCCTAACACAAGGAGCTAGGAATGGTGAGAATATGCCCTTCTCATCGAGCTTTCGCTGCCTATAGCAAGAGAGTAGACTCGTCCAACAATGAGAAGCTAGACACGGAAAGCATGTGGCATACCCCGCGCTTCTTTGCCTCTCCTAGAAGGAGGGTAACCAAACCCAAGAAGAGGGTACCAGAAACAAGGTACATACATATTTGTATGCTCAACAAGAAACCCGAACAACGTCGTAAGGGGATCCCCGTCACAAAGCTCAGCCCAAAAAAAGTGAGTCGCCTACAGTCCCAGAAGTAAACTCCATCAATACCCAGCATCCCGCACGTCTTCCCCAAACCGCAATCCAAGGGGCTCGATCACCGCACCTCGACACTATCTGCTTTGGGCGGCACTGACTCGTCCGCGCGGTTTTAAATCGCGTTACAAGAACGCGTCTTGGTTAGAAAAGTGTCTCTCGTACTTGGGAGTTCAAGGGAAAGTCAAACCACACCTCGTCACTGCCCTGCAGTCGAGAGGTCTCCTCAAAGTCAAAGTCGTTCAATCACCGACCCGTACAACCAAGAGTCCCGCTCCGGTGGTCACAGAAGAAAGCCATAGACTAGCGTAGTAGAAAAGACTGAGTCTGGAATGCCAACAGGTGTCCCACTGCCCAGCCCTGCTAGAGGGTTATTCATAATATGATGTCGGGTGACCCACTGCCCAGCCGTGCCGGAGGGTAAACCATAATACACAATCAGGTGACCCACTGCCCAGCCCCGCTGGAGGGTAAACCATAATACACCATCAGGCGACCCACTGCCCAGCCCCATTGGAGGGTAAACCATAAAAAGATACTGGGTGACCCACTGCCCAGCCCTGCTAGAGGGTAAACCATAATACATCATCCAACGACCCACTGCCTAGCCTCGCTGGAGGGTAGACCTAGAATAAGTCGACAGGCGACCCACTGCCTAGCCTTGTTGGAGGGTAGACCAAGAACTAGACGACGGGTGACCCACTACCCAGCCCTACTGGAGGGTAGACCCTAAGAGGTTGTCGGGTGTCCCACTGCCCAGTCTCTGCTAGAGGGTAGACCCTAAGTGTGTCGTCGGGTGACCCACTGCCCAGTCTCTACTGGAGGGTAGACCCTAAGTGCGTCGTCGGGTGACCCACTGCCCAGTCTCTGCTGGAGGGTAGACCCTAAGTGCATCGTCGGGTGACCCACTGCCCAGTCTCTTCTAGAGGGTAGACCCTAAGTGCGTCGTCGGGTCACCCACTTCCCAGTCTCTGCTAGAGGGTAAACCCTAGAATTCATGGAGCAACCCACTGCCCAGCCCTGCTGGAGGGTAAACCTGAAGAAGTCGATGAGTAACCCACTGCCCAGCCCCGCTGGAGGGTAAAACTCAGAACTACTCTGGCTATCTCTACTGGAGGGTAAACACTGGCCAACCGAACACGGAGTGGGTTTCGCATAACCACGAAACTCCATAACAACTCTCCCAAAAGAGGTTCAGCGCATGTTCCATGACGGGGTGCCACTAGCACTGCTACTGACCGATCCATCGAGAACGAAACCAGTGGGAGACCACTCAACCCTGCTGGTCAACAAACGAGCACAGAGCCAGGGGAAAAACTCCACCCTGCTGGTCAAACAAACACACAGAGGGAACCTCTATGTCGCGAGAGGTCAAAGTATGCAAATAAGAACATGACACGCACATGGGACCCACATGACGTGTGGCCCCAAGTCAACCCCAACCAAGAGCACGAACGTCTCAGGTACAAACCACACATACCTCCAAGCACTCTCGTATACTCCCAGAGTATACCACATCTCCAGACCAAGGGATATCATGGAAACGACACCCAACATCAACGCGAAGGCGTGATGTAACATCTCTACCTCAAAGGGCCCGACACGGCCAACCACATCTTATGAATCATTTACAAAACTCTCCCAAGAGTGCGTGATCGCACGCGAAGGGTCCGCTACATAAATGGTAGGACGAACCACCACCAGAGCACCTTTCATGCTTCCACATTTAACAAGATCATGAAAGAGTCTCTGCACAACCAAACGGATCACACCGTTGTAATCCTTGTGGAAAAACACCCGAGATAGACTACTCACTCACCTCAAACGGATATCCGACGGGAAAGTCACCAACACCACCTCACGCCCGTACGGCGCCTCGTGATCCCGATCCTCAGCCCCGAAAACAGTCGGGCTCATCGCACCATTGCGATCCCCTCAGGAAAACACGTCAAAAGCACTACTCACACGAGTGCAATGGATATCCAGAGAAAAGGTGCATTCCGGCGCACCACACACGAGCGGCACTTCGTGGTACCTACATCCCGGTCCCTAAACACAAGGAACGGATCGCACCGTTGCGATCCTCTCGAAAAAGCACACAAGATGGACTATTCACTTGTCCAAAACGGTCGCCCGATGATAAAGATGGAAAATCACTATCGACGCCCAAACGGCCCTCGTGGGCCCCGCACCATCGTGCCGAATTAGGGCGGATGGATTGAACCACTGCAATCCCCTCGGAAAAACATCCATAATCAACTGCTCGCATGCCCTGAACGGATGCCCGGTGAGAAAGGCGTGAAACACTGCACGCAGCTCGAAAGACAGGCCGTGGGGCCCATGCCTCAAATCCAGTCTCGACACTCGAAAATGCCCTGAAAACTTTCGCCCCAGCGCACGGGGTCCCAACGCAACTGACGGCACTCAAAGCGGACGTCAGATGCGTCTGCGCCGCTCAAAACAAGGTTCCTGGAATGATGACACGCCCCTCGACGTACGTGTCGCGCCACCGAGGCCCCACTTTTCTGTAATTAAACATTCCCGAAACCATCTCAAAGCGCTCCCCTCGACGCAAGGTCTGCGCTGCCGCCGACGGCGCACAAAACGGATGCCCGTAGCCCGAAATACGGGCGTCCGAAGATTTTAAAAGAAAAGGGGAACCCTCTTGGGCCGGACCGGCCTAGTCCGGCCGGTCCGCGCCGCTCGAGCCGGCCCGCTCCGGCCGGCCCGCTGGGACTGCATCCCAGCCGCCTCCCATGAGTCACCCCGCCCGCACCGCACGGGCGGCTCTTCCACCGACCGGCCGACACGACCGGTCGGCCTTCCACGCAGAGACCTGCGTCGCGCGGGTCTCTGTCCAGCCGCGGGGTCGCACAGTGCGACCCCGTCCGTCCCCTCTCGCCGGCACCCGCGCGTCGTGCCCTCAGCCAGCACCCGAGCTGCCCCACCCGCATAAGGAAGCTGGCGCTGCCGACCGCCATCGCCGAAGAGCGCCACCGCCAGCCGAAGCCCCTGCCGCTGCCGCTGGAACTCGTCGGAAAAAGGGAACCCGCCGGAAAACCTCAGAACACCTCCAAAAACCCGCAATCGTTGGGGAATGATTGCAGGTTCCTTAGAACTCCAAAATCAAAACCGAAAGATGCGTCAGATAGCTCCTTAAAACTACTACGTACCCAGGGGCTTTGATTCAACTATCAAACAATAATCGACGCATATAATTGAGGTTGAAATAGGGTTCGGGAATTAAAATGCAACCAAAATCCTCCTACCTCTTAGGTGATGCCCGAAGCTTCACGGGGAGTCCGCCGTCGCGCCGCGCCTTGCCGGAGCTGCTTTGCTGGAGCTGGAGGAGGAGAGGGAGGAGTTCCTCCTTGCTGCTGTCCAGGTGAGGAAGAGGAAGAGGGAGGGGGTGACTTAAGCGTTTAAATAGAAACGCTTAACCACCCGCCCGTCGGCCCGAACCCGAACCCCCAACAGGGTCGAGGTTAAGCCTCCCCTAGGGTAAAAACCACCTCCCGAGCACAATGGTGGTCTAAGAATTTTAATCAGAGACCCCGTTCAAAAGTTATAAAATTTAACGTCTGAAGCAGCTAAATTACGAAAACGCCCATGGGGCCATTTTTCACAGACGGGCTGCGCCCGCAAAACTTACACCCCTCCTAGGGTAAACGACACGCTCCGAACTCAACGATGCCCTAGGTTTCCCAAACCGAGCCACCGTTTTAGAGATACCTGTGTTTCAACATTAAACAAATTAATTTATTTATTTAATTCGTTTAACGTTCCAGAAGCGGGCGAGGGGTCCAAACTTCTCGCGCTGACATGTTTTATGTCGTTCCTAGGGTAAAAACCCCATTCTGAACCCATCCGTTCACTCGGATCCCTAATCCGGTGCACCATTTAGGAGTTATCACATTTATTTAGCATTTTTAGTGTGAACGCACTGAAAATTTAATTCCGGCCACTCTGGGGCTCAGAATCACACGCCGTCTGAAGACGCTGCTCTGGAATATCATCAGGAATATTCCATAGTCTTTCGCAGCAAAAACTGGGTTCTTAAAATTAGATTATTTAAACCCCTATATTTATACTAATAATGTGATAAATATTAAATGGATATATTATCAATGGTAATGATTCTTAACTGTATTTTAAATCCTATAGAGTATAATAAAACCAAATAAGTTCATGTATTTTCTATAACCATATTACATAATATAAAATTTAATTAAATCAAAGGGAGATTTTATTTATAAAATTTTGGATAATTACAATAAGGATATATTTAAAGAATATATATGAAATAAAAATGATTCCAAATAGGTGATATATTATTTTCTTTTCTTTCAATCCATTTGTTAAGAAAATGGAAACAACATTCATACATATGTATGGTCTAGAGTCTCTATGAATGGTGTAATTTATTTATATTATACTATATCTTATGGATTACTCTCACTCTATATATAATGAATATTTATAATAATTATATGATTTTTTAAATTATATATTTTATGGAACCATAATAAAATCACAAGGACCAACAAAACAAAACCAAAACATACTTGAAAATTGAAGTACTTATCACCCGAAATAGTGATTCTAACAAATAATTGTTAATAAATGGGTGATAAAAGGTTATCAATAAATCATATATTGTATTATATTTATTATTATTATTTTTAAATATATGTGTAATATACCAACACTATGTATACTAAATGATCAAATGTGTATGAAAGAAGTCGAGACTTGAGGTAAGGTGTTTCTAGTATATCTTTTATTTTTGAGAGACATATGTCACCTTTACCACTTGTTTTTTTTGTATATACTTCCATTTGTAAATTTTATCTAATTTGTATAATTATTTTCATTATTTTCAATGTTTTATTTTATTTTATTCTTTATTAGGTCTTGTAATTCAAAAGTTACCAAACTAGTAAGGGATTTTCGTCTCTCTTTTATTTTTGTGGGACACATACCTTATACACCACTTGTTTCTTTTGTGTGGTGTATATAGTCCCCACGAATATAGTTTATGATTATTATTAGGAAATTATAGGATATAAATAGCCATCTAATTTTCTTTCATTTAGGGGGCTTACGATTCAAAATATACCAATTTGGTAAGAGTATTATGTTTCAACCTCATTATTTATTTGGGTTATTTTTGATTAAGTTATGATGATGAAATATTATGAGATATCTCTAAATAAAATACTGAATTTTATTCTACTTTCGTTATTTCTATATAATACAATGTTTTCTTTCATTTTCCTCTCTCTAAGGAGTCAAGATACCAAGATAATGTTTTAAAAGAAAATCATCTTTATTTCTCTCTTCCATCAAAAATCATTTATATTCCATGTACATGTTTTCTAAAAAAAGTTAAATAATGTTTTAAATAATCTATAGTGATGGTCAAAATTGATTTCTAAACATGTTTAAAATTTTACCAAATCCATCAAAATGAATCTTCTTGTCATTTTTTGAATGAGTTACTTTTTTATTTTTACCAAAAACGTGAAAGGAATCATTATTTAAACATACACATCATGAACGGAATTTTCCATTGCCATGACCAATCATTTAATTAAGACGTACTATATAAGTTTACATGATTATTTTCAAGTAAATTTTTGTTTAATATTTGGGATATTTTTAGATTTTAAATAAGTGATTTCAAAATGGAAAGGTTATTTTCCTCAAGAATGTTTTAATGATATTTTTATGTAATTTATATTCATAAAAGACAAAAACTTATGATTTTCTTATTCCTTAATAGGGATATGATTGAGTGATACCATCCTTATCCTATCTCAAAATGGTTTATGATTATGATGAATAGATTTTTATAAAACCTCTTTCTTTCACTTGGGTTAGTCTTATGATACCCATTTCATTCCCACAGGATATGCTATGATTAAATGTTTTAGAAACCCATTTCCTTTTTATGGGTTATGCTTTCATGAATGTTTTATGAACTTGTGGAACACATATTTTGTATTTTTATTTTGTGATGGATGGGTCTAGAATTATATTTCCCTCCATTGCATTGGGTAAATATGGATAAATCATGAGTTAATTATGTTATGTATTAATCTAATTTCATGTTCATCATATTATATGTGGACTTGGTTTCATGTCTATAATTCTATGTTTCAGATTGGTTTTGTGTCAAAAAGTTTATTTTTGGACTTTTTTTCATTTTCATAAGTGTAATGACATAGGTTTTTCCATATAATACTTTGTAATATTTTCAGATTTAGGCATTGAGACATCATGAGATTATGAGGCTCAATGATCCCCAAAATGATTCTGTAGATATATTAAATATACTAATACCATGCATGCATATTTTTCCTATTAATGTGAAACAACCCCTGAATAGAATCTTAGATCGTAAATTTGAGACCACAGTTATGTATGGAATTCAAGGTTTACCCTAGCTACAACCTATAGTTAGTCGGCTCTAGATGTCCTATTAAAGAAACCACTGAAAAGTGCGTTTAATTAAAATAAATAAATAAATAGTTTATTTTTTATTAAATGATGTAATTAATATCCATTATTGATAACCTCTTCTAATGTTTTGTCAAGGGTTATCATCATAACCATTTTTTTATCCTAGATGAGTAGGAGTTATTTCCTCATTGGCTGATTGAAATCAAACAATGAGCGATGATCATATCACGGTGGATTGATGGGTTGCAAACACATTGAGTCTTCCTTATCACTAGAGAAACAATTATTCACCAATGATTGATGAATGATATAGGTATGGATCACCAATTTTTTATTTCACCCTTATGATTAAAATAATGAGCATGGATTATTTATATGTTTTTTTATCTATGATATATTTGTTACTTTAGTAGTTCCATGGAACCGTGTTTTGTAATTGATTCTTTAAAATCCTTTTCATCCTTGATATCACCCCATTTATATTATTATTGGCTAGTAATTCTTTCCCAAATATGGTTCAATTTTTTATTTTGTTCTCCCCCTCTCTTTCATCATGTTCTTCACCATTGGCCTACAGGGACAAGGTTCAACATCTCTAGGTCGGATTCATGCATGATGAAAGCCCCAGATTTGTTGTGGTAGGACGAACAAAATGAATATTTATGGTTTGTATAAAAAAATATGAATTATGTGAGATACATATGATAATACATGGATTTGAGATTTGGAGGGGTGACAAGATCGAGTGGTGGGTGCACAAGAGGTGTGTTCGGGGATCTTCAGTTATTATGGATGGATGTAAATGGTTTTTTGATGAAGAGTGGTTGTACTCTATTTTCCAGCCAACCATGAAGGGAGGTGTGTGTTATTATAATTTTTAATAATAATAACATGTGATAGTTTATATTATTTTTAATAATAATAAGATGAGGTGTTTAATTATTCTTAAAAATATTTGAATATTAATTTTCCTTAAAGATAGAGGAAGTGGGAAGCACCTTGAGGGAGGAGTCGGACCTCCTGTTCACATGATCCCAACTTTGGGTGTGAAGAGGGGAATGAGTCTCTTCCCTTTCCATTTATTTATATATATTATTTTTATAATAATATTGAAATGAAAAATAAACGGAAAAAATCATAAATATGGAAAGATGGGTGGAGTCATACAGTGCATGAGATGGTGGAGGGACAAAGACATACATACCCCTTATCAAATATAATATTTATATAAGTTTTATAATAACAATACCAATAATATTTTTATTTTTAATTCCTCATTTAGGTTGTAACTTCTTTATGAAAAGTCAGATTGGTGATCTGTTTATGACACCGTGATCATGGTATTGTGGCGATCAATTCAAGACCAATGTTGGGTATATTTTTTAGACTCATGGTTTGGGACCACAAATAGTTGTACATATGTGTTATAGAGAAATTATGTTTTCACTAGGTATCTGATTTATGTATGTAAATATCCTATCTCGAGTGTTTTTGCATGTGGATATCAATAACGTGATCTGTTTGTCCATTCATTACAATTTTTGGTGATATATTGTTGGATTCACATTTTAGTCGAACGGATCGATGAAAATACTCATGTGCTCATCATGATTTTGGACAGATTTGGAATTTGGTCATTGAGTATCCTATCCTAGGCAGTTTTCTATGTAAAACATTATAGTGGACTTTGTTGTGTATTTTGAGATATAAAGTTAGCGGATATAAGAATGATTCTTCTTAGGTGATGCATAATGATGAAAATGATTAGGCTAGAACATTTGATAGAGGAAGGGGTTTACAAACCCCATGTTGTTAAAAGTTTTGGGTCCCCCATACTCCTTGCACTGGATTGAGTGGCCTGCCCCTATGGAATTAGGATGTGGGTTCTCTACATACTAAGTAGCTCCCCCATGATGAACTAGTTCATGAATACTCTACCTACTAAGTAGAGCCCCATGATAGTGTAGGGAATGGGTCATCTACCTACTATGTGACGCCCCCTGACACACTATGGAGTGGGTCCTCTACCTATAAATTGGCAGACCCTAACACACTTGGGAATGGGTCCTCCACCAACTGAGTGACACCTCCCCTGACACATTAGGGAATGGTTCCTCTATTCGAGATTGTTCCTCCTTACATATGTGGTACAATGTTGAGGTGTGGGTCCTCTCCAAGATTACCTTGATAGATACCTGAGATACTGGGAATCCTGGATGGTCACTTTTTAATGATACAGAAAGAATTATTTTTCTTATATTGGATGTGGAGATTGAGATACCCTTTCTGTCATTTGGCTATCTTGTTGATAGTATCTGGATGTTCATGGTCGTTGTATCAGTTTCTATTTTTAATTCCATTGTTGGGTTGAGATAACCACTTCAATCATGCCTCTTATAGCTCCCTCTTCAGTTTTCAGGGCATCTTAATGGGTATGTATATACTCATACCTGCATGATATTTTCCCACACATTTCATGTATTATGTAGAAAATTAAGAGATTGAAAATGATTTCAAATGATCATAGGGATACTCAAGTTTATATACCATGTGCAGTGTTTAGGATTGGAGATAAAGATCCAAAATCTCTTATATTTACAATATTCAAGTTATTGTCAGGTTTGGACATCTTTTCTATTTGGGCATGTATTTTTTCATTTTCATTTTGGATTATCATTTATTACTCTTTTGTATTCCCTAATGGTTATTAAATTCATAGTTTTTTACTCTATATGTTACTATATTTTATTATTATTCCTCTAGACTTATGTATGGAGATGGTTGGTTTCATGAATATAGGTACATTAGGAAAGGGCATCCCATTTTAGTTATGCCTTCTTGGTTCTTGTCTCTAACCCCTAGCGTATGGTGGTAGTTTTGGGTTTGTGCAACCCAAAATTCCACCATACAGGTTGGTCCTAATGAGTTTGGTCATTATAGAGTGGAATCAGGGCAGTTAATTCATTAGGACGGTGTTTGGAGTTTTCCCCTTATAAAGATTGGTTGGGACTTAGGGAAACGATTCCAGAGTATCTTGAGTACAGCTTTCAGGCTAGGTAACCTAGTGTTGGTTTGGTGGCCGATGTATCCAAACACCAAAACTATGACTACCTTATTTTCTACTCAGCATACTGAGACATCAATTTTATGGAACTAGGTATATTAATCATATAAGAATTAGGCCTTTGACTATGCTTCTTGAGTCATATCCCAATATATTCTCTTTAACCATGGTACATCTTGATACTTTTTGAGATGTCTCTATGAGGAAATTCAACTAGGACTTCAAGAGAGTGTCAAAATGACAAATGATTGATTTATTATCTCTTAGTTCAGGGATGCACCCCTGGGAAGTCTTCTCCAGGTGGGTACTGAGCATTTCTACCACCTACTGTACAACATGTGGATCCTTTACTAGATTATGTGGATGATAATATACATATTGAGTAGTTAATGGATCTGGAAGGACATGATTTTGGTACACATAGTCTTAACATGTTATGTGAGTTCCTCTAATATAAAACTCTAAGGTTTTGTGATGAGATAGACCCTAAATATATAGTGGGTTGACTTGAGGGAGTGGTATGGGTTTTCTAGATTATGTGGACCTTGATTGATCGGATAGTTATGACAGTGACCGATCTTCTTCACAGATTATTTTTTATCTCCATAGTTACTAAAGGATGATGCCCATGTTTTGAGTGTGAATAATATGTTTCAGAGATAGAGATTACCCATGTTTTTAAGTGAGCTAGAACCCCCTTATCATGTGGTAGAAAACTGTTGTGAGCCTATAGTGTGAATATCCTACTAAGATAGGATCCCTCATGATAGTGGTCTTAGAGGTGATACTCCTCTATGGAAATATATCGAATTGTAGAGCCCAATGTTGGTAATGTTCGACATGAATTCAAATATGAAAGAAATAAGGACACTTACCCCACCAAGATACTTTCTTGTGATGTGATTAAAAACTATGAGAGAATGTTAGTTCCACCCAAATTATATAGTGTCGAGGTGTGTGGGAAGAGTTCCAGTAATTGTATGTTTCAGTTAATTCTGATGGGAAGGTGTTGGGATATACCCTAGTTAAGGAGAACACGTAGGCAAGGGGAAAGATGGATTGAAGTGGATGAGGTTTGTGACCCCGAAGCTCCTGGTGTGTTTCAGGTGAGACTTGTGTCTTCTCTACTCTAATTATAGTATTGGTTCATGGTCAAAAGCCCATTTTCGTAGACTTAGTCCTGGTTTCAGATTTAGAGATACCATTGGGGGACTTTTTTCTTAACCATTGTGTAGGAAAATCCTACAAAGAAAATATTTGATCACCCAATTATACTGATAATGTGACTTGACTCTATAAGAAGAGACAGATAGATCCTCACATGAAATCCTTTCATAGTGGCCGTGGGACCTTACAATGTTTTCCTCAGTATGGACTGGTCATTTACCATCGATAATTAGATGATTTATACTAGTGAGTGTATACTTTATTCCAGTTTTTTGGGATGGATTTTTCATCCATTGTAAAGGATTTATCCCTAGGAAGGGTGGGATGATTTCATTCTCAAGAGGTTAGTGATAGTTCCATATCAACTGGCTAGTATTAACCTTGGTGTAGTGAATGTATTGAGATTCCAGTTCCTTGATGGTAAATTATGAGGGCATCCATCCTGAGGATGTGATGGGTTTTCCTCCCCATTAAGAGATTTTTTTATTCTGGTACTTTCAATGGGGTTTAAGTGATATTTTTTCTAGTAAAATATATGACCCATTGTAGTTGTGAGAGATAGATGTGTGGTTGGAGGAGTCTTCATAGCGGGTGTTTTGTAAGACCTAGTGTATTTTCCTGGTAAGAATTGTGTTGTTATCATAGATTTAGATAAGTGAATGAGGTTAGGTTTGGATTGGGATCACCTAACATAGGTGAATATCTGGGAGGAGTATCCACCCATGAAAATTGTTGACATCTTCACCCAGTGGATGGAGGTGAAGTGAATCTTAGAGTTTGTGCAACGACCTGAACTTTTAAAAATAAAATTCCCTAGGTGGTTGAATTAAATGTATTATTATGTGTTATGGTTAAGAAAACACATGACAGAATTTGGTTTTGTTATATTCTATCAGATTTAAATGACCAATAATCATCATTACCATTGATAATATATCCATTGAAAAGTGTTCAAATGATTAGTATAAATATAGGGTTTTGATAAATCCCTTTGACAGAGACAAATGAAGTGATGGAATAAACCAGTAGAATAGTACCCCATGAATTCAATTTATTGGAGCTTCCAAGAGAGATAGAATAACTAAGTTTTTCCATTTACCAATCCCAATATGAGATCCAACAACTTAATCAAAAGAATAACCATTTATGGGAGACTTTCAAGCTCATCGAGATCACAACCCAAACATGTGCTCCAAACCACCCCATGAAAGTTTCACTGCCACACATCTTAACATTAGGGAGTTTTATGGTGTATTAAAGGGATATGTATTAAGACCCAAATAATATGAATATGTATATTTTATAAAATAATGAATATTTTTTCATTGTATTATTGTTACTTCATAAAGGATTTTGATTTTGATACAATAAAACACAAATTGTATTTGTGAGAAATATGTAAATTCAATTAAGACATTTATTTGGATGAATTAATGTTTTTTTGGAATAAAAATTATTTTTATAAATATTTTTTATTTAATATTTTTTATCAAAAATAAATTATAATACAATTATTATGAATTCAAATGTAATTTTTACATGGGTTTGAATACTGTTATTGTCAAAAAACCAAACATTTCTCAACAAATGTCAATTAATATTTTAAATGTAAAAATTTAAATATTTTTTAAATTATTTTCAATTTATTTTAATAAAAACATCAAAATTATTCAATGGTGATTTTTTTATAATTTTCCTAGAAATTCAAATTATTGGGTAAATATTAAATACTGTATAAATATACAGTGTGTATTATGAAATCATAATGACCCAAAAGTGATATAATAAATACTATAGAGGGAATAAAGGGACATATCTATGTGTACTTTTTAAAATATTAATTTTATTTTTATTTGATTAATTTTCTAATTCCTTTATGAATCCTCCAAAACCAATAATATATTTTAAGGTTTTAAAATTATTTCTCTAAGGACATGACTCACTTCCAGATCACCCAGGGTAATATTTTAATAATTTAAGCCCTTGGAGTTACAAAATAATTAAAACAACCCCCATTTGGTAGAAACCATGGTAAAAACCATGCTAAGGGTGTTTTGGTTATTTTATTATATAGAGTCTAAAGGTTATGATTGAGAAGAAATTAAGAATTCACCACTCATTTTCTATATAAAAACTCCCAATATCCTATTTATCTTCACTAAAAAACACTGGATAACTTCCTTACTCTACAAGTACATCCCAATATTCCTCCCAATGTTCTGTCAATCTCTCAAGAATCTTTTCCTAGGCATTAGAATCATCCTCTCAAGATAAGAGACCTCTGAAAATCCTCTTTTTACCAAGAACCTATTATATGTTATGTCACTTAATTTCCAATTAGTAGTGTTGGGATATTATCTTCAATATCCCCATTAATTTAAATTTAATTTCTAAATGGTCAATGGACCATTTCACTCTCATTAATCCCCTCCATGAACATTTATACATTATCTCTCTGTTTCCGAAATTTAACTGAAATTTTCGATGTTAAACAATTGTGCAATGAATATCCATACCCATTTCCTATAAAGGGTGTTCACCTACATCAACTTATAAGTCTATTATTGAGGAAGTAAATGTATATATTCCTCAGTACTTTATCATGGAACAAAATATGATGATAAATGATTCCATGTTTGTTTATCTATGTGGTATAATTAAGCATGAGAATAAAATTGAAGTAATGGGTGCACCCAGAATTATACAACACTCCAATTCATTGGGTAATGTTTTACTCTCTGGAGACGTAATGTAAAGGATTATGGAGTGAACCAAATCCATAACATGACCTTTTCCATCACTATTTCTTGGCATTTATCCTTGAAATGTATTTATGATATAGTGTTGTAAGTTGCTTCCCCATTTCCATGTTGCCTTTATGTTTTCAGGCTATATCATGCCTCATTATTTGGTTTTATGATTTCCACTCATTTTATGCCCCATTGATATTACTATTGTCTAACATATATTAGTTTCTTCATGTTATTCTATGTTTATTCCCTTAATGGGATTTATAGCTCACCCATTTCTTATTTATATACCAAGGTTATCCCATGCAATTTTAATTCTGAATGAATAATATGAGCATGGTAAAGAAGTTTTCAATAAATATGTGTTATTTCCTATTTTACATTGTTATGTGATGTAACTAATTTGCAAATACATTGGAATTATCAATATTTAGGGTTTTATTATGTGTAATAATATGAAGTAAATCATGAATTAATGTGTAATAAATAGAAAGGTTCCCATAGTTTGTATCAAAGGAATGTTTTTTTTGGATTATGATAAAAAAACTCTAACAAAAGCCTTAGAGATAAAACTATGTATAAGAGAACATAACTGAATATTAGTAAAGTATAGATTAAGTGATCTATCAAGAAAATATGTCCCTGTAAATATAATACTAGTGGATATGGATCTGACACAGATATACATTGGGGTAAAACTCAAAAACAGCGCTTTGAGCTAGACTCAACTAGGAACTGGTGAACAAAAATGGGCATTGATGCACACCTGGTTTGAATTTTCTGAGAGAAATTATTTTTTAATTTCACAAGCTCATTATGAACTGTTATTATGGGAATAAAAATTCCCATAAGAGTATATGTTAGGAAATATATTGCGGATAACATAGATTGAATCATTTAAATTCATAAGTTAATAAATAAATCCAATTTATAATTTATCTATTTAATGTTATTGGATTAACATTTTTTTGTATTTAATAGTTTAAAATAATTGATCCCTAATTTTCCCTTTATTCAATCCAATGGATGGAAATAGAAAGAACCTAAGAAACAAATAATGTGAAGGGAAATTTGATGATTGTCCAAATGAGATGACCAAAGTGATGGAAGAAAGAATCAAAAATTTTGTCATGATACTCTCTTAGTTGAATTAGGATCTAAATATAAACTCGGATGATGAGGAATTCCAAAAACCCACTATGAAATATCAGTATTTGAGTGAGACCTTTATTAAGCAAAGTACTACAACCCTGAATGGATCATCTGATCCCTTAATTATGAAGCAATGGATCAAATCCATTGAAAATAACTTCTTCATATTTCAGTGTTCCGAGAAAACGAAGGTTATACTGGATGTTTATCATATGGATAGAGAAGATGATCAGTGTTCGACATTGATCAAGAATATGAAGCCTGAGGAAGATATCTATGAAAATGGGTGGAAGGTGTTTTGGAAAAAAATCGATAAATATTTTCATCAAAATCTATCACTTAAAATGGAAATGGATTTTCTTACCCTCATAAAAAAAAGATGACGAATCAATTGGGGCATATGAGGTAAACTTCAGAATAATTTAATGATACGTCTACGGCTTTTCGTGACCCTAGAATGAAATGTTTACTACTTCATTGGTGAGATAATACCAATCCTAAGAAAATCCTTAGTGATCAGAGGATTTGATAACTATGAAAAGAATTTTTTATGTTCCCTTTAAGTCAAAATGGAGATAAAAAAATATCAAGGGAATCCTCGGGAAAAGAAGTAGACTGTGGAGTTTAATTCTAGCAATCTGATTGATAAATCTTGCATTACTATGAAATTTCAACAACCTACTTGTAAAAATTATGTAAAGAAATGTCTTGAAAATTATATAAGGGGTGATGAAATTCTTTAGTTGTGTGAACTAAGGACACCTAGCTAGAAATTATCTATGGGAAATCCCAATAATGAGATGGAGGAAACGAATGATCTAGTAAACCCTTAGTAAATTGTTCATTATATTAACTACAAGGAACTATGACACATTGAAAACCAATTCACTAAGCCTAGGGTTTTCAGAGACAACCAAAAACCTCTAACAACAAGGGTGATCTTATTCTATCATAATTGTTGAAGTGGATCCTGGAAATGAAGTGGTGATAAGTATGTAAGTTATTCATTTAAGAACATATAATGTAATTTTTAATTCTAGTTATACACATTAATTTATATCACACAAGTTTTGTATAACTATTTAAACACCACCACAAAGCATGGACATACAGAAAAAATTGAGGACATTATTGTATCCCAAGTATAAAACTCTCCCCTATAAACATTTTTTGGCTGAATTTCCTAGATAACCATGTGATACTCTATTTAGTGGAATTTGATTATATTCTAGTCACAGATTTTTTTCCCATTATAAAGCTGATATAAATTTTAGCAAAAAGTAAATCACTCTCTATATCGTGAATCATCCTCCGATTCTGTACAAATGCAAGGATATAAATGAATATTATTTAGCACTAACATCTAAAGCATGGATATTAATTACCTATGAGAATGCATATCTATCTCAAATTATTGAGTTTAAATAAAATATCACCCTTGAATACATGCCTATATTGAAGAGATATGATGAAGTTTTTTCTGAAGAATTTCATGGTCTTCCTCCTAGTTGAGAGGTTTAATTTTCAATCGAGATTATACTTGGGGTGTTAAAATTATCCAAGACTCCATAGAATGGTATTTTTGGGTCTTTGGGATATTAAGAAACAACTAAATGAGAATATGGATAAAGGGTTCAAACACCCAAGTGATTCACAATGGGGTGTACTAGTCCTCTTTATTAAAAAAATGATGGGTCAATACTCCTTTTCATTGATTATAATGATCTAAAAAAGGTCACGATAAAGAAAACATATCATATTCCGTAGATTTATGACTTTTTCAATCATTAATGTGGTGGAAAATACATCTCCAAGGTGGATATGTGGTTAATATATTACCAAGTTTTGGTAAATAAGGAGGATATCCCAAATATTGTTTTTGTATAAGGTACAAGCATTATGAGTTCATATAAATTTCATTCATACCTAATAATTCTCCCACAATATTCCGGGACATTATAAATATAGACATTATATATTTTTTCAATAAATATTTGTTATTATTTATAGAATATATTTTAATATACTATAAAACTATGGAGGCACATGTTTTGTATCTGATTACTATACTAAAAACCTTAAAAAATGATAATCCTTGTTAAAATCATAGAAAATGTGATTTATGGTTGAAGGAGGTCTCATTCTTGGGAATATTATCAAAAGTAATAGAATATCTTTAGTCCATTCAAATACATAAGTAATTTAAGTATGGACATGGCCAACATTGGTGACAAATGTCTATTGATTCCATTGATTATATGGGAATTATCATCGATTTATAATAAATTTATCAGGAACTCTAACCGTCCTAACACCTAATGAATTAAACTTTATTTGGAATAATTAATTTGAAGAGAGATTTAAGGATATTAAGTATAGGCTTATCACTGCACCTGTACTCATACTAGCCAAAAGTGGAGAAAGGTTTTTGGTATACAATGATGTTTTAAAGAATGTATTGGGATGTGTGATAATGTAGAATGAAAAATTGATATCATATAATTCAATATAATTAAAGGTTCATGAATATAAATATTCTAGACAAGATCTGGAGTTGGATACAATTATCTTCTTATAAAAAATATGGTAGTTCTTTTGTCTGGCCTTTTGGCCTCTTGATAATCAATAAAAAATCTTATTTTCAGGTCTGGTCAACAAATCTGGTGTCATTATCGCTTTTTGGAGATATTTTAAATATATATAAATCATAAGAGCCCAAAGAATATATTCACACAAAAATAGATGAATATGTTTCCATGAAGATGGTTAGAGTTGATCAGAGACTATGACTACTCAATCCACTACCATCCTCAGAAGGAAAATAAAGTGACAGATTCTATAAGTAGAAAGTATCTAACAATTTTATCATTGATGAGAATTTTGAAGGATTTGGTCTTCCTAGACTTGAAAAGGACAGATATGGGAATCATAAAGGAAGAAAAATCATTAATCCTTTTACAAATTATTTCTCAAGCATCCATTTTGGATAGGATAAATAATTCTCAAAGAGATGATTTGTGAATTTAGAAGAAAGTTGAATCTATAAGAAATAGAAAATCCTTGGAGAACAATGTTAATAAAGAAGGAGTTGTGAGATTTGGTTCAAGACTATATGTACTATAAAAACCAAAGTTAAATAAGGAACTGTTGGATGATTCACATATCTTTACCTTCCCCATCCATCTAGGAAGCACAAAGATGTATCAAGATATTCAATATCACTACTGGTAGGAAAATGTGAATATGGAGATATCATAATATAGATCATGGTGTCTTGTATATGATTAAGTGAAGGTAAAAAGGTAAAAAATCCAGGGGTATGATGAAACCATTACTCATACTGATATGGACACAAGAAAACTTCACCATAGACTTTCTCAACAGTCCTCTCAATGAATCAAGAAGAAATATTTCTATATGGATGTTTTGGATCATATTAAAAAGATTGATCACTTCATTGAAATTTGAGATGAATTCTCACTCGATCTACTTTCAAGGATATACATTAGAGAAGTGGAGAGGCTTCATGGAACTCCACTATTGATTTTATCTAATTTATATATAGTATTTGCCTCTATGTTATAGAAGAGTATTCAACATGATCTAAATACTAAGTTGAACTTCATCATGTCTTATCAACCTCAAACTGATGGCCAATCTGAGTGAACTATCCAAACACTTAGGGACATGTTGAGATCATGCCCAATTGAATATAAAATAGGATGGAATCAACCTATTCCTCAGTTATATTTCCTATAAACTAATATTTTCCACTCAAACATCCAAATGGATCCCTATGAAGCCCTTTATGGGAATTGGTGGAGAACACATGCATGTTGGGATGAAATTGGGGAACACAATCTGTTAGATCCTAAAGTGGGCGAGGAAATGGTGTCAAAGTTCAAGACCATTCAGCAGCACAAAAAGTATGCTCATATTCAAAAAAAATATCATTGCTATCAATCCTCTATAAGACCAATAAATTGAGGTTGAAGACTTGGTATTTCCTTGCATATCTCAACTAAATAAATTTATGGGAGTTGGGAAGAAGTAAAAACATTGTCCACGAATCATTTGTCCCTTTGATATCCATGATCCCATTAGAGGGGTAGACTATCAACTAGAACTACCACCTATCCTATCCCAAGTACATGATATATTACATGTATCTCTCTTGGGGAAGTATATACCAAAATCCTCGCATGTACTCAATCTAGAGGTGGTACCATTGGATAATGATCTCTCATATGAGATGCATCCAGTGAAGTCCTTAGATCATAGAGACAAAGATCAATAAAATAAGAAAATACACCTTGTCAATGTAATGTAAAGGTTTGAAGAAGAAACATTGGAACTGGAGGAGGAGATTAAATATAATTACCCTCATTTTTTAGTGTGTGAAATAAACATTTCTAGGCTAAAATTTTTTAAGGGGGGAAGATTTTTGCAACCCAAGCTGTTATAAATAAAATTCCATTTATGATTGAATTATATATATTATTATGTATTATGGTTATAGAAAACACATGAAATTAATTGGTATTATTATGTCATATTATATTTAAAATACAGTTAAGAATCATTACCATTAATAATATAGTCCTTGAAAAGTGTCCAAATGGTTATTATAAATATAGGGTTTTGATAAATCCATTTGACATAGACAAAGAAACTGATGGCCTAAACCAGTAGGATCTTACCATATGAATCCCATTTATCAAAGATTTAATGGGAGATAAAATCACTAGGATTTTCCCTTGACCAATCCCAAGCTGAGATCTTACAACTTAAGCACAAGAAAATTCATTTACTTGAGAAATTCAAGCTCATTGAGATAACGACTCAAACCGTGTACGCCGAACCACTATTTGAAAGACTCACCATAACACACCTTAACCTCAGGGAATTTTTTATAATAT
Source organism: Viscum album (assembly GCA_963277665.1). Taxonomy (NCBI): domain Eukaryota; kingdom Viridiplantae; phylum Streptophyta; class Magnoliopsida; order Santalales; family Viscaceae; genus Viscum; species Viscum album. The sequence continues at coordinate 2,086,754,579 of OY728145.1, forward strand.
TAATGGGATATGTATTAACACAGTAATAATATTAATATTAATATTTTATATAATAATTAATATTTTTCATTTTATTTTTTTATTTATAAATGATATTTATTTTGATACAATAAAACACAAATTGTATTTTTGGGTTATATATAAATTCAACTAAGATGTTTATTTTTATGAATTAATTTATTTTTGAAATAATGATTATTTTAATTAAATATTATTATTAAATAATTTCTATCAAATACAAATTATTATATAATTTTAGAAAGTCAACTGTAATTTTTAAGGGTTTAAAAACAGTCATTGTAAAAAATCCATCATTTCACAATGATGGTCAATTATTATTATAAAAATTAAAATTAAAATATTTGTAAAATTATTTGGAGAAAAGTTTTGTAATCATAATTTTAAAATTATCCAATGGTTAATTTTTTATAATTTTTTGAGAATGTTAAATTTTCAGGAAAAATTAAACACCATATAAATATACGATGTATATTATGACATTAGAATGACCCATAAGTGATGTAATAAGTACTATCAATGGAATCCATGACCAAATATATGTTTTCCATTTAAAATAATGTATTTTTAGTTTATTTTATTAATTTTATAGAAAATTTATGAATCTTCTAGAACCTATAATATATTTTAAGGTTTTGAAATCATTTATTTAACGATATGACTTGCCTTCACATCACTAGGGGTAATACATTAATAAGATCATTTTATGGACTAATAAAATAATTAAAACCAATATATTTTGGTAGAAAAATGAGAATAAATAATGGAAAGGTTTGTTTTTTTGGTTATATTATCATATAGAGTCCAAAACCTATGTTTGAGAAATAATAAATAATTTCCCACTCATTTTCTATATAAATCCACCCAATATCCTATTTATTTTCACTCAAAAAAATTAGATCACATACTTACTCATCCATAAATTATATATAGTTCTCCCAAGGTTCCCCCAATCTCTAAAGATGCTTCACCCAAGCATTTGGCATCACCCTTTCAAGGTAAAGGATCTCCTACTCTCCTCTTTATACCAAGAACCTCTTTTATGGTATGTCTCTTAATTTCCAAATACTAATGTTGTGATATGTTCTCCCATACCCCCCTTACTGTAGGTTTTATGTATAAATGATTAGATAACCCTCTAACAACCATTAATCTCCTCCATGAACATTTATATGCACTTGTTATGCTACCCGAATGTCACCATGATTTTCCATGCCAAACAATTGTACAGTGAATACCCATACCCATTTCACATCAAGGGTATTCACCTTAATTAAATTAAACTTATTTTATCTAGTAATTACATGTATTTATTCCAAACTAATTTATTATGGAATAAAATTTTATGATAAATGATTCCTTGTTTTATGATCTATGTGGAACAATTAGGCATGAGAATGAAATAAAAGTGATAGGTGCGCCAAGAATTACACAGTGTTCTATTACATTGGGTAATTTTTTAGTCTCATGAGATGTAATTAATGGTATTATGGAGTGAAAATAATCAATTTTGGGTCTTTATTAATCATAATTGTTTGGAATTTATCCTTGATAGGTGTTTATGGTGTAGTGTTTTAGGTTATTTTCACATTTCCATGTTGCCTTTATGTTTTCATTATATATCATGCCTAATTGTTAATGTGTATGATTCTCACTCCTTTTATGCCCCCTTGATATGACTATCTTCGAACATGTATTATTTTCTTCATGTTATTCATTTTTAATTCCCTTACTGGGCTTTATATATCACCTCTTTCTTATGTATGTCCTCAGGTTATCACATGCAGTTTTAAGTATGAAGGAATAATACAATCATTCTAAAGAAATTTTTAATAAAGATGATGTATTAACTATTTTAAGTTGTTATGTAATGTAACTAATTCCAAAATAGACAATAATTATTAATCTTTAGGGCTTTATTATGTGTAATATTATGTAATAAATCATGAATTAATTCATAATAAAGAGCAGGGTTGCCATAGTTTGATGTCAGGATGGGTTATCACCAGCTCCAAGTTTGAGATGTGGATTTACTAAGCCTCAGTTCGTAGATACATTGTTATTCCTTTTAGTTCTTTGATATACCCCTTGGTGTGTTGAATTCCCCATCATAGTTTTCAAGACTTATGTGATCAATCCTTAACCTTTATTGGATTATTTTGTGGTAGTATTCTATGATGGTACCCTCATTTTTTTGACATTAGTGTAAGAGTACATGATACATGGGAGGATTGTTATAGACATGCTTCAGGAGTTCTATTCATATAAAATCTCTCATATATTTAGTTATAGATTCTAAGGTCCACTTATCGATATATGTACTCTAATACATGGGAGTGGCAGTGAACCCTATAGAGGTTGAGGCAACATGAGACTGAGGTCCACCTAGGGCATGACCATAGTAGTAGATTCTCATAGTGATGTTTTCCTTCTTCTATTGTCGAGTGAGGTGACAGAGTAGTTGACCACTTTTTAGTTGACCATGGTGGGTGAGGATGGTGTAACATACCTCCCATAAATAGTTTTTACCCCTACATTTCTTCATTGATTCAAGGCGGCAGGACTTAGGGATATCAATTGAGAGATAATGCAGGACCAGATATCCATTGGACATGTTCATAATAGATTCCCTAAAGGTGGTAAGCATGACATCCTTGTTCATGGATGGTCTATGGAATTGGTCATACTGTGGAAAAAGGTACTAAGGAGGTTGTTTTACCTTATTAGTACACTCTATAGAAGGTTGGTTGTTCCAAAATCTTTTACCTTTGGGTTTAGTGACCAAGGATGTTTTGAATTTTAGTTGAGTTTAATTCTTGAAATCTCACTTACCTATAGGTAGAGAATAAGGTGTCAAGAGGAAGTATAAATAGAATGGTGTTTTTGGTTCTAATTACTGGGATTCCATGATTTATGAGAGGTTAAGATGCTGCTTGAGTGATCCTAGACAGCCTCACTGGGTTAACCCACTTCCTGGCCATTTGAGAGATGTTCTTAGTGGAGAGTTCAGGATGCCTGTACAAGAATGATGTAGTTCAGTTTTATGTAATTTCCTGAATGATCATTTGGACCATGATTCTACCTTTACATCACAATTATGGGTAGGATGCATGATGCCTCTGGGACTCAGCTATTGTTCATAACATTGTTTCTACTCTTGATAGATGGCCAAGTAGATACAACCATTATGGTTCTGGATAACATGCTTCCTGATTACATGTTATCTTTGAACATACCTAGGAGGATCTCCTACTATCGTTGGAGTGTATATTACAATAATTATCACTATACCATCGACGTAGTACCATTTAAGGCCATGTATGGGGACTATGTAGGTCACCACTATACTGGAAGGATATAGTGGGAGTCAGTGCTTATAGACCTATGGTTGGTGCTAGTGATTGTTACGAATGGGGTGTAGTTAATTCAGGGGAAAATTAAGACTACCTAGAAAATGTAAAGGGTCATTTGTTGACTAATGATGGTGACCTTTTGAGTTTGATGAAGAGATAATCTATTTTGAAACATATCTTCATGTCGAGTATCATGAAGATTTAGCTTAGAGGAAAGGATATCTATAGGGATTATAGTTACTATGTTGGGTTAGGGAGGTCGTGTGATACCCTATAATAGTATTTATATTGGGTACTTGGTGTTTTCCAATTATCATAGTTGAGGAGACATTTTCATGACTCATTCCACAATTTCTACCTGGATGAGCAAGGCGTGGGGTGTGAAGCATTATTTTGTGGTGCCTGATGTTTGTTGTGAACTAACATAGGAAAATCCACTATCGGAATATAGTTCCCCTATGTAAATTTTGGAAACAACATGAGAGCATGAAGGAGAACTCCTAGGAGTGGGAGAGATAGATACATGCTCAGTATCCCCACCTTTTTGTTTAGCTTTTGTTTTTCAAGGACGAATATACTAGAATGGGGTAATAATGTAATGACTCATTTTTTCAATTTAATACTTTTTAATATGCCTAGGAATATTTTCAGAGATAGATTCTAAAACGATGTGAGATTCTAATACCTGGTGATCTCAGAATTAATTTTATAAAAAATAAAAAATATATTAATATTTTGCATGCATAATTTTTCTAAAAAATTAAAATAATTCTTGAATTGAGTCTCAAATTATAAATATGAGAACATGATAGTCCAAAATAAAAGGATTACCATAGGTATGACCTAAAATTTTTCAGCGCCATTCATCCAGTTAAGGCAGTCGTGGAAATGCGTGTTTAATTAAAATAAATAAAGAAATAAATTATTTTTTTTATTAAATGACCTATTTAAAATATTCTATGAAAAAAAATATTATGAAGGTTTTTCAAGTGTTAGATGAATAAGCCTTTCTAAATCTGAGAGGAGGATAATGTTCTTCATTATCGGATCGACATTGAATGATGAATAATGATTGAATCATCGTGGATCGATGGGTAGTGAATGAATCGGGTATTACTTATCACAGGAGAACACATTCTTCACCAATGATATATACATAATCGAGGTAGGGATCATAAATTTTTTATTTCACCATTTTTATTAAAATATTTATCATGGATTAATTATCTATTTTTGATCAGTGATTTATTTATACCTTTACAGGATCCATACTTAATTGTTGTGTAATTTATTAGTTAAAATCCTTCTTAACCTTGATATAACCCCATTTATATAATTATAGTACAGGAAGGATTGGACATTGATTTTCAACTTTTTTCTTTTGTTTTTCTCATTTCGATCTATCACACTCTTCATCATTGGCCTACGGGGCTGCGATTCGACATTATCGAGGTGGGTTCGAGTGTAATCAAATCCTCAGATTTGTTGTGATAGAACGAAAGACAAACATATTGATGGTTTCTGGAAATATTTATGAATTAAATTGGATATGGGTTATAATGCATCAAATTTGGATCCAAGAGGGTATCAGGATCGAGCATCAGGCACGTGGGAGGTGCACCCAAGGATGTGCAGTTGTCGTGGATGGATTCAGTTGGTTTTCCGACAATGAACAGATAGAATCTGATTTCCATCTGGCTGTGGAGGGTGGTGTGTGTTATTATTGTTAATAATAATAATAATAACATGTTAAAGTTATTATTATTATTAATAATAACATGTTTTGTTTAATTATTATAAAAAATATTGGTATATAAAGTTTTCTTAAAGAGAGAGGGAGTGGGTTCCACCTTGAGGGAGTAGGTGGATATCCAGTGTGCATGATCGCTCTTTTACGTGTGAAAAGGGGGATGAATATATCATCATTACTTATATATATATATACACATATATTATTTTGATAATAATATTGATATCAAAAATAAAAGGAAAAAATCATAAATAGGGAAACTTGAGTGGAGACATGCTGTGTGTGAGATGGTGGATGGTGAGAGCTTCCCAGACCCCCCTTATCAAATATAATATTTTTATAACTTTAATAATAATAATAATAATATTGTTATTATTAGTTTTAATTCCCCATTTTATTCATAACTTCTTCATGCTTTGTTATATTGGTGATCCATCTATGGAATCACGATCACGGTATTGAGGTGGTCACCTTCAAGACTAATGTTGGGAGCATTTTTTAGACTCATGGTTTGATTCCACGAAGTGGTGTTCATACGTGTTATGGTGAAATGTATTTTTTTCACTAGATGTCTAATTTGGGTATGTAAATAGCTTTTATAGAGTGTTTTTCTGTGATAATTTCAACAACATGATCTTGTTGTCCATTCATGGATGTTTTATGTGGTATATCGATGGATTTAGATTTTATACTGATATATTGATGATGATCCTCGTTCACTTGTTAGATTTTTGGCTAGACAAGGATTTTGGCCAGTGAGTTTCCTATCCTGAACTGGTTTACACATAGAACATATTGATGGAATTTTTAGGGGGTTTTGAGATATAAAGTGATTTTCTATGAGCATGACACTTCTTTATGCAATTCTTGACAATGAAAATGATTAGGAGGGATCAATATAGAGAGGTCTGGGACATTAACATCCTATCGTACAATGGTGCGGGTCTCCCACACTCCTTGCACTGGCTTGATTGGTACCCCACTATGGAGTCAGGGAGTGGTTCATCTACCTAATGAGTGGACCCCCCCTCCCCCCCGACACACTAGGGTTTGAGTTATATACCTACTGAGTGAAACCCCCTAACAGACTAAGGCATATTTCCTCTACCTACTGAGTGGAATCCCCTGATACACTAGGGAATGGGCCTCTTCCTATTAAGTGTAACCACCTAACACACTATTGTTTGGGTCCTATACCTATTGAGTGGAACCCTCACCCCCCAGACACAGTAGGTCATAGATCTTCTTTTGGAGATTGTTCCCCATAAACTTTGTGGTACAACATCAAGGTTTGGGTCCTCCCCACGATTACCTCAACAAAATACATGAGATGTTGGACATCAATGATCATCCATTTTTATATAAGAAAGTAGAATAATTATTCTTAGCTAGTAAATGGAGATTTAGATCCCCTTTATCTCTCATTTTAGCATCTTATTAAGAATATCTAGATGTTTATGTTTATTGTCTCAGTTTCTATTTGACATGTATTTTTTGGTTTTAGGTAACTACTTTTATTATGTCTCTTATTTTTACCTTTATAGTTTTAGGGTTTCCTTCTGGATATGAATATACTCACCCTTACATGGTCTTTACCCTCAAGTGTCGCTTTTTGTAAACGAAGAAAATATTGACGACGATTTCAGAGAAGCATATGGATACTCAGGTGCATAGATCGTGTGTGGTCATCGGGCATAGTGATCAGGATACAAACTCTATTTTCTTTACATTATTCTAATTTTTTCAGTTTATAAAAACTTTTTTGGTCTGGCATGTGTTTTTTCCATTTCATTTTAGATTATCCCAGCGTACTCTTTTGTATTACCTAGAGGTTATTAAATGAATGATTTTTACTGAAGATGTTATTGTCTTTTATTACTAATCATATTCCCTTTTGTATGGATATGGTTGGGTACATTCATATTGGTAAATTAATAAGCAGCCTCCAATTTTAGTAATTGTTTCTTGGTGCCTGTCTGCATCCCCTAGCCTATGGAGGCAAGCTTGGGGTTGTAGAGACCTAGCCTTCCACTAGTCAAGTGGCACCCGATGGGTCGGTTAGTTACAATACGGTTATGCGTAGACCTAGTTTCATGTCCATAAGGATATTTTTGAACCTGGATTCATGTACATTAGGTTATGTGTGGGCTTGGTTTCATATTTATGAGGTTATATGTGGACCACGTTTCATGTATTTATAGTAATGATTGAACGTGTTTCTATTTATACATGTTCACGATGTTATGTAATGATTTTTTTCTATATTAATATGTCTGTGTTATGCTCCCATGGATTATATTCATTAATTTACTTTATGATTCAGTTCATATGAACTACCTAGATTTATACCATGACTCAAGATTATAATCTACATTGAGAAGGGTATGGTTTTCAAATGTCTGTTCCAGGTTGTCATACCCATATGTTCATGTTATGTTTAAGTGATTAATGATATTTTCATTTATTACCCTTATTGAGTACCTGAGATCACCCTTTATTATGTTTTCTATCCCACGTTCATGTAGAAATATTTTATGTAGTGTATTTATAAGGAGAGGATATTTATGGTAGTTGTTGAAAGTCTTTCATGAAATTAGAAAATTGTTTATCTAGTCTCCAAATAAAATAAACCTTTATAGTCATTGGGAATGTATTTATAAAATATATTGAATATTCATATAAATAGATGAAATATTTATTTATGATAATCCTATGTTGTTATAGTAAGGTTGATATTTTTTACCGTTAGGCAACTCAAATGCTTCGCATAAGGGTAACGAGTTTAACCTTACATAGTGGATAAACCCTAAAATACCCTTATGCTACTCTAGTTCTACCCTTATGTAGACTTTGAAAACATAAAATTAACCTTATTAAACTCTATTAGACCCTTATGTAGCTTTTATAAAAATCAGGTTAGTGTTACAAGATATCCATAAAAACCTTATGTGGTACCCTTATGTGAGCTAGTGCCCATACAAGGTACCCTTACATGGTAACCTTATGTAAGTTTGTACCCTTGCATAGAAACCTTATGTAACCCATATAAAAACATGGTTAACCATACATAATATCCTGAATTACCCTTAGGAAGGGAAGGAATTCCCTTATGAATTACATAAAAGGTAGACTTTACCCTTATGTAGCCGAAATAAACAGGACCTTACCCTTTTTAGGGGGTATTTACCCATGCGAATGTAACGAAACAAGGTCTCTACCCGTACATAGCTATGGGAAAAACTACCTTACCTTTACAAAACTCATAAAAAGGGTTCCTTCCCCTACACATCCAATAAACCATGAATATGGGTAAAAAGTATGTTATTTTTCTTTATTTTTAAATTAAAAGACTTATAAATAAAAAACCAAATAAGAGTTTTTAATTATAATAAAAATTGAGGATAAAATACTTAGGATTCTTTCAAAACAATTAAACTCTTAACATTCACATAATTTAAACATTAGTTAACAAGACATGTATCTTAGAATGTTCACGTAGTAGGTCACTAAAAACAATTTAGACATAATATTCCTAATAACTTTCCTCACATACTACATCACTTTATCATTTATACTTTCCATTATCAATTTAATTTAATTAGTTGAAAGTAATGAATCAAAATATTTCATATAAAGATAGAAATGTTTTAGAAAAATGAAAATATAAAATTTACGCTATTAATGTTTCATTAAAAAACTAGCTGGTTAGAAAACCTTTAAATGAAAATTGTTTTAAAGTTTCTTTATAACAAAGTGATTTTAAAATTAATTTTTTTTAAAAAAACTCCATTTTAATCTGTAAAAACTTATTTTAAAATGAAGAAAAGTATCATAAAATAAATTCTATCATTTTTTAAAGATAAAAATTCACCAAAAGGTGATTTTTTCCTAAAAAAATCATTACTTATTAAATAAACAAAATAGCTTAATAATTTTTCAAAACTAATTTTTTCATCTTCCAAAAATTTAAATAATGTATCCACTACTATAATAAAATATTTAACATGTATTCATTCTAACAAATTAATAATTGTGATAAATTTAAAAATTCCATTCATGATATCAAACCTTCCATATTCAACATTCTTTACATAATAACTTACATATATATAAAAGATAGATTCTTTTATCAAATGTTTTTTATTCAAACTAAAAATCCATATCATACTCTTTACCAATTCAATATAAATAAACATAATTTCAAAAATATATGATTTATATTAGTTGAATCATAAATCTTGAGATAGAGACAATCCAATTCTTCCACCATTAAAATTTTTTGTGCTTGTTAAACAAATATTCATTTACTATGAATAAACTCATGTGAATACTATAAAATTTTTAATGATTCCATTTACCATTCACTATAAGTTAATTTAATTACATTCAAGAGTTTTAAATTAACACCCCATAATATTTATTGATCAACACTCATAGTTAGAAAATTATAAATAGATTTTCTATAGGTACACAAAATATGGAAACCCATTCACCACACCATGATATTTTCTAGATTGAGTGGTCTTGAATCACCCACATGACTATAAAATGCATCACAAAAGTAACAAGTCATGATGGATAAAGTGTCCCCTATCATTATATATTTGAATCCATAACATAAGATAAAATAAAATAGAAAAAATCTAAACAATGTCATATGTATAAGTCAAAATATACAATAATTTAATTCACAATACATAGAAATATAATCTAATCCAAGAATAAATGAAAGAGAAAAATACAATATTCCCTTCCCTTAGACTAGTTCTCATATAATCGGTACCAAGAGATGATTATATTGATTATAATAGAGTTCATACAAAGATCCCTTACCCCAGGAAAAATATCCACCACACCAGTCCCAAGAGAAGAGTATATGATGTATATAATAACAAAAACACCTCCCCCAGACCACATATTCGTAACTCCAAGACCAAGGATAGAGTTATGGAATGATGTGAACAAGGTCATAAAAACCCTTTACATAGTCTATATCACCACCTTAACACTATACATGAGGAATGAGTTTTAAATACTAGCTCTAAAGTAAATTTAGTTATATGTTAGTTGGAAACTAGTGGTTGAAGTGATATAAACAATCATAGATCAATGATTTATTAGGTGGGTTCAGTCAAGTGAATTAGGAGGTTTCCCTACACTCATTTTGTAGGGATATCAGTCATAGAATAAAGGAAATCTTGATAATTTACTTCAAAGGACTAATAATCTATATGTTTCTTGATTATCAAGGAAACAGAAAGGTCTCACAACATATTAATAGAAAAACTCAAAAATCCTATTACATTGGAAAACATTTACTAGCTTACAAGCATCCATTGTGGTTGATGAAAAAAATTGTTCTAATACTAATCTTAGAACAATCCTTGTGATATGGATAACTCCTAACAAACCCTGAGGGACAAGAACCCCCACATTCAATATTATCCATGCAATATCATCATAACCAATGAAATCCCACTACTTCCTCTTAGAAAAACTGAAATAAGGGCTATATTCATCACATTAAACTACCCTCTATATCATGATAAAAAATGGCACCCTCACACTTATACAGACTCTAATTATAAAACTCTTAGAGTGTCCTCCTCTACTATTCATAATCCTCAAACTCCACTCTATGGTGATTTTTGTCACTTATTTATAAACATCTTCAAAGTGAACTATATGGGGATAAAAAACTAGATCCATTTTGAAAAAAAGAAAAAATAGGGACTCATAACATTGGACAGAGATTATCTAAGGTTAATTAATTAATTCATTTTTAACCCTTTTCAAATTGTCCACCCAATTCAATCAAAGGTTCATACAAGAATAATGGAGAACAATTTACTAGGTTTCTACCCCAAAAGTATCAGCACTTCACTTAACATGTTCAATAAACTTGATGGTCCTTGAATTAGATCACAAAGGCACATAAAATCCCACTTCATAGTCTATCTCCGTTGTTTACAATATATAATAATCCCAATTAATATTGTTTCCCTACTGACCCAAGAATCCTCACCATTGAATATCATTAAAATAAATCTTTTCCCTTAACCATTACCTTCTATACCACTCTATCATGACCACCTCCTTCTAAATGTACCCCTAATTTTATGAAAATGAATAAATACATATAATTACACCTGAAGTCCACCTCCAGTAGGCCATGGGTTGGAGGCTAGCATCGAGGGTACATGAAATACACACATGGGAGGCATTACCCTCTATATAATTTTAAATAATAAAACATAAGATGAGAAATCCACCAACCAACACCATGCATAAATAAAAGAATAAATCCTAATACATAATGTATTGTCATAAATAAATGGATACAACTAAAAAGAAAATACAAAGGGATAAATCCTCAGTAGTGACCACAATGCTCCAATAACTCCTGAAAAACTCCTAGAACAAGTAATGTCTAGTTCAATCACAAATAAACTCATGATAGTTTAAATAATATTTATATATATATGTGTGTGTGTGTGTGTGTGTGTGTGTGTGTGTGTGTAGGGTGTTCATAACATGAATACTATGTAGTATCCTCCCTAAAACCTCTCCAAAAAATATGAAAGAAGAATACTAAAGCCCAATGAATAAATAAATGAAACAAACTCATCAACTAGGTAGGTATACTACCAATCCTCACTATAAACCACTCACCAAATAATGAATAATAGTATGTCATTCTTTATAAAGGAAAATATATAAATAAAGATAGCACACTTACACTTCTCTGTTGGTTTGTCTTTATCATGCACCAATGACTATATATTGTTCTCATCCCTCTTATAAGTCATTCAACACCTCGTGAAATAATATCACAACCATTAATGCATCCTATGCATCTTGAAATCTCATCATCATCATATTCAGAAGTCTGAAAGTGTATTACTAGAAGCTATTAGAGCCCATTTATGTCCATTATACATCAAGACATCACAACCAATGTACGTACATGTGCGGGAAACCAAAAATACCATGTTCAGATTCAATTATGTGTTGTACCTCAATCCATTATAATATGTACATTAATGTATAGTAAAATTTTTATCCATCACAATCCCGATAAGAACAAAACCTATATCATAATCCATTATAGCTAAAGATATACTTCCTCATCTATGTTTAGAGGGAGTGTGGGGAGAGGGAGTATTCTTTAATCCATTCCCTTACCATCTTGGATGTTGGATAAAAAAAATTGGGTTATTGTTTCCCCACTGAGGTGGGTAGGGTAACATATGAATATAGAAAATATAAATAATATCATGCACAAACCCCGCTATGGTCCACTAAATAAACTTATAATCAGATTCTACTAGGAACAAAAGGACCCAAATACCACTATTATGTTATTGATATAAAATAATAATACAATTATGTACCTAAATATTAATAAATTCATTAACCATTAGTAAATATTATTCCATTTTCATTTCCAATATTAACATTTTAATCATCTAAGGTGAATTCCTTCAACACCATCTATTACCATCTTACATTATCTAGTATTTCATTATCATCTGTAAATACTTTAACCTAATACATTCATTTATTTCTTTACTTATCAATTCATAATAAATTTGATTCTATAGGACTTGGATTATGCCACCAGTTAAAGGATTCACAAATATTTTATAACATCAAATTGTGTTTCATAGTTGGAAATTTATCATATAAATAACATATGGCAATCATTCCATAAATAAATCATAAAAAAATATTTCAATATATTGATAAGAAATACCTATTAATAATACTTCTTGGCCACTCAACGACATTCCCACATCATTGTGCATAGTATCATATATCCCTCCATCATCGGAATAAAAAATCATTATAGCCCTAGGCTCCCAACCTATTGGTCAACATATAATCAACCATCGGTAAAAGCCTGAACCTATACACCATTCCTCTTAAAATAATCTAATAATACATGTTTATCAATCAATCACATGAAGAATCTAAATAACAAGATCACACAAACACATTCAAATGTATATTTCTAACACCCAAAAAAGGAACTAGGTCCATGACAAAGAGGCATATAAGTCTATCGCAATACGAAATTGGCATGTTAAACCAAAAACATTTATTTTTTAACAAATCATTTTAGTCCCATATTGAATAAAATAGTTCACTATTCATAGGTTTTATAAATCATGAAACCCATAGTTTCTTGCTAAAAATATCTATAAATTGACATAAACCTTCTTCATGCATTATTCTCACATTTAATCAAGTCAAATATAACCAGTTATTATTCAGCGTGTGCTTCCTAATTTAATTAAAATATCATATTAATTTTAAGTTTCTAATTAATTTCAAGAATATAACCCATTCTACATAGTAACAAAAAAATCATTATTAAACTTATATCAAAATATCTATAAGTAATAAGTAGAAACATTTGGAAATCATAAATTGCATGAAATCAAAAACCCAATCACTTATTTAATCTTTACATAGTGAAATATTAATTATCTATGACATGAAATATTTTTCATTTCAATTATATACTATCTATAATTATAAAATTATTATCACCTTTAATTCATTAATCATTTTAATCCCGTAATATATGATTATCTCGATATTATCAAATTGTATTTACACTATGACATACGATTATCTATTTGTATCTCATGGATAACTTATAGAATAATTATTACTATTCTATGACATGTGATATTCTCAAAAAATAAAATCTATTGACATGAAATTTTTAGATTGTCATAAATTACTTAATCTTATTATGATAATATTTCTACTTCATTAATAACAATATTCATTCTAAATTATGTGAAAATTTTCCTATTTCAATTCTCTGATTTCCAAAATTAAAAAATAATCCTTAACAATCATCATCATGTTATGCCTATATTTTGAAATAATATAAAAAATTTATAGAATATTATTATCCAATTTATCTCACCTAGATAAATTCCATATTATTAATTAATTTAAATTTTGACGTGAAATTATATATTATCACAAAAGATAATTTATAGTTACACATTAAAATTATCCTAGACATTAAATAATAATAATAATAAAATTCATGTGATTATTATAGTTATAATTTAATAACACATTAAGTTTCTATATGTGATATCATTAATTTATAATGGTTATGTTATCATCAAAAATATTAAAAACATACCATAACATGCAATTTTCTAGATTCTTAAGAAAATCATAATTTTTTATAGCTTGAAATATTATTTCTAAATCAATTATAGAAATATAAAAAGTGGTATATTTACCATATTTTCAATGTGATTTTATCTTTATCCTCTTACTATATAATTATATTGAGATTATTCAATAACCAATTTTCATTTGATTATAATATTTTATCTTCTTTATGGTTAATATTACTTATCTACTTAGAGAAATATATAGAATAATAAAATTACACCTAAAAAATAAAAATAGAATTCAAAGATAATCTTCTTGAAAGGATTAATTTTTCATCTAAGTCATAAAAATAGAGGATAGAGAGATATAGGATTTATTCCCTGACTTTAAAAATGCATGTTTAGAAACAATATGGAAAAAACTGCATGAATTATAGAACACTCTCTGATCTCAAAAGAAATATTTGAATCATCCAGACACAAAGTAAGAAGAAAACATAAATGAGGGAAAGAGATTCAAGAATATTATAAACTAACACAAACTTACTGGACATATTAGAAAACTACGTTGAATTCTCTATTTAATTCACATTAATGTTTAGTTTATATTTTAATTATTCCAATTTCTTGTTATAAGTCTTCTAAAATTATGGTGATTCAAAATATCTCATTCGAATCTATTAATAGATTTAAAACCACTTATTTCCACATTTAATTCCTTAATTTTACTAAAAATAATTATGGATTTTAATTAAATTTTACTCCTCCTAAACACAAAGAATTTATTGCGTAGTGGCTTCATTATTTTACACTTTTGTGACTTTTCACCCTAAAATAGAATTTAAAAAGTATGATGTCACTGATATGAAACTATGTAATTCCAAGATAATTCTTACCCATGATTTAAAACCATGGATGGAATCATATAGAGAAAGGGAAATACCCTTATAAAAGATGTATAAATTCATCCCGACCCTTACATGACTTGTGGGAACTTAATCTACCTTGTTGCATGGGTAAAAAAAATATTTCACTTAAACAAGGGAGGGGTGTTGGGTAAGGGTGATGAAAACATTATAAAAATCCAAATTTTCACTCAAACAACTTATAAATAAATAAGAAAATGATTTATTATCATTTCAAAAAATTCAAAATAATCTTAATTTTATTAAGTCACTAAAAAAACATCCAAATAAATTTCGAAATAAATTTTAAAACATTTTAATTATGTTCATAAATAAAAAATACATTTTAAAACAACTATTTAAATTAAAAAAACTCCTTTGAAGAACTAGACACCTCATAGTGACAAAGGAAAGGCTCAAAAAAAATATGAACTCCTACATCAACTACATATTAAAAAATTATCATCTTATAGAATTTAAAACAAAAGATGGAAGGAGGGAGGTTGGGAGGGGAATAAATCAGCCACTCTATGATATACATCTCAAGGATATATATACATATACAACATGAATAACACTCCCGGGGGATATAATACATAACAATGAAACATCACCAAGATACTCTCTTAGAGAAGATACCATTCAAATAATATCATGGTCATTAATAAATCATTCCAACAAGGAGGAAAATAAATAATTACAATAAAAAGTATAATAAATCTCAAATACCAACATGATATGAAATTCATCATCATAAAAAAGTTAATCGTCAAACAATTAAGGATACTGAATGTGCATCCACAAAACTCATTTTTAATATGTTTCATAAAAAAACAATAATGGTAACATGAATATCCAGAGAAAACCCTAAAAGTTGTTCATATCAATAAAAAAATAGTTACAAAAATACAAACACAACAGATGGAACCACCATTCAGAAATAATAATTTTTCTCTATACAAAATATAGCTTTTTTATTTTCCTTAAAATAGGGTACATAAAGGTACAAAACAAAGAACAAGAAGTAGAACCATCAAGGAGGCCTAAAGTAATTTAATATGAGCACATCACTTCTAATCAAGTTGGATAAATCCACAGGGAGGGAGCCAATTCCGGGGAAAAATAAATGGGGGAATTCTGGATCACCCTAGGCTGCTAAGAAATTAGAAACTTTGTTACCTTCTCACCAGGTGTGAAAAATGATCATGCCATTGCCTTTATGGATAAGATACTGAATTAACCATAGAATAATGTAAATTCAATAAAGGGAATTGTAAATCAGTAGAGAATTATTTTCAATGAAATTAATGGAGATTCTGTGAAAGCGGTAGGTCATGATCCCATTTATCAGTGAATGAACTTCCACCATGATGGATGACCAATTACCATAGAATCTTCTAAAGGCCAGGATGACTGAACCATTCTTGTCTTGAATAACATCATCTCCCTGCATAAGGCCATGATTAAAAGAACTATCCACATTAAGTTTGAGACCTTTCACTGGTGAGGACCAATGGATCCCACTGCACATCCTAGAAGGGTTGGGTGTAGGAATTCTGATGTCATCCATGACTCACCTCAATGAGATACTAGAGTCCCATTATCTCACGATGAGACCAAGCTCCACCACAAGACTCCTAGACCTGATCTGGACACCAAGAGGTGAGCTGAAGTGACCCTCTGTATTAACTTTGTTTCTAGCGTCCCATATGCACGAGCATCCAGCATCAAGGATGATCTCCCTATCCATGAACTCTTAGAGATTCAAAGTATCTCCATGAAGAAAAATTCATAAATGTTTTCACATCACCAAATGAAGTGTTTTTTTATTTATGGGTTTTAAAAAAATATTGAAAAGGGATATGGTTTGAATTTTTTTTAAAAATGGGTCTCCATATGCATGAACCCCGTTCACGCATCTTCGACATGGAGAGATACATGAACGGGGTTCACACATCCTTCTTCATGTCTTTAAAGGAAGTGTGAACCCCATTGACGCATCTCTTCGTGCGGAAGATGTGTGAATAGGGTTCACGCATCCTTCGAAGATGCGTTGAAGGATGCGTGAACCCTGTTCACCCATCCGGTCAAGAAAATATAATAAAGGGGGTCTCCCATCCCACCAAATTTATTCTTCTCCTCTAGGATTTACTACAAATCCCTATATAATTTCTTTCACAACAAATTTTTGCTGATTTCAAGAAGGTAAAATTCTATTTAAATTTACAATTGTTTAATTGTGTTTATTTATTTCATTTGTACGATTTATTTATTTGATTTGTGATATGTAGAATCTAGTGTTTTTTTATTTGGTTTATTTATTTCATATGTATTGATGTGTAAATTAGTTTATTTTGTATGATTTAATTTATTAATGGTGTTTTTTTTATGAATTCATATTGAATGTTTAGTAAAATTAATTATATCCTGTCTAAAATGTTGTATGAATTCATGTTGAATGTTTATGAAAATTAAATATGTTATAAAAAAATTTATTTTAAAAGTAATATTCATTTAAATTATATTATTTTATACACTATTAATATAATTTTTTAATAATATATTAGTTATATGTATCATATTTAAATTTATTAAAAAATACATTTATAACATATTTTGTTAATGGTATAGAAACAGTTTTGTATAAATATAAATTTTAAATTATATTAGTTATAATTAAATTTATAAAATATAAAAGAGATGTAGATATTTAATATGTATTTCATCTAGTAATAGATATAATAAGTATTCACAAAAGCATGGTAAGTTGTGTGGTCACTGATCTTGAGATGACCGACCGATGTATGATTGAAATTGCATGTCTTGTTTTGTGAATATGGTTATTTAATTTGTTATAATTTCATTTTTTTGTATTGATGACATGTGAGTCATCTCTGACTAAGTATGTAAGGACTTACATGTCCTCTTAAAAAATGTTATGTATTTCAAACCCCAGGCCCCCTCACAAGCATGTGAGTAAATTTGTAATTAAAAGGAAACCAACAAGAGGCATCCCCGAAGAGGCATCCCTGGAGAGGTTTCCCTAAGGAGGCATTCGAGAACAAGCATTGAATAGAACTTTTGAGGTTACTTTAGGAGATGTGGGTGAGGTTAATGTGGGAAATGAACCTTCTGAGGTACCTTTGTGAGACAAACATCCACGACATCCATTGGTTAGTGGTAATCATCCTTTAGTATAGAGGACCTTAGTTAAATGAATGTCTCGTGAACAACATTTAGATTAAGATGTCATCACAACAACTTCGGAATTCCCAGGAATTATAGGGAATATTTATACATTAAATGATAATGCAATCTATGTCGGGCAAGAGTTTGAAAGTAAATTGGCCATGAAAATTGAGATAAAACAATACCACATTGAGGAACATTTCACATTTTTGGTTGATGAGTCAAAGAAGACAAAATATATCATTCTTGTAAAAAATATGTGGCAGAATGTAAATTTCAATTAAGGGTAATATTTGATAAATTTTTTTACCTTGGAGGATAACCAAATTATAAGGATCACACACTTGTGTGTTACTAATATTTTCACAGGACCACTCTTCCCTTGATTCAGAGTTTATATCAAATGTTATTTGTGAGATGATATGAACATGTTAGGTTGTTCTCATTTCCCTTGTTTAGGAAAGAATTCAATAGTTTTATAACTATAAGATATCATATAATAAAGTATGGAATGAAAAATATAAGGCAACTGTAAAAGTGTATGGTGATTGGGATGAATCTTATGCTATATTGCCACAATTTATGGAATTGTTGTCTCTCAACAATCAAATTGTTTATCAATTGTTCACAGTTGACTATGTATCCCCCAATCACTGAGTTGATTGAACAAAGGTGATCTTCAATATGGTTTTTCGGGCATTCAGGACATGCATTGCTGCCTTTCCCAATTGTAAACAAATTATTCAAGTCGATGGCACTTTCCTGAATGGCAAGTATAAAGGTGTTCTACTCATTGTTGTCATATAGGATGGTAATAATGATCCTCCACCACTTTCTTTTACTATTGTTGAAATGGATAATTTTGAATATTGGAGCTAGTTTTTGGCATGTGTACATGTTCATGTCACACAAAACCATGGTGTGTGTCTGATATATGATCACCATCAAGCGATTATAGAAGTCGTGGTTAATGATGGGGTTTTATAGACTAAGACAAATTCTTATCATCGTTATTGAGTTAGACATTTTGTAAGTAAGGTGGTTAAAACATTTAGAGATGATTCCATAAATAAGGCGATCCTCAAGTAGGGTATGTTTTTCTAAACTTTTTTTTAAATTAATACTTCATTTTAATACATTATTGTCTTATGCTTTCAGCATATGATCCTCAATAAGAAAGGATTGATTGACGCCTTGAAGAGATCTGAATAGCTAATGAATATGTGTACGAATATATAATGCATATTTTAAAGGAAAAATGGTCATTAGCATATGACAGTGGTAGAAGATATAGACATATGTCCACTAATATATTAGAGTTCATAAATGGGGTCCTCAAGGGTGTGTGAAAACTCCCAATGATAGGGTTAGTGATAGAGACATTTTATAGATGTGTTCACTACTTTGTTGACCAGTCACAAAAGGCCTATCAAATGATGGAAAACAGAATGCGTTTTATACAGCATTTATAAATTGATATTGATATGATACTGAATGAGGCTTTAAGATGGATTGTTCTAGCCTTTGACAAGGAAAAGAAAAGCTTTCAGGTAAGATTGTGCTATGACCGGGAAACATGCTCTAGTGGTCGAGTGTTTGTAGTGATGTTGGATAATTGATACTATGGTTGAGACCACTTTCAAGCATTTAGATATCCATGTGCACATGTTATCACAGATTATGCTTTATTAAATATATCATGGGAGCCATATGTTGACCCAGTGTATCACATGAGCACTTTGGTTAACTGTTATAGAGCAGCTTGGATGCCTGTTGGTGACTTTCGTTCTATCTCATTGCCTACTGATCATCCGACCATCATCCCTGATATTTCTTGGTTTCATAATTTGTTTTTGATTTCATTTATGATTTTTTCAATATCATCCATTTTTTAAATTATTGGCTTCATGCTACTAGGTTACAGCCTCAAGGAAGACTAAAATCAATTTTAATTAGAAATGAAATGGATTGGCCTCGGCAACGAGGAGGGAGAATACGATGCATTATTTGTCACACAGAAGGACATACTCATAAGAGATGTCCCCAAGTGGAAGCATAGAGAACCACATCTCGTCATCCATGATCGAGTTTTTGTATTGTATCACGAATATGTATATTTTTTTGGTATGTGGAAGTTTCAGTATTGGATCCTTTTATTTCTATCATGCTCTATTTCAAACATGTTTCAATTTTGGTTTCTCTCATTTTTTGATTATCTAAAAGAGAATTTTTTGATAATCAATCTATTAAAAAAACATAAAATGAAAATGAATATATCATGATTCCACATGTGACAAAGACAATAATCCACACACAACAAATAAAGTATAAATCAAAAATATTAACACAATCATTTTTCATTTGATTGTTCTAGATTTATTTAAATGAAAGTTTCAATTTTTTATTGAACCTCTCATACCACATGCACCGATTCATACTACCTTGAGATTATATGATAAAAACAACATATCACTGATACTATCCATATGATTATCATCCCTACGCATTCATGTATCTTATGGACCACACAAAAGAACTAGCTCATGGAAGCCCACATGAAATTCTTAGAACACCTTTATAGGTTTTAATTAATGAAGACCTCATAAATAATGAATCTCAAAATTAGGTAATATGGTGCTTTATTTATTTAGGGGATTGGTAAGGTAATAAAAACACTAATCCACACACAAAAAATCAAGTATAATTCGAAAATGTTAACACAATTATTTTTCATTTGATTGTTCAAGATTTATTTAAATAACATTTGAAATTTTTTAATGAATTCACTATAATAAATAAATGATGATATCATTTGGGAAAATGATAGATTTTCTATTTCTCATATCTCAGGATACTCATGTATCATGACTGATTTAAGAGGGACATCTAGTGCCTCTGTTTAGTGTACGTAGATCTCACCATTTCCATCATACCACACCACCTTTTGGTATCATCCCACATCTTCGTCTTACTGGATTCTATGGCATAGCGATGTGCGACTTCACATTTCTTGATCATAATCTCATTGCTAAACTTATAGAGAGATAGATTCCATAGTCACATAAATTCTATTTTAGAGAGGGCGAAATGACTATTACCCTACAGGATGTGGGCATTATGTAGCGCCTCCCCAGCGATGTTGTGGCTCTAACTGTACGAGTTGGAGAAGAGTTTTCGGGGCTTGTTCATAGAATACTGGGCATAAGGGTCCCTAATGATGGAAAGACCATTTTTAATGGTAGATTACACTTTTATTAGTTAGACCAACACATCACAAAGTTACCAGAGGATGCAGATAAGATCAAATTGTTGTGATTTGCTTGTTCATATATTTTGAGGCTGATCGGTGGAATGCTTTTTGTTGATCACTCCACTAATTTTGTACATTTGATGTATTTATCTTCTTTTAAGGATTTGGATAAGGAATGCTAGTATAGTTGGGGGTCTTCTTGTTTATAATATACAAAAAGGGTGCTATGTAGCACATGTCGCATCGATAAGATGCAGATCACGGGATGCATGGTTCTTCTACAGATGTGGATGTGGGAGCACATCCTTGGTTTAGCTCCACTTACTCTTGTGCTATTACTAGCAAGTATTGTACCAGAGGTTCCACATGGACATTGTTATGTTATTACTTCCTTATAATATCTAACTTAATTTTATAACTTTCTATTATAAAATGTAAATATAACAATATTATCTACAGGTGGAGTTAGGAACATCGACATTCAGATTCCCCCAAACACGACGTACATGCCTACAGACTTATGTTGGAAAGAATTCGACCACACGATGTAAGTGATTATTATTTATATTGTTAAAATGTTATTATTTGCTATACATGTATTCATTTATTAATTGATTATTTATTTTGTCTTTTAGATTTTATGGATGCCATATACAGATGCTATTATCCAGAGTCTTCAATCGTACTATACAGTGGTGCTTGCTATCGGCTACTACATGGTTCTACTGATTCATTTTCATATAGTCATGTGGAATCAGACTGACAGAGTTTTGAGGTAGTTTAGATTCTTTTATCCTATTACTGACCCACATAGTCAGTTAGATTCACTGCATTCCCTGAAGATGTCAAGGAAGATGGATTTTGATTGAAGGAGATACCATGCCAGATATATTGATTTATGGGATAGATAACAAGACTTCCAATTGAAAGGGGTAGGGACAATGCATTTTCATTTGGTGGATCAGATGGATTGATAAACATTGTACTACAAGTCCCTGGTCAGATTTCTGACACGACACAGACAAGGCTTTCATGTGGAGGTATACATATTTCATTCTACAATTCAGTATAATTTTTATTCATATTATTTAACAATGTAATTTTTTTCACAAGATTATTGTATCTATCATATACTTCACATGTCTGATCCAGTAGAGCATACCATATTTGACCTAGCATATTTTCACACACTTATATCATATTTTCTTCCTTCGAAGGATGAGATTTATCATGACATTTTCTTTGATCCACCACATGATGAAGAGGTTTCGGAGCCTTCTGAGGCTCATATTGATGTACCTGGGGGTGACGAACTTGTTATAGATCTTGTTGTTCCACATTAGGAGTATGTTCAGCTTGATCAGTCAGATGGTGGTCTTCCATAGGAGGAGGGTATTTCACATGATTAGTCATATGCTCTTACAGCTTCTCCGGATCAGCCACAGGTAGATACATACACTAACTGGGTTGACCTGGATTCTTTATTACAGACATCCACAGCACAACAACCATCTTATTTCCATGTTGGTGAGAGTTACAGCCAGCCTCCACTATCATTAGATGCAGGATATGGTATATTTGGAGAGATTATACATCCCCCGCCTGTCACACAGGAGGATGTGGAGGTGGTTGCTTATGATGATGTGCAGTGTATGCCAGAGCATAGATAGAGGTGAACATGATGTGGATGCGTCCAGTATACACTAGGCTGTGGAGAAAAGGAGCATCCACACTAGAGGCATAGATTAGGTTGATTTTTGATTTACGATACATTATGTATATTCATTACTATTATCATTTATAGAGTTCTACTTTTTTTTAATAAGTGTCTTACTGTCATCAAATTATTTTCCAAAATTAATCATTTCTATTTAATATTCATTAATATATATTAATACTCTAGATGAAAATATCATCGAACATCAATAAATATTGAAAAATACTATTGATCTCAATGATTTAAATCTAGAAATCATGGAACATGATTCATTGTTTATAAAAATTACATTACATGAAGAAGAATTTCAATGAATAATGAATTATTGTAAAGAGTATATGGTTATGATTAAAGATAAAAAAACCACAATATGGGATGTATGTAATTATAAGTTCATTTGGAAAATTTTGAGAAAATACATATTAAAAATTTCGAAAAGGACACACGTTCTACCGGTACATAATCTTCACTATAGGATTTTACTGTTAAAATACCTCCATCTTGTGATAAAATTATGGACATTATAAAAAAGATTGATTTCACATCATCTAAAATAAGAAACAAAACTTAAGAGGGTTAAGAATGTGTTAGAATATCTAAGAATAAGTATTGAATAAGATCATACTTGGTGATGTTATATAAGATTTTAAAACTGATTTTTATGAGTATTTCTCTTTAGGGGTAGGTAAATGAAGAAATATTAAATTACTGACAGAATTAATATATTAATTAGAATCAAATATAATTACTGTAGAACATTCAGGAATATTGTGTTATTGAAAGATAAATGTTTTTCTAAATATCTCTCCCTTTGTTAACAAAAAAATCTGAATAGAAAGGGGTTGTAACTGAATTAATAAAATACATAATAAATTTCTACTTCTAAAAAAATGATGGTTTTTTTATCCTTTCTGTAGGATGCATGAATGGGGTTCACACATCCTTTAGAATCTTTATCAAGGATGAGTGAACCCCGTTCACACATTTATCATCCCTAGGATGTGGGAATGGGGTTCACGCATCCTTTATTGAATTTGCATAGGATGCGTGAACCATGTCCACGCATCTCTCGTCATCCAAGATGCATGAATGGTGTCCACACATCTGGATACCCATTTTTAAAAAAATTCAAACCCTTTCCCTTTTATATAAAAAAAATTAAAACCCATAAATAAAAAAACCCCAAAGGAAAGATCAAAAAAGCCACAGAGCTTTTCAAAGTCTCGCCACACCATTGTAGCCCATGCACATTCCACAAAGACATTACATAATGATTCCTCATTAACATTGGAGCAACACCAGCATTTTGAAGCCAAAATAATAAATTTACCTATAATCACATCATTCATGGGAATGTCCAGGTTACAAATCTTCTACACATGAAAGTTGTATTTAATATGGATATCCTTGCACTCAAAAACCACACCAGCTGAGGGACTCACGCTATTGACATGCATCACCTTTCTATAAGCCTTGGTAGAGAAAATTATATTGTGTGATCTAATGAGAACGAAATAATCTATGTCTGATGAGATTTCGGTGATATCAAAAATCTCTCATTGTTTCTGGTTGAAGGTGGCCTCTGGGAAAGATCAATGTAGAATCACCTAAGAAAAAGAGAGATCTAGTTTTGGATATCTTAAAAATCCTATAATATCGCTAGCCCAATTATCAAACCAATAATGGATGCCTCCACGACCCACTATACAATGGAATTTAAGGTTAATAAGGGGAATGTGCTGCCCAAGCTTTTTCCAAGAAGTGGAGACCTTTCCTCTCAGATTTCCCAGATCAAGGTTATACTTATCCTAAATAAACTTTGCCCACATCACACTTCCTTCTAGGACCTCCTAAGACAGTTTGTCTTGGGGTAATTTCCTAGATCCACCCACTCTATGAAGGATGATGTCTCCCTCTTCCACTAGAGCATCCATTCTCTTCAATAAAGCCCACTTGCACCTTCCCTCATCCTGAGCATCCCAAATGAAACCAGAGATAATGCCTTTAATATTTTTGACAACCATTTTCAGAACCTTGAGAATAGAGAACACCTTCATGGGGATATATGTGAGAACACAATTAACCAGGTAAATTCTTCCTCTAAAATACAAGAAACTATTATTCCAGTTGGTAATACGGTTGGTAATTTGTTAACGATCCCTTCAAAATGAGAAATACGAATCATACCCAGTGAAATAAGGGCACTAAGGTAATCTATGGTGAACTACCTTATAATAATTCCAAGAGATTTTGGATGGTATTATCCTGCCTCTTCATTCAATGTCTTGGGGTAAAGAAACTTCTTTTTTCCATAGTAATAATCTCCCAGCTCCATTTGTTGTATTCATCAACAATTCTTATTAGGCTCCTAATATAACGATGAACTCCATTAAATTATAAGATCAATTCATCATCAAAGAGGATGTGATAAACTCCATTAAAGTGTCTTGGAAATTTAAAAGTTTGGATGGACCCTTATGACTCCTTCCTTACCTTGAGTATGCTCAATGAATCTTGGATTAGAATAAACAAGTTAGGAGACCTATGGTCCCCTTTCCTAAGACCTCTCACTGACTTGAAAAACGATAAATCCTACCCATCATGGACACCAAAATCCATAGGTATCTATAACACCTGAATAAAATATCCTTCAACCAGTGATAATACCCCATGAAATCCATGACCCTTAAGATAAACCCCCATTCGAGACTGTTGTATGCTTTTTCCATGTCAATTTTAATGAAAAAATTATATCTAGGAGTCTTATTATTGATAGATTTTATCATTTACTGAGCGAATGCAATAGAATATTATACTGATATACTTTTGATAAATCCATGATGGTTCCTAGAGACCTATTTCAGAAGATTTTGACTCAAACATTTATTTAGAATTTTATCCAAAATCTTGTAAGAAACGTTGCACAATCTCATGGGTTTGAATTGGTTGAGTGAGGTGGGGTCCTTGAACTTTCAGAAAATAATGAGAATGGTAGAACATATCACCCTAGGAAGCACACCCCTACCAAATAAGTCAAAAAACACATCCAACAGGTCACCTTTAATGATATACCAAGTGGCCGAATAGAAGGTTCCAGGGAACCCATCTAGCCTGGGGGCACAGTTTTAGTTCAAGGAGCCGACTGCATCCCATATTTCATGTTCTTACGGGAAATGCATTAAAAATCACTGGTACTGGAGGAAACCACTCTAGGAATGCAATCAAAAATGTCTGACTATCTAGTGAGATACCAACCCTACATGCAAGTTTTAACATTTGAATGAGAAGATTTCAAGAAGGACATAGCCATACCTCCCACGATTTTTGGATAATTGGAATATGAACCATCTTCCAAGATAATATTCAGTATACTTACCCTTCTCCTTTACTTGATAAATTATTGGAGAAAACCTGTATTTTTATCACCCTCATTGAACTTTCTTTAGTATATAACATCATTATACCTGACACTTCCCAAGTTTACTTAGTAATTCTATCAAATGAAAATCTACACAATCTTTATCCCTATGTGTTAGGCTATAAATGCAAACATTAAAATAATTTCCCCATTTTAATTTTATTATTAGTATCGTAGAAAGATTTTAATTTATTACTTAATTTATACATGAACCCTTTTCATTAGTTTTACTTAATCTAAGCATGGTATAATAATCATGCTAATTTTTTAATCGTTATTATTCATAACTTATCATACGAAACATGTCATGAAAGAATATGGTTGACATATTTTTATAATAGTTAAAATATTAATATTAATATGAAATAAATATTATTTAACATGAAACATATCTTAGCATGTTCTCATAATAGGTTGATTATTTTTTTTATACATGCTACTCATAAAAATTTTCCAGTAATACTACATCTCTTTCACACTTAGATTTTTCATTCTCAATTTCTTTTAATTACATGCAAGGAATACATCACAAAGTATCATATAGGAAAAGAAAGGTTTTAATACCATTATAATAATAACATTTCACTAAAACTTTTACATTTATAAAAATCTATCTGGTTGGAAAATATTTAAATGAAAACCCTATTAACCTTTCATTATAACAAAGTGCCCGAAAATGCATTTTTGTAAAAAAACACTCCAAATTTCATTTCTTAAAAATCTTATTTTAAAAATAATTAATGTTTCCTGAAAGAAATACTAACTTTTTTTGAATAAAATAAGTAACCATGATAATTTTTTCCCCAAAACATTCCATTACTAATTAAAAAACCAAATAGGTGAATAATTTATCCAATTAAAATTTGCATGCACAAAAAAAACCACCCAATACTATAATTAAAAACATTTCAAGTTTCATGTTCACAAATTTATAATTTTGAGAAATTTTAAACATTATAGGCATGATGTATAACCTTTAGCATTTTACATGATTTCTATATGATCGTATATATATATATATATATAATTTGTGTGCCTTTGTAAAATTATTTTTATTCAAATAAATCAACTATACCATTCTCTTTATTGATTTAATATCAATACTCTTAACTTAAAAACTAATGGATTCATATAACATGCATCACAAATCATTTGGTAGAAACAATCCACTTTATCCATCTTTGAAATATCCCAAGTGTGTTAACAAATATTCATTTACCATAAACACACACATTGTAATACTATAAAGATTTTAGTGATTATATTTAGAATTCACTTTAGGTGAATGAAATTGCATTCAAGAGTTTTAAATTAACACCACATAAAATTATTTGACCAGTAAAATCACTTAGATCAATATAAATAGAGATTTCATAAGTACAAAAATCAGGGAAACTCAATTGGCACACCATGGTTTTTCCACTTTTGGAGGTCTCAACTTACTCGCATGACATTAAAATGAATCATGAAAAAATGTTCCATGAATGGTGAAGTGTCCCCTATATTTATATGCTTGAATCCTTAGTAAAAGTTATATTTAAAATAGATAAACATCTAAACAAATTCATATATACAAGTCAAAATGTAAAAAAAAATTAATTCAAAATATAGAGAAATATATTATATACTAGGTAGAGAATAAATAAAAAAGAAACATAAAATAACCCCTTCCCCTAGACCAGGGTTGATATCACCCAGACAAAGAAAATAGTTTTTTATTAAAATAAATAAGGACATGCAACTACCTCTTCCATCATACCCAATATCCCCCACACTAGGCCCAATTAAAGAGTATTTGATGCGTAAGATGATAGGAAACCATACCCAAGGAACATATCATCTCAACTATAAGCTCTATGAGAGAGTTTTGTAATGATATCAATAAAATTATAGCAACCATTTCCATAGACTATATCTATACCACAACAACAAGCTAGGAGAATGGGTTATACTTATCATATTTGACAGAAATTTATGTATAGTTTGTATAGAAACTATAAGATGGAGTGATACAAAGAATCGTGGATTAAGGATTTAATAGGTGTGTTTTTAAATAGTGAATAAAAATGATTATCTACACTCATTATAAAGGGTTAGAAATCAGATAATGAAGATAATTATAGTTATTCAATTCAAGGGGATAACAGTTGAAGGGTTCCTAGGCCATCAAGTAAATTCAAAGGTCTGATATCATATAATGGAAATACATATAAATCCCATAATAGAGGTAAAATATCACTACTTAATAATCCAACTTCATGGTTGATGAAAGAAACATGGCCTGAAACTAAACTAAAAAATCTCCCATGAGTAAACTAACTCCTCACAATCCCTAAGGAACAAGAACCTCTATTGGAAATATAATCCACACAATATTACTATAGACAACAAAAAATCAATTCTTCCTCTAATTATAAATTAAACTAAAAGCGCTATCTAAATCCTTCAACCATCCTCTATTTCAACATCTGAAATAAATCCCCCAAACATTTTTATACTCTAGCACTAAAACTCTCATATTGTTACCCTATAATAATTCTCATCATTGACTAGGTCCCCATGTTATTATCTATGTTCAACCCAAATTAATTATTTTAAAACACTATTAAAAACTAGTAATGTGCTGATTATGGGTCAATTCACATGGGAAAACTATAAAAGATGTGTGTTACCAAGTTTAAAAGAACCAAAAACTCTAAAACAATAGTACTAAGGATAAAGTAATAGTTAAGTGTTGGAAGAAAATGGTGGCGGTGATAATGGTGTAGTGAGAATAACCATAAGCCGTGGGAAAATAAACAACATTGTAAGAATGATAAAAAAATCACAAGAAAGAAAGGAATAATCCAGATATGAATTAGGGTAATTTAATTGGATGATTTTATATTTATTTTTTAATTTTTCAATTTCAATTTTTGTCTTCATTCATGCATAAATGTTTCTAGATCTCATAAAAAGATGCTAGCTAGTTCTCTCAAATGTTCAACATGTGCGTGAATAGATCCTTTATTATCTCAATTGAAACATCCACTAATCCAAAAAAATGATGATTTCAATGTTATTTTAGAAACAACTTATTAGTTGATCCTAATGTGATACCATCCGATAAATCATCATCTTCTCATATAGACTTCCCTATGATAAGTAGTTAGATAACAAATGAAACAATGAATAGTTATCAGTGGTTCCCAAAAATTATCAGATATCTACTACATGAAGAATGGTATTAAGGTAGTTTACAGTATCAAATTATACTTGAATGAAGCTAAATTACTAACAACACAATTTCATTCATCCATGTTAGTTTATCCATCCACCATTCATAAGTTATCAAAATATCCCATTAAATTAAAAACTGGCATGAAAACAATGTAAATGACTAAATAGGAAGTATAATAATGTTATCAGTGAAATGTTTATTGTTTCATCTCTAGTTTATCTGCAATCAATCCACTACACTTTATCTTTACTTTATACCCCTAGCTCTACCTCTCTTGTTTCTTACACCTTTTTTCTATCCCCTATGCCCACTATTTTTTCTTATTCTTCAATATCCATAATGATTAGTGTGTGTTCCAATTCACCGTTATCAACTCTTAGTCACAAGGTCTTGATTTTGTTATTAGAGTACATGTAACTTTTACTGTGCATTTTCCACCCCAATTGGTGAAAAAACCACAAGCTACTCTAAAAAAGAGTGAAACTCTTAAAAATTCAATGCCATAGAGGGATAATGATCCAAATCACATATACTCTTCACATGGAAGGAAACATTTTTTGTTAACAAAAGTTATAATGATTGAATATTCCTTCCCTAATTCACTCAAACTAATAACAAAAATGTAGAGTTGACTAGATATGAGCTCAATATAGATTGGTAAATTTACTTTGCTCAATTTTCTTAGCTCCGATTAACTTTATTTAATTACCTAGGACCCACATAAACATAGTCCATTCCCACTAATCAACTGGTTCAAGTACATTGTGGCCCAATTGAATCTATTTATCCATGGACACATTCAAATTTTAACAAGCACCTCCCTTGACATGATTGATTTCATAAAAATAGTCCATAGTTCTTCAATAATATTAGTTCGATCTCAAGATTTTCAACATGTAAAAATTAGCCCGATCATTGAAGTTATTGCGTTGAATCTCATATTCTAGAGTCACTGGGTTTAGTGACTGTCACAACCAATCTCAAACAAACACATCCAAATATAAGAGATGAAAAATTTTATATTATCACAAGCCTGAATTCCATCAAATGGGATCTATCATTTCCAAAATCTAGACATTCCATCAAGTAAAAAATGTGTACTTAACATTGAAACTGAAGTTGCAAGCATGGGGATGAATAGTGGTCCCTTAAAACATTGTCCCTACATAAAAAATGACCAATGAAAATATGTATTCAAAGACATTAAACACAATGGGAACTCAATTATAATTAAAAAACACAACACAACATAAAATTTAGTTCGAGATCCTTCTAGTTTATGATGATCTTCGATATGGTTTTATTGGATTTTGGTCTTCAATTTCTTCGTAACAAAAAATTATGTTTGTTAGGGAGATCCAAACGGTTAAACATTCATTGAAGCATACTTTCAAAAAAAATTACTGATACTCATCTTTTAACTTTATACTAAAAATTTAGATAATTAAAACCTCCATAATTGATTTATACCTGCAAGAATAGACAAAAAACAATTATCATACCTGGCATGATTTTCCTGAACACTAAAAACTCAATCTTCTTATTTATTGGTATGTGGAATCAAAATATTCATTTCTATTGGTGAATAGTTGATCAGTTCAATGGGTGTTCTTCTACGGAGGATCAAGATTTTATGGTGAGCTTGTCCTTAGTGACCAATCCAAATTCCAAGCATGGGGTTTTATCTTCAATTATGGGGCTCGACATTGACTATTCGTTAAGCAATTTTTACTATCTGGTGTGATCAAAATATCCCTGGTCAGCCATCCCTGTGATTATTGAACTCCATCCCCTAGATCGATTCTACCTCAATCATTCAAGATCATCATCTTCATCAAGAGGCAACACATGTGGCTAATTAATCTTCTCTGATAGATCGTAATTTCATTGTTTTGGTTTCTTTAGTTGTGGTTTGATGGGGCTCTATGGGGTTTTTTATACATACATAGCCTTAGCTAACTTCCTTTATCCACAACCTCATGTATTTTTTATTTGAATTCAATTTTTTCAATGATGGTTTTATTCTTATTCGGAAAATTATTTGTAATGGTAAGATGAATTGCGAAATTATGTGATGTGGGTAGTGGTAATAAGATTTAGTAGTAGGTGGTTGGCGTATTTTTCTAATGGAAGTAGAGTGGAAACTGTGAATTAATAATTCATTTTATTATTGTTAATTAAATTCATGATTTATATAATTTTTTCTATTGTGAGAATTTGTTGCATTGTGGAACCACCCAGACATTCCTAGTCTTCCGCATCCCCCCTACATGTTTTTCACATCTCTCTTTCCTATATCATGGATGAAGTTCAATTGGTAATATTTGGGAGACATTTATTTTCCCGTGTAGACTTGGTTCGGCTGAACCCTAGCGGAGATATATCAGCGATATCTCCAAGTATTTGAGGATTCAGCTTTGAAAATAGAAAAGGAAGGGGGAGAGTTCCTTGTTGATGAAAATTTTCTATTTTCTTAAAGATACCAATGAGAATATGTTCTTGGAACTTCTCTGATACACTAAAATAGAGGCTGAAGTTGCGGACATTGACCACCAAGAAAATCCTGATATCCATTCTTGAACACAAGGGATATAGAATATGTTGTGTGTTGTGAGAACCTGTATGGAAGCAATTTGTCACTGGTTCACGGATATTGTTCTTAGGGGATGATGATGGACCTGGAAACAACCCTGGAGTGTGATGATAGAAACAAGGGGTTCTCATTCTTGAACCCTAAGGTCCACAAATGTGGTACACACCAGATTTGGACTGCAACATTATAGATTCTGGTTCGTGGTGAAAAATCTGGATAGTAGCAATGCTCTTAAGGGATCTGACCTTCTAGACTCCACATAGAAAATTTTATTAGTACCATCAACCAACTTCTTCAACAAAAGTTATGATGATCCCCGACAAGGGGGTCTTGGTCCACTTTGGTTTTCTGTCCTTTTTCAACTTTTGGGGTCTCATGTTTTCTATATGGTTTATTTGTCGTAGGTGTCTTATTATTGTTTCCTTTTCCATTCTTCCTCTTCTATTGAATATTATTGCATTCCTCTATTTTCAAAAGTGAAAAACCTTTATAATCATGCCCTGTGCGTGTAGGATGAATTGTCAAAGCATATAAATCCTTTGGGTACCTTTTACAGCATTCCTTTACTTTTCTGCATTTATTCGACCTATAAAATGTTCAATGTTTTCTACTTGAATATCAATTTGAATTCTGATTTTGAATTTTAAAGGTTAATTATAATCTATTTTGGCTTTAGTGTTGGCCCAGTTTCATAGTTTTTTCATTTTTATTCATACTTCCTGTTTTATTCTGGATATGTATGTAAATTTTGAATTGTTTTACTCTGTTGTATTTCTATTGTTAATGATAATATCTTATAAGGTTTTGAGTTAATGTAACCACCACATCCCATATACAGTTTATATTTTCAATGTGTGTTTTTGGTTCACTAATAAATTCATTTGAATATATTCATTTTATGTAATGAAATTGAAACTCAAACATTATTTTCATTTATCAGTTTGAATTTATTAAACTTTAAATGAATATCATTTTTGTACTTCTCATTTGAACGAACCAAAACACCCGATAGATCTGGTCTATCCTCTAGGGACAATCTCTTGCGTAGGGGCCCTCCCCGCAACAAAGTGGTATTGGAGCCTAATTGGGTTTATGTTTTGTATTCTTAAAATTTGAAATCATTTGTTTTTTTCTTTCAAATTATTTTCTAGTGGATTTTACTTATTGCAACATGATTTTTTTATCTTGTTCAGCTAGGTTGTTAGCTCTTTAAGGTTGAATTTTCATTATTTTGTTGGTAGTTTTTTTCTATATGATTTATCTTATCTTTTCTGTGACTGTTTGAAACTCAAAGAAAACTATTATTATTTTCTTCCTATGTGTATCTATAGTTTTAGGGTAAGAATGAGTTCTATGTGATTTTTCCTATGTTTGAGATCTGGATAGCAGTTAAGCCTTAACATGATCTTGTGTCTCTAGTGTCCTCCTTTTACCTATGGAGAAGAATTTATGTTAGCTCTGTTGTGTTCTTCCACATCATTTAGGACTGTTTTCTCAAGGTATGGTATTGTTGCGAGTTTAGAGTTTAGGTTTGGGTAGCTTGTGGGTATAATGCTGTTGTTTTCTATTTGGCTGGCCACCAAGATTCTTTGTTTGCTGTTCGACCCAGTTTAGTTGCTTTGTTTGGTTTCTTGGGAATCATGTGTTGTTAGTAAGTCTAGAATAGAATGTGTGGCCCTTTAATGGGTTGTTTCCCCTATTTTATATCTAGCTCCCAATAATTTGTTCTCACATCTTTGAACTATTATAGGATGTTGGGACTACTTACACATGTCCTTATAGTTTCCCTTTTGTGTGAGGATGTCTCATATTGTCTTTTGTTTAGGTGGTTGTCTCCTTGGGTTTAGATTCTAAATTCATCTGTTGATGATATTATGGTGCCTTTCATCGAGAGTCTTCCTATTAGAGTTTTCAGGTAGCGTATCTCGGTTTTAAAGCTAATGCTGCCTGGTGCTTTGGTTCTGTTATGTCTTTTTGGGTTCAAGTGGAGACCTATATGGGTTATTTTATTTTCTATGCATGCTTTCTCTTGATTTATCTTTATGATGCTTCCTTTTTCTGATCTTTTCAAGATTGCGCTATTTTATACTATGTTAAATTCTATGTGATTTTCTCTAAGTTTTGGTTTTCCATGTTTTGTGTGAGGATGATACTACTCTGTGTAATTGTGTTCTGTTTGAAAAAGTGAGCTGGTTTGGGACCTGTTAGCATGTGATTTGTTGGTCCCTAATTTCCTCATTGGCATTGTCTTAGATTGAAACTTAGGTAAGTGAAGGTATGGAATTTATCATTCAGTTTTTTAGAATTGTTTAATTTTTAACATGCTTATCTACCTTACAATATCATTCAACTTCGGGCGACATGTATCAGAGTTTATACATTGTATGGGGGGATATTTTGGTCATACCCCATATATTGTTTCCTACTTAGGATATTCCCAAGTTGATGATGTTAGGTGGTGTAGAATCATCATGCAGTTAGTTTTTAATTTGCAAGGTCGAGTGTGTTGTTGCATATTAAATTGTTCATGAATTTAATTTCCAAGGTGAATATTTTTGAATTAATAATTAATTTTATTATTGTTAATTAAATGAATGTTTTATATACTTTTTTATGATGTGAGAATTTTTTAAACAATAGAACCAACCAAAAATTCATATCCTTCCATGGGCCCCTAAATGTTTTCACATCTCATTTGCCTCCATTAGGGATGAAGTGGAATTGTGAATATTTGGAAGACCCTGATTTTTATCATAAGATAGAGTAGTGTTTCCATGTTTCTAATCTGGCATTCCTACTTAATGAAGAAAGAGCAGCGCACCTCCTAGGGTTCATCGGTCTTGTGCAAACATGGTTCATCTCTCCCTTGGAGAAGAGATATCAGCGATAGCTCATAGTCTTCATGGATTCAGCTTAATAGAGAGAAAAGTTAGGAGAGAGTTCCTTGAAGATTTTCTTCTTCTGTTTTATTAAAGATAACAATGAGCGGATGATCTTGGAACTACTCTGATTTTCTAAAATAAAGGCTGAGGTTATGGACACTGACAACCAAGAAGATCCTAAATTCAATTCTTTAACATAGAGGATGCAGAATTTTTTGTGTGTCGTGTGAACCTAGATGGCAGCAACTTGGAACTGGTTCATAGTGAGCGTTCTTGGGGGATGGCGATGAACCTGTAAATTACCCTGGAGTATGATGAAAACAACAAGGGTTCTCATTATTGAACTGTGTGGTCCTAAAATCTGGTACACAACAAATCGGGAAAGCAAATTGATAGAAACTATTTCGTGGGGATAAATCTAGACATCACCGTTGATCATAGGGGATTTGACCTGCTGGACACTACATCGACAATTTTAGTAGAACCTTCGACCTACTTATTCAATGAAGGTTAAGATGATCCCCAGTAAAGGGGTCCCAGTCCTCTTTTGTTTTCTTTCCTTTGTCGATTTTGGGTTCTTATGATTGTTTTATTGTTTATTTTTCATATGTGTCTTGTTATAGTTTTCTTATCTTGTCTTGCTTTGCCTTTGCAGCTTCTTTTATTCCTCTGTTTTTCATAGTTAAAAACCATTATAATCATAACCCATGAACATAGACTGAATGGAAAAAGCATGTAAATACTATGTGTACCTTTTACTATTTTCCGTTACTTTTCCAAATTTATTTGAACTGTAAAATGATAAACATTCACTACATCTTGAATATTAATTATAATTCTGATTTTGAATTTAAATTGTTAATTAGAAGTTGTTTTGGAATTTGTGTTGGCCTGGTTTCATAGCTACTGCATTTTTTTCCTACCTACTGTTTGATTCTGGATATGTATGTCAATTTGGTATTATTTTACTCTATCTTATTTATATTATTAATGAGAATAAATTAAAATATTTTGAGTTGATATAACTACCACTGCCCATATACAGTTTATATTTGCAAGTGTGTTTTCTTTTCACTAATAAATTCATTTGCATATATTCAATTGATGTTATAAAATTACAACATGAACATTGTTTCCATTTATTTGTTTGAATTTATTAAATTGTAAATGAAGATCTTTTTTTATTTTGGATTTTAACGAACCAAAACACCCAATAGATTTGGAATATTCCATGGGGATCATCTCTCGCACAAGTGCACTCCCCACAACAATGTGTTATTAGATCTTAATTAGGTTTAATTTTTGTTTTGTTAAAATTTTAAATCATTTGTTTATTTCTTTCAAATGATTTTATAGTGGCTTTTACCTATTGCAGCATGCCTTGATTGTTTTGTTCATCTAGGTCGTTATCTCTCTAGGGATGTATTTTCATTAATCTACTGGTATTTTGTTTCCTCGTTGTTTATATTCCTTTTTATTTAACCTCAAAGATTTACCTTGGTAGTTTTTACCTATGCGTGTCTATGGTTTCAGGGTAGGAATGGGTGCAATGTGAGTGTTTCCTATGTTTGAGAGTTGGTTATCAGTTAGGTCTTAGCAGGATCTTATGTCTCTTGTGTCTACCTTTTTTCAAGGGGATGAGCTTATGTTATCTCTAAGGTGTTTCTCCACATCCTTTAAGAATTTTTTCTCCAAGTATGGTCCTGTTGCGAGTTCAGTGCTTAGGTTTTGGTGGGTTGTGGGTGTAGTCCTTTTGTTTTCTATTTGGATAGCCACCAAGCTTCTTTGTTTTCTGTTTTACATTGTTTAGCGTATTTGTTTGGTTTACTTGGAACTGTGTTCCTTTAGTATTTATAGAATAGGATGTGGGTCCCTGTAATGGTTTATTTTCCCCTGGTTTCTAGTTGGCTCCCAACCTTTTGTTATTGCATATCTCAGCTATCATCGGATGTCAGGACTTCTTGAATGTTTCCTTGCAGTTTCCCTTTTGTGTGAGGATGTCTCCATTTGGATTTTATTTACGTGGTTGCCTCTTTGGGTGAAGATTCTTGAATCCATCTATTGAGGATATTTTGGATCCTATTATCAAGAATCTTCTGGTTAGAGTATTTTGGTGGCATGTCTTTGATTTAAAGTTGGCGGTGATTGGTGATTTGGTCACATTATGTCTATTTAGGTTCAAGTGGAGACCTCCTTGGGTTATTTCATCTACTATGCATGCTTTCTCTCTATTTCTCTTTATACTGCTTCCTTTTTCTACAATGTTCATGACTTTACTATTTTGTATTGAGTTACATTCTAAGTGAATTTCTTTAAGTTTTGGATTTTCATGTTTTTTGTAACAATGATACTACTCTGTTATTTTTGTTCTGCATGCACAGGTGAGCTGGTTCGGGACCTGTTTGCATGTGATTTTCTAGTCTTTGATTTCTTAAATGGCATTATCTTAGAGTGAAACTTAGGTAAGTGCAGGTATAGCCTTTATCATGTAGTTGTTTTAGATTTTTTTAATTCTAAACATTTTTATCAGCCGTACAATATCCTTCAACATCGGGCAACATGTATCACAGTTGATACAAGGTAGGGGGATTGTTTTGTTCACACCACATAGGTTGTTTCCTGTTTATGATATTCACAAGTTGATGATGTTAGGTGGTGTAGAATCATCATGTGGTTAGTTTTTAGTTTTCAAGTTGGTGTGTGTTGTTTCATATTAAATAGTTTATGCATTTAATTTCCAAGGTGGAGATTTGTGAATTAATTATTCATTTTATTATTGTTGATTAAATTCAAGTTTATATACTTTTTTATATTGTGAGACTTTTTTATGAGGTGGAACCACTCAAACATTCCTATCCATCCATGTCCCCTAACATGTTTTTCACATCTTTATTTCCTCCATCTGGGATGCAGAGTAATTGGGAATATTTGAGAGATCCCGATTTTCATCATAAGAGAGAGCAGTAACACCATGTTTTTGATCTGACATTCCTGCTTCGTGAAGAAAGAGAAATGATCCTCCTAGGGTTTTGCGGTCCTATGCAGACCTGGTTTGTCTCTCCATTGGTGAGAAATATCAGTGATATCTCCTGGTCAATATGGATTCAACTACATAGAGTGAAAAAGAAGGGGGGATTTCCTTATCGATGTGCTTATTCTATTTTCTTAAAGAGCGTAGTGAGCATATGTTCTTGGAATTTCTGTAATTCACTGAAATAGAGAATGAGGTTTTGAGCATAGACCACCAAGAAGATCCTAATTTACATTATTGAACATAGAGGATATATAATTTGTTGTGCATCATGAGAACTTGTATGGAAATAAATTAGCACCGGTTCGTAGTGAGTATTCTTGGGGGGTGACGATGAACCTAGAAATGACCCTGGAGGGCGATAACGGGGACAAGGGGGTTCTCATTCTTAAACCCTAAGGTCTGAAAATCTTGTACACATGAGATCTAGAAAGTAACTTTATAGTAACTGGTTCATGGAGAGGAATCTGGATAGCAGCGTTGATCATATGGGATCTGACCTCCAGGAATCTATGTTGAAAATTTCAGTAGCACCTTCTACCTACTTCTTCGAAGAAGGTCTATCTGATCCACAGTAAGGGGGTCTCGGTCCTCTTTGGTATTCTTTCCTTTGTCGATTTTTGGGTTTCATGTTTTTTTTCTTTTTTATTTGGCATATTAAAAAACCATGATGATCCTACCCCATGCACATATGCCGAATGGCTAATGCATGTAAATATTATCTATACCTTTTACTAATTTCCTTTACTTTTTTACATTTACATGACCTATAAAATGATGAATGTTTTCTACTTCTTGAACATTAATTCGAATTCTCATTTTAAATTTAAATGGTTAATTAGAAGATGTTTGGGATTTTTTTGGCCCGATTTCATATATATTTCGTTATTATTCCTTTGTGTTTTTTGATTATGGATATATATGTCAATATGAAATTGTTTTACTCTATCTCGTTTCTATTGTTAATGATAATAAATTGCATTCTTTTGAGTTACTGTAACTGCCACTTACCATATGCAATTTATATCTTCTATATGTGTTTTTTGTTCACTACTAAATTCATTTGAATGTATTCATTTGATGTTATGAAATTAAAGATCATGAATTGTTTCCATTTATCAGTTATAATTCATTAAAATGTAAATGAAGATCATTTTCACATTTCGTATTTTAACAAACCAAAACACACGATATATATGGGCTATTTTGTGGGGACCATCTCTCACAAAAGGGTGCTCCCCACAACAGAAACAAACGAAGAAGTAAACATGGGGAGGGTAATGGTAGCATGTGGGTGCCACAGAAGTGGATGAAATTACTGGAGGTAGCAGAATGATGGATGGTAGGATTGGACCCTGACAGTTGTAAAAAATATCATCAACAAGACAAATCAGTGGTAGTAGTAGAATTTGGAGTTTTTGTGGTAGGTGATAGGAGCGGTGGAAGGCATAAAACAATAGAAAGTGGTGAATAGTAGTAGAAAAATGAACGTGATCAATAGTATCAATATTTTTCAACTAATGATATAAAAAACATCAATAATATTAGAACTATAGATAGGTAGTAGACCCTGAAAACACAATTTTTTTCCAAACTCATTTATATTATAAAAAATGATTTAATAATAAATTGATCAATAAATTTACATAACTAAAAATTTAATTATAGGAAATGTGAATTCCATAAAAAATTCATTTAAAAGCTTGAACATTAATGAAAGAATTAATTTCAAACAAATTAATAAAAAATTCAAGAATATATTTTCAATGAAAAACATAAAATTACTATTTATAAAAATATTGAAAATATAGAGAAATTAAAAAGATGTGGTAAGATGTTTCAAAAATATGTGGTAAGATGTCCCAAAAATATGTCACATCAAACTCTTCCAAACATAGTTGTTTTTTTATTAAAAAAATCATGCTCTCACAATTGTACATAAAAAAATTTCAAAGTGAGTTTACAATGTGGAATGTTAAAACAATTATTTTAAAGGGAATAAAATTATAGGTGGGCATGGATTTTCAATGAAATTTCAAATAAAGTACATCCTAATTCTAAAAATGAAAACAATAGATTAATAGAACACAAACTCATTCACCATTGAAATTTTCATGCCTCCTATATGAGTTAACCCGCTATTCCACTTGAATTCCAATTAAATTCAAGTTTTGTAAGTGCATACAGGTTAGATTTAATTAGAATCAAAAATCTAAAAAGGGACCCCTTTAATTATCACTCTCCCCTAGGTTACAAAAATCAAATATTCATTTTTCACTTCACTGATACAACTTAAAAGATTTTCTTTTAAGTCAATTGTGCCCTTGTTCTCCTGAGTTCGACATTCACTTAACTGTAATGAACTCATCTTTTACAAAAAAGTCCCTTTATTTAGGAACATTCTTATCTAACAGTTTTTGTATAGCGATATGCATAGAACTTATTGAATTTGGATTTTATTTATTCACAC
This sequence comes from Viscum album, assembly GCA_963277665.1. Taxonomy (NCBI): domain Eukaryota; kingdom Viridiplantae; phylum Streptophyta; class Magnoliopsida; order Santalales; family Viscaceae; genus Viscum; species Viscum album. Next base: position 2,086,795,524 of record OY728145.1, read on the forward strand.
AACACTCCTAGTTCACTTTGTCACATATATTGATTATGGAAATCTAGTTTCCCATCGGATCTAGTCATAAAGGACTACTATTATTAGCTTTTAAGTTGGATCAATAATTTTTTTTATGGGGTGTATACCACAAGTTTAAGTTCATATATTCAGTTTCCTCAAGTTATAATCCTAATTCCATGTAGATCTATCTCATATAACTCCCTTTCCTACTTCCTGAACATATTTTCTCTAAAAAATGGTGGAAAACCTCACTTAGTGATCATTAAAATTCATAAATTTTAGAATCGGTGGAAACATCATCCAACGAATGAAATTATCCACTATAAAGAAAAAAATTAAAGTAAAAATTGATGCCTAAAGTCCCTTAGTTTTGATTTATTTATCTTTTCAAAAAAACAATGGAATTTTTAGTGTATTTGATGTTGTGTATAGTTATTAAAGAAAAATTTAGAACTGAAAAGACCACTATCACCCACACATAAAACCCAATATTCCCAATGTTGAATATTAATGTGAGAGAATTTTTTTAATCAAAACCAATTTATGATTAAAAAGATGAATGAATGCTAAAGGGTTTACATGAAGGTTCAAAAATCACTTTTTCACACATACAAATAGATTTCAAAACAATTTTTTTAAAATTTAAATATTATTATTATTATCCACAGAAACAATTATTTTCAATTCAGTTCAAACAAAATCATGGTTAGCAACGTTTTAGCATGTATCATTTTGAATTCAATAGAATTTATGGGGTGCATGCCAGGTTGAAAATTTGGTTGAAATTGATTTTTATCACAAGAAAAAATAAGGATGAGAACCCAAATATGAACATATTTTTATCAATTTGACTTCAAATAATAAGGGGTATTCCACAAAACTTAATTCTTAACAACATGTATCATATGATAAGAGTACTGAAAGAAATAATTGAAAAAGTTGTTAAAGTAATACTTTCCAAGTCTGTAGTATCGTTTTCATTTTCTAGATAAGACTCCCTTGTGTTATTGAGAAGATCCCTCTAGTTGATACTTTTTATTTCCAATAGAATTTAAAATATTGATATAAGAAAATATAATTTAATAATCAAATATAAATTTCAAATAGTGTCTGAGTCTAGTAGGGTTTATCCAGTGAATGTAGTTTTTCTCTCCCTCGGTTTTCCATTTCTGATTTCCTTGTAGTGGTAGAATTATGGTGGGAACATGTGATGGTAGAAGATAAGATCGAAAACATGTGACAATAGTAAAAAAAATTGTAGTAGATAAGAGTAGTATTAACCTATTGAAAAATTTCAAGGAATTGCATCAAGGAGTATTTTTCATCATGATTGGACTTTATTAAATAATAAAACTCCAAAGAAAAAATAATAAGAACCATTGGTTGGTTCTCATGAAAACAATAAGTTTATTTTCCTCTGTCGAACTTCAATGATGGATCAAATTTCAAAGAAAGAGATGATGACTAGGACAATTATTTTTTCCTAGAGATAAACAATAAAACCATTTATCTAACCTTCAAGTCCCTATTTTCGATGATAGATTCATGAATGGTTTTTGTTCTATCTTTTAAAAAGTTGAGAATTTTCATAAGATTCTCTCCTGAATTCTTCCAACTCATTTAACTAAAGAAATATTCTCTCTCCAGCAGAATTAAAATCACAGTTCATGGAATTCACTACCCATAAGTACTTGTGATAAAAATCTAAAGGAACATGAAAGGTTCTTCCAAATAAGAACATATAAGAAGAAAACCCTATAGGTGTAATGTAGGTAGTCCTATAAGCTTACAAAGCTTTATCCAATTTGATTGACCGATCATTCATAGAGTTTGAGACTGTCTTGGCTTGAATTTTTTTAATCAATTTGTTTGAAATTTCAGCCTACCCACTGAACTGTGGGTGATATGTGGTTTCAGTTCCTTGAAAACACCCAAACATCTCCATTAAATATTTTAATGTATAATTCTTGAAATGGGTGCCACTTTCTAGGATTAAATCCTTGGTAACTCCAAAACTAAAATGAATATTTTTCGTAAAAAACATTAAAACACTGGAATCAACGTTTTTTTGGAGACAAACTATCTCAACCCAAATAAACGTATAGTCTAAAAAAAATATGCACTAATTTCCATAAGAATATGGGAATAGAACCATGAAGTCCAAACCCTAGACATACAAAACTTTTACCTCTAGAATTCCATTTTTTGGAAGCTCCTAATTTCTACAAACATTACCCAAACTCTGGAAATTGTCATAACCTATGAAAATGATCCTAGAATATTTAAATAAAGTGGTCCAGTTGAAATCTCTATGCAGGAATGTTTTGGTACTTTTCTCACCTTTATGGTGTCCACCCAAAGGTGATGAGTCATAGCACATCACTTGAGTATACCATCAACACATCTTCTAAATAGTAAAGGATCATCCATGGAATTATATTTGATCTCAAAAATGAACTCTATTCTTTGATTGTGCAAAATATCCTTAGTAATGACAACTCCAGCAAGAAATTTGGCATAGTATATATACCAGTTAGATAGCGTCATTTTAGTAGAAAAAATTTACTCATCAGAGAATGAAGTATTAATTTATTTTAGTTCTTCAACTTGGGTACTGGTTAACCTAGAAAGTTGTTCCTCAAACTCATTCCCAGAAACATTCATATCCATTATTACCAAATAAATCTATTTTAAGAGAAGAGTTAGTCTCATAAGCCTTGGTTTGGGATATTTTTAGCTAGTGTATATTAGAGATTAGAGTTGTCCATGAAAATAAACATGGAACAAAACAAGTACTTCCTAAACTAGTCCAAAGTAAAAATGATTATATCCATCTCCTTTTCAGCTATGTTATAATTATTTTTTGAATAATCAAGTTGCTTTCTATAATTAAAAACAATTTAAAGTTTCTAATCTTTCATCTTCCCCAAAACATTACCTACTTCTACATCACTATTATCACACATCACCTAAAAATGAAACTTCTAGTCAGGGGTGGTGAATATGGGTCAAGATGTTAGTTTATCCATAAGTATGATAAATAACTCTGAGAAAATCTAATCAAACATAATTGGTGTATCACTGACCACCAGTGAAGATAAGGGAGTTGTGATCTTGAAAAAATCCTTCATGAGTCACCTGTAAAAATGATATGGCCTAATATGTCTCTAATTCCTTTCACATTATTTGGTGGTCAATGCTTATGGAACACATCAATTTTAGCATTATCAACCTCAATACCTCTCTTTGAAGACTTATAACCCAATTAAATTTCATTAGTCTCCATGAATTGATACTTTTACAAGTTTAAGATAAGTTTTTTTCCTAATATATCTCCAAAAAAATTTGAAAATTTTCCATTTAGTTTTTAAAATTACTTCTAACTTTTGAGAAATCATCCATTGAAACTTCAATAATCCTCTCAATAATGTCTGAGAAAATAAGAATCATTCATCTCTAAAAAGTACCTAGATCACCACACAAGCCAAAATGAATTCACGGGTAGTTAAATGCGCCAAATTGATACAATTGGTCTTCTCATGAGCAAAAAGATCTATGGTAATTTGGTATTACCTTTAATATCTATCAATAAAAAAAAATAAATCATTCTTAGACAACCTTTCTAAAATTTGGTACAAAAATGGTATTCATAAATGGGTTTTTTAGTAGCCTCATTTTCGTTCCTGTAATCAACGTATACCCTCCATTTTTATACTATCCTAATCTAAACTTTCTCATTTTTATAATTTATGAAAACATTGACTCCACATTTTTTATGAAAAACATGTGTAGGGGTGACCCATGTGTTATTTGAAATTTGAAAAATTATTATAGCATCCAACAATCTAATAACATAATCTCTAACCAATTCCTAAATGCTTCGATAAAATATTCTCCATTATTCATCTCTAAGTTTATGGTCTGGTTCTATGATATTTTTGTTCATATATTAAAGATTTATACCCTTAATATCTAATATAGACCAATGCATAAATAATTTAAACTTTCTCAACTTTTGCAAAACAATTTCTTCATGGATTTACTCAAAATAAATAGATATAATAACATGAATTGTGGAACAATCACCCAAAAAAATAATATTTTAAATGAGTAAGAAGAGGTTTTAGCTCCAAATCGGGTTCTTTTTCATGAGTTGGTATCCTATTGGTCCTTGGAGGTACAAGTTCTTGAATGAGTTTCATATAGTGCGTTTAAAATTTGGAAGGATCTTGAATTTCAAGAATATAATAAAGATTTTATTCACTTTTATCCTTAGTGGATAACTCAGTTCTCACTAAATGATGACCAGATTTAAAAAAATTCCCTCTAAAAAACTAATCAGTGCATTTACAAATCTCTTTCTCAGACTTTATAAGGTTTTCCTCTTTATTTATAGGAGGTAATGGTTCATCTAATTCTCTTAGAAATTCCTTATAGTTGGAATATAATGGGTAGCCAGAGTCTTATTTTTATTTTTATTTTCCAAAATGAGATCTTCATTTAAGGTGTATTTATTTAGTACTTCTTAAAAACACGATTCATCAAACTCCGACATCACATCATTTGAAAATAATTCTACAGAAATGGGTTCTTTCATATTTTTCACGACTCTAAGTTCCTCTCTTTATTCCCCAAGATTATAAAGTACATTTCCTTTTTATAGATAAATGAAATCTCCCAGAGTGGCCAATAATAGACTCCCTAGGATTATATGCACTTCATTCTCACACTCAATGTATAGGATAAGAAAATCAGTAGGTAAAAACGTCTTCCAAACCCCCACTACTAGGTTATAAACTCTTACAATCAGGTCGTAAATATATTGTTTAGATAACTATAAGATTACTATGGTTGGTTTTGGTGCTCCTAATCCCAAGTGTTGAAACAGTGATAAGGGTATCAAATTGATGTTGGCTATAAGGTCACAAAAACAGTTGATTTGACTACTCTATTCCAAGGTGAATGGGATGACAATGATTTCTATGACTTGATGTTTGGGCTGTATCCTATTTTTTCAGACAACAGTACACTCCTCTATGAGATTATATGTTGAAAATTATTATAAGGTTTTCTTATTGGAAAAAATTATCTTTAATTCCTTGAGTTATAATGTTTATTGATTTAATACTTCAATAAATGGTATTGTGATTTAGAGTTTCTTAAATTCCTTGGAAAATTGTGAAGTTTAGGTTCTTGGTTCTTTTTCTTAAGTATTTCATAAAATAGAACTTTTATGGAAAAATTATTTAGAATATTTGTCATTTCCTCAAATTATTCATCAATATTTTTATTTCCCTTGTTGTATTTTATTTTAAAGTCATATTATTATGGTTTTTAACTAGAACAATGGTTTTAAGGTGTTTTCAGCTTTTCTTCATAGATTTTAAAATACTTTATTTTCTAAATTTCAGGTATCATTTTCATTCTTTTTTCATTTAGGGAAGATTTGGGATCTTTCCTAGCATCCTTGTGGGTTGAGAGACCACTCCTAATTTTTACTACCATGTTATTTTCCCTAGGGTTAGGTTTAGTAGTTCTTGGTAGTTTACCCTTGTCTTTACCTCCAACATTTTTTGATAATTTTCCCACTTGTTATTCTATTTTTTATCCTATCATCCATTTGTTCTTTTTCACAATCACTTTTGGAATTATATTCATCAAACCTACCTATCAGCTATTGAAACATCCTCTTAATTTTTTTTAGAACTATACATTTTAGCCTCTAGTTTGGGTTAAAATTGTATCCTAGATTATTGTTGAAACCAATGGGGGGTAATAGGACTACGAACTCTCTCTTATCTACATGAATGGTTTGGATGGTTATGATAGCCCTAGTTGTAATTATTTGAGAATGGGTCATTCCATGTTTGAATCCTAGCTACATACCCTGTAAAATATTCTATCTATGGAGAATGGGAAGACATATAAAGATTATGATAATAAGATTGTGAGTTCCCGAACATGCCAAAATGTTGAAATTTCTTCTTATGTGCGTTTGGAGTATTTCTAGTGAAAAATACAAAAGGTTGAACTTCATATTACGAATAAGTTGTGGTTTCATTCCTAAAAATTATTCTTATCCTAAATCATTTTTTCTATGAGATTTTTACCATGGTGTTGATTTTTTTTAAACTCAATAGCAGTTTCATTAGATAAATCCCTTTTAGAGGATTGATCGGCCGGTGTTTGATGGTATAGTGTGAGACTATTGTCAAATGAATCCATGAGAAATTGTGGTATAAATTTTTGGTTAGTGTGTAACATATGTACCCTTGTAATCCATCCAATTCTTTGTGGAACAATTCACCCACATCTTGTAAAAAATCAAGGATTTTTTGTCAAATCTCAAAAGTTATCCTCCTAGGGTAAACTCTCTTGACAAAAGCACTATGCAATTGGTCTGATGAATCAAATATTTCTTCATAAAATATATTAGAAAAAAATTATTTCATTTCATTTAAATTAAAATCAGAAGAAACTCTCATTTAACTCCTCTTCACTCAATCCCATAAGAAAAAGTTTTTACACTGTACCATAAAAGTCCTTAATGATGTCCTATGAGAATTCATTAGGCAATTCTTGGAACGATGGGTGCATGGAAAAGTGGGATTGCATAATATTATAAATTCAATACCTATAGATTTTACTAAAATATGACGAGTTTATTGAAAATTTAGTAACTTAATACTCCATAAGCCTAACTCTATTTATTATGTCATTTTCGGGTTGTAGTGGATTAACAGTTCAATATTTGGTCAAATTTTTACTATGTTGATTATTTTGATTTACCTAAATATATTACATTAAAATTTTATTAATGAGTTTCGGATCACTCAAATTTTCTTTTATTTCAGGTATGAGTCCTTCTAGGTATTCAGATGATGACCCATTTTCAATCACAAACCTTTTCAGCAGATTTGTTTTAATTTTTTTTTAATGTTTTTTGTAAATGGTTATGTTGTTTTGTTTTGTTTTTTTTTTGTTTTTGTTACTTGGTTTCTTGTTACCTCTTTGAAAAAGGTTCCAAAATTTGACCAGGTCCCTAAGTCACTATCCTAGGTTGAGTCAAGTTAGTTATTTATAAATATTATTACAAACAAGAAAAGTTATGAATAGTGGTCGATCCAACTAGAAGGACTTCCAAAGATGAATTTTAAAAATGTGCAAAAGAAATAAAAAATATAAAAATACTAACAAGAATAAAATAGTATTGAAGTTAAAGAAGAAACTAGTGGTGGTTATAATGTTGTTGTGAGAATAACCAGAATCTAAGGGAAAATAAAAAACATCACAAGAATTATGGAAACATTCACAAGAAAGTAAGGAATAATCCACATATAAAGCAAGAAAATTTGATTGGATGTATTTTATTTTTTTATTCTAGATTTAATTTTATGTCTTCATTCATGCATACATGCTTATAAATCTAGTATAAAGATGTTTTCATGTTTTATTTAATTTCTAACATGTGGGTGAATGGATCATATAGTCTCTGAACTACATCATCTACTAACCCACACAATGATGATAGTAGTTTTACAAAAAAACAACTACTCATTTGATCCTAATGTTCTACCATCAGATTTACTATCATATTCTTTGATGGACTTCCAAATGATAAGTAGTGAGATAAAAAATGATAACATAAATTTTTATCACTGGTTCCTATATATTTAAGGATATGGACAACATAATGAATGAAATTGTGGGTAGTTTTCAACAACACATTTTTCTTGAATAAAGATAAATTCTAGATAGAAAAATATCATTCCCTCTTGTTAGTTTAGTCAATGACCATGATTATATTTTAGAAATATTATATTAAATTCAAAAAAAAAATTAAAAAGGTAAATATGGAAATAAGAATAATGAAAATATTCTTAGTGATTTGTTCAATAGTTCTTCTCTAATGTATGTGCAATCAATTATTCATTCTCTCTTCATGCTTTCATCTCCCAACCTATTGCTTTTTATTTACCTCTCTTTTTACTCCCCCTTTTTTCTACCCCTCCCCCACTCTCTTTTACTTTTCATCACTATCCTTAATAAAATTTGAATGTTCAAATGATCCATTCTCATCTCATAGTCATGAGTTCTCAATTTTCTTGTTGGGCTCTACATGCATTTTTTTACTATTCATTTTCTTCCCCGACAAGTGAAAAAAACACAAAGTCCTCTAATAAAATGTGAAACTCCTAAAATTTATATACCATGAATTGACCATGATCCTAATCACAGATTCTCTCTACATAGAATTATTTAAGGGATGTGATTAATATAAGAGATAATGAACGAATTTTTTTACCTGATTCAACCATACTAATAAAAAGTGTATTGTTGAATTGAGACAAGATTTTCCAGTTTGAGAAATTTACCTTAATCTATACTCTTAGATTTTATTATTTTGATTCAATTACCTAGCCTCCATGAAACCTTTGGTCTCCCAAAATAATCATCTAGGTAAAGTGTAATAGAACTCATCTGTATCTATTCATACTTAGATTCATTCATATTTTAATAAGACTTGACGTTGAAAAGATTGATTTTATAAAAATATAACAGATTTCTTCAATAATATTGACTTATTGTCTACCTCTACATATTTTGTGAATTCCCTAGAGCATTGAACTTTTAGTTTTGAAGCTCGGCCTATCGGGTCATTGGGTTTTGTGATTGTCACTACCAATATTAGTCAAACACCTCTGAATAGAGGATACAATCACATATTTAATCTTTACATGCCTCAAGATCATAAAAAGTATTTAGTCATTTAAAAAATGCCGAAATAGCATCAAGAACACTATGTGTACTTAACATCAAAAATGCATCGGCGACCATGAAAATGAATTGTGGTCCCAAAAAATATAAACCCTGCATAAAAAATATTCACTGAAATATGTATTCTAAGACATTGAAGACAAAATTTTTCGATTATCTTAAAAAAAAATATAGATCAATACCAGATTTAATATAGTCTTTTTATGGGTTGAGATGATATTACTTTTTATTTTATGGACTTCTGTTTTGAATATCTTAAACCAGATAAAGTAAGTTTTTAAGGTTAAATGAAATTGTAATACTTTTATAAAAAATTTGACCAATATGAAGGCACTTATCATTGTACTTGATTCCATAAAATCATAGAATTAAAACTTCCATAATTGGTTCATACCTATAAGTAGAGACCAACAAAAACAATTATCTCACCCAACATGATTTTCATGAACACTAAAAATTCGATTTGTGCCTTCATTTTTTTTAAGAAAATCTTTCGATAAAATCTAGGGGTTGGTGAAAATCTCACCCAACATGATTATCTCACCCAAAAATCATCTTTGGTTCATGATTTTCATGAACCACGGGTTGTTGAAAAAAATATGTTCCATGTATGAGTTCTCATATTCAATGAATAAGATCTCTGTTGGTTATTCTCCCAGCATCAATTTCTGGCTTAGTGAAATTAGAATCTCAACACACAGATATCCCTGAAAATGACAAACTCCAACCCCTGGTTCCGTTCTACTTTAATCGGTTGAAAATATTTAAATTCTTTATAAAATGATGAAATATAATTCTAGGTCATATTCTTCAGTGGATCCCAAGTGTGAGGATTTGGTTTCTTCATCCATGGTTTGGTGGAGCTATGTGGGTTGTCTTCTTAGGTACGCAGAACCTCATCCAACTTCCTTCACGTTTGCAGCCTAAGGTATTTTTTTATTTAGTTTTTATTTGTTCAATGATAACTGTATTATTATTTGGAAAGTCTTAGTAGAATTAGGATGAATTTTGGTGGTAGGTTATGGCGGTAGTGGTACAAGGATTCAGTTTCAGGTGATAGTAGTATTTTTCTAACAGTTGGAGGGAGGCAATAGTAGTAGAAGTAGGTAGGGGGAGGGGAATCATTTTAGGTGAGTGTGTAAGTAGTTGATGAAATTAATATATTTAGTAAAAATTCATGTGGTAGTACTTGACCTTGGAGAAAGAAAAAAATGGTTTCGATAAGAAAAAAGATTAGTGATAGCAGACTTTTGAGTGGTGACGGTAACTGATAGGAGTAGTGGTAATCGGTTAACGGTAACAAGTGTTGACTGGCTGTAGAAAATGGTAGGGGATCAAAGGTATCAATATTTTTCAACTAACAGAACAAAAAATCTCAATTTTAGAAGAACCACTGGCCGATAGAGGACCCTAAAAACACAAAAAATTGTAGACTTTATAATATTTTGAAAAATGATTTTAATAAAAAAATGATCAATATATTTATCCGACTAAAAATTCAGTTCTAGGAAATGTGAATTCCACAAAAAAATGTTCAATAAAATAATGGAATTAAATGAAATGATTAATTTCAAACAAATACATAAAAGTCATAAAAATACTTTTTCAATGAAATACATAAAATTAATATCTATAAAAATATTTGAAATTAGAAAATAGAAAAATTGATCATTTACTCTCCCGAAACACATGTATTATTTAATATATCCATTAAAAAACATATTGAAACCTCAATTAATCAAAAAGTCAATAATCCATCATGTGAATCACTTTTCATCTAAAAACTCTTTTAATTCAACAAAAAATATATGAAAATATGTGTTAAAAATTGGCCACATCCATCATCGACCTCCACTCTGGTGATTTTATGGCATATATTGCTACAAATATTCAGAATGAACCTGATTAAGATACTAACCTGGATCCATTCTAAAAAAAAGTTTGGGACCCTAGCTAACCTAAGACTCATATTTTTTAAAGTCACTTAATTAATTAATTATTAACTTATTTCCCATTGTATACCCAACTAAAACATACGTGAATACCTGAATGATGCATGATCCTTTCCTAGGTCTCTATCCCACAACACTGCTACTAAACATGCCTTTAATAACACAAAAATTTATCAATGCTTGAAAAATGTACTGAGAAATCTATCTTTATCAGCGCTAAAACAAGCACTGATATAGTTAGACCTTTATCAGCACTTTTTATTTAGTGCTGATAAAAAATCACCTTTATCAGTGCTGATAAATGAAAACCTTTATCAGCGCTTTATTAGCACTGGTAACGGTCTATAATAAATTCAAATAATTAAAAAATAAAATTACTTTTTTAAAAAAATTTAATAATTAAATATTTATTATTAAAAATGAATAAATTGAATATAAATATATATTAATTCTAAAAATTAATAAATATTATACATTAAATATATAGATATATAAAATGTATACAAAGAAATAACTATAAAATAAAAATTTAAAATGAGTAAATAAAAAAAATATTAAAATTTTTATAAATTAAATAAATACTGATAAAAATGAATAAATTTAATATACATATATATTCATTACAAATATATATAAATTATATATATTAAATTTTGATATATAAATGAATATATATTTAAACAAAAAAAATTAAAGATTAATAAATTACAGAATTATTTTAAAATTTATTAATGAATAAATTATTAATAAAAATGAATAAGTATAATATATATATATATATATATATTAATTATAAAAATTAATAAATAATATATATTAAATATAAATATATGTAAAATGAATAAAATGTTAATTAAAAACATATTAATGTCTAATTCATTTTTAGTGTTGTTTGATTTTTCAATTTAACATATATCAAATGTCATGTGTTACATTGATTTCATATACATACATATATATATATATATATATATAAGTAATTAATTCATTTTTATATATAAATGTGTAGACAAATATATTTACACAATATATAAAAACACACACACCTAATTTTTATGTAATTTATTCAAATTTCAGTATATTTTAGAATTTTATTATAACATGATGCATTTAATATATTTTGTTTTTAATTCATCAATTTTATTTATTTATTTTTAATACTATTATAGTTTGGGAATTAATTTTTAATATCCTTACTATTTTTGAATTTGATCATTTTCTATTATTCATTTATAAATATTTATTTACTTTGTTTTAGTATTTTCAATATATATTCATCTGACTTCAATATATATATATCCAAATCTTTTAAATAATTTATATTTAATTAATAAAACCTATACATTTTTTCAATAATTTTAAAGTGCAGTCATTTTGAATTATTCAATTTCAAACATTTTTAAAAGGCATGTATTTAAGGTTATATATCCACTAATATTGGTTTTTTATAAATGGATTTTTTCAGAAAAATTGTATAAAAAGGATGGGTTTAGAATATTTATAAAAATGGGTCTCAAGATGCATGAACCATGTTCACACATCTGTGGCATGGAGAGATGTGTGAACGGGGTTCACGCATCTTGCACAATCGTGACAAAAGATGTGTGAACCTCGTCCACACATATACCCTCACCAGGAAGCTTGAACGGGGTTCGCACATCCTTTGTAATCATTATGAAGGATGCGTGAACCCCATTCATGCATCCTATAAAAAGTTTTAAATATTAACTTTTTTGTATTTTGAAAATTTTTATTTTTTATTTTTTTTGTTTTCCAGTAGTACTACCATTTTAGAAGTCTGGATTCTGATAGACACCTTCACCCAGGGCTCTCTTTTATAAGAGGGTTTTCCCTGAAAATCATTCTGCATTTTCTATATGGGATTCAGGTTCTCTCTTTTCTTTACAGAACATTCGGCATTCCCGATGCGGGATTCTGATTCATGTACGTGAATTTTAAAGACTATAAATTAAAAACTATAAGACCAATATAAATGGAAATTAAAACATATATTAAACATATAATAAATTGATGAAAATTAAAAAAAAAATTGTAAAAATTGTTGATGAATAATAATTTATATTATTTCAAAGCCACCAACATGAAACTTACAAATGTTTCAAATACATGTCTTTGAAAGACTATAAAATAAAAACTACACCACCAATATGAATGAAATTTAAAACGTGGATTAAATATATAATAAATAGTTAAAAATAAAAATAATTTCCTAAATAATGTTGATGAAAAATAATTTATAAGCTTTCAAACCCACCAACATGAAACTTAAAAACGTTTTAGGTACGTGGCTTAGAAAACCTATAAAATAAAATCTATAAGACCAATATAAATGAAAATTAAAACATGGATTAAATATATAAGAAAGAGTTAATAATTAATTATTTAATTAGTAATATAATTATTAATTAGTTAATAATTAATATAATTATTAATTAGTTAATTTGTAATAAAATTATTAATTATTAATTATATATTAATTAATTAGTTAATTAGTAATATAATTATTAATTTAATAATAATTAAGTATTTAGTCAATAATATAATTATTAAATATATAATAATTCATTAGTTAATTAGTAAATTGATAATATAATAAATAATTAGAATTATTCATTGCAATTATTAGTTATTAATTATTAATAATTAATTATAAATTAATTAATTGGTTAATTAGTAATATAATTATTAATTATATAATAATTACTTAGTTAATTTGTAATATAATTTTTAATAATTATTATAATTTTTAATTATATAATTAATTATTATATAATAATTATTATATTACTAATTAACTAATTATTTATTATATAATTAATAAATATAAATAATAATTATATTACTTATAAACTAATTAATTATTATATAATTAATTTTGAATAATTAATAATTATATTGGTAATTAACTAATTAATTATTATATAATTAATAATTACTAGTTATAATTAATAATTTTATTACTAATTATAATTAATAATTTTATTACTAATTATAATTAATAATTATATTACTAATTAACTAATTATTTATTATATAATTAATAATTACATAACTAATTAACTAATTATTTATTATATAATTAATAATTAATAATTAAAAACTAAATATTCTAATTAATAATTATAAATAATAATTATATTACTAATTAACTCATTAATTATTATATAATTAAAAATTATATTACTAATAGACTAATTAATTAGTATATAATTAATAATTATAATTAACAATTATATTATTAATTAATTATTGTATAATTAATACTTATACTACTAATTAACTAATTAATTATTATATAATTTTTTTTACTAATTATAATTAATAATGATATTACTACTTTTCTAATTAATTATTATATAATTAATAATTATATAACTAATTAACTAATTAATTATTATATAATTAATAATTAATAATTAATAACTGATGATTATAATGAATAACTATAATGAATAATTATAATCAATATTTATATGAAAAATTAAGTAATTAGTTATTTTATAATTAATAATTATATTAATAAGTAACTAATTAATTATAATATATTTAATATTTAATAATTAATAGTTAATAAATAAAATTAATAATTATAATTAATAATTATAATGAATAATTATAATGAATAATTACATTACTAATTAACTGATTAATTATGAATTAATAACCATATTACTAATTAACTGATTAATTATTATATAATTATATTACTTATTAACTAATTAATAATTGTATATTATTTATTAATAATTAATAATTATATCAATTATTAGCTAATTCGTAATTATATTACTAATTAAAAAATTAATTATTAACTATTTCATATATGTTTATTCCATGTTTTAATTTTTCATTTATATTAGTCTCACAAATTTTATTTTATAGGTTTTATAAGCCACTTTCTTGAATGTTTTTTAAGTATCAAGTTGGTTTTTTTGGAAGCTTATAAATTATTTTTCATCAACATTTTTTACAATTTTTTTTTATTTTCAACCATTTCTTATATATTTAATCCATGTTTTAAGATTCGTTCATAATGGTCCTATAATTTTTATTTTATAGACTTTCAAAGACACGTATTTGAAACATTTTTAAGTTTCAAGTTGGTGAGTTTGAAAACTTATAAATTATTATTCATCAACATTTTTTATGAAATTCTTTTTATTTTCAATAATTTCTTATAATTTTAATCTATGTTTCATGTTTTATTTATATTGGTTTTATAGTTTGTATTTTATAGTTTTTCAAAATCACATACTTGAAATAGAATCCCACATCGGAAATGCATAATGTTCTGCAAAGGAAAGAGAGAACCTGAATCCCCCATCGAAAATGCCGAATGATTTACAAGGAAAGATCTCTTATAAAAGAGTGCCCTAGGTGAGGGTGTTTGTCAAAATGAAGACTGCAGTAATGGCAGTACTGCTGGATATTAAATAGTAGATAAATTCTGCTAAAGGTTTTTGTTATATATATATATATATATATATATATATATATATATATAATATTTTCAAAATAAAGAAAAAATTAAAAATAAAAACTTTCTGTAGGATGCGTGAACCCCGTTCACGCTTCCTGGTGAGGGTAAATGCCTGAACATGGTTCACCCATCTTTTATCACAACTGTGCAAGATGCGTGAACCCCATTCACGCATCTCTCTGCGCCAAAGATGCATGAACGAGGTTCATGCATCTTGAGACCCATTTTAATAAATATTTGAAACCCTATCCTTTATATACAATTTTTAAAAAAACCTATTTATAAAAAACCCCACTAATAATGTTAAAAATATATGTGTAAATAAATATTTATAAATAAATATATTTATAAATGTATATTTACTATTTTTATAAATAAAAAATTTATAATTATTATAAATAAATACTTTTTTAGAATAACTATTTATAACGACATAAATAAATAATTATATATATTTAATAATTTTAAAATTATAATATATTTATTTAAATAAATTATTTATCAGCGCTAAAAAAGTATTGATAAAGATCGATCTTTATCAGTGCTAAAAAAGTGTTGTTAAAAAAATCTTTATTAGTGTTGGGGAAAATGGTCATTATCATCGTTTTTTTAGAACTGGTAAATATCCCTATTATAAATGCTTATCAATTTAAAACTGATAACAAGTATATTTATTAGTGCTTTTCTGAAAATATTCTTAAACTGTTTTCTAATCTATTTAAAAGAACCCTAATCATTACTCATCCAGTTATTATTCTCAAGCTCTCATGGAACTCCTCTACTTCCAGCGTGACTCCTCTATGTTTCCTCAGACGAATCAAGGCTAGAATCAAGTGTATATTATTTTATACTTTTTCTCTATCATTGTTTTATATTTCAGGTTCTGCATTCTGTGTTTTGTGTTTTGTGATGTTCTTAACAATGAAGAACCCTACATCTCATCTCCTCGCCTCTATCGGCGTAACTCCACTATGTTCATGTAAGGATCATAAAGTTGTACCATGCTATTAGTCACCAGATTTTGTGTCCTGTAATGATGAAATTAATTATATTATTTCTCTCAAATTTTTTTACCTATAATTTGTTGAAGGGAAATACAAAAACCCAATAACTACTCTTTCAATACTTTCTTTTCCTATTAGGAAATGGGATAAAATCATGATGTATTTCATGATTAGTTTTTCATGATCAACAAAATAGAAAGATGTATTGTGGGTTATAGTAGATCACCTAACTATGATGAACAAATTATTACATATTTAATAGGCTTTGTCCATTGATGAAATCGATTAATTGCAGGTCAAAGAGATGATAAGGCTTCTAGGTGTCCCATATAGTGTTGTATCTAATAGTGATATGATGTTTTTATCTTGGTTATAGAAAGAAAATTAATTTTTCAATGAGGTTATGGGTGAAATTTTGTACATCTGTTATTCCATAGACTAAAAGTCATTCTAATCAGACTATCTTGATATTGGAGGATATTCATTGAGCCTTAATTCTTGACTTCAGTGACTTCTAGAAGGATTAACATTCCTCAGTGGAATTATATAATAAAAATAGTTACCAATCAATTACCCAGATGTATTTTTATAAAGAATCTTATTAAATACATTATCAATATCTTTTATATTGTATAAAGATAGAAGAATCTCCTATGAATAACCCTAGTCTCATCCAAGAAATAATAGACCGAGTGATATTAATTCAAAAACATTTTGAAACTACTAAAATTCAACAAATGTGCTATATTAACCATCAGAGGTGGCCTTTGTAATTTAATGTTAATGATCATGTGTTTATTTATATTTCCTTGAGATTGGTTCTATAATGAATTAGAAAAAAGATGAAATTAACCTCAAAATACATCAAATCTTTTAAAGTTTTTGGAAAATTAAAGGAAATTTTTTCATAGCTTGCCTTACACATATGAAAACCAAATGGTTGAATCTATTCCCTCAAGAATATGGTTGAATCTTAATGAGTATGAAATTCTTGAGGATGTGGAGGTTTTAAATTCTCCATCATATCTTACCATGTAATCCCCTTTAATGTTAGTATCTTAGTCTCATTTTGGGTGTATTTTGTGTTGAAGGGGAGTTAAAATAGGGGTTATAGGATTTAATAGGAGAGGTCGGTGAAGAGATAGAGGTACCCTTGTGTGGTAGGCAGTAAGTACCTGATGGAATGAAACTAGGTACCAGTTAATAAGCTAGTGTAAGTAGGGCCATTGTTAACATAACCAAGAACACAATGACCTAGTATTATGTATATGGTGGTACTTTGGAGATTTGATTAGTGATTAGAGGTTTTTATCATTTTAATCATTGTAAACTCATATACAAAGTATTCTATATCCCATTACCATGTGTTTGGGTTAATCAGGACTAATAGTTTCTCATTCTTGTGGTTTAGTGTAAATTATATCTTGTTTTGGACTCAATTGTTGTGAGTAATCTTTTAAAATGAAATTGATTCTTAAAATTAAAATTATTTCTTTTAAATCGTATCATATTGAAAAAAAACTAGTTTTAGAGTAAAATGTTTTGGATTGAAAATTTGGTAAATTATTGGGTTTAGTGATAAAGTGGTAAGTGTGAGCCTCGTTATTCCTTATGAGTGCTTACATATGAGTGTGTATGTGAGTAATTGATTCTGAACCTAATTTTATGATTTTTTTATTATTCAGAATATGGAACCTTGAAAGGTCACTAAAATTTCTAGTGGGTCCTGACATGTTTCTAGTTCCCATCAATTTATATCCATATTATGTGGAAATATAGGTATATTTGAGGCAGTGAAGTGGCTTGAGAAAGTTGATCATTTCCTCAGATTTTTGGGAACTCCTAAATTTGTTATGGTTTATGATGTTATGTGTTTGTTTGGGTGTCCATATTTGGAAGAATGGGATTTGTTTTTTCCCACCAATGATGCAATTTGGGATGACGTGGGATGTTTTTATGTCAATATTTGTCTGATGGTTTATAACTAAGGAGGCAACGATGAAGAAAATGGAATAGCTCATGAGTGTCATGCCGGGTCATCGGATGGTGAAGGCTTATGTTGAACACTTCCAGGAGCTAGTTTTCTTTTCCCTGGAGGTGGTGGCGTAGGATCTATTGAAATATTATATTTTCATTGGAGGTATTCATCTAGGGATCTTGGAGTGTGTCCTCTTCTCTGAGGATCTTTATTTTGTGATGTTATTGGAGGAAGTGTTTTTAGATGATTATTTGTGAAAGAAGAATATAACACATTGGCTCAATTGTTGTCTACTGTGTTGGGGTGAAGACCCACATAATTTCCTCATTTTTGTTTTTTGGTTGTTGTATGTTCATATTTCATTATAAAAGTATAATAAAATCATCCTTTGATAGTTCAAATGTTTTTTTCTGAATGTAAACCTTTAAATAGTTATCCTTACTTGAATTAGTTCCCATCTTTCTATCGTGCCTATTTGAAGATGTCTATTTTTGTAGAAATCACTCTTTGTACTTTTTTCGAGTTCATTGTTCTATTTGTGATATTTTTTTGTTTGTTTAATAAATTATATGGTTTTGTATGATTAGAAAAATAGATATATGGATATGTGTACTTCATTCAAAAGTAGGGAAATGATCCATAAGTTATTTAAGTCTTTAAAAACCAGTCGCACCACAATTCAATGCACGATGTGACTACTATGACTCAATGTGTCGAGTATTTGCAAGAATTAGCTACACCTAAAATCCAAAAAACACATAAAATTATTTTGATACTTTATGACAATGATCCCTGGTGTTACGGTGTGCAGTTATAGCACAATGCAATGGTGTTGTGGTGTGTTATTACAGAACACTACAGAATGACCCTTTATCGGTGCTTTTATATGTTCTAACAAACGGTTCCTTTATTAGTGCTTCTAAAAGCACCGATAATGGACACCTTTATCAAAACATCTTTAGGACTTATAAAAGACCAGGAATTTTAACCTCGCTCCTATAGTCAGCACTTTTCTAGCACAAATAAAAGATATTTATAGTATTGGTAAAGGCCTATTTTGTAGTTGTTCACAAAACATCCCTTAGATTAGAATGTTCAATAGACATGAATGTCCCAGTTTTTGATCACATGGGTGTTTAAAATCCCTTGTAAAACCATTATCCTTTGTTTACTACACGTACTAATCCCGAATAATATTTTTCCCCTACCAAACTATGCATCATCGCCAGTTTCTAACTTAAAACTCTATTATATATCTCAACTATCACCTTTTTATACCACTTTTTCAGGACCCCATTGCTCTAATATTTCCCCTCCTGGGACAAAAATAGATAAAATAAGATAATGATTCCCTAATTCTACCCTCAACTGGTTGTGAGTGGTATATTGGCACAGAGGGTATATAAATCACACAAAAGGGTGATATTAACCTTTATATAAGTTTGATGACCAAAAAATAAGATTGTAAAATCACCAACAAACACAAATTATAAATAAAATAAGAAATCCAAATACATAATTTAATGTCATAGATAATTGGATACAATTTAAAATACAAATAAAATAAAAAGATAAATCATTGGTAATGACCACATAACTCCAACAACTCTTGAATAACTACATGAACTAATAATGTCTATCTCAATCACCAACCAACTCACTCTGGCCTTATATATATATAGGTTGACCAAAAAAAGTATACTCAATAGGATCCTCCCTAAAACCTATTGTAAAAAATGAAAAAGAAACATACTAAAACCCTATAAATAAATAAACGAAACTAACTTTTCAACTAAGCATAGATATTATTATTTTCTCACCTTCACCATGAATAACTCCCCAAATAATTCATATAAATAATTCAATCTATAGTAAAATCACACACACACACACACACACACACATATATATATATATCGAACTACCCTGCTTACACTTCTCTATGGATTTGTTTCTATCATACCCCAATGACTACATCTCATGAACACCCCTCCTATAAGAAATATTGCAGCTCATGAAATAGTATCACATCCATTTTAGCATCATGTGAAGCCTAACATCTCATCATCACATCCTAGTAGTAACTAAGTGTATGAAAAGAATCTCCTATAGCCTGTGTGTGTGAATTATAAGTCAATCCATCATAATCTATGCATGAATACCTATGAGAATCTGGAACCACCACATCTAGATAAAAGTTTTTGTTGTAAATAAATCCATTATAGTTCACACATAAATTTATAGTAAACCCATAATCCATTAATTCCCTGGTAAGAACACACCATATACCATAATCTATTATAGCCTTAGATATGCCTACTAATCTTTGTCTAGAGAGAGAGAGGGGGAGAGGTATGATTCATACATCCATTCCCTTACTGTCCTGGATTTCATAGAAAAAATCCCCAAAACATTGGGGGTTCTATTTTACCAACTTATTTGGGTGGGGGGTATTATATGAAATCAAAAAATATAAATAATATCATGCACAAACCATAGTGAGGAAACTACCGAGACTTAGAATCATCTACCACTATCATAACACAGTACACTGAACATCACTTCTAAGGTATAGATATCAAATATTCATATTGGAATAAAGTTGAATATTAATTAATTTTATTTAATTTTCATTTATAGGATTAACATCTTGTTCTTCTTAGGCTGGTGCTTTCATCACCATAAATTTTCTTCTTATATTATTAAGTATGTCATCATCATATATGTACTATATGAACAAAAACCATTCATTTATTATTTTATTTATCAAGTAATAATAATTTGGGTACTCTAGGACTCAACTTAATACATAAACCCCATTTTCTTTTAAATGAAACTATGTTTGATAGTTTATATAACAGACAACATCGATCCTAAATGAACCATAAAAATTTATAACCATTACAAGTAAGACACTAAATTGGTGGGTATGAACTTAATTAACTAATTTATGAAAAAAATATATAAAGAAAATAATCAATATAAATTTATTTAAAATATATTACTAAATAATAAATTAATATTTTAATGGACATTTTATTCTTTCAAAAAAAATGTATTCTTCAAAAATGTTTTTTATTATTTTTTGTGAGAAAATATAATAATTAATTTTTGGAAATTTAAAAAAAAATATTTTATAAAATGGAAATATTTTTTTAAATCAACATATCAAAATTAAATTAGTGTTAAATTTTTTTATTTTTCTTAAATTATTAATTTTTCAGTCTAGAGTGAAAATTGCTGATTTTTCAAATTTTGTCATTTATTATCATCAAATTAAGTAATTTAAAAGAAAAAATATATTATATATATATCATGAAATTTAAATATGAACCATTTATTTATAATAATATAATTAACTCCATTTCAAGCAATAATTTTCATTATTTTGGTATAGGTTTATTTTTATGCTAAAAAACGTGGTTTTCTGCAAACTGATTTTAATGTGCATAATGTTTATCCATTTTAATAAATTAAAATAACCCTATTAAGGAAATATTCAAATATTAAAATATATATATTATATACTTATTAATATTAATTTAAATTCATATAATGATGATTTATAGTCAAATAGTTTACATAAGATCACCTATTTCTTGAAAAATGGATTTATTGAAAACCCATTTCTTGACATGTTTTTCGAGTTTAATTTTAAATTAAATTATTTAAATTATGTGAATTGAATTTAATACATCTGATTCCATATTTTTAAGTAGAAAAATAGATATTAGTTAATTAGTTCAAAGTAATTTTTCGTCATAATTAATCATAAAAATAATAAAATTTAATTATATTGGTTAAGATTAAAAAGAATTTTCCGAGAGTTTAAACTAAAATTAAAATTGTTTAAATGACATGAAAACTTGTTAAATTCTTATTTTATGTTCATATTTCTACATTATGTCTTCTAAGGTTCCCTAATAGGCCATTTTTTATCCTTTTGATGTGTGGAAAACTTGGATATATCTTTTTCTTTTCAAAATTTCCATGTGTGTCCTCTCCCCCACATATAAAAGGGGTCCTACTATCCTCTCCTTTACACACATTAAAATCCTTGTATTTTTCCAAGGCCTAACCAAATACCTTATTTAATTCCCACACCAAGTCATAGATTCCTTATTTTTATCATAAATCCAATCTTGTGAGGCTTTAGTTATAATCTTAAAGAGGTGGTCCGAAGAAGAGGTATCTTTCCTAATCGAGAACATTTGTTGTATTTATTATGAATCCTCTTTAAAATAATAATAAATCATGATTATATAGTAACATAAATATCTCCCACATATTTATATGTCATTATCATAATTACATAACCTAAATTCATATCCCCTTCCATCAAATGGGAAACAAAACCACTGTTTGTGTGTGCGACGGACTACCGTCTCACGAATCAACATAATTTATTTCCCATGATCACCTCTCATTGATTTCCATGATGATAAATTTAATGTTTATATATTATATTCATAAAATATTAATCATTATGGAACTTAATATATCATATAATTTTTACCCTACCATTCATTGAAAAATGATAATGTCGTTCGGGTGTATGGTGGACTACTACCTCACAAAGCAATGTGATTCTTTTTTTATATGCCCATAACATGGATAGAATATGTAAGTTTATTTAAAGAAATAATTTTATATTAATTATATAATGACATTTATATAAATATGAAATTATAATTACCTTATTTCCATCATGATCGGTGAAAAATGGAAATGCTGCTCTTGTGTATATACGACCTACCATCTCCAATATTGTAACATAGTTCATTTTTCATAAAGAAATTGTGGTTGATTTTAATATTATTATTTATGAATAATAATTATAGTTATTTATTTATTATTATTCAATATATTATTTTATAATAATATCTTTTACCTTTTTCAACTTACCAAAGTAGTTTTGGACATATAAGTCGAATATCATCTAAACATCTGATGTGAAATTAATTGGGTAATTAATTGATTATGACATTTTAAAAAACAAAATAAAAGGAATAATAAACATGAATTTTTTATTAAGTAATTAAATAATTAACATGATTTTATTATTCAAAAAGATAAAGCACACATGTTATGATTCATGCTCCAGGTAAGGGGTCTCTCTAAACCATTATTTTTATTGGGTTATGACCTTTCTCTCTCTAACTCACTTCATCATTATATTTGAATTTATGGAATGTTTTTAAATTCTGTATATATTTTTCGCACAAATATAATTTTCTTATTATTCCTTCCATTTATGGGGTAATATATTCCTTATGTTCACTTCTCAAATACCTTAATTATGAAATTTCATTGGATTGTGATATGGGGAAAGATTATGAAACCCATTTTCATTTCATCAGTAATTCTTATGGTTATTCATTATTAATGATTTACTTTTTTGGAGCACATAAATCACCAACATTTTATTATCTGTATAGATATAAATATCTCCAATTCATTGGGTACAGATTTATTATAATGAGACTTATTTTATGGGATTATGAAGAAAACCTAATCCATTATGGAACTTTGTCCACCATGAGATATTATCAAGGCAGTTAGCCTTGACTCATGTTTATGTCATGTTTTATGTTGTCGCCAAATTTTTTGTGTTACCATGATATTATGATACCATATTTTTTATGTCATTATTCCATTTGATTACTCATGATCCTTATATTTTATGATATCTTGTTAAAGATTTGAATCATATGTTATGTTTTATTATCATGTTTATTCCCTTATTGGGATTTTTACCTCACCGCTTTGTTTTATGTCTTCCACAAGTTACCCCAAGCAATTTTAGGATCTCAAAGTAACTTTGGAGAAACTTTTGAATAATTATATAAATATTTCTTTAGTTTTACTTTGTTTATTATAAAAATAGTCTTATAAATAAAATTAAACTTTTTTTATACTTTATTTGTTTTAAGGTATATTTATATTAAAAATCATGCAATGATATGTGTAAAAAGGCTCAGGTCATTATTTTTGGTATCAAAGGATGGTCTAGTTTTTTTGTGGTACTAGGACTAGAAAGAATTAGTTTTAACCCTAAGGATATGTATGATAGTAAGACTAAGTAAAGGAAAATATCTTTTAATTTTGGTAAAGTATAGATCAAGTGGGTTCTAAGTAGTTACATCTCTTTCTGGATATTATAAGTGGATGTGGATTTGGAACAACTATACCTATAGATAATAACTCTAAAAATGGTGAATTGATATAGACTCAATCAACACCTAGTGCATGAAAGAAGACCTTGATACACACCTGGTTTGACTCTCCCAGGGGGTATGTTTTAAAAATTCACACACTCATTATGAAAAATTATAATGGAAATGAAAAAAAAATGTTAGGTTATAAAACCCAATAAAAAACATTACCATGCAAAACCAAGATTAGGACCTAGAGACTCATAATTTAGTATATACCTATCATTAAGAATTTATCCCTTATAAGTTTATATTTTTCTATTTTTTATGTTAATTTATTCTCATTTTATATTCTTTTTAGTTAATGATAAAAAATATAAGAAACTATGCTAACAAATAACATGATAATAAATGTGATGATTACCCAAATCAGATGAAAAACCTTATGGGATTGGGAGCAATGAAATTCAGAGAGGTAATGTCTCTACTATATCATGTTATGAAAAATAACATGAATCATTCCAAACATACTCCTTTTATTAAGAAATAAAAAGTTTAAATTCATTATTTTATGTGGCAGAGGCCTCATAGATTTAGTGTATCTTCTAATCCCTTCATCATGGATTAATGTGTTAAATACATTTAGAAGATATTCTCTATCCTTTAATGATAAAATTAAGAATAATTTGTGTTGTATATTTATAGGATTTAGGGAGAAGATGATTTGTGGTGAAAATTAATCAATAACATGAAGTCCAAAGAGTATACTGACTCCCTGAAAATGGAAGAATTTGAGAAAATAATTTTCAACAAATTCTTCCCCAAAACAGTCCATCCTAAAATGGATAGGAAGTTCCTTATACTAAACAAAAAGGAAGAATACTCTATCACTATATATGAGGAAAACAATATAAGGGTTTCATAAAATACCTCTCTCTTTGTTATCAACACAAAAAAGTAAGGTGTGCCATTTTTTTAGTGGGTTAAAGCCAAGTATACTAAAGTCTTTAGATATTTTGGAATTTCAAAACTATGCAGAGATATTATATTGTGCCCCCAAAGTTGAGATGGAGATTAGTGACTCTTAGTGGTCTCATGGAAAATGATAAAAAATATAAAATGGAGTTTTATTTAGGAGTATCAATAGATAAATCCCATGGATGGAAAAAACAAAAAATCCCACTTTTCAAAAGATTGAGAATAAGAATCCTAGAATTTTTTTGATGGTAACTGCAAGATATTTCACATGGGGAAAAGAGGGGCATCATGATAATTAGTATTGAATATAATTAAAGAAAACTTTTAATGTTGAAGAATAAATAATATTCAAATCAACACTCAACATGAGGTGTAGTTTTTCAAATAAAAAGAATGCAGACACTTTGAAATCCAATTTCCTAATCCATGGGTTATCATAAATGGACAATGAAAACCACCTCTATGGTCCAGAGAGAAAGGAAGGACATATTTTATAACAAATTATGAGGTAATTCCTAATAATGATGTGTTGATATATATGATAGTTATTCATTAAGGAATAGAAAATGTAAATATTGATTCTATTTATATACATTCTTTAATATCTTACAAGATTATTAGAACCATTCAAGAAACACTAAAAACATGGGGGTTGATCTATTTGTGAGAATAGAAAACAGAGCAATGGTTTCATACAAATTATATAAATCCTCCCTAGTTAATGTTTATGAAAAAAATCTTATACAAAATATCATATTTATTCCTTTAGTGGATTATGATTCTATATTGAGTAAATATTTATTATACTTAAAAATTTTCAACATCAATTACTGAGAGAGGGAGAAGAAACTCCACATACCAAGTTATCCATTGATTATATAAATGTGTAAGGAGGAGGAAGAATCTCCCCTGGAATATTTTATTCAATCATGGATATTATTTTCTTATTATATATATTATCTACCCTCAATGATTGATACAAAGAATACAATCATTCTTGAAGACTTTCCCATTGCGAGGGATTATACAAATATATGCCTAAAGAGTTGTTGGGTCTTCCTCATGATCATGAGGTTGAATTATCAACCAAAATTATACTTTTATCTTTTTAAATATTGAATACTACATGTAGAATGTCCATAATTGTGTTGAAATAACTAAATAATAACTTATAATTGAATACAGAAAAAGGTTTTATTCATCTATGTACTTCACTGTGGGGTGTTCCATCCCTCTTCTTCAATAAGAATGATGGGTCAGTGCACCTTTATATTGATTTCTGTGAATTAAGAAAACTCATGATAAAAACAAGTATCACCTCCCAAGTTTATATTACTTGTTTGATAAACTATGTGGGATATATTATTTCTCTAAGGCGGACCTTCAGTTGGGATATCACCATCTTAGGGTGAAGAAGGAATATATTCCCAAAATTTCTTTTTGAACAAGGTATAGACAATATTAGTTCAAAGTGATTCATTTAAGACTCAATAATTATCTAGAAATATTTATAAGCTTAATGAATAAATTCTTTAAAGAATAACTTGACAAAATATTGGTAGTCTTTATAGATGATATTTTGATTTACTCTAAAAGCAATGAGGAGAATGTAGAGAATTTGAATACTGTGCTAAAGGATTTGAGAAAGGATAAGCTCTATTAAACTTATAGTAAATGTGATTTATGTATTAAATAAGTATCATTTATAGGGAATATTATCACTAGTGATGGGATATATATGGACCCTTAAATGGAAATGTCAATTGAGGACAATCTTAGACTAGCATCTGTAATAGAGATCCCTAGTTTCCTTAGACAATATCAGTACTGTTGAAGATTTGTGAGAAAGTTCTCATTGTTTTCAAACCCACTAATCAAGATAACAAAGAGGGGATTTATGTTTTTCTAGAATAGTTAATGTGAAAATATTTTCAAATAGTTGAAAAAGAGGCTTATCACTACACCAATACTTAGACTATTCATAGGTGGGAAACATTTCACGGTATATAGCAATGCTTAAAAGAAGGGATTGGGTCGGGTAATAATGAATAATGATAAAGTGATAGCCTATTCCTCAAGTTAGTATAAATTTAATGAAAATAACTATTCCATACATGATTTAAAATTAGCTACAATTATCATTGCATTGAAAATCAGGGTATATTATCTTTATGGGGAGAAGTGTGAAATATATATGGGTCATATGAGCTTCAAGTATAAATTCACATAAAAGGAGATTAATATGAACCAAAAATATATGTTTAGATCTAATCAAGGAACGTGACTACTAAATCCATTACCATTATGAAAAATCAAATAGGGTGGCAGATGATCTAAGTATAAAAGATCTAAAAACATTATCAATGATGATAATTGATAAGGATGCAATATTTTTATACTTGAAAAGGTTCAACATGGGATTCAATAAGGAAGGAATATCATCATTCCTTTATCAAATGATTGTTAAAATATACCTTCTAGAGAATATAAATGACATTCAAAGTGATGATGTGGAAATTCATAAGAAGGTGGAATCAATAAGAAAAGGTAAACCCTCAAACATCAAAATTTATGAAGAAGGTGTTTTAATATTTGGTTCATGACTATGTGTACCATAAAAAATTTCTATAAAGAAATAAATGTATAATAATTCACATAAATAAACAAATTCCTTTTTTCCAGGGTTCATGAAGATGTATCAAAATATCTAAGAACACTCTTGGTGGGAAAATATAAATAAGGAGATCACCTAATATACATAAAAGTGTCTAATATGTCAAAAAGTGAAGGCTGAAAGGAAAAAATATAATTAGATGATGAAAACATTACCCATAACTACTTGAAAATATGAAAACATCACCATGGACTTTTTCACTGGTCTTCCAAATAAATCAATAGAAAATAATTCCATATAGGTTGTGGTGGATCATCTTAAAAAGACTACTCAATTTATTTTAATTCAATAAGACTTCTCACTCGATAAAATATTAAGGATATATGTCAGGAGGTGGTGATCGTGTATAAAACTCCACTATTGATTGTATCTAACCAATATCTGAGATTTACCTCTATGTTTTCAAAGATCCTCCAACATGATCTAAATACTGAGTTGAACTTCAACACAGTTTATCACCCTCAAACTGATGGCCTATCTAAATGGAAAATTTTGACACTAGTTGACCTGTTCAGATCATGTTTTATGGACTTTGAAGGAGGATGGGAATAACATGTTTCACTAACCATGTTCTTTTGCAATAATAGTTTCCACTCAAGCAACCAAATGAATCCATATGAATCCATTTATTGAAGATATGTATAACACCTTAATGTTGCGATTAATTTTGTGGATGTAAGATTTAGGACCGTAAATAGTTGAGGAAATAACAGAAAAGTTTAAGACCATTCAGTAACACATCGTTACAGGTCAGAGTTGATATAAGGGATATGTTAAAAATCATCAATGAGACGTAGAGTTTGAGGATTGGGATAAAGTGTTTCTATACATTCTTTATGTAATATATTCAATATATTTAGAAATAAATTAAATCTAATCCCCATGTATATCATACCCTTGGATATTCTTGATCACATTGGATTTGTGACTTATCAATTAGTACTCCCACAAACACCTTCTCAAGTACACAATGTATTCCATGTATACATATTGAGGAAGTAAATACCAGATCCCTCACATGTACTAAAATCATATGAGGTACAATTGGAAAATTACCACTCTTATGAGGGGAATATATTTAATATCTTGGACTATAGAGATAAAGTTCTATGCAATAAGATAACTCACCAGGTCAAAGTACTATGACATAACCATAAATATGAAAAGGTAGGGAACTGATGGAATCCATGAAGTAGAAGTAACCTCACATATTTTTACCCTAGTTTGTAATATGAAATTTTAAGGGATAAATTTTTTAAGGGGGATAATACAACACCCTATATTTATTAAAATAGAAAAATACATTCGATAGTGGATGTGACACACAATAATGAGCCTAAATGAACCATGATTATTTATGACCGTTATAACCTTGACGTAAAGTTGGTGGGTATAAATAGGATTAAATAATTTTTGATATATATATATATAAAGGACCTATTAAATATAAATTTATTACTAAATTATTAAGAAAAAAGAACACAATTTTTTAAAAAATACATTTTATTCTTAAAAAAATATGTTTTCTTCAAAAACGACTTTTGTTTATTTTTGTAAGAAAATGTTATAAATATTTTTTGGAACTTTTGGAAATGATATTATATATAATTGAATCCATTTTTTAAAACATAATATCAAATCTAACTTTGGGATAGATTTTTATATTTTTCTGAAATGATTAATTTTTCAGTGAGTAGTGAAAATTACCGATTTTTAAAATATTATCATTTATTTTAATTAAATAATTTAATTTAAAAGCACCATTATAAATTTTTTTAATTAAATTTTAATATGAAACATTTTATTTATAATAATATTATTAAATTCATTTGAAATAATAATTTTCATTATTTTTATAAAAGTTTATTTTTTATGCTTAAAACACTATTTTATACGAACTATTTTTAATGTGCATAAAGTTTATCCATTTTAATTAACTAAAATAAATATATTAATGAAAAATTTAAATTAAATTTATATATTATGTAACTATTTTTATGAATTCAAATTATTATAATTATTATTTCTAGTCATATATTTAATATAATCCCACCTATTATTTGAAAAAAGCATTTCTCAAAAAACCATTTTGACACATTTTTTGGGTTTAATTTTAAATTAATCTATAACACATATATGAATTGAATTAAATAATCCTGGTTCCATATTTTTAATAATAATTTATATTAGTTAATATTTTCAACTGAATTTTTTATCATTATGAGTATTAAAAATAATAAAAAATAATTATCATAGTTAAGGTTAAAACTGGATTACTAGTGGGATTAAACTAAAAATATAAGGGTTAAAATAACCTAAAAACTCGATCAATTATAATTTTATGAAAATATTTAGACCTTATATCATTTAATTTTAGATAATAATCTATATCTGATTCATTTGTTGTGTTAAAAATTTAGGTATATATTTTTCTATTAAAAAAATCCACATTTATCCTCTCCCCACTTATAAAAAGAATCCTCTTATCCTATACATTACACATATAAAAATACTTTTGGATTTAAAAAAACATAAAAACAATCATTATTACCCACCCAAAATTTTATAGGCCTTGGTTTGGCAGTAAATCCAATACAGGGAGGATTCAGCTTTAATCCTAAAGAGGTGGTTCGAATGAGAGGAATCGTTCTTAACTGGGTATCTTTGTTTATTTATTCTTCCACCTCTTTAAAATCCTACTAAATAATGATGATATAGTAACATAATTATTTGCCATATACTCATATTTTATCTCGTCAAAGTAATTATCTAGATACATCTCCTATTCCATCAAATAAGAAACAAAACCACGATTATTATGTACGACAAACTACTACCTTGCGAACCGATGTAATTTTTTTCCATAATCACCTCTAATGGGTTTTAATTATGATGTATTTAATGTTTATATATAATATTAATTAAATATTATTAATTCTATAAAATTAATATATCATATAATTTCTTACAATTCTATTCATTAAAAAAATGATAGTGTCGTTCATGTGCACAGCGGACTACCACCTCACAATGTGATGTGATTCATTTTATATTATTGTATCACATGTATGATATATATAAATTTATTTTAAAAAATAATATTATATTTATTATAAAATTATAATTATTTAAAGATAAAATAAAACTTACCTTTTTTTATCATTATCATTGAAAAATGGAAATGTTACTCCTGTGTATGTATGACCCATCACCTCCATGATTGTAACATAGTTAATTTTTAATAACCATATTACATGGTTGGTTTTAAAATTATATTTTATATATAAAAATTAAAATTATTTCATGATTATTATTATATATATGGTGAAATAATAATATCTTTGAACTTATTCAACTTACTAAATTGATGTTTGACATATGATTTGAATATCGTCAAAACATATCACATGAAATTAATTGACTAAGTAATTGAGTATGAAGTGGTAAAAAACAAAAAAAAATAATAAAATTGAATAGGGTTGTGAAGAAATTAAAAAAATTAAATTATTTTATTATTCAGTAAGATAAGGAACACACATATAAATTTGTTCCCGACATAAGGGATCTCTCCAAACCAACCATTTCATTGGGTAATGACCATTGTATTTATAAATAAATTTATCTCTCTCTTAAAATTAACGAAATTATTATAAATCTTTTATATATGTCTCTCAAATATATTCCTTGATTATTTTCCCTTTATTTTATGGAGTAATACAGGCCTTATGTTCTTTTCTCAAATGCCTTCATTATGAAATTTCCATTGATTATGATATAAAGAAATATTATGCAACCCATTTTATTTCCATTGTTAATTATTATATTTATTCCTTATGATAGATTTTAATTTTTTTAACACATAAATCATGAACATGTTATAATGGATGTTCCTAGATACCACTCAAATACACCAGGTAATGATTTAATCCCATGAGGCTTCATGTATAGGATTATAGTGTAAACATAATATATTATGGGAATTTCTACACCATGTGATACTTAATTGGTAGTTTGCCTTGACTCATGTTTATGTGATTACTCACAACCCTTCTCTTTTATGATATCATGTTATACCTTTGACTCATTTGTTATGTTTCCTTATTATGTTTATTCCTTTATAAGGATTTTTATAACACCCCTTTATTTTATGTATTAACAAGGTTATAACATGTAGTTTTAAGAGATAGAATTGATTTAGGATCCCATTATGATGAATTAAATAATTATTTTATGTTTAGTTTCCAATGATATATTATGAACCTAGTCTTCAAAAGACACCAGGCCACTTCAATCCTTAAATTTTATTAATGGATATCTATGTGTAAAATCATTAGATGATATGTCTAAAAAGTGTTTGGTCAACATATAAACTATAACATAAAATATTAAATCATTGAACATAGAATAAAACTATGACCCACAGTTAAAAACTAAGTATATAAATAACATCTGAGCATTAGGACATTAGGAAAGCATCATAAAGATTAAGATATATCGAAATGAAAGTCGGGATCTTAACACATCTTAACAATCTCATGTTATTCCAAGACTATTTTTCATAGTATAATCTGTACATCCTTTACTGACATTGAGCATCACTATATCTCTGATAACTAAACCAATTGTTCCACATATAATTAACCATATATATAACCCTATATCTCCAATCAATTGATCATAAAATAATCCAGCCATAGATGGTTATCAACCATAAATATCAAGGCTCTAAATCTCTATCGAAAATGGAAATGTTCAAATATAGTTTACACATGGAGGATGAGGTAAAAAGGATGTGGAATTAAGTCATGTAATCCTCTCACAACATGAAACAGGCTTGTTTAACCCTAAACATTTATTACTTAAGAAACAACCATTTTAATTCCAACTCAAACTAACAGTTCTATTATAAATAGGATTTTACATCAAGAAAACCATATGGAGTATCTAATAATAACTACAATATAACTTATACTTTCTTCATGCAATATTCTCATTTTTATTCAAAAATAGGATGATCGGTAGTTATTTTGATCATACATACTCCTTTAAATATAACTTTTACAAGATTTAATTTGTTAATTAATTTGCATCATATAACACATGCTACATAGTAATAACAAAATCACAACAAAAAATATATCAAACTATATATAGGTAATAATATAAAGCATTATGAAATCATAATTTATATGTGATCAAAATCCCAAAAATTTATATAATCTTTTCATGATTAAATAATAATTATCTACATCATGTAATATTTACTATTTCAATTATCCACTCTCTAGAATTATAAACTAATTGTCAACTTAAATTATTTAGCAGTTTAATTCTATAGTATTTTCTTATCCAAATATTATTAAATAATATTTACACCTGAACATATGATTATCTATTATCTATCTTGGATAACTTTTAGAATAAATATCATTCTTCTACGTTTTGTGATATTCTCAAAAAATAAAATCTAACAACATACATTTTCAGATAATCATACATTACTTAATCTTCATATAGTAATCCTTTAATTACATAATAAAAATATTTATTATAAATTATGTGATAACCATCCTATTTTAGTTCTTCTATTTCTAGAATTTTCAAATAATTATTAACATTTGCTATTATTTTACACCTTTGCTTTGAAAAAATATAATTAATTTAAAGAATGTGATTTTCTTATTTCTCACTCTTAGATAAATTCTAGATTATCAATTAAGATACGGTTGGATGAAGAATACTAGATTACTTCAAATGATAATTTATTTTTACATCTTGTGATTATCCTAGACATTAAATAATAAAAATAATAGCTTTCATGTGATTTATATATTTATAAAAGATTAACATATTTTTTAGATATTAATGCTTAAGGAAGAAGGTGGATTGATCTTCTAATAAGGATTTATATTTTGAAAACTATAAATTCAAATCCCATAGATTAAAAATATGGTCCAAGTTATAAAAAGTAATATGTACATATAATTGGATATTTTAAATGTAACATCCCCGATCTGGTAGCCACTAAACTGGTGCTCCGAGATGGGTGGTTACATGACATTAATCACGCCTCCTCATACGCAAATGTTGCCGACTAGCAGCGGGGGTCTATGGGGTCAAGTGGGGAGACTATACCCCATTTTTGTCATAGTAAGCACAAAAAAAATAAACTAAATAGTGGAAAAATTAAACAATAAACAAGGAACAAGTATAACAATCATTTCCAATAATAAATATGCCACGTCATACTACAAGTGCAAGAGTGAACAAAAAAACCAAAATAAGGACAACGACCAAAATCCCCAAAATGGTCCCGACTCTAAGTTAGGATCCTCCACCAAGTGCTACCCATGTCTACTCACTATCTAGCAAGGAAATTTTCCCTTCTCCAGACCTGCAAACATTAAG
This sequence comes from Viscum album, assembly GCA_963277665.1. Classification (NCBI taxonomy): domain Eukaryota; kingdom Viridiplantae; phylum Streptophyta; class Magnoliopsida; order Santalales; family Viscaceae; genus Viscum; species Viscum album. Next base: position 2,086,829,955 of record OY728145.1, read on the forward strand.
TTTGCTTGGGTACCCAACGGCGGCCCGAACAGGGTGTGAGTACAACTCAGTAGGCCACCACTAACGGTTTTTACAAAATATCCAGTATGAACAGGTAGTTCATGCAAAAGGAATATGAATGATAATTGCCAATTAGTTAATTAAGGTTCCATTAACAAGTTCAGAGCTAAGCCATTTCCACTTTCATTACCATTATTTCACACCATTTATCATCACTTACCATTTCATCACATTTCCATGGCTTAATCACATACATTATGTTACATGGGTCTAAGGACAAAAATCATGTGCAAGAGGGTAAACACATAATTATACTATATCACTAGGACTAACCCCCTAATAGAAACCAAAACCTCACCTCAAAGCCTTAGTCTGGGTGGACGCAAATGCTGGGAGAATAGACCATCAGTCCCCTTTCCTAACCCATGCATTTATGGTGGAGTTTAGAACCTCAGTCTTAACTCAACACGTGGGTGTAGGTCCTCAAGTCATACCCCACTCTACCAAGCCATGTGCACATGATTATATATATAAGTAACCATAAACCATCCAAACTGTTTCCCTTCGGCAACACTATTCACAACAACCCACTTGGGAATTCACATTATGCCTTAACCCATTAACACATTACCATTTCATGTCATTTAACCATTCACCCAATTCCCATGTGTTATGCCTATCTCACTAAGAATTCATCATTAAACCCATAACCTATCACTTTATGGTCTTAAATAAATTTACACATTAACCCATTTAACTCGTTCATCACCCCATGAATCAAACATTCATGCCAACATGTTTATCAAGGATCTACAATTCATTACAACAAGGACACTTTTTTAATATCAATCCATAAGTCTGGGAAAATCCGGCACATCCCATGGATGGCCCTAGATTAGGTCAAGTCAATCCCGACACATCCCACGAGGATCATGAGGGTTCCCATTTTCTATTTTAATCATCATTATTACCAAACTTTCCAAGGTTATTCAAAACCTAACCAAGGAGAAACAAGAACATAACTAAACATGAAAAAATTCCCAAATAACTGTGGGATATCACTTTTATGCCACCTACCCCGAAACTATGGTTGAACGCACTCTGAATCGAGTCCTTATACCTTGATCCGATCAAACTTTGGAGCTTCAACCTAAAACTCACCCAAAAGATTGGGTTTTAGTGCTTCAGAATAAGAGGGAGAGAAGATACAAACCCTAAACCAGAAGGAGAAGCAAGGATGGGATTATTCTTACATGGAGCTTCGATCCGCAACCAACGACACCAAAAATGCCTTGTAAATGAGGGAGATCGATCTCTTGGAGCTCTTGGGTGATTTGGTTCATTCCAAGGGAGAAGAAGGAGGAATGGAGAGGAAATCTCGAGTTGGGGTTTAAAAATCCACAGTGGAAAACTTGTAATTTTTCCCAACTTTAATGGGCCGCACGGTTTAGCCGCACGGTTTGACAAAACGTGTGCAAACCGTGCACATGCTACTGCCCGTAGGAGAAGGGTCGCACGGTTTTTCCGGGGCAGGCCGCACGGTTTTCCCTGGTCGTGTGCAGGTCGTGCGCCCTGGCTTCTCTTGCCCAGATTTCATTTCTTTCATGCCCCGAGCCCCCGAAACACCCCCAAGGCCTCTCACACCTTTAGAAGACATCCCTTGAAGCCCTAAAAAAGTGATTCTACCAAAACAAAGTGAAAACATACCTTTCAAAAAGCCAAGATCTTACAACCTCCCCACCTTATAATTTCTCGTCCTCAAGCTGAGTTTCCAAGCCTCATTAATCTACCGAAGAGAATAGTTTGGGCCACTGAGCCCGCATATCATATTCTCGCTCCCATGTTTCTTCCTGAACTTTACCATGATGCCATAGTACTCGCAGTAATGGCACAACCTTGCCTCGAAATACCTTTTCACTATGATCTATGACACAAACCAGATGCTCCTCAAAGGACGCATCAGCCTCAAGCTCCACATCCTCAACATAAACCACATGAGATGGGTCAGGGTGATACCGTAGAAGCTGTGACACATGAAACACATCACGCATCCCACCATACCACTGTGGAAGATCCAATTGGTAAGCCACTGGTCCGATCCTCACCACAATCTCAAATGGTCCCCCATACCTGCGCACCAACTTACCCTGCTTCCGAATCTGACGGTGACCCAACCTTGGAGACACCCGAAATTACACTTTATCACCCACCCCAAACTCAAGGGGTCTACGCCTTCGATCTGCATATGAATCCTAACTACCCTAAGTCGCATCCATCCACTTCCTGATCAAATTAACTTTCTCTGAAGTCTCCTGCACGAGACTTGGCCCCAACAACTCGGATTCACTGGCCTCTAGCCAACACAACAGAGATCTGCATGGCCTCCCATAGAGTGACTCAAACAGTGCCATTTGAATCATAGCCTAAAAATTGTTGTTGTAGGAAAACTCAACTAACGATAGGTGCCTCTCCCAAGAACCACCAAAGTCCAATACACAAGCTCTTTACATTTCTTCCAAAACTTGGATCATACGTTCCGACTGCCCATCTGTCTGCGGGTGGAAAGACGTACTAAAAAACACATGTGTACCAAGCACCTTCTGCAACCCTTTCTAGAAACGCGATGTGAAACGCAGATCTCAGTCTGAATCTATAGTCTGAGGGACACCATGCAACCACACTATTTCCCGAACATAAATCCCACCCAACTAGTCAACTTTAAAGGTCTCCTGAATCAGTAAGAAATGAGTCACTTTTGTTAACCGATCCACAACCACCCAAATTGAATCATTCTTCTACAGCTTCCTCGAAAGACCCACGAAAAAAATCCATTGTTACATAATCCCACTTCTATACTAGAATGGGAAATGGATGCAACAAACCACCTGGGCATTGATGCTTGGCCTTCACCTACTGACAGGTAGGGCACCGTGCCTCAAAGCCTGCAACTTCATTCTTCATACCAGGATACCAATACTACCTTCGGAGATCACAGTACATCTTGGTCAAACCAGGATGCACTACTCACTTTGATGCATGGAACTCACGCATCAACTCTTCCTGCACAAACTTTGGCACAACCACACAATCCTAAAGCCGAACAACACCTTCCGCGTCGACGGCCCAACCAGAAGGTAGCTCCCCACTTTTATGATTTTCCTTCATGATCAAACACTCAGGATCATCAAGCTGACCTTACTTAACTCACCTCAAAAGCATTGAATCCATCGCTAAGGAATCAAGAGTGACCTGACCACTCCCCTCCTGCACCTCCAGGTGCATTTCTGCAAACAAATCCATCACCTTCCACTCGGTGCTGGACTCCTGAACCACCTGATTCTGAACCTTCCTTCTTAGAGCATCCACAACATTGTTTCCCTTTACCGGCATGTACACCAACTCAAAGTCAAAAGACTGGAGATATTCAACCAATATTCGATGCTGAAGATTCAGATCTCATTGTGAGGAGATGTACTTAAAACTCATATGATCAGTAAATATAGTAAACCTTTCTCCCAATAGATAGTGCCTCTAGCACTTCAAGGCGTACACTATAGCAGCCAACTCAAGATCTTGAGTGGGATAGTTCCGCTCAAGGGGTCTCAACTGCCTCGACCCATAAGACACAAACTTCTCATCTAGCATCAACACAGCCCCAAGTCCGATTCTGGATGCATCACAAAACACGGTGTACTTCTTACCTGGCTCAGGAAAGATCAAGATAGTTGTGGTCGTCAACAGCTTCTTCAACTCTTGGAAGGCATTCTCACATGACTCAGACCACTCGAACCTGATTCCTTTCTTGGTCACACTTGAGAGTGGTGCTCCCAAGAGAGAGAAATACTGAATGAACCTTCAGTAATATGCATCCAAACCCAGAAAACTCTGAACATCATAAACAATCATGGGCTACTCTCAGGATACAACTTCCTGCACTTTCTCTAGATCTGCTGACACACCTTCCTCTGAGATGATGTGACCCAAAAAATGCACCTCACCTATCCATAATTGACACTTTGATAGCTTGGAGTATAGCCGGTGCTCTCTTAGCATACCCAAGATGATGTTAAGATGTTGGGCATGATCGTCGTGAGTTTTTGAGTACACTAAGATATCATCAATAAAGACGAAAAAAACCAATCTAGATAGGGATGAATGATCCAGTTCATCAAATCCATAAACACTGCCGGCACATTGGTCAAGATGAAAGGCATTACCACAAACTCAAACAACCTGTACCGACTCTGGAAAGATGTCTACAGTACGTCAGAAGGCCTCACCCTCATTTGGTGATACCCTGACCTCAGATCAATCTTATAAAACACTGATTCACCCCTCTACTGATCAAACACTTCATCAATTCTAGGAAGAGGGTACTGATTTTTCACCGTCATCTGGTTCAACTTCAATATTCAACACACAGCCTCAACGACCCATCGGCCTTATTTGGAAAAAACACGGGAGATCCCCAAGGAGAAGTACTAGGATGGATAAACCCCTTACGGTCCAACTCCTCAAACTGAACCTTCAGTTCATAGATTTCTTCCAGTGCCATTCGGTATGGCGGAATAGAAACTGGTTCCGCTCCCGGCAGCAACTCGATCATGAACTCAAAATCCCTCTTGGGGGGTAACCCTAAGAAATCCTCCGGAAACGCTTCCTGAAATTGATCCACCATAGGAGGGAAAATAGATCGCTCCCCTATTTAATTGTCATCAAGAATGATACATTCCACTCGAGTTGTGAGTCCACTCAACCGCTGACCAAACGGTCCTGCATGACCTTCCCGAATATCCAATTCGCCACGGTGGACATAAGCATCACCCTCAAGGGACCTGAATGATACTCTGCGACAATAACAGTCTATGTGAGATTGATACAACACCAATAAATCGATTCCCAAGATTAGGTCAAACCCTGACATCTTGAGAATGATCAAGTCCCACAAAAAAATGATACCCACCAACTTCCAAGGCATATCCCTTGCACTGCTTGATATCCTCAAGTCGCACCCCCAAAGGAGTGTCAAATTAAATAACTCCAAACCCCTCTCCATAGGTAAATACAGTGCTACCACAAGTTGAGCAGAGATAAAAGAGTGTGTGGCACCTGTGTTAAACAACGCACTAGAAAAAGTAGAATCTACAAGGATCATACGTCGAACAGTCAATGGTCCAGCCTCGCCATCACTAGGCACAAAATGAACTGCCTGATGTTGACCTGCCCCTCTACCCTGGGCTCCATCCTGATTACTCTGTACTACATTGCCCTGTTGGTGTGAGAATTCTTGCCCTGGAGTTCCACATCCACCGACCAGCCAGTAAGGCCTGTGGAGCTCCAACTGCCTACCTGATACAGGGAAACTTGTCCCCTTCCCATACCCGGCACCTACTTTTCACCATCATGATCACCCACCTGCTGAGGGTTCCTGCAGAACCTCTGCACATGCCCCATCCTGCCACACGAACAACACTCAACTGAAGGTTGAGGACACTGACCATGTGTATTCCCCGGACTACCGCACAAATATCAGAACACCTGATTCCCACTCTGAGAGGCTGACCCTCTCTCCCAACCACTTTGCAAACTTTCGCCATGCTATAAGATCTCATAGCATCACTTTCGACCTTCGGTAGATGCACCGCTCGTCTATCCTACTGACACCACAAGGCCACTACCTGAATCTCCCTTCAGGTTTCCTTGAAAGATCAGTGTCTGATCTACTACCTCTGCAAACCTCTTCAAGAGGAGGATATTTACTTGAGATCTAATCTCATGTCTCAGCCCATCCTGTAAACGCTTTGCTACTACTACCTCATCACCTTCTAACACTGGGGAAAAGCGTCTGAAATAAGTGAAGCGACTAGCATAGTCCATCACCGACAGTGATTTCTGAGTCAAGCTCATAAACTCTACAGCCCTCTCCTGCCTCAGAGTCTCTGGATTGAAATGCTCCAGAAACATTTCTTGAAAAAACTTCCACGAAATTCCCTCAACCTGCTTGATTTGAGCCTGAATGTCCCACAAACGCCTAGCCTGGCTCCGCAACATATAAACAACCATCTTTAGTCACTTTGTCAACATGGGTATCTAGGTGGTCCAGTATCATCTGGACAGACTCAAACCAGAACTCCGATGCCTCTAGCCCACCCTCCCCGGTGAAGGTTGGAGGGTGTTGCAGCTGGGACTCCCTGGTCAGCTCAAACATACTCGGTGTAACCCGCCCTAGGTCCCGATCCATCATATGCATAAGGTGAGCCATGTTCTCCAAGAACTGGTCTTCTCTACCTTCATTAATCACCATATTTTCTTTCCCTTCTACCAGAGGAGTGTTCTCAGTAATATCCTCTCATTTCCCAACTTGTAACTGATGTCATGGTGGAATTTCTCTTCATTTCCAAGCACGAGATTTAGCATGCATAACATTAAACTTTCACTACATCATCAAAATCGCTTTACTAGATACAAGAACCTACTTGTTTTATTTCATTCTTCTCATTATTTCATGGTTTCATGAAATTTATGATGCACCCTACTTTCCTACCTCACACACGCATCTTGTTCATATGCATAACACAATGCATGTCACCTATCTCCCTAGGTGCCTACAATTATACATGAATGCAAATCCTTGTGCCGTTAAGGCCACGAGACAAATATCATAAAACAGTCAGATAAAACCACATGTTCATCACCCAATGGTGAAATATCATCAACTGTAACATGACACAACCAAGAACAAAATTTCCCACCCAGGGTGACTTGGGTTTTACCTCATACATGGGTTAACTACTCCCAAGCAAGAGCTCTTTACCAAGTCCCGACACGTCTTAACCCTTGGTTACAAATCCCAAATAACAAGACCTTAGAGAAGGATAAGAAAGACCTTATCTAATACCACTTTTTAATGTCCCCAACCTAGAAGCCACTAAACCGGTGCTCCGAGTCGGGTGGTTACATGACCTTAAGCGTGCCTCCCTGTACGCCAAAGGCTGCCGACTAGCAGCGGGGGACTATGGGGTCAAGTGGGGAGACTATACCCCCTTTTTTATCAGAGTAAGAAGAAAAGAATAAACCAAATAGAGGATTCATTAACCAATAAATATAGAACATGTATAACAATCATTTACAATAATAAATATGCCATGTCATACTACAAGTGAAAGAGTGAACAAAAAAACCCGAAATAAGGACAACGAACAAAATCCCCAAAATGGTCCCGACTCAATGTATGGATCCTCCACCAAGTGCTACCCATGTCCACTCACTATCTAGAAAGGACCTTTGACCTTATCCTGACCTGCAAACATGATGTCTTCTCATGTACCCAACATCAGCCCGAGCAGGGTGTGAGTACAACTCAGTAGGCCACCACCAACAGTGTTTACAAAATATCCAGTATGAACAGGTAGTTCATGCCAAAAGAATATGAATGATAATTTCCAAGTAATTAATTTAGGTGTCATTAACAAGTTTAGAGTCAAGACATTTCCACTTCCATTACCATTCATTCACACCATTTATCATCACTTACCATTTCATCACATTTAAATGGGTTAATCACATACAGTATGTTACATGGGTCTAAGGCCAACAATCACATGCTAGAGGGTAAACACATCGTTATCCTATATCACTATGACTAAACCCCTCATAGAAACCATAACCTAACCTCGAAGCCTCAATCTGGGTGGGTGCAACTGTTAGGAGAATAGAACCTCTATCCCCTTTCCTAACCCGTGCATTTAGGGTGGATTTTAGAACCACAGTATTAGATCAACCCGTGGGCATAGATCCTAAAGTCATACCCCACTCTACCAATACATATGAACATGCCTATATATATAAGTAACCATCAAAAATCCAAACCATTGCCCTTCGGCAACACTATTTAAAACAACCCACTTGGGTAATCACATTATGCCTTAACCCATTAACACATTTCCATTTCATATCATTTAACGATTCACCCAATCCCCATGTGTTATGCCTATCTCACTAAGAATTCATCATTAAACCCATAACCTATCACTTTATGGTCCTAAATCAGTTTACACATTTACCTATTTAACATGTTCATCATCCCATGAATCAACCATTCATGCAAACATGTTTATCAAGGCTCTACAATTCATTACAACAAGGACACTTGTTTAATATCAATCCCTGAGTCCAGGAAAATCCGTCACATCCCCTGGATGGCCCTAGATTAGGTCTAGTCAATCCCAACACATCCCACGGGGATCGTGAGTGTTCCTATTTTCCATTTTAAACATCATTATTACCAAAAACGCCTATGTTATTCAAAACATAACCAAGGAGAAACAAGAACATAACTAAACCTGCACAGATACCCAAATAACTATGGGATATCAGTTGTATGCCACCTACCTCGAAACTAATATTGAATGCACTCTCAATAGAGTCCTTAGACCTGAATCCGACCAACCTTTGGAGCTTCAACCTAAAACTCACCCAAAATATAGGTTTTTAGAGCTTCGGAACAAGAGGGAGAGAAGATACAAAACCTAAACCAAAAGAAGAAGCAAGGATGGGATTAGCCTTACCCGGAGCTTTGATCCACAGCCAACGGCACCAAAAATGCCTTTGAAATGAGGGAGATCAATCTCTTTGAGCTCTTGGGCGATTTGGTTTGTTCCAAGGGAGAAGAAGGAGGAATGAAGAGGAAATCCCGAGATGGGGTTTAAGAGCCCAGAGTGGAAAACATGTAATTTTCCCCAACTTTAAGTGGAAGCATGGTTTATCCACATGGTTTTACAAACCGTGCGCAAACTGTGAACATGCTACTGCCTGGAAGAGAAGGGTCACACGGTTTTTCCTGGGAAGGTCGCACGGTTTGTCCTGGCCATGCACAAGCCATGCACCCTGGCTCCTCTTGCCCATATTTTTTTTTCTTTCATGCCTCGAGCCCCCGGAATACCCCCAAGGCCTCTCACACCTTCATAAGAAACCCCTTAAAGCCCTAAACAAGCTATTCAATCAAAACATAGCAAAAACATACCTTTCCAAAAACCGGGATCTTACATTAAAATACTTTCTCAATAGTTTGGTCAAAACAAAGATATAATAACTGAAATTATTGAATATTTAAAAATACTATACTCTCTTCAAACACAATATATATATATATATATCAGTTGAAAATATAAACTATAAAATTATATTTTACATTCATAGTTTGTAAAAAATTACTAAAAAATAAAATCATTGTCAAGTAAATATGAACCAAGTACTGAAAACAAAAGTAAAAAGGAAGCGACATTAAACAATTGTTTAGGACCAAGATGAATATTAGTTTTCTTAACTTGACTATATTCCACTTCGAAAAAAATTTATTACAAAATAATAAATAATCCAAAAACTGGATTGAGTTTTACAATAACTGCTCATAAGGTTTTTCGAGCTATAGCTATCCTCTTTTAAAATTACACATTGGATAAGGAAATGTGAGTCGAAATGAGAAGGAAATAGTATCCGAGTACTCCTCAATATAGTTCAAGAGAAGTACTGAATAAATATAACTAAAATAAAAGAAAAAAATCAATATGTAAATAAATAGAGAGATAAATAAAGTCATGTGAAGGTTGATATTTTTCAATCTCTAGTAAAATTTAGGATTATCAAAATGGTAATTCTTCTTATTTGATTATCCACTAGGATCTAGAATGAATATTTTAGTTAGTTTGGCCATATTATTTATTTTTACAATGATTCATGGAAAATAGATTATTGTTTTACAGGTGAATGAATGTTTGGGATCAAGATAAGTACCAACACCACACCATTCATAAGTAATTCATGCTCATATTTAAGAGGATTCTTTTAAAAGTTTATATTTAAAAATGAAAATTCTCAGACTGACAGGTCCTAGTCACTGTAAGTGGTCTCATTAAATTCCAAAACTAGACTTTCAGATTTTAAACTTTATCCCCTGTAACTTTCTCCATCACAATTGATGAATAAACACATTTTATTAAATAAGGTTGGTCATGTGGTATATTTAATCGACATAATCACTTAAATCATGTAGTTGATTTGAGTCTCTTCTTGCGGTTTATTGAAGTTTTTCTAATAATTTCTTCATCCTTCAATCTGTGTTTGTAACGGATCGACCCCAGTTACCCAGAGTCGGTGCATTATTTTAATACATTGGCATGATTATAAGGAATCAAGTCCTGAAGGACTGATTGGTTTAACAGTCTTAGAAGATAGATTACATACATGAATGTTACATTAAAATTCATAACATACAAAACAAAACAAATAATCCTTCATGAACACCATTATTCCCTTGGCATAACCCTGAATATCAATCAAAATACACTTCTTGGAATCCTGGGAAAAATAAAACATAGAAAGGGGTGAGCTCAGATGCCCAGAAAGGATAACAATACAGTGGAAACTTTCATAAATGAGCATAAACATTTAAGGCAATGTATAGCTAAAACAAAAGTATTTTAAATATGAACTTCAGCATAATATGGAAAAAATAAAATGAAGTAATGCCATTTATCTATACACATGGATATTCTAATAGTTGAACAATCACATGAAATATCACTAACCACTTTCATAATGATGGAATTCATAATGCTGAACTTTAATTTCTGTGTCAAGGCCTTGTTCCAAGACCTAAGGGATAACTGTAACCGGAACCCATCCCAGAGAGACTCTATAACCATAATCCAACCCGGAGTGCCTCTAATAACCTGACACCAACTCTGAGTGCCTCTAATAACCAGACACCAACCCCGAGTAACTTTAATAACCGGACACCAACCCGTAGTGCCTTTAATAACCAGACACCAACCTGGAGTGTCTCCAATAACCGGAAACCAACCCGGAGTGCCTCTAATAATCGGACACCAACCAGGATTGCCTATAATAATTGGACACCAACCCAGAGTGCCTTTAATAACTAGACACTAACCCAATGTGCCTATAATAACCGGACACCAACCCGGAGTGCCTCTAATAACCGTACACAAACTCGGAGGGCTTTCTTTTACCAGTCCCCAACCCGGAACATACTAGTCCAGCACATTCATCTTAAGAAGAGGATGAAATATAACATAAACATTTGTAATAAAACTAGCATACGAAATGCCAAAACATTAATCATAAGCCATTAATGGCATAAAAATGACTCATCCATAGTAAAAAATATCACAAAACCTTAAATACAATAAGGAAGATTTGTATCATAATAAATCAACTTCAAACAAGAGTAAAATTTATCAAAGGATGTTGACATAGATGAATTCAAAACTATTTGATAGAAATATCTCTTTTTTCATGAAAAAATTTAAAAGTTACACAATTTGGAAAAACAAGTCATTTAAAGACATTTTGGAATCAAAGTGTCCCATGCCACTTTGAATCTTTTGAAAGGAATTAACATTTTAAAAACATTCATGTCCATATAAATATATCCTTAAAAACCATTTTGAATAAATGGACATTAATGAGAAAGATTTAGATTAATAAATATTTAAAACATTTGAAATGATGTTTTATTAAAAAGTAACTTAAAATAATCCCTTTTAAAACTCTTTAATAAAACATGTACTTGTATAATAAATATTCCCCAATATATACTTATGTAAAAACAACCACGGATAATAAAGAGATTGTGAAATTAACCCTTAACAATTTGGTAACATACAAAACATACAACCCCTGAAAGAGGTATCATACAATGAATATGTAAATACACATAAATTAAAGTGTATTTCATAAAGAATACAATTATGGGCAGTACATACACTGCACAAAAGTTAATAGTGGCAATATGGCATGAATCTCACGAGAATAAGGAGTGAGATGAAAACCCCTTACCTTGCACTTTCCTTTAGTCGAGGGTACGTTTAGACTCTTATATGAAGACTATAGTATATTATTAAATTATAACATAACCATATTAATATTTATGATATCTTACATTATTCATTTATGAGTTTATACGACCCATTTAATAATAATTTCCATGTTATATTAATATTTCAGGTAATAATCGCTTTCTTTATCGTACGTGTTTTAACTTGTTACTATTGATTGTATCACATAGATCGTGATTTAAATACTTCCAGAATATAAAACATCATTTATTTATCATATATATTTAGAATATAAAAATTTATAATATACTTATATATGAAATGGAAAACACCGTTTATGGAGACGGTAGTCTGTACGTACGCATAAACGCTGTTTCCGTTTTACATAGTATTGAACGGAAGTAAGTGAATAAGATATATGTAAGTACATAAATACTTATATATATAAATATATATATCTCCAGTAGCATTATTATCTCTATATTACTTACTTATTAGTAATATATATTTTTATAATCGTCGATTAATGGTGAACTTGGAAATGAATCTCATCGCATCGTGGAGACGGTAATCTGTACGTACGCACGAGCGGAGATATCATTATTTTGATATTAGTATAATATATAATTGGATGGTATATAATATATACAGAATCCTTATAATGTTATATTTATTATTTACATCAAATACACATCATTATTATACCCATCCAAATAGTAATGTATTGAATAAAAATTACACCACGACGTGGAGACGGTAAGCCGTACGTACGCACGTATGGTGACATGTCATTCAAAGGGTGGATATAATAATGAATTTGGTTGTACCATAATTATAATAACATAAAAATATATAGAATATACTAGAGTTATTATTTTATAATGGAAACAACAAAGTCAACATAAGTGGAAGAAGAAAGGAACTTGAAAGAGGGTGGTGAAAACATTACCTCTTCTTCGGTTTCTTCCTTTTCATTTGATGAAAAGGGCTCCTTTGGTTTGATTTTTGATCACAATAAGGCCTATAGGATTAATTTAGGGAATTTGAGATAGTATTTGGGTAGGGGTTGCCGAACCAAAAGTCTTTGTAGGTATGAATAATTGGTTAGAAGTTGTGTCCTTTTATAAGGGGGGGGGGGAGGGGATCTTTAGGAAAAACTTAAAGTATTAATTTATAATAAATTCATATTAAGTTTATAATGGCTCCAAAGTGTAATATTCAACTTATAAGGTGGGTATTGGTCTAAATCCATTAAACCAATAGATTTTAGACAGGTTTGGGTCATTATATTAACCTTATCTTTTAGTATTAACTCTTAGTTAATTAGATTGACATTTACCATGTCACTTTGTATTTTTATAGTATATAGTTAATACACATACTATATACATCCAAGAGACCCCCAAGTGGTCCATTAATGATAAACCTATAATGATATAAGTACTCTGGACAAACATTAGATTTTTAGTAATTTAATATCAATTAATAATATAATATTTTTTTTAAAAACTCTTTTATGTCAATTTTGACACAATTTGGTATTTGATTTTTGTGAAAATCATAACAGCACTACTACTTCGAAAAAACATATTTAAATCAATAATAACATGTCATATTAAGCTATAAATTTTTTTTAATTCATTCAAAGTCTCAAATTATATTTATTTTGGTATTTATAATATCAATTATTTTAATATTTCACTAATTAGATAATTACTCCATCATCATTGTGTCATAAATAAATTAAATTATTTAATGTCTCAAAATTATAAATAAAATTCCATTAAGTAGGAAATAGTTTTACCTTTGTAATGAATATTTAAAATCGAATTTATCTTATGTATAAACCTATATTAAAAATGTTTTAGTTATTAAAAATTGATTTTGAATCTTTTAACTCTTCTTTGAATTAAATAATAATAAATGACCTAATATAATCCAACTAGAACTAAAAGATACTATTTTATTCCTAAGGTTGTTTTTGGTCGAGATACACTTGTCAAATTGAATCAGGACATGTGTGAGGGTAATATTAATATCATTTTTACCCTTAATTACGTTATTTACTTTTAACCGTGGTAAATAAAAGTAAAAAATTACTATTCACCAAAAATTATTTTTATCTTAAGGAACCACATTTTACTCCTTGCTATTAACCTTGTCTCTCAGATTTTCGAAATTACACTCAAAGAAGTGGTAAAATTACGTTTTATGTGAATTTTCAAATTCTCCTAGGAGGTGAGTAAAAGACGGTGAAAAGTTCAATAAAATTTTTATATATCTAAAATTATTATAAACTAACTCCAATGAATTTATATGAACTTATATATGTATTATGTATATATTTTGACCTTAATTAAATTTAAATTAAATATATAATTATTTAAATAAAATATCGGTTTTAAACTATAACTCAGTGTTTTTTCACTATTCATCAAAAATTGAATGTTTTCAGAAAAATAACATAAATTTAACCTAAGATAATTTTCATATTCCAAATTCAATAATGAATTATATTTTACCAAATTCAAAACAGAGAAGTTACATTTATTAATTTAAAATTAATTCTTGATGTCAAAACAAAAAGCGTGTTTTTATGAAACAATTACTATCAAAAGATTGACACTTCTTTATGTCCGGTTTAAATGTGAAATTATGTCCAATGAACAACATTGGATTAAATTGTAAAAATAGATTCTAGATAAAATTTAAAACCACTCAAATTCATAATTTAACACTATTAATTATTTCGATTAAAAAAATTTGTTTTTAATTAAAATTTAGTAATTTTCACTATTCATCAAAATATGAAAGTTATCAGAAAAGTACCAAACATTCACCCTAATATAATTTCGATATTAAGAATCCAAAAATGAAGTCAATTTTGAATGATAAAATGTATAAAATTTGAAAAAACGGGTATTACAATTCATAACGGCTAGTTTGATTGGTTTTGGTGTGTGTTAGAACTCGAAGTTGCGTACAACACACGCTACTGTATTATTCAAAGAGAAGCGCTCCGTGGAAGCTTGGGGTGTTACATTCTCCCCTCCTTCAAAAAATTGTGTCTTTACAATTTATTTTCGGTATTGGAAACGTGGGGTTTACGTTTCAAAATATCTTAGTTGAAATCCCACATCGAAAAATGAATTAATGGGGCCTCTATTTAAAATAAAGAGTGGTAAGTATGAAGGTTACCGAAAATAACACATACTAGGGTTCCATGTATGAAAATATGGATATGGAAGAGAAATTTAACCATCAATATCTGATGGAGAGTGGTAGAGAACATGGCTATGAAAAGGCCAACAATCACAAATCCATAAATTTGTGATGATATAAGGTACCATCTAGGACAACATTTTTGTTCTAAGTTCCTTTTTTTTAATGTTGAGGAATTTATTTATGAGATTGTCTAAGATCATTAGGAGATATAAATAATTTATAATTAGAGTTTTATCCATTAATAAATTTCTACCACAAACCCATCTTTCACTACAAAACATAATACAACTCAAAACTACTCTATTTATCTTAATCGTATAGGGTTCCAAATATAATGAATGTATAATTCACATATCAGACCCAATAAAAAAGAAACTACATTATACAATCCAGGGACTTCACATAGTCCAGTGGTAGGCAATAAATCCCAATCGCACTATGGTTGTGGGTTCGATTCCCACAGCTTTGTCCGATGCGATGGGTTATCACATAGTCTGTGTGTTGTCCTTTTATAAAAATCCAAAAATAACCTTTCAAACTTAATCCATTCCAACCTTTAGACTTATCAGAAATAATACTATCCAAGCTCACATTCCAAAATTTATAAGGAAGTTAAACACAATTAAGATCCTTTTTTCCATGTAATAACATGTGAAAACCTTCACCATGTATTATTTTAATAAATGGTAACATCCTGAATTACCATAAAACCTTATTGATAACATTAATGCTCCCTTATTATTTAAAGAATACTGAATATACTCTATATATCAAAAATGTTATAAACTCCAATGATGAAAAATCCTTAATCAGTTTCAATGTATTCAAGAATATCCAATATAATTTACCCAAATCGACTATATCTTATTCCAAAATCAGTACCTCAATATTTGGACCATATTAAGATTTATCTCTCCTACAACCATGTGATTTACAAAATGTTTGACTTGCTGTAGAGTCACTTTTCTTAGTACCATAAAATCAAAAATCCTCAATGAAATAGTACTGTAGAACAATCCTTATTTATTTCCTATAAATCAATGATACAACACTTCAATGAAATAATTCCAAAACAACATAAGATCACTAGTCATTACTCTTCACCTATGGAAATATCATAACTTGATTATTATCCAATAGCATCATTTGCGGCATAGTCTAAGGACTGGGACATTGGTTCACGTAGTGTCCAAACTCCTTGCACATGAAGTATTGTACATTTGAAACCTTTTTCTTACACTTGTAGTCACGTACTTTGTGTACTTTTTCTTCACACTTATAACATACTCCCATTACCATCAAGAATCTTCCAAGGTGATTCTTTCTATAGTTATCACATATGAAAAAATCCTTCTTTACCATGTTCCCTTTATCTGTCCTTCTCTCTACCATCCTTTTCTTCTCTCGATTCCCTTCAAATCCATAGGACTCCAAAAATTCTTTACTTATCTTATCAACACATGATACTATTTCTTCATATGATGATAATAAGTGGGAGACTATTTCCCTTCTAAATTCTGGCTTAGGTCCATGAAAGATATGATCCTTCTTACTCTTTGGATCATGTGTATTGCTAGAGATCTCATTCCTTCTACTGGGAGTGTCACGACCCGCCCTCGGTGTCCGTGCCGTGACTACCCCAAGCCCGCCTTCCATAGGCCAGGGGCTGGCGACTAGCACCAAGGCGTAAATCCCGGTAAAAAGGGAAGGCATTGCCTTTGAAAAGTAAACACACACCACAGAGTAAACAAGCGGAAAGTAAACACTAAGCAAACAGAGTACAACTGAAAGTGCGGAAAAGTAAATGGGCCAGTATACAAACCCAAACTGAAAGTAAAGTACAACTCAAAAAGGGAAAAACAGCAACTGAAAAGTAAAAGCCGCTACTCCGAGCTGTCCACTGGAAATCCCACCTGAAGGGTGGGTACAGATAGCTCCTCTGCTCCACGGGTCCCACCGTCCGCTCCGTGCACGTCTCACCCAGTGGTCCACCTCCGGGTACCGTCCCGCTCTGCAAGCCTCAGCTAAGGTCAACGCTGTTCGTCGTCTGCAACCAACACAACGTAGTGCGGGCGAAGCCCGTGTAGGGGTGAGTATAAGCTACTCAGTAGGGACCCCAAGACCCCTGAAGGTCTCTCAAATCCACAAAGGATAAACCACAAAGAAAAGTACAATCACGAAGTAACAACCGACACTGCTTAGGTATATGCCCATACATATACCTAAGTCATCAATTCAGATACGCTCCAACCTCCGAGCCCAAGTACAACTCAGTCCACGCAGGAAAGTATACGTAATCCACAAAGGGAAGCAAAATATAATCCACACAGGATTGCACAACACAATCCACACAGGAAAACAACAGGATTCAGCTCACACAGGTATACTTCTTCAAGGACGATAAAGATGATCACTGATCCATCTAAGTCGTCGGACCCACGAAGGATCGATAGGTAACTAACCCCCGCAGAAGACCCACACAGGATCGGGCTCACACAGAACCTGTAGGCGCTGGCTCACACAGAACCGCTGAGCGCAAGGACCCACACAGGATCGGGCTCACACAGAACCTGTAGCACTGATCCACGTAGGATCGCTGAGTGCTGTAGTCGTCGTCGTCGAATCCACACAGGATCTCTGTACTGTCGTCGTCCAATCCACACAGGATCTTTGTACTGTCGTCGTCAAATCCACACAGGATCTCTGTACTGTCGTCGTCAAATCCACACAGGATCTCTGTACTTTCGTCGTCAAATCCACACAGGATCTCTGTACTGTCGTCTTCAAATCCACACAGGATCTCTGTACTGTCGTCGTCGCAGTCACAGTAGCAGTCGTAGCAGTAGAACAGTCGCAGCCAGCACTAGGGTTCCCGCACACAGCAAGCTCGTACGGAGGATCCGCTCCACGAGCCGAGAGGCTGATACATCAACTGTCACGAAGACCGAAGTTGATGTATCCAAAAGTTCTGTATCGTCAACAGGAACTCAACGCAACAGACGGCGCGTCGATCGGACGCCCGGTCTGAGAGTTATAGGCATTTTCGTCTCCGGGGCCCGGTTGGTTTTTAAGGCAAAACCAACCCGACCGTACTCCACCTGCGTCCAAACCTCGGGCGGAGTATGCCAAAAGATCCGTCTCACTAAGAGGAACACTACGCGACTGACGGCACGTCAATCGGACGTCCGTAGCTCAAGATATGAGCGTTTCCGCTCCGAAGGCCCGGTTGGTTTCGTGAACGAACCAACCCGGCCGAACTCAAAGTAAACCGAAACCTTGAGTGCGATATACCGAAACGACCGTCTCGATCCAAGGATCGCGTTGCCGCAGACGGTTCGTCATTCGGAGGTCCGGGGCTCAAGTTATGAGCCAAAAACCGAAACTGGTCCGTAACGGGGGGTCCGGGTCCGGGCCGACCCGGCCCGACCCCCCCCCCCCCCCCGGGGCGGCGCGGCGGCCGGCGGCGGCGGGCGGCGGCGGCGGGCGGCGCGGCGGCGGCGGGCGGCGCGGCGGCGGCGGGCGGCGCGGCGGCGGCGGGCGGCGCGGCGGCGGCGGGCGGCGCGGCGGCGGCGGCGGCGGCGGCGGGCCGCGGTGGCGGCGGCGGCGGGCCGCGCTGGCGGCGGCGGCGGGCCGCGCTGGCGGCGGGGTGCCGCGAGGTGGGTGGCACGCGGGGCTAAGCCCTGCGTTTTTGTCAAGGTGGCACGGCCTTGTGCCGTGCCTTTGCAAAAGAAACGGCCCCCCACAAATGGGGGCCGGCTGGAACGAACCGGGGGGGCTTTGCCCCCCCTCCATTAATTGAACCGCCCCCCCTCATTAAGAGGGGGGTTTGAAGAACCGGCCGGGGGTTTAATCCCCCGGTTTTATGACATCCGGCCGGCCCGCTGGCCGGCCGGTTTTTACCAACGGGACCGGAAATTCCGGTCCCGCCCTCGACTTCCGACGCCGGCGGCCCGGCCGCCGGTCTTTCCTTCCGCCGCGGCCCGGAACCGGCCGCGGTCTCCTCGTCCCGCCGCGGCCCGGAACCGGCCGCGGTCTTCTCGTCTCGCCGCGGCCCGGAACCGGCCGCGGTCTTCTCGTCCCGCCGCGGCCCGGAACCGGCCGCGGTGTTTGTCGTCCGGCGCGGTGCGACGGCACCGCGCCCCTTTCGCCGTGCCATGAATCCTTCCAACGCGGCGCGACGGCGTCGCGTTCTTGAAGTCTCTCCTCGGCGAAGCGCGACGGCGTTGCATAAAAAAAAATGAACGATCATCCGCGTGGTGCGACGGCACCACGCTACTTGCTTCCACCCGCATAAACAAACATGAACGATGGAGGGGGGAATTCGGCCGTGTTCGTGCGGTCCGCCCCCCCCTCACGTTAAAATAAAAACGCAACTTAATATAAATCAAGTTACACGTTAGTCTTGATAGATTCACGATCAAGAATAAATTAAGGAAACCAAAAGAAAACGACAACCCCTACCTCGGGTTTAAGATTCAAAGGTTCGGCTACGCTCCGCGGAAGACGGCGTCGTGGAGGTCGGGTGTCGCGGAAGCCGTTCGTCAAATCCGATGACGAAGGGATGCGTTCGAAGAGTCACGTTGTTGGCGAAACTTGTACGCCGACGAAGAAGGTTCGGGGAGGAAGGAAAGGTCCGAAGATACCGGGTCGCCGAGTCGATGATCCTTGACGAAGTGTTGTCGTTCTTCGTTGAGGATGAAGACCTTTCTTCGCCGGAGAAGATGAAGAGGAGCTCTCAAAGCTCTCAAGGGAATAAACCAACAACCCAAAAACAAATAAGATTACATCTTATTTTATTAACACATAACTCAAAAGAATTTCAAATGTTTGAAATTCAAAAAGAGTTAACTCCCAAAATTAATTAAGAGTAACATAGGCCAATTAATTAGGGGTTAAGTACGTTGAGAGAATTTGAAAAGAAAAGGGGTTCGTGTGGGCCCCACCACACTTAATCCTCCCAAGGGAGGTTAAGTGGGTGTGGGTCCCACTTCCAACCACCTTTGATAGGTTTTAAAAAAAAATTAAAATAAAATTTGTCTTACACAAATTTTTATTTAACTTAACTGAAAAACCCCAAAACGTAACTAACAACCCGCAACAAACGCAACTCCCGAAAAGGTCTCATTAAGCGAAAATCGGTTCTGCGAGTTCATCGGTGCCCTCGGTTTTCAATTCCGAGCACCGGATCAAAAGTTAGGAATTCCCGCTCGTTCGTTCACTGAACGTACCCGAGCCAAACTTCGGAAATTAATTCCGGGCACTCCGGGCCTCGGAATCAGGTGCCGTCTGAAACCGCGCTCTTGTAAAATTCTAAAGAAAATTAAGAAAAAAATTTCCTTGAATTTTACGGGTCTTTACATTACTCCCACCTCAGGGCTTTACGTCCCCGTAAAGCTACATCAAAAACTAGGGAAACCAAAAGAGAGTACTGAGCACGCATCTGAGCCTCCCGCTCCCATGTGCTCTCCTGGAGATTCCCGTGCCGCCATCTGTTGCGCACAAGAGGAATCGATCGCCCATGTAGGACCCGCTCCTGGATGACATGGACCTCCTCTGACGTGGCCCGGACCATCTCCGGTCCCACCAGAGCTGCAAGATTTCTCTTTTGCCGAAAAGAGAAATCTGGTCTCATCCCCTGGATGAACCACATTCTTTGCCTAAAACAGTCAATCCTAACATGGATGATACTAATCCATACTAAGGATGACGTCGTAAGGCCTCGACGCTACTACTAAGAGATTCAACCGTTACTCTCGCCTCCAAGGGTTGAGTCACACTGTCGGCATCAGTGTGTGGTAACTGGGCCTCCTCCAGTAGATGTCTCACAAGTGAGGGTCAAGTCAACAGCCAAAACTGGAACCTCTTAGTAACATTACGATAGAGGACAGGAACGAAAACATCACAAGGTATGCGTCTTTTATTATTGCAGCTCGTAATACAAGACGCTACACAAAAGCAACAAAGAACCAGAAGTACAAAGGATGTATCCACTAGTTCTGCTCCTGTCCATCGGCTCCCAGAGCTCCATGATCGAAGGCCTCGGCTGCCTGAAGCTGAGCTCTCCCCTGCGGTCGGGGTGGACCTCCTGGTGGTGGTGGTGGTAGAGCCTCAAAGCGTTGTCCACCACCTGCTGCTCGGCCAGCTCCTCTGTCTCGTCCGCCTCCTCCCTGCAGACCGCCACGGTCGAACCTCTGCCTCTGCCTAGGTGGTTCCTCAACCTTCTGCTGCTCCTCCGCATGGCGGGTCGGGCAGTCACGAGCCATGTGGCCTCGCCCGCCGCATGCATAGCACTGTCTTCCACTCGAAAGACTGGCTCCGCGTTGTGTGCCCTGCACTGCTGAGCCAGTGCCCTGAGGTCTGGTCTGTCTGGACCCCTGAGTCATTCGTCGACTGCCAGCTGCAGATGACTCTGCCACGTGCCGCCCTGCGGTGGGTCTCTGTGCTGGTGTAGACTCAGCAAGGAATCTTTCGATCAGAAGGGCCCGCTCCAGTACTCCTGTCTGAGTCGGTATGCTGAGGGAGATCAGCGATGCCCTGATCTCGTGTCTCAAACCCTGCTCGAAGGTCCGGGCCCGGAAGAATGGGTCCCGTACCATGTCGGTCGAGTAGCGTGAGAGATCGGTGAATCTCGCCGAGTACTGTGCGACCGTCATGCTGCCCTGCCGCAACTGTAGAAGCTCCTGAATACGCACCGCACGAAGGGTGGCTGGGACGAACTCCGAGCGGAAGAGGCTCTCAAAGTCTGTCCAAAGTAGGGATGCCTCATCGTGCACCTGGAGCCTCAGGCTCCACCATCGTCCTGTTGCTGCGTGTAGTAGGCTCGCAGTGAGGATCACCATGAGGTCTGCTGGTGTCCTCACTAGCCTAAACACTCGAACCACTGCCTCCAGCCAGTCCTCTGCTTCCTGGGGATCCGTCTCCCCGCGAAACCTGGGCGGTCGCTGGCGCTGAAACTCATGCAGTGCGCTGAGGCGATGTGCATCATCAGCGGCTGCTGCTGGAAGTATCGGGGGCTCGGCGGGTAAAACTACCGCCGGTGCCACTACTGGAAAAGGGCCCTGCACCGAGGCCTCGTCGCTCGGTGGGCTGTCGTCACACACGACTCTCGGAACCCTAGCTGGCTGCCGTCGTGGGGCCATCCTGAAAGGAAACAGGTGCGCCACAGTTAGAACAGTATACCTGGTGAGCTGGCACAAGTAATCACAAGGAAAACTTGAGACTTTCATAAAGTAGATCAGTATACCCGGTGAGCTGACACAAGTAATCACAAAGAAAACTTGAAACACACACGCAATCAATGTTTTCATGCATTAAGTCGGAAATCAGAAGTCAGGGTCCTGGTGTATGGATACGTCGGCCGCCGCACCAACACTGGACTCCCTGGACTGATAACCACACTCAATACGCTAAACATTATTGCTTCACATAGAAAAGATCAGAGTTCGCGGTAGAACCGAACTCCTCTGATACCAATTTGTCACGACCCGCCCTCGGGGTCCGTGCCGTGACTACCCCAAGCCTGCCTTCCATAGGCCAGGGGCTGGCGACTAGCACCAAGGCGTAAATCCCGGTAAAAAGGGAAGGCATTGCCTTTGAAAAGTAAACACACACCACAGAGTAAACAAGCGGAAAGTAAACACTAAGCAAACAGAGTACAACTGAAAGTGCGGAAAAGTAAATGGGCCAGTATACAAACCCAAACTGAAAGTAAAGTACAACTCAAAAAGGGAAAAACAGCAACTGAAAAGTAAAAGCCGCTACTCCGAGCTGTCCACTGGAAATCCCACCTGAAGGGTGGGTACAGATAGCTCCTCTGCTCCACGGGTCCCACCGTCCGCTCCGTGCACGTCTCACCCAGTGGTCCACCTCCGGGTACCGTCCCGCTCTGCAAGCCTCAGCTAAGGTCAACGCTGTTCGTCGTCTGCAACCAACACAACGTAGTGCGGGCGAAGCCCGTGCAGGGGTGAGTATAAGCTACTCAGTAGGGACCCCGAGACCCCTGAAGGTCTCTCAAATCCACAAAGGATAAACCACAAAGAAAAGTACAATCACGAAGTAACAACCGACACTGCTTAGGTATATGCCCATACATATACCTAAGTCATCAATTCAGATACGCTCCAACCTCCGAGCCCAAGTACAACTCAGTCCACGCAGGAAAGTATACGTAATCCACAAAGGGAAGCAAAATATAATCCACACAGGATTGCACAACACAATCCACACAGGAAAACAACAGGATTCAGCTCACACATGTATACTTCTTCAAGGACGATAAAGATGATCACTGATCCATCTAAGTCGTCGGACCCACGAAGGATCGATAGGTAACTAACCCCCGCAGAAGACCCACACAGGATCGGGCTCACACAGAACCTGTAGGCGCTGGCTCACACAGAACCGCTGAGCGCAAGGACCCACACAGGATCGGGCTCACACAGAACCTGTAGCACTGATCCACGTAGGATCGCTGAGTGCTGTAGTCGTCGTCGTCGAATCCACACAGGATCTCTGTACTGTCGTCGTCCAATCCACACAGGATCTCTGTACTGTCGTCGTCAAATCCACACAGGATCTCTGTACTGTCGTCGTCAAATCCACACAGGATCTCTGTACTGTCGTCGTCAAATCCACACAGGATCTCTGTACTGTCGTCTTCAAATCCACACAGGATCTCTGTACTGTCGTCGTCGGAGTCACAGTAGCAGTCGTAGCAGTAGAACAGTCGCAGCCAGCACTAGGGTTCCCGCACACAGCAAGCTCGTACGGAGGATCCGCTCCACGAGCCGAGAGGCTGATACATCAACTGTCACGAAGACCGAAGTTGATGTATCCAAAAGTTCTGTATCGTCAACAGGAACTCAACGCAACAGACGGCGCGTCGATCGGACGCCCGGTCTGAGAGTTATAGGCATTTTCGTCTCCGGGGCCCGGTTGGTTTTTAAGGCAAAACCAACCCGACCGTACTCCACCTGCGTCCAAACCTCGGGCGGAGTATGCCAAAAGATCCGTCTCACTAAGAGGAACACTACGCGACTGACGGCACGTCAATCGGACGTCCGTAGCTCAAGATATGAGCGTTTCCGCTCCGAAGGCCCGGTTGGTTTCGTGAACGAACCAACCCGGCCGAACTCAAAGTAAACCGAAACCTTGAGTGCGATATACCGAAACGACCGTCTCGATCCAAGGATCGTGTTGCCGCAGACGGTTCGTCATTCGGAGGTCCGGGGCTCAAGTTATGAGCCAAAAACCGAAACTGGTCCGTAACGGGGGGTCCGGGTCTGGGCCGACCCGGCCCGACCCCCCCCCCCCCCCCACCCACCCCCCCGGGGCGGCGCGGCGGCCGGCGGCGGCGGACGGCGGCAAACGGCGGCGGCGGGCGGCGGCGGCGGGCGGCGCGGCGGCGGCGGCGGCGGCGGCGGCGGCGGGCCGCGGGGGCGGCGGCGGCGGGCCGCGGTGGCGGCGGCGGCGGGCCGCGCTGGCGGCGGGGTGCCGCGAGGTGGGTGGCACGCGGGGCTAAGCCCCGCGTTTTTGTCAAGGTGGCACGGCCTTGTGCCGTGCCTTTGCAAAAGAAATGGCCCCCCACAAATGGGGGCCGGCTGGAACGAACCGGGGGGGCTTTGCCCCCCCTCCATTAATTGAACCGCCCCCCCTCATTAAGAGGGGGGTTTGAAGAACCGGCCGGGGGTTTAATCCCCCGGTTTTATGACATCCGGCCGGCCCGCTGGCCGGCCGGTTTTTACCAACGGGACCGGAAATTCCGGTCCCGCCCTCGACTTCCGACGCCGGCGGCCCGACCGCCGGTCTTTCCTTCCGCCGCGGCCCGGAACCGGCCGCGGTCTCCTCGTCCCGCCGCGGCCCGGAACCGGCCGCGGTCTTCTCGTCTCGCCGCGGCCCGGAACCGGCCGCGGTCTTCTCGTCCCGCCGCGGCCCGGAACCGGCCGCGGTGTTTGTCGTCCGGCGCGGTGCGACGGCACCGCGCCCCTTTCGCCGTGCCATGAATCCTTCCAACGCGGCGCGACGGCGTCGCGTTCTTGAAGACTCTCCTCGGCGAAGCGCGACGGCGTTGCATAAAAAAAATGAACGATCATCCGCGTGGTGCGACGGCACCACGCTACTTGCTTCCACCCGCATAAACAAACATGAACGATGGAGGGGGGAATTCGGCCGTGTTCGTGCGGTCCGCCCCCCCCCCTCACGTTAAAATAAAAACGCAACTTAAAATAAATCAAGTTACACGTTAGTCTTGATAGATTCACGATCAAGAATAAATTAAGGAAACCAAAAGAAAACGACAACCCCTACCTCGGGTTTAAGATTCAAAGGTTCGGCTACGCTCCGCGGAAGACGGCGTCGCGGAGGTCGGGTGTCGCGGAAGCCGTTCGTCAAATCCGATGACGAAGGGATGCGTTCGAAGAGTCACGTTGTTGGCGAAACTTGTACGCCGACGAAGAAGGTTCGGGGAGGAAGGAAAGGTCCGAAGATACCGGGTCGCCGAGTCGATGATCCTTGACGAAGTGTTGTCGTTCTTCGTTGAGGATGAAGACCTTTCTTCGCCGGAGAAGATGAAGAGGAGCTCTCAAAGCTCTCAAGGGAATAAACCAACAACCCAAAAACAAATAAGATTACATCTTATTTTATTAACACATAACTCAAAAGAATTTCAAATGTTTGAAATTCAAAAAGAGTTAACTCCCAAAATTAATTAAGAGTAACATAGGCCAATTAATTAGGGGTTAAGTACGTTGAGAGAATTTGAAAAGAAAAGGGGTTCGTGTGGGCCCCACCACACTTAATCCTCCCAAGGGAGGTTAAGTGGGTGTGGGTCCCACTTCCAACCACCTTTGATAGGTTTTTAAAAAAAATTAAAATAAAATTTGTCTTACACAAATTTTTATTTAACTTAACTGAAAAACCCCAAAACGTAACTAACAACCCGCAACAAACGCAACTCCCGAAAAGGTCTCATTAAGCGAAAATCGGTGCTGCGAGTTCATCGGTGCCCTCGGTTTTCAATTCCGAGCACCGGATCAAAAGTTAGGAATTCCCGCTCGTTCGTTCACTGAACGTACCCGAGCCAAACTTCGGAAATTAATTCCGGGCACTCCGGGCCTCGGAATCAGGTGCCGTCTGAAACCGCGCTCTTGTAAAATTCTAAAGAAAATTAAGAAAAAATTTTCCTTGAATTTTACGGGTCTTTACAGGGAGCCATTTCTAAAAAATGGTATACACTAGATTAGTTTATGAATAGAAATACCTAATCCCAAACTTGTAAAACACTTAACATAAATTAAACAGTTTATGGATATAATCCATAATCATAAAAATGTTTTCTTTGAGTAAGTATATACTCATATGCCCTTCATAATGGTTTGTAAATAAAATGAGAATTATCCTAAGCATATCCCTCGGGAGTGTCGTAACCAAGAGTGCAGCAAGGCCCGTTTTTGTGCACCAGTTCCCGTTCGAGTCTAGATCAATGCCGGGTTTTCAGGTTTTACCCCTAGGTACATCTGTGCCAGAGCCACCTCTACATGCTCGTATCCAGACAGGGATATATTTTCTTTGAAAAGTCACAAAATCTCTACATTACCAAAATTATAGGAAGTTCTTCTATACTAATCCTCAAAGTCCATCTTAGGGTAATGTTTTCTAATCAAAGTTTATCTAAATCTAGTTTCCAAGGTTATTTTTAAACATCTTATGATACCAACTGTAACACCTCGACCCCAGTTACCCAGATTCAGTGCATTATTTTAAAACATTGGCATGATTACAAGGAATCAAGTCCTGAAGGACTGATCAGTTTAGCAGTCCTGGAAAATATATTACATACATGAATGTTACATTACACTTCATAACATACAAAACAAATTAAATAATACTTCAGTAAGGCCATTATTCACTTGGCTTAACCCTGCATATCAATCACAATAAACTTCTTGGAATCCTGGGAAAAATAAAACATAGAAAGGGGTGAGATCAGATGCTCAGTAAGGATAACAATACAACAGAAGCTTTTACAAATAAGCATAAACATTTAAGGCAATTTATAACTAAAGAAAGACTTTTAAACTTGAAATTCAGCATAATCTTGAAAAAATAAAATGAAGTAATCCCATTTACT
The DNA here is from genome assembly GCA_963277665.1 of Viscum album. NCBI lineage: Eukaryota > Viridiplantae > Streptophyta > Magnoliopsida > Santalales > Viscaceae > Viscum > Viscum album. The sequence goes on from OY728145.1 coordinate 2,086,857,165, forward strand.
TATTCACACTGATATTCTACTAGTTGAATAATCACATGCAATATCACTAACCAGTTTCATAATGATAGAATTCCTAATACTGAACTTTAATTTATGTGTCAAGGCCTTTTGCCAAGACCTTAGGGATAACTGTAACTGGAACCCAACCCGGAGAGCCTTTGTAACCGGACTCCATCCCAGAGTGCCTCTAATAACCTGAAACCAACCCGGAGTGCCTCTAATAACCGGACACCAACTCGGAGTGCCTCTAATAACCGGACACCATCCCAGAGTGCCTCTAATAACCGGACACCAACCCTGAGTTCCTCAAATAACCGGACACCAACCCGGAGTGCCTATAATAACTGGAAACCAACCCGGAGTGCCTCTAATAACCAGACACCAACCCGGAGTGCCTCAAATAACCGGACACCAACCTGGAGTTCCTCTAATAACCAGACACCAACCAGGAGGGCTTACTTTTACTGGTCCCCAACCTGGAACATACTAGTCCAACACTTTCATCTTAAGAAGAGGATGAAATATAACATAAATATTTGTATTAAAACTAGCATAAGAAATGCCAAAACATTAATCATAAGCCATTAATGGCATAAAAATGACTCATCCATAGTCAAACATATCACAAAACCTTAAATAAAATATGGTAGATTTGTATCATAATAAATCATCATCAAAAAAGTGTAAAATTTATCAATGGATGTTGACATGGATGAAATCAAAACTATTGGAGATAAATATCTCTTTTTTCATGAAAACATTTAAAAGTCACACAATTTGGAAAAGAAGTCATTTAAAGACATTTTTGAATCAAAGTGTCCCATACCACTTTGAAACTTTTGAAAGGAATTAAAAATTTTAAAACACTCATGTCCATATAAATATATCCTTAAAAACCATTTTGAAGACATGGACATAAATGAGAAAAATTTATAAGAATAAATATTTAAAACATTTGAAATGTTGTTTTAGTAAAAAGTCACTTAAAATAATCCCTTTGAAAACTCTTTAATAAAACATGTACTTGGATAATAAATATGTCCCAGTACATACTTATGTAAAAACAACGTCGAATAATTAAGATATTGTGAAATAAACCCTTAACAATTTGGTAATATACGAAACATACAACCCATGAAAGAGGTATCATACAATGGATATGTAAATACACATAAATTAAAGTGTATTACACAAAGAATACAATTATGGGCAGTACATACACCACACAAAAGGTAATAGTGGTAATATGGCATGAATCTCACGGGAATAAGGAGTGAGATGAAAACCCATTACCTTGCACTTTCCTTTAGTCAAGGGTATGTTTAGCCTCATGTATGAAGACTATAGTATGTTATTAAATTATACCAGAACCATATTAATATTTATGATATCTTCAATTATTCATTTATGACTTTATTCTACTCATTTAATAATAATTTCCATGTTATATTAATATAACAGGTAATAATCACTTTCTTTATCGTACGTGTTTTAACTTGTTACTCATGATTGTATCACATAGATCATGATTTAAATACTTCCAGAATATAAAACATGATTTATTTATCATATATATTTTGAATATAAAATTTTTAATAGACTTATATATGAAATGGAAAACACCGCTTATGGAGACGGTAGTCCGTACGTACGCATAAACGCTATTTCCATTTTTACATAGTATTGAACGGAAGTAAGTGAATAAGATATATGTAAGTACATAAATACTTATATTTATAAATATATATATCACCAGTAGCATTATTATCTCATATATTACATACTTATTAGAAATATATATTTTTATAATCGTCGATGAATGGTGAACTTGGAAATTAATCTCATCGCGTCGTGGAGACGGTAATCCATACGTACACATGAGCGAAAATATCATTCTTTTGATATTAATATAATATATAATTTGATGGTATATAATATATACAGAATCCTTATAATGTTATATTTATTATTTACATCAAATACAAATCATTATTATATCCATCCAAATAATAATGTATTGAATAACAATTACACCACGACGTGGAGACGATAAGCCGTACGTACACACATATGGTGACATGTCATTAAAAGCATGGATAGAATAATGAATTTGGTTGTAACATTATTATAATAACATAAAAATATATAGAATATACTGGAGTTATTATTTTATAATGGAAACAACAAAGAAAACGGAAGTGGAAGAAGAAAGGAACTTGAAAGAGGGTGGTGAAAACATTACCTCTTCTTCGGGTTCTTCCTTTTGATTTGTCAAAAGGGCTCCTTTGGTTGGATTTATGATCACAAAAATGTCTCTAGGTTGAATTTATGTAAGTTGAGAGAGTATTTGGTCAGGGGTTGGCCGAACCAAAAGTCATTGAAGGTGTGAAGAATTGGTTAGAAGTTGTGTCCTTTTATAAGGGGGAGGAGGGGCTCTTTAGAAAAAACTTAAAGTATTAATTTATAATAAATTTATATTTGGTTTCTAATGGCTACAAAGTAAATTATTCAATTTCTAAGGTGGTTATGGGTCTAAATCCATTCAACCAATAGATTTTAGATAGGTTTGGGTCAATATATTAACCTTATCTTTTAGTTTTGACTATTAGTTAATTAGATTGACATTTACCATGTCACTTCGTATTTTTATATTATATTGTAAATAAACATATTATATACATCCAAGAGACCCTAAAGTGGCCCATTATTGATACACCTATCATGATATAAGTCCTTTTTCAGAACATTAAATTTTTAGGAATTTAATTTCAATTAATAATATAATATTTGTTTTAAAAACTCTTTTATGTAAGTTTTTGACACTATTTGGTATTTGATTTTTTTGAATATCATAACAGCATGTTTACTTATAAAAAACATAATTAAATCAATAATAACATGTCATATTAAGCTATAAAATTCGTGGAATTCATTAAAAGTCTCAAATTATATTTATTTTGTTTTTTATAATATCAATTATTTTAATATTTCACTAATTAGGTAATTACTGCATCACCATTGTGTCATCAATAAATTAAATTATTTAATGTCTAAAAATTATAAATAAAATACCATTATGTTGGAAATCGTTTTATATTTCTTATTAATATTTACAATTGAATTTATCTTATCTATAACCCTATATTAAAAAAAATTTAGTTATTAAACATTGATTTTAACTCTTTTAACTCTTCATTGAATTAAATAATAATAAATGTCCTAATCTAATCCAACTAGACCTATATGATTATATTTTATTCCTAAGGTTGTATTTGTTCGAGATACACTTGTCCAATAGAATTAGGACATGTGTTAGGGTAATATTAATATCATTTGTACCCTTAATTACCATATTTACTTTTAACCGTGGTAAATAAAAGTAAAAAGTTACTATTCGTCAAAAATTATTTTTATCTTATTGAACCACATTTTACTCCTTGATGTTAACCGTTTCTCTCGGATTTTCAAAATTTCACTCACAGAAGCGGTAAAATTAAGTTTTATGTGAATTTTCAAATTCTCCTAGGAGGTGGGTAAAAGACGGTGAAGAGTTCAATAAAATTTTATATATCTAAAATTATTCTATACTATCTCCAATGAATTTAATTGAACATATATAGGTATTATGTATATATTTTGACCTTAATTAAATTTAAATAAAATAAATAATTATTTAAATAAGAATTCGGTTTTAAACTATAACTCAGTGTTTTTTCACTATTCATCAAAAATTGAATGATTTCATAAAAATACCAAAAATTTACCCTAAGATAATTTTGATATTACAAATTCAATAATGAAGTATATTTTACCAAATTCAAAAAATATGAGTTGCATTTATTAATTTAAAATTTATTCCCACTATCAAAACAAAAAACATGTTTTTAAGAAACAATTACTATCAAAAGATTGACACTTGTTTATGTCCGGTTTAAATGTGAAAATATGTCCAATGAATACCATTGGATTAAATTGTAAAAATATATTATAAATATAATTTAAAACCACTAAAATTCATAATTTATCACTATTAATTATTTCAATTAAAAAATTTTGTTTTTAATTAAAATTTAGTAATTTTCACTATTCATCAAAATATGAAAGTAATCAAAAAAGTTAAAAAATTCACCCTAAGAAAATTTCGATATTCTGAATCCAAAAATGAAGTTAATTTTGAAAGATAAAATGTATAAAATTTGAAAAATAGGGTATTACAATTCATAACGTCAAGTTTGATTGGTTGTGGTGTGTGTGAGAACTCGAAGTTCCGTACAACACACGCTACTGTATTATTCAAAGAGAAGAATATCTTTGAAGTTTGGGGTGTTACATTCTACCCTCCTTTAATAAATTGCATCCTCGCAATTTATTATTGGTATTGGAAACTTGGGGTTGACGTTTCAAAATATCTTAGTTGAAATCTCACATCGAAAAATGAATTAATGAGGCCTCTATTTAAAATAAAGAGTGGTAAGTATGAAGGTTACTGAAAATAACACATACCAGGGTTCCATGTAGGAAAATATGGATATGGATGAGAAATTTAACCATCAATATCGGATGGAGAGTGGTATAGATCAAGGCTATGAAAAGGCCAACAATCACAAAGCCAGAAATTTGTGATGATCTAAGGTACCATCAAGGACAACATTTTTGTTCTAAGTTCCTTTTCTTAATGTTGAGGAATTTATTTATAAGATTGGCTAAGATCATAAGGAGATATACATACTTTATAATTAGAGTTTTATCAATTAATAAATTTCTACCACAAACCCATCTTTCACTACAAAACATAATAGAACTCAAAAATACTCTATTTATCCTAATCGTATAGGGTTCCAAATATAACGAATGTATAATTCACATATCAGGCCTGTTAGAAAAGGAAACTACATTATACAATCCAGGGATGACACGTAGTCCAGTGGTAGGCAATAAATCCCAATCGCACTATGGTTGTGGGTTCGATTCCCAAGCTTTGTCCGACGTGATGGGTTGTCACACGGTCTGCATGTTGTCCTTTTATAAAAATCCAAAAATAAACATTCAACCTTAATCCTGCTAATCATTTTTTTCTCATTTTCAAAAGTTCGGTTCCAGGGTTTCCAGTACCCAATACAGAACAACCAGTTTCTGGGTTGCCGGTACCCAAACACCCGAATACCATGTTTCGACATCTACCGCCACATCAAATTCAACCATCAAATTCAACCACCAAATTCAAATTTCAAACGCAGGACCGAGGAATGATGCACCTCGAGCCACGTGATGTTAGACCCGCTAATCAAGAAATCCCGAGAGGTGTGTCACCGCCACCCCGGACGAGCATCCAAGACACTGCCACAAGCCCCGCTCATCTCGTCGGAGGAGAGTACCAGCGTCCCACACATCGCCCATCAAGCCATGCCTCACCACACACACGCCGATGACCGTCAGCGTCACCGGGGGCACCACAGCATAACATTCATCACCACAGAAAACAGAGCCAGAAACACCCCAGACAAACATCGCCAGAATCATCACCGATACCATCACAGAGCAAAATGTACCACAAAACGGGAAGAAGCAAATCCATCCGAAAAAAAACCAAAACATCGCCAAGCACCTAGATGAGAAAAGAAAAGGCATACCAGAACACCGAACAGCAGAAACTCGTTGCCACCTTCGAGATCACACCCTCTGACCAGATCTGCCCAAAGCAGAAATGATCTTTATAGAACCCGTTGAAAGCCCCAAAACGAAACATAGATCCCGCACCCTGGAGCATCGTCCCACCTCCTTAACGAAGAGTCCAGGAAACAATGAAAATAATTTGAGGATGATGACGGGATCATGCAATAAGAGGGCCTATAACCACGAACATGTTGATCTGTAGCCATGGGAGAAGGACATAGGGGGAGCGGGTGGCGACGAATGGAACCCTAATCGCCACTATGCTCCTTACGGGAACATCCATCAAAGTTAATCCATTCCAACCTTTAGAATTATCAAAAATACTACCATCTAAACTCATAGTCCAAAATTTGTAAGGAAGTTAAACACAATGAAGATCCTTTTTTCCATGTAATAACATGTGAACACCTTCACCATGTATTATTTTAATACATGGTAACATCCTGAATTACCATAAAACCTTATTGATTACATTCATTCTCCCTTATTCTTTATAGAATACTGGATATACTTTTTCTATAAAAAATGTTGTAAACTCCAACGATGAAAAATCATTAATCATTTTCAAGTTATTCAAGAATATCCAATAGAATTTACCCAAATCAACCATATCTTATTACAAAATCTGTACCTCAATATTTGGACCATATTAAGGTTTATCTTTCCTTCAACAATGTAATTTACAAAAAGATTGACTCGTTGTAGAGTCACTTTTCTTAGTACCATAAAATCTCAAATCCTCAATGAAATAGTACTACAGTACAATCCTTATTTATTTCTTTTACATCATTGACACAACACTTCAATGAAATAATTTCAAAACAACATAAGATCACTATTCATTCCCCTTCACCTGTGGTAGTATCATAACATGATTATTATCCAATAGCATCATCTGTGGCATAGTATGAGGACTGGGACATTGGTTCGCATAGTGTCTGAACTCCTTGCACCTAGAGAATTGTACATTTAAAACCTTTTTCTTACACTTGTAGTCACGTACTTGGTGTCCTTTCTCTCTACACTTATAACAAACTCTCATTCCCTTAAATCATTTTCCAAGGTGATTCTTTACACAGTTATCACATATGGAAAAATCCTTCTTTACCTTGTTCACTTTATCTGTCCTTCTCTCTACCGTCCTTTTCTTCTCTGGCTTCCCTTAAAATCCATAGGACTTCGAAAACTCTTTACATATCTTATCGAAACATGATACTATTTCTTCATATGATGATAATATGTGGGAGAATCTTCCCCTTCTAAATTCTGGCTTAGGACCATGAATGATATGATCCTTCTTACTCTTTGGATCATGTGTATTGCTAGATTTTTCATTCCTTCTACTGGGAGCCATTTATAAACAATGGCATACAATAGATTAGTTTATGAATAGAAATACCAAATCCCAAACTTGTAAAACACTTAACATAAATTAAACAGTTTATGGATATAATCCATAATCATAAAAATATTTTCTTTGAGTAAGTATATACTCATAAGGCCTTCATAATGGTTTGTAAAGAAAATGAGAATTATCCTAATCATATCCCTTGGGAGTGTCGTAACCAAGAATGCAGGAAGGCCCATTGTTGTGCACCAGTTCCCATTCAATTCTAGATCAAAGCGGTGTTTTTGGGTTTTACCCCAAGGTATATCTGTGCCAGAGCCACCTCTACCTGGCTCGTATCTAGAAAGGGATGTATTTACTTGGAAAACTCACAAAATCTCTACATTACCAAAATTCTAGGAAGTTCTTATATACTAATCCTCAAAGTCTATCTTAGGGCAATGTTCTCTAATTAGATTTTATCTAAATCTAGTTTCCAAGGTTATTGCTGAACATTCTTTGATACCAACTATAACGCCCCGACCCCAGTTACCCAGAGTCGGGGCACTATTTTAATACATTGGCATGATTATAGGGAATCAAGTCCTAAAGGACTGATATGTTTAGCAGTATTGGAAAATAGATTATATACATGAATGTTACATTACACTTCATAACATACAAAACAAAATAAATAAATCTACACGAATGCCATTATTCCCTAGGCTTAACCCTGCATATCAATCACAATACACTTCTTGGAATCCTGGGAAAAATAAAACATAGAAAGGGGTGAGCTCAGATGCTTAGTAAGGATAATAACACAGCGGAAACTTTCATAAATAAGCATAAACATTTAAGTCAATGTATAACTACAACAAAAGCCTTTTAAACTTGAACTTCAGCATAATATGGAAAAAATAAAATGAAGTAATTCCATTTACTTATTCACATGGATATTCTACTAGTCGAATAATCACATGAAATATCACTAACCACTTTCATAATGATGGAATTCATAATGCCAAACTTTAATTTCTGTGTCAAGGCCTTGTGCCAAGACCTAAGGGATAATTGTAACCGGAACCCAACCCGGAGAGCCTCTGTAACCGGACTCCAACCCGGAGTGCCTCTAATAACTGGGCACGAACCCGGAGTGCCTATAATAACTGGACACCAACCTGTTGTGCCTCTGATAACCAGACACCAACCCGGAGTGCCTCTAATTATCGGACACTAACCCAGAGTGCCTCTAATAACCAGACACCAACCCAGAGTGCCTCTAATAACCGGACACCAACCCAGAGTGCCTCTAAAAACCAGACACCAAACCGGAGTGCCTCTAATAACCGAACACCAACCCGGAGGGCTTACTTTTACCATTCCCCAACCCGGAACATACTAGTTCAACACATTCATCTTAAGAAGAGGACGAAATATAACATAAACATTCATATTAAAACTAGTATATGAAATGCCAAAACATTAATCATAAGCCATTAATGGCATAAAAATGACTCCTCCATAGTCAAACATATCAAAAAACCATAAATACAATATGGAATATTTGTATCATAATAAATCAACTTCAAACAAGTGTAAAATTTATCAAAGTATGTTGACATAGATGAAATCAAAACTATTTGTGAGAAATATCTCTTTTTTCATGAAAACATTTAAAAGTCACACAATTTGGAAAAGAATTCATTTGAAGACATTTTTTAATAAAAGTGTCCCATACCACTTTGAAGCTTTTGAAAGGAATTAACATTTTAAAAACATTCATGTCCATATAAATATATCCTTAAAAACCATTTTGAAGACATGTACATTAATGAGAAAGATTTAGAAGAATAAATATTTAAAACATTTGAAATGATGTTTTAGTAAAAAGTCACTTAAAAAATCCCTTTGAAAAATCTTTAATAAAACATGGACTTGGATAATAAATATGTCCCAGCATATACTTATGTAAAAACAACCTCGGATAATAAAAAGATTGTGAAATTAACCCTTATCAATTTGGTAACATACGAAACATGCAACCCATGAAAGAGGTATCATAAAATGAATATGTAAATACACATAAATTAAAGTTTTTTACACAAAGAATACAATTATGGGCAGTACATACACTACACAAAAGGTAATAGTGTCAATATAGCATGAATCTCACGGGAATAATGAGTGAGATGAAAACCCCTTACCTCGCACTTTCCTTTAGTCAAGGGTACGTTTAGCCTCCTATATGAAGACTATAGTATGTTATTAATTTATACCAGAACCATATTAATATTTATGATATCTTACATTATTAATTTATGACTTTATACTACCATTTAATAATAATTTCCATGTTATATTAATATTTTGGGTAATAATCGCTTTCCTTATCGTACATGTTTTAATTTGTTACTTTTGATTGTATCACATAGATCATGATTTAAATACTTCCAGAATATAAAACATGATTTATTTATCATATATATTTAGAATATAAAAATTTATGATAGACTTATATATGAAATGGAAAACACCGCTTATGGAGACGGTAGTCCGTATGTACGCGTAAACGTTGTTTCCTTTTTTACATAGTATTGAATGGAAGTAAGTGAAAAAGATATATGTAAGTACATAAATACTTATATATATAAATATATAAATCTAAAATAGCATTATTATCTCATATATTACATACTTATTAGTAATATATATTTTTATAATCATCGATTAATGGTGAACTTGGAAATGAATCTCATCGCGTCATGGAGACGGTAATCCGTACGTACGCACGAGCGAAAATATCACTATTTTTATATTAATATAATATATAATTGGATTTTATATAATATATACAGAATCCTTATAATGTTATATTTATTATTTACATCAAATAAACATCATTATTATACCCATCCAAATAATAATGTATTGAATAACAATTACACCACAACGTGGAGATGGTAAGCCGTACATACGCACGTATGGTGACATGTCATTCAAATGGTGAATAGAATATTTAATTTGGTTGTACCATAATTATAATAACATCATAATATATAGAATATACTGGAGTTATTATTTTATAATGGAAACAACAAAGAAAAAGGAAGTGGATGAAGAAAGGAACTTGAAAGAGGGTGGTGAAAACATTACCTCTTCTTCGGGTTCTTCCTTTTGATTTGATCAAAAGGGCTCCATTGATTGGATTTGTGATCAAAATAAGGCCTCTAGGTTTAAGTTAGGAAATTTTACAGAGTATTTGGGCAGGTTTTAGATGAACCAAAATGCTTTGAAGGTGTGAAGAATTGGTTAGAAGTTGTGTCCTTTTATAAGGGGGAGGAGGGGCTCTTTATGAAAAACATAAAGTATTAATTTATAATAAATTTATATTCGGTTTCTAATGTCTCTAATGTGGTTTCGTAAAAGTATAAGGTTGGGATGGGTCGAAATACATTCAACCAATATATTTTAGACAGGTTTGGGTCATTATATTAACCTTATCTTTTAGTTTTAACTCTTAGTTAATTAGATTGACATTTACCATGTCACTTTGTATTTTTATATTATATAGTTAACAAACTTACTATATACATACAATAGACCCCCAAGTGTTCCATTAATGATACACATATCATGATATAAGTCTTGTGGCCGAACCGTGTATTTTTAGGAATTTAATATCAATTAATAATATAATATTTGTTTTAAAAACCCTTTTATGTCAATTTTTAACACTATTTGGTATTTGATTTTTTTGAAAATCATAACATCATAATTTCTTCTAAAAACATATTTAAATCCATAATAACATGTCATATTAAGCTATAAAATTCGTGGAATTCATTAAAAGTATCAAATTATATTTATTTTGTTATTTATAATATCAATTATTTTAATATTTCACTAATTAGGTAATTAATGCATCACAATTGTGTCATAAATAAATTAAATTATTTAATGACCAAAAATTATAAATAAAAAAACCATTATGTTTGAAATTGTTCTATATTTCTAATAAATATTTACAAACGAATTTATCTTATGTATAACCCTATATTAAAAATGTTTTAGTTATTAAACTTTGATTTTAACTCTTTTAACTCTTTTTTGAATTAAATAATAATAAATGTCCTAATCTAATCCAACATGACCTAAATGATAATATTTTATTCCTAAGGTTGTTTTTGGTCGAGATAAAATTGTCCAATAGAATTAGTACATGTGTTAGGGTAATATTAATATCATTTTTACCCTTAATTACCCTATTTACTTTTAACTGTGGTAAATAAAAGAAAAAAGTTACTATTCACAAAAATTATTTTTATCTTATTGAACAAAATTTTACTCCTTGATATTAACTGTATGTGTCTCTTGTATTTTTTAAATTCCACTCACAGAAGCGGTAAAATTATGTTTTATGTGAATTTGCAAATTTTCTTAGGAGGTGGGTAAAAGACGGTGAAAAGTTCAATAAAATTTTTATATATCTAAAATTATTCTAAACTAAATAAAATGAATTTAATTGAACTTATATAGGTATTATTTATCTATTTTGAACTTAATTAAATTTAAATAAAATAAATAATTATTTAAATAAAAATTCGGTTTCAAACGATAACTCAGTGTTTTTCACTATTCATCAAAAATTGAATGTTTTTAGAAAAATACCAAAAAATTACCCAAAGATAATTTTGATATTCCAAATTCAATAATGAATTCTATTTTACCAAATTCAAAACATAGAATTTGAATTATTTAATTTAAAATTTATTCCCGTTGTCAAAACAAAAAGCGTGTTTTTAAGAAACAATTACTATCAAAAGATTGACACTTGTTTATGTCCAGTTTAAATGTGAAACTATGTCCAATGACCAACATTGGATTAAATTGTAAAAATATATTCTAAATATAATTTAAATCCACTCAAATTAATAATTTATCACTATTAATTATTTCGATTAAAAAAAATTGTTTTTAATTAAAATTTAGTAATTTTCACTATTTATCAAAATATGAAAGTTATCAAAAAAGCACCACAAATTCACCCGAATCTAAATTAGATATTCCGAATCCAAAAATAAAGTCAATTTTGAAAGATAAAATGTAAAAAATTTGAAAAAGCGGGAATTACAATTCATAACAGCTAGTTTGATTGGTTGTGGTGTGTGCTAAAACTCAAAGTTGCGTATAACACACGCTACTGTATTATTCAAAGAGAGGTGTACCATACAATTTATTTGATTAACTTGTGGTATATGGACATATATTATGTAATAAATTTCATACTTAGCTGATTTTCAAAATTTCTAGAGAAACAATCTACTATCACAAAACAAATCATTCAGTAGAAATATAAGAAACATGGTTTGATATCATTAAAATGAGTGATTGTTGAACTAATTATAATGTCCCAGATCCTAATTTCACTCATCTAGTGCCCCATACCTGGTTGTCCACATAGCCTCAAGTGCATTTCCCCAAATTCCAGAGGCTGCCAACTAGAAGCTAGTGACTAGGGTGTGATAGTGGTGAAACTATCCCTTCATTGACAGAGTGTCACACAATGAAATAATAATAAACTATAGCGGAAGAAGTAACCAACATATAACTAAAATTAATAGTAGAAGAATAATAAGATTAATAACCAATCATCATTCAATACCAAAGATGATGCATCATGTCACTTGTTCTAGAAAATCGTCCAAAAAAGTACACTACAGTAATACAAAAAATAATTCTCAAAATAACAAGTGGAACAAAAAGATACTAGGAAGTGTCACAAGCCTCATCCTGGTCCCACACCATCTGACTCCTAGGTATAACATCACATACCTATAGCAGGGTGCTTTCCCTAATCTATACCTACAGTCGTATAATCTATTTGGGCTCAAAGAATGACCCAAACAGGGTGTGATACTAAATCCCAATAGGAAACCACCAATGGTCTTTTCCAATCTATCAGTGAATATATATAATAGGATGTGTAGAATAGTTAAAGCAGTAAACAATTGGTACTAAAAATTAATCACAACATATGTCTTAGAGGACAATGGTAAATAGGTAAAAGTGAAGATTGAATTCAACCTTGTGATTTGTCTTGGCAGATGCTTCATAAGTCATACAATTCATTATTCATGTTCCGTGAATTATATAAAGTCTCAAAGACCGTCCTAGGCCTGACAACCCCCTGAATAAAAGTAACCATAAAATCATGACACAATAATTATTTAATCATTTTCAAATAGAGTCTGGCCTAGGTATCCCTCAATAGATCCTAGGTTCGCTCAGAATTTAAAAATAAGACTCAATGAGCCTTCCCACCATATCTGTGGCTCACTCACGGACATTACATAGTTAACCTCTTGAGCTTGTCCATTATATTTTAACTTAGACAATGGTCCAACCAAGGTATATAAGGTTCAATAAGTCACATGATCATGTCCTTGTCTTTTAGTCGAGACTATGGCTTGCCCATTGCTAATTGCCTCTTTTTATCAATTAATCCAATTACACATTCCATCTCAAAATAAACATGTGTGAATTAAACCGTCATATGGCCTAAACATAATCAACTCACATGGGATCAATATATATAATAACCAAAACATGTAAATTATACTATTACATGGTCAAATAAATATAACTCACATGGGAAAAACATATAATATGCCTATTATGCAATTTAAACAATTACAAGTCTTAACACAACAAGTATCTCATGTGGGAAATTCGTATAATGAGAAATAAATATTGACAACCTAAGAATGGTAGTTCAAGTCAAGCTTCATAGGCATTCTTGGCCACATGGACATCCAAGGGAAACATATACATGGGTGGCCCTAAATATAGGTTTTCAACCCTAAACATGATTTCAAATCGTCTAATAAATTACCAAATCATCAATAGAAAATATCATGGCTCATTATTCAATTAAAAGACACCGTAAAAGTAGTAATAGGGAACTCTGACATATATAAACTTCTAGAAAATTTGTGAAAGGAATAAGACCACCTACCTCGTTGTATTATGACTCTCCTCGTCCAGCATCGAGCTTTGATTCAACCTAGAATGGAGTAGATCTACAAAATGGGTAAAAATGATCAACCTTAAATAAATTTTTCTAGAGAATAAATCAGGAAGAAAGGCTCAAGAGGAATTGAGATCTCACCGATCGAGTTCAAATGAAACCAACGATGAAGGAATCTGAGTTCGGATGATCAATTAGGAAGAAAAATGGCCCTCAGTGCTAATGTTTGTGAACCCAGACTAGCCCCTAACTATTTTCACAAAAACAACACTATTTCCTGATTTAGTAAATTCAAAACATTACATGGTGTGTGCTAGAGATTACACAGCATACCCATACAATTTTTTGGCTTGACATTTATATAGTCATGTACCGGGATTTCATGGCATTTAGCCTTCCATACATGACATGTACCTATAAGTACACAGAGTTTAGTTCCCAATCATGTCATGTAACAGGTCTGCAGCCAACCCCTTGACCTATTTTTCCCAAATTTGATAAGTAAAAACTGAAAAGGAAATATCCATACCTCAAAAGAAGAAGCGGGTTATTAGAAAACTCCCCCATTGAATCAATTCTTCCCCGAATTTCCCATCAAAGGGTGATGAAGAAATATCTAAGAAAAACTCTGGCCCTTATGATCGTATGACAACCTCCCTCTCCCAAGCCTCATCATATAATCAGTCTTGCTTCCTTAGCCCCCATACCAAAGGAACAAACCATCCATAGAGAAACTTCATGCTACGATCCACTATATCAATGGGATGGTTCTTAAGGACACATATTCCTACAAATCCACTTCCTTGAGCTAAAAGGTGTGAGACAGGTCCAAAAAGTAATGTTGTAACTAAGAAACATGGAAGAAATCATGCATAGCCTGGTACCTTTGAGGTAACTACAATTGATAGGAAACCAAATCAACCCTCTCTAGAATCTCAAACAGACCAATGTATCTTGGTGAAATATTACCCTGTCTCATAATTCTCTTATGTCCCAACCTCAGTGAAACACGTAAGAAAATTCGATCCCTGACCTCGAACTCTGAAGTTCATCTGCTGCGATCATCATAAGATTTCTGACTAGACTATACACTATCCATCTTATTCTGAATCAACTAGTCCTACTCAGAATTCTCTTGCACCAGATATTGTCACAGTAAAGCTGCCTCACCCACTTCCAACCTGCATAGGGGTGATCGACATGACCTACCGTACAAAGCCTCATAATGTGTCATCTCTATAGTAACCTAGATATTATTATTGTAGGAAAATTTAACCAGGGGAATATGGTTCACCCAAGATCCCCCAAAGTCTAGGATGCATGCTCGCAGCATGTCCTCTAGCACCTATATCATATGCTCTGATTGCCATCAGTCTTAGGGTGGTATATTGTGCTTAGAAGCACCTATATACCCAATGCCCTTTGGAAAATATACCAAAAAATAGATGTAATGTGGGTGTCCCTATCTAAAACTATAGAATGAGGGGGACCATGAAGTTGTACCACTGCATGAATATACTACTTCCCAAGATCATTAACACTGAAGGTATCCTTGATCGACGAGAAGTGATAAACCTTCATAAGTCTATAAACCACTACCCACACCACATCATTACCTCAAGGTGACCTTGGTAAACCAACCACATAATCCATCATGACATAATCCCATTTCCACTCCATAATAGGTAACTGATGTAAAATCCTGGTTGGCCGCGGATGTTCAGCCTTCACCTAGTGATAGGTGGAACAGTTCATTACAAAACTAGACACCTCTATCTTCATACCCAACCCCCAGTACTGATGGTGCAAGTCACTGTAAATATTGGTAACTCCATTATGCACTGCCCAAGAAAAAGCATGAAAATCCCACATCAACTCCTCAAATATGTCCACTGAAATCCAGACACATACATGGATCCCCAAGATCTCATCATCACTTACCATCCAACTAGGAGGTGGATCCTCACCTGTTACACTCTCCCACAGGACTAGGCCTTCAGAATCTGGTAGTTGTCTCATCCTCACTCTGTCCAAGAGGGTAGAAGTAATAACTAAATATAATAGAAAAGTATTTCCCCGACTGTCATGAACCTCCAAGTGTTTCTCTTTTAACCATTCCATAAATTGGCACTCGCTACTGGCCTCCTACACTCCCTGCATCTGATTCCTTCTACTAAGTGAATCAGCCATGACATTGCATTTTCCATGTGTGTAGGTAAGATCAAAGTTGAAATAATAAAGGAACTCCACCCACCTTTTTATCTCATATTTAGATCACACTGTTTAAAGATGCACTTGAGAATTTTGTGGTTCGTGTACACCACTATACTCCCTCCCAATTAGTAATGTCTAAAACATCGTAATGTATTAAAAACCATGGCTAAATCGAGATCATGCTTTAGATAGTTCCACTCATGTGGCCTTAATTGTTGAGACCCATACATAATGACTCAAACCCCCTTCATAAGAACGAATCCCATCCCGACACCAGATGCATCGTAGTATATAGTGTATCTCCTACCCAACTCTGAAAATATTAGTATTGGGGTTGACATTAATCTCCCTTTCATCTCTTGAAAGGCCGTATCACATGAATCTGACCATTGGTACTTCACACCCTTCATTGTCAATCCCATAATCTATGCTGCTAAGCATGAGAAATCCTGTATGAAATGCTTTTTGTAACCAGCTAGTCCTAGAAAAATTTGTACCTCATTGAATTTATTACGATGTTCCTTGGTAACTACTAATATCACCTTCTCTGGGTCCACTAATTCTAATATTCTGAGATGACATGACCCAACAAATGAATCTGATCCATCCAGAAGTGTCACTTTGAGATTTTAACATATAAATGATTCTCTCTTAGTTTAATCAAAACGATCTCAATATGTGTGGAATGGTCATGTAGTTTGTGAGAATATACCAAGATATCATCCATGAAAACCACCATAAAATAATCCAAGTAAGGATGGAATACTCAGTTTATTAGTTCCATGAAAACTGCTAGAGCATTCATGAGACTAAACAGAATAACCACATACTTGTACATACCATTCCTACAAAGAAATGTTGTATGAGGTATGTTTGAAGTTCGAACATGTTCCATGTGATATCCTAACCTTAAGAAAACATTTGAGAACACCTAGTCTCCTCGAATCTAATAAAACATGTTATCTATCCGTCGTAAGGGATATAGATTTATAACTGTCAGCTGGTTCAGTTTTCGATAGTCCATTCATAGCTTAAGGGTACCATCCACCTTAATCACAAAAAGGACCGACAAACCCCACAGAGAAGTACTGGGTTGAATAAACCCCCTTGACTCTAAATCCTCTAGTTTCCTCTTAATATCCTGTAGCAATGTCATATCTATCATGTAAGGAGTAATAGATATCATTTCACCTCTTATTACTAGCTTCATCATGAAATCCACCCCTCTCTCCGGAGGTAACCTTGAAAAGTAATCTAGGAAAAAATCCCTGAAACGATCATCCAATGTAGGGAAATATATCGAACGTGTTCCCTAGTCATCCAGATATAAACTATAAATCGGTGTTTCTATCCCCCTCAACCCACGATGCTCAGGTCTAGATCATATATCCTAGACATCCCACTCTCCCTTATGTAGAAACAATCCACCTTTTGGTGACGTAAAAATCACTATGCAGAGATAGAAATCGATGAAGTCTTGAAAGGAGACTAACCAATCCATTCCAAGAATGAAATAAAATCATGTCATCTCTAACACATATATATCCCAAACAAAGTGACACCCACCAATTTCAAGGGGGCACTCCTTTCACTATTTCACACCTATCGTTCTAATCCCTAACGACATTTCTAGTTTCATAATATCGTTATATGTAAAAACAAGGAGGCCTAGGCTCTCCATAATGGGCACATATATGAAACTATGTGAAGACCCTATATCAAAGAATGAAGAAGCTAAAACAGAGGTGACTAGAATATTACCTTTGACAGTAAAAGGCTTGGGATCCTGCTTATGTCAGGTCTGTTGAACTGTATAAGTCTGGCCTATACCGCGGCCCCGAGACACTGTCTGGCTACCCTGAGATGACCTGCCTTGTTGTCGTTGAGATCTTTGGGTCTGGATACCATTACCATGACCACTACCTCAGGCTGAACGGTCTAAAACATTCCAGTTTCCCGATAGGTAAGAAGTTTCAGACCCTACTCTGGAACGTGGAATTGGGTCAGACCATGTCTCCCTAGGTGCTAGTGGAAATGTCCAACATAATTGATGTAAGTGGCCCATCTTGTCGCAAAATTGGCACTGGAATGGGTCCATCATGCAATGAGGTCTAGAATATCCAATTATTCCATGTTGGAAGCACCTCACATGGCTACTAGAAGATACATTCTGAGTACAAGATTCACTATGTGTATGCTCCAGAAAATGCTTCCTCATATTGGTAGAAACAATACCAAATCTCAGGGTCAAACCGCCCTGGCTCGAACCTCCAGATTACTTATGATTCTTCTCAGTAATAAATTTATATTTCACTATATTAGATAATTTTTTTATCTAGAAGATATTCACCTATGAGAAGATATCGTACCTGAGAGCACCCTCGAAACACCTAGCCTCTGACATATCATCACCCATCAAAATAGGTTTGAAGCACTGGAGCTTAGTAAAGCGGGTAGAGTAATCCATAACTAAGAGAGTGACCTACTCCATATGAATAAACTCATGGGATTTTCTGTACCTCAGCGTCTTGGGATAGAAATAGTCATAGAAGGATATCTAAAAATCTCCACATTCCATGTCCCACTAACACTCTGTCTGTGTTGTAATGTACCACCACCTCTTAGTCGAATCACACAACATATAAGTCCTGATCATGAACCTCTTATCTAGAGGTGTCTCAATATGATCGAAGATTAATAACCTGGAATCTATTCATGACTCTATATCCTTTGGCACACCTTCCCCATAAAACATGGGTGGATGCTGGTTCTAAACACTTGTGTCATTTCTACCATAGACGTAGAAGAATATGATGCTTGCAGAAAGGTTTTCATGAACCCTATAAATCCTTCATGAAAAAGTACATTAGAACCTGCGTCTGGTATAATAGATGGTGCCACAACTGGAACGTCTGGAGGGTCCACCAATATGCCATGGCCTACCACCTTTGGGGTTTGTTCATCACCACCCTCATAGCATACTAATGGAGGTTGTTGTGGTGGAATTTCTCTGTAAAGTATATCAAATTCACCTCAGTATGAGCTTATTTACCAAGGTATGTAGTTCAAGATAATAAGAACTAAATAGGATAATAAAAACCTCAAAATCTAACAAAATATAATTAAAAAAAATGTGGGATCCATACATGATGTGTACATTTATTCCCTTACATGGTTGTATACATTTGCTAGCCTAGGAATGTAAACACCCTAGGTACATGGTGTGTCATCCTAACACACTGCGCGTCTCCTTAGACTCTCACAGGGGCATGTAACTCAGCTTTTTTGGTCATGTAAAGGTCTTTGGTACATGGCATGTTAGGCCTACACACGGTGTGTACTCAGGTGTTCTCTCTTAACATGGGAAGAGCCACATGGTTCTGCCTATGAAAAACTAAATGGAGTATACGTAAGGTAGATGACATGTTCATATCAAAACTCATTAACCTATGTTTTCTCTCACGCAGTTGGTGACACAGTCATCTACCACACGACATGTACTCAGAGTACATGGCATGTACTTGTAAAAGTTCTTTCTTCCTAAACATAAGAACACATGGCATGTGTTCATAGAGCCACACATCATATTGTCTGGGTTTTCAAACAGTAAGCCTCAGAACCTTTCTTGAAACCCCTATTTTTAGAAAATAAAGCAACAGTATGCCAAATTCCGATTTTTGGGAGCCCATTCTCCCCGCGAATCAAATCTTGGCATCCATATATGGAACATAACAACACAATTTATATCCCATGGAGGAAACATGATCGAAAAACTTCCGATACAAGTGGGCACATACTCGTCAAGGATCAAAGTTTACTGTCCATCCATTTCAACCATAACATGTACCAATACTCCTATTACAATAAAAGTCATAACTATCACAGTATCAATCACAACAGCATGTATATGTTGCATGACATCTATCAAAACATCATGCAATCAGTAACACTCTCTAAATGGATAGAAAAGAGTGAATGGAATGTGATTTCTATCATGTTCCTATATGATGCATGTGATGGCATACCCATTTCTCATCAGGTTTCAAAGAAATAAAACCACAATGATATCAATAATAATAGCACAAAAAAAGTGTGTCACACAATGGTGAAATTGAATCAACTATAGTAACAAAAAATCCAAAAATCAAAAGTGAATTCGAGGCTATTTAGATTTTCCCTATACATGGGGTAGCTACTCGTAGGCAAAAATAATTACCAATTACCATTTCCTTTATATTAGAACAAAAAATTATTGCAAACCAGGAAATATACCCTTTGATACCACTTTAAAATGTCTCGGATCTGGATGCCACTAAACTGGTTCCCCGTACCTGGTTGGCCACATGGCCTCAAGTGCATTTCTCCAAAAACCATATGTTTATGACTAGAAGTGAGGGCATAGGGTGTGATAGTGTGAAAATTGT
The DNA here is from genome assembly GCA_963277665.1 of Viscum album. NCBI lineage: Eukaryota > Viridiplantae > Streptophyta > Magnoliopsida > Santalales > Viscaceae > Viscum > Viscum album. Next base: position 2,086,877,833 of record OY728145.1, read on the forward strand.
GCCCTCATTGGCAATGTGTAACACAACAGAATAATAATAAACAATAGCCGAAGCAGTAAATGACATATAACTGAAATAGATAGTGGAAGACTGATAATATATATAACTAAGCATCATTCAATAACAAATATGATGCAACATGTCACATGTTCTAGAAAAGTATCCAAACAAGTACACTACAGTAAGAGACAACATAAGTCTCAAAATCAAAAGATAATCAAAAAAGAGAATATGAAGCATCACAAGACTCAGCTCGGTCCCATGCCCTATGACTCCTAAGAAGAACATCAAGTACAAGTATCAGGGTTCTTTACTTGATGAATAAATACAATTATATAATCTATTTGGGCCCAAATACTGACCCAAAAAAGGGTGTGAGACTAAATCCCATTAGGCAACCACCAAAGGTTTGTGCCAATCTATCAGTGAATATATATAACAGGAAGTTTACAATATTGAAAGCAGTAAACAGTAGTTAGACAAAAGTAAGCACAACAGAGGTATCATATGACAATAGTAAATAGGTGTAAGTGAAGACAAAATCCAATCTTGTGCTTTGGATTGGAAGACGCGTCATAAGTCATCAATTTCATTATTCATGTTCCATGAATTATATAAAGTCTTGAGGTCCGGCCTAGGCCTGATGAACCCCTATATAAAAGTATCCATCAACTCGTGACACAATAATCATTTAATCATTTTCCAATAGAGTACGACCTGGGTATCCCTCAATGGATCCTAGGTTTACTCATCATTTTCAAATTGGACTCAAAGAGCCCGACCACTATATATATGGATCACTTAGGGCCTTTAAATTGTTAACCTCTTGATCCCATCCATTATCTTTTAACCCAAAATGGTTCACCCAAGGTATATAAGGTTCAATTAGTCACATGATCCCAACCTTGTCTTTTAACAGAGACTGTGGCTCGCCCACTGATAATTTCCTATTTTTTATCATTTAATTCAATTACACATTCCATCTCAAAAGAAACACATGTGAATTAAACTATAACTTGGCCTTAACATAATCAAACCATGTGGGATTTGTATACACAATAACCAATACATGTAAAAAAGACTATTACATGGTCAAACAAGGATAACTCACATGGTAAAACATATAAAAATCCTATTATGAAATTTAAACAATTACAGGGCTTAAAAAACAAGTATCTCACATGGGAAATTCATATAATGAACAATAAATTTTCAGTAACCCTATAATGGGAGTTCAAGTCAAGATTCATAGGCATTCTCATCCACACAACCATCCAAGGAAAACACCCCCATGGGGTGGCCTGAAATCAAGGTTCGCAGTCAAAAACATGATTTTAAATCATCTAATTGATTACTTAATCATCAATAGAATGTAAAAAACTTAATTATTAAACCAAGTGATACCCTAAAAGTGGGGGAATGATACTCTAGCATATATAAAGATAATGAAAATTCGTGAAAGGCACAATACCACCTATCTCACCATAGTACGACTCTCCTCATCCAGCGTCAAGCTTTAATTCGACCTAGAACAGACTAGATCTAAAAAATGGGTAAAAATGATCAAACTTAAATAATGTTGTCGAGAGAAGAAATCCAGAAGAAAATATCAAGAGGAATAAAGAGCTCACTGATTGGTTTTACACGCAACCAACAGAGAAGGAATCTGGGTGTGGATGATTAATCAGGAAGAAAAACAACCTTCGACACTACTATTCATGAACCTAGATGATCCCTTGCCTGTTTTCACAAAAATGATGTAACTTATTGATTTAATCAGTTAAAAAAAGTACACATCATGAACTTGAGAATACACACCATATCCGTACCTTTTTTCAAGCCTGACCTTTATGTGGTCGTGTACCGATATTACATGCCGTGTATCCTTTCATACACAGTGTGTACCTATAAGTAAACAATGTGTATTTCCCAGTCACGTCGTGTAACAGGTCTACAGCTAGCCCCTTGACCTCTTCTCCCCCAATTTCTTAAGTAAAAACTAAAAAGTAAATATCCATATCTCAAAATAAGAACCGAGTCCTTAAACTAATCCTATAATCTCTTACTTATTTATTATAAAAAATCATGTCAAGATAACATTTCAAGGGAAAAAAATTATCAAAACATAAAGATGTTCCACTTTGTTTTAGTTTATAAAGTACAACTATATCAAAGTTCTACCCATTTTGTGTTTATAAAAATGATAATGCAATGAATAGAATAGAGAGTTAAATATTATACCATAAGTAATAAAGAAAAAATAGAATAATAATAAAAATAATCAAGATAGGAAAAAACATAATCAAGATAAATAAAAATATTATTTATAAAAGAACACATATAAATCATTTAGAAAAAATTTAATAAAACATTATATGGACCCTATAAATTAGCCTAATCGAAATCTAAATTTAATTCCCTTTCACTTGGAGAATTGGGGTAAATTTTAAATTTTGATGTCTACTAATATGGTTGAGAGGAATGCTAAGGTGAATGCTAAGGATGAGAAGTAGAAGGGCTTGTAATTGTAGCTCATCTGGATACAGGTTTGAAATGACAAACGTCATGAACAAGAGAAAATACAAAAGAAGGTATAGAGATATCTATAGAGGCTCGAATGAAAGATACAATGGATATAACAATTGAAGGTATAGGTAGGACTAAAGGGGTAAAAATAGTAGTGTTATCACTATAGAGATAAGTCTCCATCATCAAAGTAAATCTCTTAAGGGTCAAAGAATCATGCTCTATTATTTGGAAAATTTTGAAATTTTCATTCATAAATATTTCTAGAAGTGGGGTTATCAGCTTCAATTTTTCAACCCTAGATTTGAAACCTTGAGTCAAAGGAGGAATTAAAAGTTCTCTAGATAAATAATTAAACATGGTCTTAAAATATATTTTTAAAAGATCATACTCAAATAATGATCAATGTGTATTTTGATCACTTTTATAGCTCTCCCTACTTGTTAATAATCATTTTTGAGTACCTCATGGGTTTTAGTAGGATGAGTTTAAAAACAAGAGAGTACAATTTCCCATATTTTATAGAATTTATATAAAACTATTTTGATATCATCTAGGACAAATTGTCTATAAATATTCAAATCCTTGGAAATATAATTTAGAGGATAAGAATATGTCGTAATATGGGTAGTAGAATAGGAATATTATCATGTGTTGTTAAAGTATATTTGGTCAAAATTTAATATCATTTCATTAAAGTGAACTTGAAATGCTACCACTTATCCTCCTAAACTATTAATATCTTGATTTAAATGGTACACATTCAGAAATAGCATAGGAAGAATGTCATATACATCAACTAAAGAAATCCTAGAGATTTATTCTTCTGTTGAATTTTCATCTGAAGAACCAAATCCAAGAAATAAATCCATGATAATACATATAATATTAACTTTTAATTAACTTATGTATTATTTGGTTACGAATAAAAATGTAAGAGTATGATAAATAAGTAAAACTGGTTTAGTGGGTGAAGTCCCTTCAACCTCTTCTTTCCACACAGTATCTGTCTCTTTAAAAGGATACACCTTACTAGTTTCTTCATCCTCAAACATCTAAAAATAAATTCCCATTTTAATAACTTTTGATTAAATAGTATCAATCATTTATATTCTAGAATATTAAACTAGTTATAATCCCTTTCAGGAATCTAATTTTTTATCATTATTCATAAGTGAAGGTCCAAACACATTATCCATAGCTTCTAGAACTATTGGATCTGTCTCACCTTTAGAACACTTTTATGGTATAACTGAGATCAATTATTCTTGAAAGATCAATTTGATAAATTAGAGATACATCTACATATTTGGATAAAGTAGATATCTAATGTACACCATTTTTAGGTGGACTTCCCCCATTATAGTCATAACCATTATATGATATAAATCCCCCCTTAAGAGAAGCTTCCCCTTGATTATTATTAGGATTTTTTCCTATAACTAGACTTTATTCCCTTTAATTAGTTGAAGGAGTTGAACTATCCTTATATGCATCATCTTAATAAGTTGAGTTCATATCAATAAGAGTATAAAAACTTAGTATCATCATTTTATCATTATCTAACTTAGTTTTATCAGAAGGTAAAGATAGAGAATGTTTTGTAGGCCTAAAAGAAATGCATATAGGAGGTGAAACTCGAGAATCCATTGACTCATGATAGTATCCTTTTTAATCATAATATATTAAATATTCATCATTAAAATCCTCTAAACATCTATATTCCATACCATGAACACCTACTAGAATCATTTCCCTCATGCCATTCTTCTACACATTCTTCTTCTAAGGAATATTCCACTACTTCATCTAGTTATAGGAATTGTTCAACTTTATCCTTGGGTGTCACATCATTTTTTATTGGACTACACTTATCATATAGTTTTTAATTATCAACAACCAAAATTTTCTTCCATGGATTCCAATTTAACCTCATTATCTTACAAGAAGTCAGGTTTAGAAAAATTTCACTAGAAGCTATTGGATTTTTTTCCCTTGGGAAAAATTCCTTTTCACTTCAACAAAGATGAGATAATTTTAGAATATATAAATAATTAAATAGAGGATACTTTTTTCCTAACACTTCTATATTCATCATAGTATATCTATGTAGGCTTATATATATCCTAGTTTTCATTAAATAGATAGAAAAATATCCTACTGTCATAGGACACTGAACTCCGCCTTAGTTAGGTACATTGAATGTTGGATGAATTTTAGAAACATATATAATTAACTATTAAGCTCTATACTAGTAGGTATTTAAGGTTTTCATCTCTTGTAAGACATTCCCAATATCAAATTTAAAATGGAGTCAAGAAAAATAATTTTGGAAATCCTTATAACCCCCTTTATAATGAATCTTCAAACACTTTTCCTAAATATTAGATAAAAATACTAATATTTATCCACATATATACTTCCATATGAAATCCTTATTATCACCCATTTCTATTTCTCTATATAAGTAAAACTATTTTTCTATCCTTGAAAATAATAACATGTTTTTCTCACTAAACCACTAATTCCAACGTTTTTTAGGAACATTCTTCCAAAATAGAAACACAATAATTCTTAACCATTATGAATAAAAATATATTTCATGAATTAAATCATTGATAAAAATATATGTTTTGATAGGTTTTACTAGTTTATTGGATGAATCTTCCATTTTCACTATGGGAGGTGACACTTCATGTGTAGTAACCTCATATGTACGCTTCATACTTACTATCTTTACTAATATTAAAAGATATGAAGAATATGGTTTTATTATGATAATGAATATCAAGAAAAGGGGATTTGAAATTGAGTGGATTTAGGGTTTCAATATATACAGTGAGAGTTCAATTAAAATTTGTATTTAATGTAATTTTAAGTCAATTAGGGATTCGAACAGTAATGCATGAAAAATAGATAAAATTGAGTAAATGAAAAACACTTAAATAGATATGGTAGATTAACTAATTGTGAGTCCTATGGTATCTTAATAAAAACTTGTAGCATGAATATTCATATAAATAAAATTTCATAGAAGCTTTACACATTAGAATGATCAAATATATAACCAATTTAAGGACTCTTATGATAGTTTGATTGACCATATGAATAATATAAGGAATATTATTTTATCTTAATCCTTGATATATCTTATAATGTTAAAATCACTTGTGACCATTAGAAACTAAAAATATACCATATTAAGAGTAAAATATAAAAAAACATAATAATCAAATAATTACCCAAAATCAAAAGTATAATAAATTAATTTTATAAGATCAAATTGTAAAGATAAAACGTAGATATAACATAAGTTATAATTATATCATAAAATAACTAAGAATAATTGACAATCCCTAATTCATATATGATATAATTATACCTCTCTATACTCAACGGATTTGTGAAAATATCATAATGTTTTTTCTCAGTGCCAATGGATTCCTGATTAATATCAAATTTTTGAAAAAGAAAATTAAAAATCGTTGTCTTATATAAATAAGTTAAGTCATGGAATGAGATACAAGATTCGTATAAATATATAAATCACATTTATTATTTTAATTTATAATAAAATGTTGAAATTGATATCCATAGTGTAGTAAAGTGCGATCCATATAGATAATTTGTGCATAATAACTTCCTATAGCAATGTATCTAGATCCTATAGTTGAAAATGAGATAGAAGTTTTCTTTTTTACTATACCATGAAACTAGAGAATTCCCCAAAAAGTGACATATACAAAAAGTACTTTGTCTATCTTACTTGAAACAACTGAATTTAGTATTAGAATAACTAAAAAGTTAAAATTCATGTCCTCTTAAATGTGATTCTTTTGGGTTTTCTTGAAAACATTCCCACATGAACACATTAAACATTACACTAATCTAACTAGTAATTATGTACAATAAACTACCAATAATACCTATATAAGTAGTTTGATCATATGATTTTACAAATTTATCTAAATATATTTTACATATTGTACTGATTAGTGTATCAAATCCTTTTGTGGAATCCAATCCAAAAAAAATTCAAAGATATTTTTTATAATTACATTGATTTATATCAGTTCCATATTTGTTTTAATATGAAATCCAAGGAATAAATTCAATTCTCCTAATAAAAAATTTTCATATTGATTTTCATACTTTTATAAAATTAAATAAACATATATTTGTTCAGTGAACTAAAAATAATGTCATCAATATAAATTTTTACAACTAAAACATTTTTTTAAATTATTTTGACAAATAAAGTAGGATCATATGTACCTTATAAAAACCCATTTAAAATATTAAATGAGCTGAGAATATCATACCTAGATATAGGATCATGTTTTAAACTATGAATTTCTTTTTATAGTTTAAAGACATGATTTTGTAAATGAGGATTTGAAAATCTTGGGGATTATTACAAAAACACCATCAATAATATACCCATTTAATAATTCACTCTTGATATCAATTAGATAGACTTTGAAATTAATATGTTCTGTATAAGAAATAAATATTCTAATGGATTCATGCATAGTTATTAATGAAAAGGTCTTTTAGTAATCAATACCTTCCTCTTGACTATAAACTTGGGAAACTAATCTAGATTTTTTTCTTAATATAGTGATAGACTCATCAATCATATTTCTATATTCCAATTTAGTTATAATATTTAGGTACACTTTTGTTATCTCAACTAATTCCTTGGATTTATTTATTTCAAACTAATTTAAATTTTTTCTTAAATATCATATAATATTCATCACTAATTGATTTAGTAATGTTATTAAGTTAAAACTAAGCTAATAAGTATTGATGTTCATCTTGGTTTATAAGATAATTTATAATTTGAATTCATCTATCAATATCACCTACTAAAAAATATATAATGTGATACTTGTATGTCCTAATAGTTCTGGGATTCAAAGTAATTGGTTCTTAGATGTTTTCTTCATGGCTAGGTTGGTCGAGATGGTCTCTTCTGAGAGGTTTATCAAATAAATCATCAATATATTTAGAGTAATTACTGGTTTTATTGATATTAAAATTGTATATAACACCCTAAAGGTTTTCTAAAATAGAATTGGGTAAATATAGATCTGTCACATCAAAAGTTACATGTATAGATTCATCCATAATCTTAGATTGTTTGTTAAATAATGTACATACATTATTAGAGTTTATATAACCTATAAATGTTTTTTAGGAATTTTTGGTGATTTTTTCTTTCAGATTATCCTATAAATCCAAAATAAATAATTTAAAACAAAAAACTCTTAAGTGATTAATCTTTGTTTTTATTCTATTCAAAATTTCATAGGGATTCTTATTTTATATTGTTCTAATGAGAAACTTATTATTAACATAAAAAGTTTTATTCAAAGAATCAGCTTCAATATAGACATGTAAGTCATATTCACTTATCATTGTCCAATAAATTTCATGGATTATTTTTCCCCTTTCAACAATCCCATTTTTTTTATTGTTTTCTAGGTGGAAATAAATTATTATTATAGCCATGTTTTGAACATAATGATAAAATTTATTGATTCTCATATTCATTACCATGATAAATTCTTAAGGTTTTAATGGGAATTCCATTATTATTTTATATAGAATTTTTATATTTAAAAAAATATGAGGGAGATTTAATTTTTTTAGACAGGAAGAATACTCATGTGTATCTTAAATAACCATCAACAATCATATAAGAACAATTTTTCTTCCTAGACTAGAAAATTTATATGGTCCAAAAAAATCCATGTGAACCAATTTTAGTGGTTGATAGTTTAATACCACACTATTTGGTGTGAATGATATTTTTGATGCTTTCCCTATATATAGGGATTAAAAACATTGAATTTTGTGAATTCCAATTTAGGTAGATACCTAAATAATTATTTATTAGTTAGCTTCCAAAGGGAGTGTATATTAAAGTGGTCTGATCTCATATTCCACACCCAAGATTATATATGAAAAATTATTAGGCGTGAAACATTTTTATAAAATAATGAATCTAAATTAACAACACCAAACTCATACTTTCATACAGTATTAAACACTAAAACATGATTGGAAGCATAAATCTTGTAACCATTATTCTCAAATTTGGGAGGTTATGCATCATCACATAATTGAGATATATTAAGAAGATTAATTTTTCAATACATTAACAAACAAAACATTATAAATAAGAATAGTATTAGAGTTACCAATTTTTCCAAGTATAATTAATTTTATATTTTTAATTTCACTAAAACTAACATATACTCTATTAAGTTTTATTAAATTATTGAATCTTAAGTAGTCTCTAGTCATGCATTTGGAACATGCATTGTCTAGATACCATACACCTTTTAGGAATCTCTTTAATAACTTTACCTACAAAAAATAAAATAAGAATGGATTTTTATACCCATTTTTATTGGGTATATTAAAGATAGTGATTAAATATTTAAGAAGACATATTTGTTTTATAGGATTATTAACTGAATACTTAATAGATTTAGACAAAAATGTTTTTTTATGTCTAAAATAACAATAACTATTTCTATTGATATATGTAAATTTTGTTCAAAAAATTAAGGATTTATTCCTTGAATGTGGAATAAAATAGTTTTTATACAACTTCCTTTTCCACACAAATGTATATACAGTTATAGTATTAAGCTTGTGTGGTTACTAAGTTCCCATAATCATGTTCAAAGTGTTTTCCCATTTTAATATTGTTCTAAATATTTTTCTAGTTTCTCATTTTTCAAATTTCATTATATCTTTCTTTTAATAGGTCAAAATGGTTTTCTTTTTCAATGAAAATGGAATTCTTAGTATTAGAAGATAAATAATGTACCCTTTTCAAATTCTTATATATATCTTTATGTTTATTTTTGGTCTCTTCTAACATAGATAAATATTTGAATAGTTTTTTCATTAGTCATTCTTGTATTATATATAATATAATTATCAGAAAAAATAGTAGGATTATATACCTCAGATGCAGTGTCCATATAAAAAATAATTCTTTTTCACTGGCATCAATCCAATCAAAATCAAAATCACTGGAGATTTCATCTCATGTACTCCAGATTTCATTTATTTGTTTCTTTTTTTATTCTCTCTATTAACATACTTATTATTATACTTCATCTTCATAAAATAGTCTTCAATACATCATTTAATATTGTATTCATAGAATGTTATTTCACCAGACGAGTCATTTTTCTTCCATTCCTTTTTCAAATTTCAAATTTTAGTATACATTCCTTTGTAACTAAACTTTCATGAAACTTGTTCTTTTTATAGATTTTTTGAAATTATTTATATATGATCCATATCCCCACCACTCTTAGCATCAAATTAATATCCACTCAAATCATCATTGATTACCTCTTTCGATTTATACTCAAATGTATTTAAGGATATAATATTATTCTTAATTTCAACATTTTTATTTTCTTCTTTTAATTCCTCCTCATACATAATCATCCATCCAATTAGTTCTTTGGATAGAGTCTTACTAATTTCACATGATTATCTTATCAAAACAATAGTTCATTTCCATGTATTGGGTAAGAATCTATATATAATCAGTACTTTTTATTTTTCAACCATATGTTATCCAAGTGATTTTTAGTGTTGATGTTCTCATTAAAATTTCGATAAATTTTAAAAATAGAATCATTAGGATACATATTTTAATAATTATAAATCATGGTATATATATATATTTTATCTAATTTCATTAACATATTAGTTTATCATGAGAAATACCTAATGTGTCTCAAAATTTAAAAACAATAACAAAATAAAATAATCTATTAAAATCACCTACCCATAAAGCATAAAAATAAATCCTTCATAGATTTATTTTTATAATCATAAGAAGCCTTATTTTGAGCAATCAATTCTTTTATAGTAGTCTTGGGTTTTTATATTTATCCCCTATAGTTCCCTAAACATGAAATCCCAAACATTATAAATAGATTTTCATTTTAGTATTCCAATGTTTATAATTGTTTCTATTAAAATAAATATTTTGATTGGTAGTATAACCTTTATGTTTGGTATATGTAGTGACAGATTAATTAATACAAAAAAATTAACGATATTTTGCTTAGGACTTGATCAAGGTTAGAGATTAAATTATGGTAGTAAAAATAGGGAGTTTTAAAAAAAGATATTAAAAGGCCCTTGATACCAAATGTTGGCCGCATAGGATTTCTAAAGATAGGGTTGAATTGAGCTTCCAATAAAATATCTATTTTAAAAAATATGTGTTTATATCCTATAAATTTAAAATAATCTCCTAGTTAACAAAATCAGAAGGTATATATAATTTTATATTTTAAAATAGTTTTATAATGGTTTTATGAATACTAAGTTAAAATATCTAAAGTTATTTTAGATTTATAAAATACAATACTCGCATCAAGAATATTATTTATATCACTCAAAAATAATTACTATCAAAGTATATTTTACAATCACAATTAATAACTCTTATTAAAAAAATAAAATAGTTTTCAATTAAATTTAAAACAATAAGTGAATAAAATTAAAAACATATTGAAATTAAACAAGATGTTAACTTCAAGATGGATCTTTTTCCACTTCATTTAATAGTAAGTCATTTCAAAGAACATTTTTTAAAAATTAATAAAAATACATAGCCTAGATTTCTCTAAAATCCTAAAGGACTTATATTTTTATGGATTTTGGATAATACACCTTTTAAGGGTTGAGGGAGAACCCTTACATTACCCGTAGGATCCAGGCACAAGGCCCAAAAAAGACCTGATGGAACAGATTCACAAGGCCCAATACATGACCTTGATGGCCCAAGAATTGAAAATCCTGAAACAACCCCTTCCCAACATCTTCATCTTGATGGCTCCTAGCTCCTCATCTCACATGGCTAATTAGATAGTATTGCCTCTTGCAGAGTTTCACGGTACCATGTACTGATGGTAGCTTTCATACCCTCGCATTCTTCCAATTCGGTTAGCTCTGCTCTGGTGGTTACACCTTTTCTCAGAATCCTCTTATGGGTCTGCTCCTGTATAGTCTATCTGGGCTGATTCTTGGTCCCTATGACCTGAAAACCCTCGGGTTCGAGGGACATTGGTGGCCTGAAATCCATGTGGCCCAAAGGCCCTCTGGCTCGAAGGACTTTCGTTTCCCAAAGTTCCTCCACAACCTAGATAGGATTTTACAAAATGACTACTCATAAGGTAGTCTAGATTATACCATGTTTCATACATAGTTATGAATGGGATAATAAAATTTGAGGAAATAAGATAATGAAGTAGTGTCGTAGTAATCCTCAATATAATGTAGGAGAAGTGCTAAATAAACATGTTGAAAATACATATACAACTCAATATGTAATGAAAGAGAGAGATCAAATAAGTTTTTTTAATTTTCATATTGCATAATTTCTAAAAGAATTTTAGTTGCCCATCATGGTTTTTCTTTTTTTCTAATCATTAAGCAGGCTCTGAAATGAATTTTGCAGTCAATTTGACCTTCCACAATGTTTTTTCAATTTTCCACTAAATGAGATTATATTAATGTAGGTAAATAAGAATTTAAGATCAGTATAAGTACCATCACCACACCATATATGAGTTAGTCATCCTCATTTTTGAAAGTGTATTTTTGGAAAATTATCCTTTGATAAATGATAATTATTTTATGGATATGACATAACCACTATGATAGATCTCATTAAATTGCAAAACTAGATTTTGGGATTGTGAACTTTATCCATGGTATATTTTTTACTCATTACTGACATAGTCATACATTAAAGTAGAATAGTATGGTTGTTTGATAGATTGGATAAACACTTTCAATTAAATAATGAAGATGATATGAGTCTCATCATGTGGTCGATTCAAATTTTTCTTGTGGTTTCTTCATCCTTCATCATACAGTTGCTTCACTTTATTCTTAGAGTCAGTTTAAGGTTTAACATGCTATCACTTAACTTTCATTATGCGGTCACTCAAAATTTTAATGTGTTTTCTCTTCACTTCCTTCATATGTTCGATCAAAATTTCAACATGTGGTCTCTTCCCTACCAGTATTCAGTCTCTCAAAAGTTTAATATGTAGTCGCTTCAACATTCTAAAATATTTTGGCTATGATTGGAATATTTGATTGAAATACTTATTTCATTCATTCCATGTCTTCATGTGGTTGATCTATGTATTCATGTAGTTGATCTAAGACTAATATAAAATTCTCTGTGATTGATTTAATGGACATCTGTTCAATACCCATATATCATATAATATCATCCATACTTAGCCAAATTTTACATTTTTTATGAATAGTTTACTATAAAAAACACCTAATTCGTTAGAGACATAAGAAATAAGATTTGGGGTCATATAAATGATTAATTACTGTACTAATGAAATAAACACCTTAAGTTATTTTGTGTGATATCATTAATTTTCAATGTTGATATTATCATCAAAAATATTAAAAAAATACATTAACATGTGATTTTTTTATTATTAAGTAAATCATAATTATGTTTATCATGTAATATATGTTTTAAAAAAATTATAAAATTAATATTAATAATATATTGACCATATTATATAATTTTTATATTTATTTTATTCCTCTATGATTTTACATATTTTTATTTAAGAACCAGTTTCCATGTGATTGACATATTTTATCTTCTTTATAGTAATTCACATTTATCTAATGATAGGAACATAAATCATGATAAAATAACACCTAAAAAATAAAACTATAATTATAAAATACCTTATGTATAAGGAATAATAAATAAAACTCAGTGTTAAAATATAAGACAGTGAGAGGGGATACATGAACATGCCTTGAAAAAATGCATGCATAGAAACAAGAATGATGTACAACTATTGATAATGAAAATACTAATTTGATTATCAATTTCACTTGTAGTGAACATTTATGATTGGTTACATAAGGATGAAATTCATATTAAGGAATACTAGGAAGAGTCGTAGAGAATTGTTATTGACACTTTCCATAATATTTCTTAGGGGTGCTGAGGATAATTTCCTTTTCTGAGTTATAAGTAAAGATTAATGTTTTCTCAATTAAAGGGACGTTTTACAAATTATAAATATAGAAAATAATATTTACATGGTTCTATTAAATAAATATTGCAAAGAATAATAAGTACAAGTATTGAGAGTTATTGAAGAAAATGATATTATATTTTTTTGAATATCAAGTGTATCAAATAGAGATAAGAATAAATAAGTTGATGATATTATGAGATAGTAGGACCTTTGAATAAAATAAAAAGAATAAGGGAGAAGATGAAGATGGAATATTAATAATAAATAAGAATAATAGAATACGAAGGAGAATCAGGAAAAATGACCTTTCCTATGATATTCCTTTATCATATAAATTAAATATGAAGAAATATGTGAAGAGTTTTAAAAGTATGTCACTGTTGCTATTGTTATTGATATGGGAGTCAAGAATATTGAAGAAGAAAAATAATGAAGAATAATAAAACATGAATAAACCTATGATCAATATGAATTTATTATTTTGATATTGGATAAAGACAACAAGTTCAATGTGTATTCTATTTTAGCTGTTAAATATTCATAGTAAAAGTCATATTATTGAGGAATAAGATCATATTATTATGATATATTAACATATTAGAGAATAAAGAATATATTTATTTTGGATTTTATAAGAACCATTAAATAATGGATAGATCCATTATAACCTCACCCAAACTAGTTGGGAGATCTCATTTAACTAGTAGATTATTTTTGGGTTAATGTTGATACCTTCCCAAAGGGTTAAGGGTGATACCTTCCCAGACATTGTAATTATTGAGTTGAGGATCATCCCATCACAATATTTTTTTAATCACTATAATTAATTAGTTATAAATATTTACCTTAAACTAAATCCAAACATAGTAATTTTTAGATACCCATATTAGGATCAAACCTTTTAAAAATACTATGTACTATTATGTCTTGTTTATTTACATGTTTTAATTCTTTATTGTGTGTTGTGAAAACCAAATTAGATCCATATGTCATAATAGATAAAAAATATTGAATATTAGTAAGGTAAATTAAAAATAGATAAGAATTTAGTGAAAGGGGTCACACTTGTTCATTGCCCCCCTAAGAGTGACTGAATGATCTATTCGGAACTGGAAGTTGTATTAGAGATAATACTGGTTCCCTATAATTTTATCTATTTTATTTACCATTTTATTTATATATATAATGTAAATATTTTTAGATGGTTAAAAGTTTCCTTAGATGAATAAAATAGTTACCATCATTTTCAAAGAATAAATGGATGTTTCAATCAAACCTTAAAGAATAAATAGAAGAAAGTGTCAAAGAAGTTGAGGAATGTTTTAATTATAAATTTGGTACACCAATACATAAAGATAATAAAATTGGTAAATGTTATGATAAATATATTAATAATAACCCTCTTGAAGAATCAAGTTCATGCCATAAAGGGTATATAGAGATTGATTCACTCATTATGTTTTACACTAAATGAAAGGAATATTTGTAAAATTTTATTACTGAGGTTGTAAAATATATATATGAATATATATAGGGACTAAATGATAATAAATAATAGATGTAGTTGTATGCTGATGATATCGAAGATTAATTTATAGAAAATTTGGTAAATTGCAAAACTATCATAAAATATGTAAAATCCAAGGAATTAATTTTATGATTCTACAAGAAAAAGTAAAACATAAATGTAGAATATTTAAAAATAATATTAATTTATACGAAAAATTAGATAATAAAAGAAAACGAGTAAAGGATCCATGCGTTAGAAAAAAAATAAAATAACATTCATGGATGTCATGAATATTAAGTTAGAGATCAAGGAAAAAAGAGTGAAGGATATTGAGAATGTTATATAATAAATAAAAAAATGAATATCATATTTTGATTAAAAATAAATAATGTGAATATGGTATTAAATTGGTAAAATATGAGAAATAAATATGCAATTGTTTGATCTTAAAGTTAAATTAGAAAAACATGAGGTGATTTAAGCTATGTATTCACATAAATCTTGGAGAATAAATGATGATAAACACAATTATATGGAGGATTATTATGATGAAATAACACTTTATTTTAGAAATTATATCTTTTTAAAATTTTATGATAATCCTATTTCAAGTTTAATAAAAAAGGTAAACTTTTTTCTATAAAACATTATTTTTACTAAAGCAGTGTTTGAGAACCATGTAGGTCGTAAAAGAAAATATAGGAAAATTGAGTTGATAAAAATGGTGATAAACCCACCACATCATTTTCCATTAATGAAATAAAGTGTAGAATAATTTACTCCCCAAAATAATCCCAACTGAATAATGAAATATAATTGATACAATAAGCTACCAAAACTGACATGAATGTTATTCAGAAGAACATAATAATGATGGTAGACTAATGTTAATGTTAATTTACAAGGAAACAAATAAATGGAATAATATGTTAATTTTTTTTGTTTATAGGTGAAATAAATTAATTGGGATCATAGTTGAAAAGATGAAAAATTACACCAGATAGGTGAAATTTCACTACTTCGAACTGTTTCAAAATCCTATAGAATTTTAGTGGAAATAAAATAAGAATGGTCACCCTGGGGATGAATACTAGTATAAACCTACAAGAATAATTTATATTCAAATTAGAATATAAGAAACTAAAATAAAAATAAAAATTTCTCAAAATAAGGTCAGTTAGCCTTGGGGTGGAAGCACATAAAGAGTATTGAACAATATACTCTTCATAATATTATTGTATAAGATGCCACCAAAAATAGGATATACTTATAAAATAAAAAAAAATCAAAAAATGGTCTATTGAAAACTATCCATGAATATAAAAAATTTTGGAATCATGTTGAAGTAACAAATAGAGTCAATCAATAAAATAAAATACGATTGGTATGGTAAAAGACATCATACATGGATAACTGTAGAAGTTCTCAAATAAAAGTGACTCAATGATTTTGGATAAGATATGTGAAAGGTGTAAACAGATTTGAATCACTTATAATAAATTAATGAAATGGCTACTAGGATAAAATGAGATGATGATAAACAAAGATAAATATCTATTTATTGAACTCATGAATAATATTGATGATAAAAATAAGTTACCACACAAGGAGAAATATGACTATATACCTAAGGAAAATGAAAATAAGATATACCAAGAACAAAAGAGTAAATGTTCCTTGGTAGTTAATTTGAAAAATCATATTCCACATATGAAGAATACTATAACAAAATTAAGAACATGATGCCCATAAATTCTCATGTATGCAAAATAAATGGAGGATAAATTAATAAGATTTATTAAAAAATTGTATTAAAAAGGAGAAGATTTTTTGTGTTGAGAAACAAAATTTATCCCTATTAGTCTCAGAAATAATATTTTGAAAAACCTCCTTATTCACATATATGATATTTTTTCCATGTAGGAAATTTATGGTGATTAATATAAGAATGTAACTTGAGGAAAGTTGTGAAATTCACACAACATAGACATCTTGCTATCATTGAATGATTTAATCGTTATCATGATAAATTATTACAAGATTTAAAATTTTATCAAATATTTCCTTGAGATCATAATGACAATCCATGATGAATATTAATTGAATTCATCCCTTTAGGGGGAGTTAAGATGATCAGCTACTAGAATATTATTATTTCACATGAATATAAAATTTCATGAAAAAGATGTTGAAAAGGTATTATAATATCAAATTCCCATCCTTGATTTTATAGAATCAAATCTGATTACTAATGGAGATATTATGTTTAACTAGAATGTAATTTGGAGGGTGAGAATCCTACTTGCACTGTAATTCTTTTGATTTGTTTTTTTGAGTCAATCATTGTTAATAAAAATTGAAAAATATGATTGGAATAGTCCCTAAAATATAAATATAAGTTGGTATCACACACTTAATAGTTTATGGATAGGTTTTATGTCTAGGTATTTCACTATGGTTTTTAAAGTTATCTAGATTAAGTAGGCTTAGGGTTGAATAATTTATGGCTCTTTTCTAAGTGTAGTGTGGTTCCACCCTTCTCTCAAGTGGAATATATTTTACTGAGGGGTAGAATATGATACTTCAAGTCGTTATTCAAGCATGAGATGAGTGTGGAATTCCCTAAACCATACACATTTTTATTTATTATCAACTAGGTGGAGACAAAAATAGATGAGGAAAAAGTATATTCATTGAGCTATATAATTTTATTTAAAATATATATAAAAGTGGAGATTAAATATCCCAATCAATTTTATTATTATATATTTTTCAATGAGTAATATAGTTCTAAATATGTATTGGGTGATGATAAATATCTAAATAATGAAGAGATTACAGACCCCCATTATTAATGAAGAGTATCATGGAATGTGTGGGTTTAAAGAGATCACTAGAGTAATGAGATACAACTTGAAACATTCAATCCACTATTATCCATACTATTTATGAATCATTTATATATTGAAAAATTAATTTACATAGTTTTATTCCATTATGATGACTAAAAAATAAAAAATGGAAGACTTCTACTTCTTAGAGTCCTTAAATAAGTAGAATCAAGGAAGCATCCTACTTATCTGATGATTTTTTATATGAACATTTATTTGTTTTGGTGAAAAGTATTTATGGATGAAGATAAAAATATCTACCAAGGGAGGAAGGTTTTCCACTAATTGATTTATGATCAAATAGTTATTTTAAATTCCCATAGGGTGTGGTTATTTTCATATGGGTCAAATAAAAATACAAATGTATAATTCTCAACAGTTTAAACTAATTAATTAAAATGAGTAAAGAATCAGTTCAAGGTCAATCCCACATAGGTGGTGAAATTAGTTTAATTAAAATTATCAAATAAAATGATTTGATTGATTAATTAAAGAAATGGGAATGAATCAGATTGGGGTTTTGGAAACAATTTGAAGAAAGTAGAGTGAAGATGAACTAGATTGATTGATTGGTTTGAAAAAATATTTGAAAGGAATTTCAGGTTTTTGTAATTTAAGTGTTAGAGTGCAATTGGATTTTATAAAATAGGTTGATTAATCCATTTATTGTTCCAGATTCGAGATGAGGGAGATTCAATATTCATCGTATCCCCTCCTTGACATGAAAATCCACTATTTCCCTTGATTGGATGATAATAAATCAGGTTTGTATCTATACCATATTTAAAACTAATTTCCCCTAAAATTTTCAATGTTCATTTCTCCTTTAGTGTAGTTGTGAAATTTTAAAGTTACCTTCAGATTCAAATATCAATGGTTACGATAAAAGTAAAAGACATGGATGGGAAATTGATTGAAGAATTTTGGTAACCCAGATAAATGAATAAAGAAAAATAAATCAATCCAACAAAAAATTACACCTTCTATTAATATCCCTAGAACAAGGTAGGTTTACCCACTCATCATAGTAATTAGAGAATAAGAAGTAATAGTAATGAAAAATAAAGCATAATGATAATAGAGTTGAAATTGGGGAGGACAATGTGTAGCATAGCTTCTCATTCCATATATTGGTATCTAGGTCCCCCTCACAGTAGTAGATTGGCCCTTAATTTATAAGCACTGTATAATCTTAGGTATTAATGAATTACCTACAATATGGGTCAAAAGTTATTCATAGGTTGTTCCTAAGTGTTAAAACATGTCAAAAACTGAAGATATATCAAATCATTCCCTTTTTAATCACGTCCCAACATTTTACAGGATGTGTAAATCATTCACCATGTGTACCGAAAATAAAAAATCTGAGATTCTGGGTTATCTTGACTTGTGTCACAGTGTGACACATATGTGTCACACCATGACACGTGTATTTTTTGATTTTGGACACTTTCATCCTCTTCATGATATGTATCTATTTCACGACTTTTAATGGTTTATGATGTGTAATGAATACATGACATATAATGTATTTTTTCAGATCAAAAAACCTTATTTTTTTCATGGTTCTTTATTTATGCTCCTTTTAAGTGCTTCATGATCATCCTCTAAAATTTGGTATCACGATGGTTCACTTCGCTTGTGGTGTGAAGTGTCCTTTTTCTCCTTTTTTAATTATCTATTGTATCCTATCATAAAACACACAATTAAACCATTAAAAATATGGAAATATTTGATCATTTAAATATAGAAATAAATATATTAAAATGCTATAAATTACATGCATGAAATAAAAAAATCACTATTGATGAAGTATTAGAGAGGTTTTAATGAGCGATGAGGTTGAGTTAGTGAAGGTTCATGGAAATATTCAAGAATAATATACATTTAATGCAATATGATTTGGTAATTTTTATGAATAGTTTTGTGAATTTACAATAAATTCATAATGAAATTAGATTTATTTTTAGATGAATATGAGTGGTTATAAAATCCCTAAGAATATATGAAGAACGTATTACCCAATTTGAAAAAGATTTTATATTCTGTGTTGAATCTGGAAAATTGGTATATTCATGGAATATATAAGTTTTTCTCTGAAGTATAATATTGGTAAAGGACTAGAGCTCACTATGATGCATATTTTTTTCTCTGGACGATACGTAATTATAAATCTGAGTTGAACTTTATAAATTAGAAAATTTATTTGGAACTTACTTTGAGTACATACAAGAACTTCTTTGGATACATAAGGGTTTCCCAAGAATTTCATTCTGGAAATTGAAAATGTATCAACACTATAATAAGTTATATAAGTTTATCAAGTACCTATTGAAATATAGAAAAATAAAAAACCTTATACTGATAAATAAAATAATATATGTAGTGAATATAGAAATATAACAAAGGAAAAACCATATTTTGATACAGAATAATTTTAGATAATACATAAGATACTTATTGTAGTGCATATATACTTATATAAAAGTAAAAATCTATTAATTCATACATTAGATATCACTTAGTGGAAATTTTTTAATTTATAAGAATTTAAAATATAGAGGACATTATATTGGATATGTAATATATTGAATCTTATAGAAGTGATACATAATAAATTCCATTTATTTCATATGGTTTTTTAGATAGGAATAATGCATGGATAATGGAATATAAAATCAGATTATGATTATAATTTCTTTAAGGATAAATAAATATCATAATTTAAATGGATTTAAACCGTATTCAAGATGAGTTTACTGAAGAATTAAATGGATATTAAATGAGAAGAATTAATAATAACACTACTCTAGTATTCAAGTATTTTTAAACATGAATATTTGAAAATCATTAATGGTGGTCAATGTTAGAGGAGTTATCGAGAAACATTTTGACTAGTTTTTCATGGAAAATAATACTACCATAATTAAAAAATAGTTTTTTATATTTAAATTATGTAAAATAATATTCACATGGTTATGTGAATCAAATATAGAAGAGAATAAGAATTATATTTTTTGGGAGTATGTAGAGAAAAGGATATTATATTATTCTAAATATCTAATGTATGAAAGAGTGATAAGAAGTTATAATATGATGATACTCTAATATAGAATATCATCTGTGTCTAAGAATAAAAAGAAGGAAGAATAATAAGAAAGAAGAATAAGTAGAGTCAGGAATAAGTAGAAGAGATAAAAAAGGACAAATAGTATTAAAGTCTAGACATATGATTTTCCTATATCCTAGAAGTAAAATAAGAAAAAAGAAGAGAATATTTGAGAGAGACCAATGCCACTAACATTATTATAGTTCTAGATATCAAGACTCATAAGGAAGAAAAAGAATGAGGAATAAGACAATGTGAAGAAGCTTTTATCTATATGTATTTATCATTTGAAATCTAAGTTGAGACAACAAGGTCTATTTTCATTCCACTATAGCTATTTATGTATTGGATACTAAAGACTTTTTAATTAAGAATAAGATCATATTATTATGAAGTTGTGAAATCCTAGAGTAAAATAAAGATCTTATTTATGAGATCATAAGGAGGAGCATTTATAATTCCCTGACTGGAATCACCCACTCTTGGGTAGAGTTCCACATGGACTCATGTGAGCCTCCCTATACACAAGAGGTTTCTGATTAGCAGTGAGGGTATAAATGTTGTAGTAGGAATAATATACCCTCAGTATCAATTTTGATGTGACATAATCATATCATGAAAATAATAATAGCATAACAGAAATAGTTTAAGGGGGTAATAACTATGATATAACAGATGACATGGAAGAAATATCAAGTCATACAAAGAAATAAACCATGAACCCCTAGTGTGGCCAGTCAAACTAGAGTATAAAAAAAATAGGAAAAATAAATAAAACATTGTAGCATCACTCTCAAGTTCATCCCAGTACCCCCTCAGAACACAAAGATCCATCACCTTAGCTCCTTATATCTAGCCCCTTTCCCTTACTCAGATCCTTATTAATGATGTTTATTTGTGCATTTTAATTCCCATATAGGGTGTTATTAAAAAATCATTAGTATTCCACCAATGAATTCATAACACTGGTGAAAATATATATAGGTTTTATACCACAATTAGAAGAAATAAAAAGTTAAAAGTCAATAAAAAAAGAGATATGCCATTATGTGCTAACTAAGCTACAATTAGCTCCGACCCCACTTTATTTGGAACTATGTCGGTAAAAATATTAGTATTAGTCTCCACATGTCTTAGAACATGTCATGGTCTTCACACATAAGTTCAGGAACCTGTGAACATCTTTTATATGTTCATGTTCTACCTTTAGAGAAAACATCATCCCTACCATAAAGTGGTGGTTTTTCCTCACATGATTGTATACACATATGAAATTCTTGAATAATTGGTTTATAATAACCCGTGCATGGCCTTTCTCCCATACCAGCATTCAAAAAAATTTAGATACACTTCACCCATTCATGTGTTACACATGTTTCAACTTAACATGTCCATAATACTTGATTAATACCATTAAGAGATCCCAAGTCCTTGGACTTTATCACAACATCCACACTCCCCCTAAAAGGGGCCATTTAGCCAATTCTGGGAAACCTAACAATATTTATACCTAAAATAATCACCATAGGCTGTGAAACACAAATAATAAAGTCGTATCATAGAAAGATAGGTTTTTCATATCAATATTATTTCTCTTAGGGCCGCACAAATACACTACTTGAAACACAAATCAAGAATTTGTCTCAATGCACATAAGAAAACTTCATCATGACATGACAACTACCATATACAGGGGCCCTATGTGGTAAATAACTTCATCCCTTACGTGTGTTGATGAAAAATAGTAATATCCACCAAGAGTTATCTCAAGACACAAGCTTGTGTGTTAATTATCCGTATAACCATACAAAATTTATCAAAAATGGATTCTAGAATAAGATTCTAGAAGAAGAAAATTATAAGATATTGAATTTTATTAGGCTTACCTGATGAGACTTTTCACCAATTGTATATCTAGATCCATGTGAAATAGAGGAATCGATTCATAATAGACCCAAGATCCAATACTTCAATGGTCTATGAATTCTCTACTAGATCATATTTGAATCCATATAATTTACTATAACAGATTGTATTTATGGTTTATCCCAAGAGAAAGAAGAAATATATAATGAGATCAAGAAGAACAAAGAACAAAAATTACGTAACTTGAATTATCATGGCCCAAAACCTTTGGATTCATCATAATTAGATTTTAAAGGCTATAGAATCAGAATAAACCATCAATAGAGTAACTAGGTTCTAGAATATGATGCTTATGTGGAATAATGAAGATACTTTGGGATGTTTTATTCTTAAAACATAATTTTCATATTAATTATAACTCTACACATGGTCTAGTCACATGTTTTACGAAGTTGTATACCGAACATGTGAGGATCTTTGAATATTCTAGGAACCCACCCAGTTTAGTAAATCATGCACCAAACATTATTTTCACCACATTCTTGTGTTACATGGTTTTATAGAGAAGTAACTCATTTATATCTAATCATGATCCAACCACAATACTTCTTAGATAAGCTAAAGGATTTCCTGGGGATAACTACATAATTTACCTAAATCATTTTCAAACCATTTACCCACCTTAAAGCCCTCTAGAACCCTCCAAACCCATCTAGAATCTACATAATATTCACCCAAGCAAAGATTAACTCAAAAACACTAACATTAGGGATTAAATTAAATCATAAGGTACCTAAAAAGTTAGGGTCTTTATAATTTCTCCCTCTAAATACTTCTTGATCAGGAGAAGTTCATTTAGAGTTCTTGGTCAAATAACTCTGGCCATTGAGCTCATACATCTGATTCTTGATGCCAAGTATCCTCTTGGATACGTCTATGATACCATAAAACTCAAACAACTGGTACTATTTTCCCCATCAAAACCATTTTTCTCCTGTCCAAAATCCATATTGTTTGATAAAAAAATGATGTATCTGATTCAAACTCAACGTCCTCACTATCAGTGAAATTCATAGGATCAGGATCATACCTCTAAAGGTGAAAGACATGGGATACATTATTTGTACCGATATATCATATAGTGGGTTTGAAATGGTATGACACCATTATTGTTCTATCAATGATCCCAAACAATATCACAAATTGTGGCTTAATCTTCCCCTTCTTTATAGACGGTAATTCCCAAACCAAAATGACACCTAAAAAAAGCTAGTTTTACTATAGAAAACACGAAAGGATGTCTCCTTTGATCAAAATATGATTATTTCCCACTCTAAGTAGTAAACACTTATTGATAAAATACTTTTTTTTCATAGGCATCCTTCACTATACTTTTCCAACAACAATTGCCTCACTTTCCTCCTTCAAACACAATAGTGTGGGATATGACTGACCATAAAGAGCCTTAAAATGTTCCACCTAAATCAAATCCTAAAAGACATTTTTGTATGAAACAATATTTCTTTTATCGAATGTATAATCCATCTCAAATTTAAATTTATATAGATTCTCCACCCAATACCTCCATCAGATATTCAATTCCCACTAAGAGTAGATATATCACAAGATCATGTTGTTCATGTAAATGATTGACCTATCACTAAAGAGATAATGTATCTGACTATAACATCCCAGGTAAATAAATAATATGACATTCTAATGTTTATCAATATTTTTGAATAAAATTTTAATATTACTTTAAAGGGAATGCTATTCTCTATGGTGTACCCAATATGCAACAACGAGTTTCTTTGAAATCTTACGTTGATCACTAATAATATAATAATATTATAATAGGTAACGCCTAGCCGTTGTAATGGCAGGAGTGAACAGAAATAACTACAAAATGACTACATATGTTTGTTAAATATTTTTACATTTATCAAATAAATGTTAGAGGCTTAAAATCCAAATGAATCCAATTGTAAAAATAAATATTCTAATATTTTTATAAGATTGTTTTACCACCTTTTGATGGAGAACATTTTTTAAATCTAACTTTTGACAATTTTATAATCTCTATCAGTCAAAATAAACTTATACATTATGATTCGGACAATGAAATTTACATTGGTTAAATTTTTGGTATGTTTCTAACATTGTTCATTTTTTAATGAATAGTGGAAAAATACTACATTTTACATCAAAACTACTTTTTCATCTAATTTAAATATATGTTTAGATTATATTTGTAATTGGTTTTATAGTGTAATTGGAATATATTTTTACCATTTAATCCAATGGTGGTCATTGGAATTAATTTCACTTTGAAATTGGACTTAAACTAGTGTCAATCTTTTAATAGATATTGTTTCATAAAAACCCGCTATTTGTTTTGATAGCGACAATAAATTATGAAATTAATTAATGCAACATATATATTTTGAATTTTTCAAAATAGACATCATTTTTTAATTCGGAATATCAAATATAGCTTCGGGTGAATTTTTGGTATTTTTCTGAAAAATGTCAATTTTTTGATGAATAGTGAAACCACTAAGTGGTAGTTAAATAAACTGATTTTTCGTTTAAATGAAACTTTGCCACTTCTTTGATTTGATTTTCAAAAATTGGACATACATGGTTGTCATTAGGAAGTAAAATGTGTTTCAATGAGATTAAAAAAAAAAATTGTGAATAGTAACTTTTAAGTTTTATTAATCTTGATTAAAGGTATTTAGTGTAATTTAAGGTAAATGTAATGTGATACTAATATGAAATGACCTTGAAACATATCCTACCCTTATTGGATGAGTCATGGCCGAAAACTAAAATCCATGGGTCAACTTGGGGACCCCATAGAGCCACTTTGGTTGGAAAATGACATTAATAACTTTTTATTTAAAGTTAAAATTAAAATGTCACAAACATGTATTGTTTTACTAAAACAATTTTTACATGGGGTTATAAAAGTCATATTTTTTACTATAAATATTAATTAGAAAGATAAAAATATTTACTACATCATGATATTTTTTTATAATTTTTAGAGATTAAATAAATTAATTTATTTATGATACTGTGATGATGTAGTGATTACCTCATAAATGAATGATTTAAATAAAATGAGAAGATATGGTAAAATCTAAGTCTTACACTTGTCACAAACCTATTGGATGGGTTTATTTCTAAACCTTATAACCTTATCCTCGACATATATCCTTTTGGGACATTTTGAATCTGAAAAGTATTTTATAATAAATAATAGTTTATAACTTTCCAAGAGTGCCCCTCCTCTTCTCTTATAAAAGGCCCCCACCTCTACCCCTTTATCCACACCTCTCAAGCCTTTGGCTCGGAAAACCCCACACATTTTATCTCTCCACATCCCTCTCTTCATAATTGAATCCTCACCTTTGGCAGAGTGCTCTTTAAGAAACCCTTTTGGTTCAAACCAAGAGGAGTTACCCGATATAAAGGTAATGTATTCACTTGTGTTCTTTTGTTTTATTCTGCTTCTCCAAACCCCTAAAATATTTTTATTCCTTTCTTTTGTAACAACACCACTATATTACATATAATATGATGTTTTTATGTTATGTATTAGAGCTAAACTTACACACACCTCCGTCTAATGGTTAAATAACATACTGTTTCTATGGATGGCGAATTACTGCCTCACGAAATGGTGATTGTCCAATCTTCTCTTAACACCTTTCGTGGTGGCCATTATGATGTCACTATATTTTATATATGATATATATGGTATTTATGTTTACCATATTATTCTGTATTTTATATTTAAAACATACTTTTATGCTTTGCATGTTGTGCAATTGCGATAATTTCATACGAGGAAGTGTGGACTATTGCCCCCTCAAGTGATGTGACTCGTTCATGCAATACATGGAATGTATAAAGAATGAAACTAATGAACTTTTGTTACCGATAAAACATATATATTATAATGGAATTATAATATATATATATCTCAATTATTTTTAATTCCATTAATATGAAAAGAAATGAAAGTAGCATTGATGCGTACGTACGACCTACCGTCTCCATGAACAATGCATTTCATTTCATTTTATCTCCAAATGAAATGGAAGAGTATAAAATGAATATTTACTGGATATATATGATATTTAAATCATTAATACTATTCTGGAGATGATTTAATTAAACTAAATGGACAATCATTTTCAAACAAGTTCATTTTTGACTCAAGTACCAAACATCGACAAAAACGTCTGATATGAACTCACATTATTAACCAATTGTTATAACATTGTAATATTTGATATTAACTGAATAATAATATTTAAATGAGTACCTTAAGAAATTATAATTTGTACAAAGTTTATTATTCACTAATATAATGAAACGAACAAGACAAGTTGGACTTGAGGTAAGAGATCCTACCTCTCTCTTTCTTTTTAAGTACAATTTTTATGTAGCTTACTTTAAGCTCATATTTCTTGTGTTGGGGGATGTTATTTTATATTCCACTTTCTGTAAATTTTATTTTAATATGATGAGAGACCCTATTTGATCTCAACTATCCATTTTTGAATGTTTTATGTGGCGCCGTTAGGCTGTCGAATTTTCATAAGGGGATTTTCATCTCACTTTTTATTCCTGTGAGATTCATGCTACATTTTCCACTATTTCCTTTTGTGTGGTGTATATACTGCCTATTATTTTACAATTTTTATAATATACTCTCATTTATGGGTAGTTACATCTTCATTGTATGACCCTTATTTCATGGGGTGTAGTTTCGAAAGTTGGCCAAATCGGTAAGGGAACCTTTCTCACTCCTCTTTTAAAAAGACTTATTTTGTTATGTATTTTAATTTACATCTTTTTATGTTGGGATATGTTCTTATATATCTTTATTGATGTAAATTTTATGTCCAAGTGATGAGATACCATTTTATCTCTCATCAACTAATGTTATGAATTTTAAAGTGACGTCGTTAGGCTGTCGAATTTTACCAAGGGAACTTCTTAACCCAATTTCGATTTCTTGGGGTTCAACTTGTAGTTATTGAATATGTCATCCTATGAATATGTGTGAATGACCACTGGTGGTTTTACACTTAATATCCACTTGTATTTGGTGTATTTATATTTTTCACACATAATTATGTGATTGATTTATCCTTAATTTAAGGATACCTTCTTTATAAGGGATTTCATCTCATTTTACAATTCTATTGAGACTTCATTATTGTTATGCATAAATTAACTCTTATATGATGTATATACATTCCTTTGAAATAATATATCATGAATCCCTTTATTCTCATGATATTATAAAGTTCTGATTAAATGTTATTTCTCAATTATTGTATTCAAGTGTCACTCATTTTGTTAAAAACCCTTTAACTAAAATATCGTTTTAAATGTTTTATTGATTTATTCTTATAAATATTTCTCATTAATATCCACGATTTCTAAATGGTTTTAAGGAATTATTTATATGGATATTAATGGTTTAAAATTTTAAAAGATTCAATGTGGTATGGGACACTTTGATTCAAAAATATCTTTATTATATCTTTTAAATGGTTTTGAAAATGGTTTTTAGAATGGATTCATTATTTCAATATCTTAATATGTTATATTGTTATTACAATGTGGGAATGTTATCTTTCCTTTTTGATTAAGTTATGTTCTATGATTATGTTATGGTTCTTGGGAATTGTTTATGAATACGGGAGGTTCCGTGATAAACTAAGGGCGGGTGAGACCGATATAGCTCTCCAATGCATTGGGTAATGCGAAGGGGTTAAACGTTATGGTCTCTCCGAATAGATTTAGGGAATATACTATGATGGGTATTCCAAACATAACCATGAGGGTTACTACCTATGTAAGAATGTTATGAATGCCCCAAGTTACCTTTATGTCTTATGATTTCTATCGGTTATTCATAAATCTTCTGATTTAATGAGGTATGATAATGTGATTATGTTTTATGAGTAAAGTATGATTTCATTTATTCTTATGTATACATTTACTAATGTTTTCTTTCTGAATTTTTATATCACTTACTGAGCTTTTTATGCTCATCCCATGTTTTTGAAATGTTTTTCACAGGTCAAGGGAAAGGAACATGATATGATGATGGTGTCAAGGAAGTGTCAAGAAAGAATCCATGTTTTATTTTAAATATGTTTCCGTTGATGGGAAAAAATGAATAATATCTTTTATGTAACCACTTTATTTAAATGTGGAATGTAATGCATGATTTATGATCTAATTCTGTAAAACTCTAAACTTGAAAAGATCCTCAATTTGTGTTCTTGAAATAACTCAAGATTAAGTAATGTTTATGGTCGGGTCCTTATAGTTGGTATCAAAGGTCGGTTTAGATAACATTAGAGGTTAGAGTGTTGTTTAATCATAAGTGACAAGTTTTGTATAACCACAATGTTTATTATAATAAATAGTGTCATAGTTATTTTTGAAGGTTGGAATGAGTTTGAGATAACTTGGATAAGTATATCTTAGTTTTTATCTTCCTCTTTAGTACATGATTATTTTGTTGATATACTGACACTAACCTTATTGGTTTTAGTAAATTGATGGATCTAGAAGGCACCAAAGTGTCAATGGGTTTGAAGGAAACCGTGGTGATTCTCTGATTAAGAGACTGGATGAAATGGGGGATTCAATGAGAAATATCATGGTTATTCTAAACCAACTATCAGGAGTCATGATCAACCACTTGAACCTTAGTGAGTTATCTAATGCCTCTTGTACGAGAGAACCAACTCGATGCGGAAGTTCATGTGATAATTATAAAGGTAACCATTAGGGTTTATATAATCCTGCCATTTGAGGTAATTATGGGTTACTATATGTTATGATGGAAGATGAAAGGCATGAGGTAAAATTGAGGTTAAATTATGTTATGGTTATTTTTGAAGATTTTATCTCTTATTGGGGAATGTTTTAAGAATAATATAGTTTTGGAAAAAGGACAACACACAGACTGTGTGACAACCCGTCACGTCGGACAAAGCTGTAGGAATCGAACCCACAACCAAAGTGCGACTGGTATTTATCGCCTACCACTGGAATACGTGAAGTCCCTGGTTAGTTTGACTAATTATTTTTTTTAGTTAGATGATATTATGAATCAATAGTAAGTTGATTTTGGGTTATCTATGGAAATTATTAACTTATCATGGAGGATATATGATTCCATTAATTACTTTTCAATATGATACTTTAAGAGAAACTGATGTTATTTGGAGATAAATGTTAATTTATACCTTGAGAGACTATGTGATTAAATCCTTCAAATATTTGGGTTTCAATCTTAGTTGGGTTTACCATGATGAATTTTATGGACAAATTGTCTGTGGAATGGTCTTTGTTGAACTTTGGGTTTTGTTTGAAAATTTTTGGAGATTAGGAGTATATTTTCTTTTTGTAAAAAAAATATACTTTTAGGGTATTATCTGATCTCGTACTAAACTTTTTGGTTTGGTTTTGGTTGAGATCTAAAGACATTGGAAATATATAGTTCTCTTTTGGGGATTATGTGATTCTCAAGAAGTTTATTATAGTACTCTTAATGCGAACAAGTCTTCCTAAATACTCATCTTTTGGAGAAAATATGAGTTTTATTAAGGGATTTATTAAAAGTTGAAAGTCTAAGTGACAAGAAAGTATGTTTCATTATGATTTAGTTAAGCTCAAAAATAAATTCCTCAATGAATAGTAACTTAAAACAAAAATGTTTTCTGTTAACTTTTCCTACTGGGGAATCAAATACCGTTTAACCCGTCACAAGTTTGTGATTTTCTTGTGGTTAAATTTCTTCCAAACATGTTTACTATCACTCTCCATCAGAACATGACCTTTTTTTTCTCCTCCATATCCATATATTCATACTTGGAATCCTAGTATGGGTTAACTCGGGTGACCTTTGTACTTCTCTCCCTTTCTTTTAAAGTGGTAGTTTTACTGACTCTTGTTCCGATGTGGGACTTTCAATAAAGTTTCCAAGACCAATTTTGAAATTGCGAGGACGCAATTCCCAAAAGGGGGGAAGGATGTAACATCCTAGGTAAATAAATAATATTACATTCTAATTTCAATCAATATTTGTGAATAAAATGTTAATATTACTTTAAAGGGAATGCTATGCTCGATGATGTACCCAATACGCAACAACAAGTTTCTTTGAAATCTTACGTTGCGCACTAATAATCTAATAATATTATAATAGGTAACGCCTAGCCGTTGTAACGGCAGGAATGAACAGAAATAACTACAAAATGATTACATATGTTTGTTAAATATTTTTACATTTATCCAATAAATGTAAGAGGCTTAAAATCCAAATGAATCCAATTTTAAGCATAAATATTCTAATATTTTTAAAAGATTGTTTTACCGCCTATTGATGGTGAACCTTTATTAAATATAACTTTTGACAATTTTATAAGCCCAATCTATCAAAATAAACTTATTCTTTATTATTTATACAAAGACATTTACTTTGGTTAAATTTTTGGTATGTTTATGACATTGTTCATTTTTTTAATGAATAGTGAAAAAATACTACATTTTACATCAAAAATACTTTTTCATCTAATTTAAATATATGGGTAGATTATATTTTTAATTTGGTTTAAAGTTTAATTGGAATATATTTTTAACATTTAATCCAATGGTGGTCATTGGAATTAATTTCACTTTTAAATTGGACTTAAACTAGTGTCAATCTTTTAATAGATATTGTTTCTTAAAAACACGCTATTTGTTTTGACATCGGGAATGAATTATTAAATTAATTAATGCAACTTATATATTTTTAATTTCTTAAAATAGACATCATTTTTGAATTCAGAGTATCAAATATAGCTTAGGGTGAATTTTTGGTATTTTTCTAAAAAACATCAATTTTTGTTGAATAGTGAAACCACTATGTGGTAGTTAAAGAAACTGATTTTTCTTATAAATGGAACTTTACCACTTCTTTGATTTGATTTTAAAAAATCCTACATACATGGTTTTCATTAGGATTTAAAATGTGGTTCAATGAGATTAAAATAATTTTTTGGTGAATAGTAACTTTTAAGTTTTATTAATCGCGATTAAGGGTAATTATTGTAATTTAAGGTAAAGGTAATGTTATAATAATATTAAATGACCTTGAAACATGTCCTACCCTTATTGTATGAGTCATGGCCGACCAATACAATACAAGGGTCATCTTGGGGACCCCACGGAGCCACTTTGGTTGTAAAATGACATTAATAACTTTTTATTTAAAGTTAAAATTAAAATGTCACAAACATGTATTGTTTTACTAAAACAACTTTTACATGGGGTTATACAAGTCATATTTTTTACTATAAATATTAATTATAAATATAAAAATATTTCATATATCATGATATTTTTTTTAATTTTTAGACATTAAATAAATTAATTTATTTATGATACCGTGATGATGTAGTGATTACCTCATAAATGAACGATTTAAATAAAATGAGAAGATAGGGTGAACTATAAGTCTTACACTTGTCACAAACCTATTTGATGGGATGATTTCGAAACCTTATCACCTTATCTTAGAAATATATCCTTTTGGGACCTTTGAAATCTGAAATGTATTTTATAATAAAGTAATAGTTTATAACTTTCCAAGAGTGCCCCTCCTCTTCTCTTATAAAAGGCCTCAACCTCTACCACCTTAGCCACACCTCGCAAGACTTTGGCTTGGCCAAAACCTGCACATTTAATCTCTCCACATCCCTCTATTCATCATTGAAGCCTCACCTTTGGAAGAGTGCTCTTCAAGAAACCCTTCTGGTTCAAACCAAGACGAGTTACCCGATTTAAAGGTAATATCTTCACTTGTGTTCTTTTGTTTTATTTTTCTTCTCCAAACCCCTAAACTCTTTTTATTCCATTCTTTTGTAACAAAAACAGTATCTTCAATATACTATGATTTTTTTAGGTTAAGGATTAGAGATACACTTACACACACCTCCGTATAATGGTTAAAGAACATACTGTTTCTGTGGATGGCAAATTACTGCCTCACGAAACGATGATTGTTCAATATTCTCTTAACACATTTCATGGTGGCCATTATGATGTCACTTTATTTTATATATGATATATATGGTATTTATGTTTCCCATATACTTCTGTGTTATATATTTAAAACATATTTTTATGCTTTTCATGTTGTGCAATTGCGATAATTTCATACGAGGAAGTGTGGACTACCACCCCCTCAAGTGATGTGACTTGTTCATACAATACATGGAATGTATAAAGAATGAAACTAATGAACTTATGTGACCTATAAAACATATATATTATACTGTAATTATAATATATATATATATATATCTAAATTTTTTTAATTCAATTAATATGACCAAGAAATGAAAGTAGTGTTCATGCGTACGTACGACCTACCGTCTCCATGAACAGTGCATTTCATTTATTTTTATCTCCAAATGTCATGAAATATTATAAAATGATAATTTACTGGATATATATCATATTTAAATCATTAATACTATTATGGATATGATTTACTTATAACTACATGGACAATCATTTTCAAACAAGTTCATTTTTGACTTAAGTACCAAACATCGACAAAAACGTCTGATATGAACTCACATTATTAACCAATTATTATAACATTGTAATATGTGATATGAACTTAATAATAATCTTTAAATTATTACCTTAATAAATTATAATTTGACCAATTTTTATTATTCAGTAATATAAATAAACGAACAAGACAAGTCAGACTTGAGGTAAGGGATCCTACCCCTCTCTTTCTTTTTAAGTACACTTTTTATGTAACTTACTTTAAGCTCCTATTTCTTCTGTTGGGGGGTGTTATTTTATATTCGTATTGCTATAAATTTTTTTTTAATATGATGAGAGACCCTATTTGATCTCAACAATCCATTTTTTGGAAGTTTTATGTGGCGCTGTTAGACTGCTGAATTTTCATATGGGGATTTTCATCTCACTTTTTATTCCCGTGAGATTCAGCATACATTTTCCACTATTTTCTTTTGTGTGATGTATGTACTGACCATTATTTTAAAATTTTTATAATATACTCTCATTTATGGGTAGTTAAATCTTCATTGTATGACCCTTCTTTCATGGGGTATACATTTCGAAAGTTTCCCATATCGGTAAGGGAACCTTTCTCACTCCTCTTTTAAAAAGACTTATTTTGTTATGTATTTTAATTTACATATTTTTATGTTGGGATATGTTCTTATATATCCTTATTGATGTAAATTTTATTTCCAAGTGATGAGATACCATTTTCTCTCTCATCAACTAATGTTATGAATTTTAAAGTGACTTCGTTAGGCTGTCGAATTTTACCAAGGGAACTTCTTAACCCAATTTCGATTTCTTTGGGTTCAACTTGTTGTTATTGAACATGTCATCCTATGAATATGTGTGAATGACCTATGGTTATTTTACACTTAATATACACTTATATTGGGTTTATTTATATTTGTCACACATAATTATGAGATTGATTTATCCTTAATTTAAGGATACCTTCTTTATAAGGGATTTCATCTCATTTTACAATTCTATTGAGACTTCATTGTTGGTATGAATCAATTCACTATTATATGGTGTATATACTATCATTTGGAATAATATATCATGAATCCATTTATTTTGATGATATTTTAAAGTTCTGATTAAATTTTATTCCTCAATTATTGTATTCAAGTGTCTCTCATTTTGTTAAAAACCCTTTAACTAAAATATGGTTTTAAATGTTTTATTAATTTATTCTTATAAATATTTCTCATTAATATCCATGTATTAAAAATGGTTTTAAGGATTTATTTATATGGATATTAATGATTTAAAATTTTAAAAGATTCAAAGTTGTATGGAACACTTTGATTAAAAAATATCTTTATTAAATGTTTTAAATGGTTTTGAAAATGGTTTTTAGAATGGATTCATTATTTCAATATCTTAAAATGTTATATTGTTATTACAATGCGGTAATTTTATCTTTACTTTGTGCTTATGTTATGTTCTATGATTATGTTATGGTTCTTGGGCATTGTTTATGAATACGCGTGGTTCCGTGATAAACTAAGGGCGAGTGAGCCCAATATAGCTCTCCAATGCATTGGGTAACGCGAAGGGGTTAAATGTTATGGTTTCTCCGAAGATATTTAGGGAATATACTTTGATGGGTATTCCAAACATAACCTTGAGAGTTAGTCCCTATGTAAGAATGTTATGAATGCCTCAAGTTACCTTTATATCTTATGATTTATATGAGTTATTCATAAATCTTATGATTTAATGAGGTATGTTAACGTGATTATGTTTTATGAGTAAAGTATGATTTCATTTATTCTTATGTATACATGTACTAGTGTTTCAATTCCGAATTTTTATATCCCTTACTGAGATTTTTATGCTCATCCCAGGTTTTTGAAATGTTTTTCACAGGTCAAGGGAAAGTTACATGATATGATGATATTGTCAAGGAAGTGTGAAGAAAGAATCCATGTTTTATTTTAAATATGTTTCCGTTGAAGGGAAAAAATGAATAATATCTTTTATGTAATGACTTTGTTTAAATTTGGAATATAATGCATGATTTATGATATAATTTTGTAAAACACTAAACCTGAGAAGATCCTCATTGTGTGTTCTTGAAATAACTCAAGATTAAGTAAGGTTTAAGGCCAGGTCCTTATACTGACACTTTAGAAAATGGACCAAAACTATTAAATCCATGTCACGTATAGGGTAGTTCCTATCATGGGGTCGCAACTGACATAACACATAAGCTATTACCTTTTCCCTATACTTCACCATATCTCCCAATATAACAATTGAGGTGTCATAGTAAACCAAATATATAATCCCAAACCCAGGAAATGTCAGTTATGGTGAGGGTTAATCTTAAAATTTCCACAATTTCATGCTTCATTTCCATCCAGGAGAGGGATAAAGTGGAGTGAATTAAGAAAATGATCATGGTAGGTAGTTACTACCATCGTCACCTACTATAGTTCCATGAACTCTTGAGAATGGTCCTACATAAATAAATATAGAAAATTATCCTTGAAGAATATATTCTTAAGGTCGCCCTTATAAGACCCTCAAATATATCAACCTAGCTCATAAGACCCCACCATATTCTGGTGAGTCCCTAAAGCATGAAAACATCCTACTTCACCCATCAATCCTTTAGTGTCTCGAACAGCTTAAATATCCATTTAATGATATCAATCCATTATTCATCATGATGAGTACCTCTACTAACTTGGAAGGGTGGTGGGTGATGAAGATGGATGTCCTAGGAATAATCACCCATTTTCCTCTATGACACTCCACCTTGAACTTTCACTAACTAAAAAACTTTGTTCTATAACTATTATACTATTTGAACCTCTAGATTGGGTATAAGAGAATACTAATGTACTTCCACCTATATAAAAAGTGGTGGAACAATTTCTTTTCCTTTATATTGGGGAATTCTGACCTTTTTATGTCAATGGTCCCCTCAATCATCTTCTTGGGAGAATCTTGTATAATTCGTAACAAATAATTAGAATGAATACAACATCTTACTTAATATATTAACATAAATAGTTTATATAAATATATAAGTCGTTTTTACATGATGACATATCCTTGGAGGATACCTATGATGATAAGGGATAAATCTTTTAGCACTACCCAAGGCTCAATCCTAGTATTAAAGACCTATATGTTATTCGTTATCATATAAATACACAACAAGGAAACTCAAGTTCAAATAATCCAAATTTAAACATAAAAATATCATAGAGGAACAAAGAAAAGATCATGACATATAATTAGATAGACCAACATGCATAGTAAGAAACAATTATATATGACATGAAATCCTTTATGTCTAGTAATGATGCATGAACACACCCAAATCGCATAAAATATAACTAATCAACATATTCAAGGCCAATATGAAACTATAATGATAAAACTGTAATAGCAGTCCCATCACTGGTTACTTGGAGGTTCATTAGATAAGATTTGGTTAGACACTTACACGACTCCCCTACCCGGGTTACACACAACCTATCTACTTTATACATTTCCCCAACCATATTTAACAAAAATAGAAAATAATTGAAATCTTCCTTTGATACCACTTTGTAACACACAAACCTGAATCTGCTAATCCAATCTAGAGAACTATATGGCCTCATACATACCTCTTTGTATAAAATAGGAAGCCAACTATAGAGAGGGTCTAAATGGTGCAGTGAGGAGACTGTATCCTTAGTATCAAGATCCACACACCATAATAATATCTAGAAAAGGATAATAGCATAAAAGGCACCAGATAATTGGGTAATAATGTCTTTTATAGATGAAATGGATGGTATCTTAACTCATACAAAATAATAAGTAATGGACCCAATGTGGAATTTCAAATCAAAGTACATGGAAAAAATTGGATAAATAAATAAAACACTACAACATAGCTCTAGATTCCACCCCGATAGAAACTATAAACACCAAGCTCTATCTCCTCAGATTCCTATCACTGGTCCCTTTCCCTTTCCCAAAATCTTGATAACAAAGTCTGTATGCATATCAAGATACTTGTGAATGGTGTGAGTAAAAAACCCAGTAGGATTTCACCAATGCATCCTTAACACAATTGAATATATATATATATATATATATACATATGTGTGTGATTTATTACATAACATGATGTAATGTGTAAGTGAATAATCAACCGCATAAGTGTTAGGTCATCATGTGTCAAACCGGATTCCATGATCCCCATCTCCACCAGCTTCAACACTATGTCAGTAAAAATGTGATTATTTTTAACCAAATGTATTATAATATGCCATAAGTTACACACATCATTTAGAACTATATTCCCATCACTCATATGTCCAAATTGCACATTTAAGTAACATATCTTTCCCTTCCATAAAGTGGTGTTTTGACCTCACATAATGGTACACCCACCTTACATTCTCAATTAATTAGTTTATATCACCCATGCATATCCTTTACCCCATTCCATCATTTTTAAACATTAGATAAACTTCAACACTACATGGTCTACATCCGCATCGACTGAACATGTCTATGATATCTGAATAGCACCATCGACTAAGCACAATTACGTGGATTTTTTCACAACATTACCACTCACCCTAAAAGGGTAAATTTATCCAATTCTAAGAAACCTAACCATATTGATACCTAAAATGAGTTCCATGTGATATAAAACATAAAAAATAAATTCATATCCTATTAATATAATTTTTTCATATCAATAATTGTTCTCACAAGGCCACACACATACACCAAAATCAAAATAATAATAATCATGGGTCTCAAAGAACAAAAGAACACTCCATCATATCATTGAAAATATATATATATAAGGGCCCTATGTTTTAATAATCTTCTTACCTTAAACACATTGATTCCAAAATAAAATAGTCACCATGACTCGTCACCTGAAATAGTCCCACACACCAAATATCCATTCATTAAAAAACAAGATTTTAGGAAAATATTTTAAAATAAAATTATGACAATGGATTGAATTTTATATGACATACCAAATAAGACTCATAACCGATGGTGGATCTTGATCCGTTCGAGAGATGGGATTCAATTTTCAAAAGATCTGGGCATTGATCCTTTAAATATTGAATAATTATCTATTAAATATCATAAAAAATCATATATTTTCCATAAAATCCCTGATCTACTATAAATAACATGATAAATAGGGAAGGTCTAAGAAGATCAAGAAGAACAAAGAATAATGATCACATAAATTTAATTTTCTTGTAACAAAGCTTATAGATTCATCATAATTGGAGTTTGAAGAGAAGATAATCTCAAAAATCCACCACTAGAGTCCATAGGTTTGATATATCTAGGAGTGTATGGAAGAATAAAGGTATTCATGGTGGTTTCAGGATTAAAACTCAATTTTTTTATTAATTAATACTATGTATTCAGATTAGTGGCACAATTTCCTATACCATCTTCCAAACATGTGAGACCCTTTACCTAGTTTGGGAACCCTCAAGGTTCAACCACATGGTTTGGTAAACAATGAACCAAACATTTTTTCATGACTATCTTGATTTATGTAGTTTTCTAGGGAGGTCTCATGGTTAACTATAACCAAGCACAAACTATGTGCCACCAATTATACTTCTATAATAATCTTCATGGATTCTAAGGGGGAATGCACAATTTCCTCCTACAGTGATTAAACCATGAACCCCAATAAAGGCCTCTAAAACCCTATAAATCCATTCATAAGCTACCTAAAAATTCACCCAATAAATTAATTACCCAAAAACATGAATATAAATTATGAATGTAATGTTTAAAGAACATGAAAATTTCGGGCCACTACATCATTGAATAATGGAGGGATACATTAAAATCTATTCAAACTATTCATGAGACTAGTTTCTATTAGGAGATACTTTCTCGGTCAAGGTTTACAGCTTTCTAAATGGTTAATTATGATACCTTCAAAACCCTTGTAAGTATTTAGCTATGTTGTTACAACCTGAATCATTATAGGTTGAAAAATCAATGAAAAATTGATTATTTTTCCCAAAAATGTATTAAGGTATTATTTTAATTTCTATAGTTATATAATCCTGGATAATATTTTTGACCACACCATCAGACCAAGAATAGGGTGTTTGCCCTAGTAAAAATGTTTAGTTTAATTTTGAGTCTTTTAAATTTTGGAATAATATTTAACATTTAATTAATTAAAAATTAATAATTCACATGAGTTTAAATGGTGATATATGTTATCCCATGTTATGAAATTATGATCTCTTTTGCAGGTTAATATTTTTAAAATGATATGTTATTATTAATATGATGTGATTGATATTTCTTTTATTTACCCTTACTGAACATTTGAGCTCACCCTTTTTGTATTTTTTCTTTTCCCTAGGTCAGGAAGAAGGGTATTAAATAAGATATCCCAAAAGAGACTCTAGATATGATAAAATAAAAGGGAGATAGTGTAGATGATTTATGAACCATTTGTTTATGTTTCCTAGTTTCTAAAGTCACTATACCTATACGGTTCTTTCATGGTTTTTTTATATGTTGTAATAAGTGTGATTAAATTCTAAAGTAATAATAATGTATGTAAAGTATGGGTCGTTATAGTTGGTATTAGAGGAATGGTATATTCAACCTTTGGAAACTAGAATGTGAAAGACTTGGTAAGAACCCTAAGGATAAGTCTAAGCATAGGACACAATCTTAGTGTTTTAGAAATGGCCATGAACCACCTATGATAAGACCTTAGGTGTGAAATTTTATTCTTGATTATGTGGTTTTCCTATTATAATTAGTGTTTCTCACACTATTCTTCTTGTTTTTAGTCAATGGATGGAACCCGAAGGAACCGTGTTAATGCTGAATGTGACGGGAAATGCAATGATTGTCCCCCTGAGCAACCAAACATTATGGGATTTAGAATGCAAAATCTTGTAGCCATGGTCACAAAACATTCTCAAGCTATGAATCGTTCAATACTTCAAAATGAGAAAAGGAAGGAGCAACATTCTGTTGAATCCTTAATGAGGCAGTGTCCACCCTCATTCAGCGGGTCTACTGATCCATTAGTAGTTGAACAATGGATCAGTACCATTGAAAAGATATTTTCAGTTCTTCAATGTTCTGATAATGATAAAGTCATCTTATTAGTATATCATTTGGAAGGTGAAGCTGATCAATGGTGGAATCTTATCAAGAATACGAGGCAAAGGGATGAATTTGAATCCATGGAATGGGACGATTTGAAGAACTTATTTTTAAATAAGTACTTCCCATGTATTCTTTGAACAATGATGGAGAAGGAGTTTATTGAACTCAAGCAAAAGGATGATGAATCTGTTGGTACCTACAAAAAAATTTTAGAAGACTTTCAAGGTACTCTTCTGGGTTTATTATCCAACCTGAGAGTAAGACCGATCGACTCTTTAGTGTCTTAAAACAAAGTCTTCGAAGGGTTCTAGCCATAAGGGACTTCAAAACTTACAAGGAAATTTTTCAATGTGCTCTCAAGGTTGAGATGGATATTGGAGTAACCCATCAATCATATGGGTTTGATAAGAAGAGTAAAATGGAATTCAAAGGGAAATCTAAAGAGCACACTGAAAAGAAGATGAGTTTTCTCTTATGCTCAACGTGTGGAAAGAAACATGGAGGGAGTTTTCTTAAAGGCACAAGTAAATGTTTAAAATGTGGAAAATAAGGTCATCGGGCATTTGAATGCCGCAGTGATGGGAAGAAGATGTCAAATGATGTGAACAAAGAAAAGGCTACACAGAGTGCACCTCCTACACTTCAATGTTAAAAGTGCAATGAAATGGGGCATCATGCCAATCCGTGCCCTAATCTAAGGGTTGTTGATGATGATCGACATCAACAAACTCTTAAGGATAAAGACAAAGGAAAGTCACATGCAATTTCTATCAGCGATGTGGAGTATGATAACGAAGTGGTGAAAGGTACACTTACCATCCACTCTAAAGTAGAAACTGTTTTATTTGATTCTGGATCCATCCACTATTTTATTTCTGAAGACTTTTCTAAGGGTATCGCCAAATTACCTCAGCAGTTAGATATTGAGATAGCTGTGACAACCCCTAATGGCACAACAGTCGCATCAAAAGTTTACAATTCTTC
This sequence comes from Viscum album, assembly GCA_963277665.1. Taxonomy (NCBI): domain Eukaryota; kingdom Viridiplantae; phylum Streptophyta; class Magnoliopsida; order Santalales; family Viscaceae; genus Viscum; species Viscum album. Next base: position 2,086,919,593 of record OY728145.1, read on the forward strand.
TCTGATTGATGTTTGTGGGAAAGTGCTTCCTAAAAATATTGTGATCCTTCCAATAGTGAAATTTAATGTGATTCTTGGCATGGATTGGATTTTTTATATGGAGCTCATATCAATTTCCAAATAAGGGAAGACACATTTCATATTCCAGATCAATCTATGATTTTCTATCGATGCAAGGATGAACATAAACATCCAGTTGAAATTTCTTCCATCTTATGTGTCTTGATTCCACTGAATTAAGGATATTTTCTCAACTGGTTGGAGATAAACTCTCGATTAAGAATATGCCCATTGTACAAGAGTTTGATTATGTCTTTCCGGAGGAATTTTCTGGTCTTCCACCAAATCATGAAGTTGAGTTTTCAATAGAACTCATATCGGGTGCTTTACCTATTTCAAAGAAACCTTATATAATGTCCCCAATTGAGTTGCAAGAATTGAAGAAGCAACTCCAAGAGAATATTGACAAGGGATTCATACACCCTAGTACGTCACATTGGGGAGAACATGTTCTTTTTGTTAAGAAGAAATATGGATCAATGAGACTCTGCGTTGATTATCGAGAACATAACAGGATCACTATCAAGAACAAATAACCTCTCCCACACATTGATGACTTATTTGACCAACTACGTGGAGCTCAATACTTTTTCATGATTGATCTTTCTTCAGGGTATCATCAATTAAGGGTCAAAAGGGAGGATATACCAAAGACAACTTTCCTTACAAGGTATGGACACTATGAATTTATAGTGATGCCATTTGGTCTTACTAATGCCTCTTCTATCTTCATGGAGCTAATAAATAGAGTCTTTAGAGACTATCTTGATCAGTTTTTGGTAGTATTTATAGACGATATTCTTGTATATTCAAAGAGAAAGGATGAACATGAAGATCACTTGATAATTGTATTAAAGACCCTGAGAAAGGAGAAGCTTCATGCCAAATTTACCAAGTGTGAATTTTGGCTTCAAAAAGTTTTATTTTTGGATCACATAATCTCAAAATAGGGGATATCTATGGATCCAGAAAAAACAAAGGTTATAGAAAGATGGTCGAGACCAACAACAGTAACTGAGATCCGAAGTTTTCTTGATTTGGCTGGATATTATCGATGTTTTGTGAAATATTTTTCACGATTATCTAATCCACTCACTAGGTTGACTCGAAAAGGAGTTATGTTTGTGTGGACGAAGGAGTGTGAAGATAATTTCAAGGAGTTAAAAAGAACGTTATTCAGTGAACCTGTGCTCACACTACCTTGTAGTGGAGAAAGGTTTGTGATCTATAGTGATGCATCCAATAAGGTATTGGGGTGTGTTCTCATGCAAAAAGATATGGTGATAGCTTATGCCTCACGACAGTTGAAAATCCATGAGAAAAATTACCCAACTCATGATTTGGAGTGAGCTATTGTAATCTTTGCATTAAAGATTTGGAGGCATTATCATTATGGTGAAAGGTGTGATATTTATACTGATCATAAATGTTTAAAGTTTATTTTCACACAAACGGAGATGAATATGTGCCAAAGAAGATGGTTGGAGATAATTAAGGATTATGACTGCTCAATTCATTATCACCCTGGGAAAGAAAACAAGATGGCAGATGCATTAAGTCGACAATACCATTCTAGCTTATCCATGATGAGGATCACAAAAGATCAAAGATTTTTGGATTTGCAAAGGATGGATCTTGGAATTATAATGGAAGTGGTAAAATCCTCTCTTTATCAAATCAATGTTCGACCATCTATACATGTGAAGATTAAAGAGGCACAAAAAGAAGATGTAGAGTTTCAAAAGAAGGTGAGAAATGTTCCTGAATTCAACCTTTATTGTGATGGGATAATAAGGTTCAGGAATCGGGTTTATGTTCCTCCCATCCCAGAATTAAAGAAGGAGCTGCTGGATGGGGCTCAAAGTTCTTCATTCTCTATTCATCCTGGAAGCACGAAGATGTATAGGGACCTGAAAGAGTACTTATGTTGGGATGGAATGAAAAGTGATGTTTCTGAATATGTCTCTCGATGCTTGGTTTGTTAGCAAGTTAAAGCTGAGAGATAAAAGTCTAAGGGGATGTTACAACCATTACCCAAACCCGAATAGAAATGGTAAAACATCACTATGGACTTTTTCACCTGACTTCCTAAAACATCCAAAGGCAATAATGCTATTTGGGTCATAGTTTATCATCTTACAAAGTCGGCACACTTCATTGCTACTAGAGATGATTTCTCTCTTGATCAGCTTGCCAAGATATCTATGAAGGAAGAGGTAAGATTGCATAGAGTACCACTTTCCATTATATCTGATTGGGATCTGAGGTTCACCTCAAAGTTTTGGCGAAGTCTTCAGCATACTCTGGATACAGATTTGAGTTTCAGCAATGCTTATCATCCTCAGATAGATGGCCAGTCTGAGAGGAAAATTCAAACTCTAGAAGATATGTTAAGAGCTTTCTCTATGGATTTCAAAGGTGGTTGGATCAACACCTACCTTTGGTGGAATTTTTATATAATAATAGCTTTCACTCTAGTATTCAGATGGCTCGTTATGAAGCTCTCTATGGAAAGAAATGCAGGACTCCAACATGCTGGGATGTAGGTGGGTAAAGAAAGCTATTAGGACCTGATCTTGTTGATGAGATGGTAGAAAAGGTCAGATCTATTAAAAAACACATAATAGAAGCTCAGAGTCGAAAAAAAAGTTATGCCAACAATCGAAGAAAAGGCATAGGGTTTGAATTGGGTGATAAAGTGTTCTTACGAATATCTATGGAAGAGAGTAATGAGATTTGAAAAGAAGGGAAAGTTGGGCCCTAGGTATATCGGTCCTCTCAAAGTACTGAATCATGTTGGGAAGGTAGCTTACCGATTGGCGCTTCCACCAAATCTCTCTCAAGTTCATGATGTGTTCCATGTATCTCTCCGGAGAAAGTACATACCCGATCCTTCACATGTACTCAGCTCAGAAGTTGTACCGCTGGAGCAAGATCTTTCTTATGAAGAATAAACGATAGAGACTCTGGATCGAAGCGAAAAAGTCCAACAGAACAAGACCACTCTCTTGGTGAATGTTTTATGGAGGAACGACCAATTAGAAGAATCTACATGGGAGCGTGAGGATATGCTGAGGAAGAGTTATCCTCGTCTGTTCGTTACAAAGTGACGAATTTCGAGGGAGAAATTCATTTTAAGGGGGGTAGAATGTGACACCCGAGATTTTTATGAGAAATATTTTGTTTTTATGTTATCATCAAAGGAATATTCCACTACACACAACACTAGCTTGTCTTTCTTTACACTCAATCATGACCATCCTCGATATCTTGTGTTGTACGCAATACCGAGTTTCACTAAACAACGATATGCTATTAAAATATTATTAAAACTAGCTGTTACGAATAGTAATACCCACTTTTAGAAATTTTAAAAATTTTATCTTTCAAAATGGACTTCATTTTTGGATTCGGAATATCGAAATTAGCCTAGAGTGAATTTTTGGTATTTTTCTGAAAACTTTCAATTTTTGATGAATAGCGAAAACACTAGGTTACTATTTAAAAACCAACTTTTTAATTAAATAATTATTTATTTTATTTAAATTTATTTTAGGTCAAAATTGATACATAATACCTATATAAGTACAAAGTAATTCATTAGATTCATTTTATAATAATTGTTTATATTTAAAAAGTTTATTGAACTTTTCACCGTTTTTACCCACCTCCTAGGAGAGTTTGAAAATTTACATAAAACTTAATTTTACCGCTTCTGTGAGTGGAATTTCAAAAATACGAGATACACGGTTAATATCAAGGAGTAAAATTTGGTTCAATAAGATGAAAATAATTTTTGGTGAATAGTAACTTTATACTTTTATTTACCACGGTTAAAAGTAAATAGGGTAATAAAGGGTAAAAATGGTATTATTATTACCCTAACACATGTATTAATTCTATTGGATAAGTTTAATTCGACCAAAAACAACCTTAGAAATAAAATATGAGCAGTTAGGTCCACTTGGATTGGATTAGGACATTTAATATTATTTTATTTAAATAAGAGTTAAAATAGTTAAAATCAATGTTTAATAACTAACAAAATTTAATATAGGGTTATAAATAAGATAAATTCGACTATAAATATTCATTAGAAATCTAACAATATTTCCTAAATAATGGTATTTTATTTATAGTTTTTAGTCCTTAAAAAATTTAATTTATTTATGACACAATTATGATGTAGTAATTACCTTATTAATGAAATATTAACATAATTGATATTATAAATACCAAAATAAATAAAATTTGGGACTTTTTATGAATTAAACTAATTTTATAGGTTAATATGACATATTAGTATTGATTTAATTAACCTATTTCGAACTAATCATGCTGTTATAATTTTCAAAAATATCAATTACCAAATAGTGTCAAAATTGACATAAAATAGTTTTTAAAACAAATACTATATTATTTATTGTATTTTTATTTCTAAATATATAATTTTTGGCCAAATGACTTATATAAGGTTATATATATTATGAATGAACCACTTGGGGCTCGTTTGGCATGTTATAGTAAGTTTATTATCCATATAGTGTAAGAAAACAAGACGACAAGGTACAAGTAAACTTATTTTACTTAATGTTAAATCTAAATGATAAGATTAAAATAGTAACCTAAACTTGTCTAAAATATATTGGTTGAGAGGATTTCTACCCATAACCACCTTAGCTTCAAAATAAATCAATTTCGAGCTATTAAAACCCGAATATGACTTTATTATAAAATAATATTTTAAGATTTTCCTAAAGTGCCCCTCTCCTCCCTTATAAAAGGGCACCTCCTTCCTCTCCTCCTCACACCACTTTAAACCTTGAAGCTCAGCCAAACCCTGCAAATTTCTCTACAAAACTTCCCTAGAAACATCCTAGAGGTCCTGGTATTCTTCAAATACTATCTTTAGTGCCCTAAGAGGAGGTTAAAAAGATGCGCTTCAAAGAAGAGGTAATGTCCGTTACTGATTCTTTCATCTTTATTTCTTCTTCTACTTCTTCTTATTTAGTTGTTTCATTATGAAGTAATAACATCAGTATCACTCATATACTGATATTTTATTATAAATATGAAACAACCCTATTTCACCTTCTATCCATTCTATGGAAAGTGAAATCACCGCACGTGCGTACGTACGGAATATCGTCTCCACGCGGTGGTGTAATCTGTTTTCCACCACCACCTTACTTGGATGGGTATAATGGTGTAAAGAATAACTATATATGATTATTATAAAGTGATATTGATTCTGAAATAGTATACATACACTTAAATACAATTCCATTATCATGGGAATTATATCATCGCTCGTGCGTACGTACGGCCTACCGTCTCCACGTTGTGATGCGACTCATTCTACATGATCTACAATGAATAATGATTATATAAATGAATTTAATGAATAAATATGATATATATTACACTAATATAATTCTGGAAATGAGGTATCTATAACCTAAAAAGAATAATAATAATTTATTTGACAAAATACGCATAAGAACAAAAATCAATAAACACCCAAATAACAAGTAGCAATGAAATGTTACTAATATGAATCTAAGAATATGAACATATATGATATCATAACAATGAGTAAAATTCAGGAATAAGTCAATAACATTATTTAAATCATTATACAGGAGGTTTGGACACGTACGAAGTAAATTGGACCTAGTGTAAGGGAAAATCTCACAATCTCATTTTTATCCAAGATTGTTTATACTTCAGAATTTACTGGGGAATATTTATCATCCACATCCATGTTCCCTCAATATGTAATATTATTTCTATACTCCTAAAATTTTTTAAATCCAAGTTTACCCATTGGTGATTTTTTACTAAAATATATGAGATGAATCTTTTTTCGTTTTTAGTACGAGGTACTTTTTGACTTTTCCGGCCAAAGTACGACAAGAATGTTTTTAACTTATACGAAATGAATGGATTTTATGATTTCATAAAACATTATTTCCCGGAAGCTTCCATTATGTTTATTTTTAATCAACTTCTTTTAGTTTAAAATTTTATGACATGTTAAGAAAGGAAAAATATTTTTGAAGTAGAAAGGATATTTTCCTCCAGAATAGAGTTCAAGTGTTTTATCAAAATTATTTTCCATCTAAGATAATGTAGGGTTCTGTTTATATCGCTATTTTTACAATTTTTTGATTATTTTATGATGGAATTTATTTTATGATGGCCTTTTATCTTATATGGATTATGTTATTATGGAATGATGTTTCAGAATCCCATTTTTATTACATGGGTTATGCTATGATGTATGATTTATGATCTTGTGGAACACATAATAATATTATTATTATGGGATGGGTGGGACCTATATCTCCCTCCAATGCATTGGGTAAAGATTTATATCTCATGAGATAGACATGGCTGGAATGGCAGGTTAATCTGGTTCAGTGATACAGGACTAAAACGAGGAGTGAACTCGGTTCAGAAATGGACTTTTTCTGCTAAGATAGTCTTGGCAATGAGTCCTGAATACTATGAAATGATTCTCTATGATTATGTGTATATGACACATTGTTTCAGGTTTTATGTTATGATTTTTGGGATTACATTTCACTACAATGATTTATCCCATGTTATGAAATTATGATCTCTTTTGCAGGTTAAGATTTCCAAAATGATATGTTCTTATGAATATGATGTGATTGATATTTATTTTGTTTTACCTTACTGAGAATTTGAGCTCACCCTTTTTGTATGTTTTTTCCCCAGGTCAAGAAGAAGGGTATTAAGTAAGATATGTCAAAAGGGACTCTAGATATTATAAAATAAAAGGGAGAGTGTGTAGATGATTTATGATCCAGTAGTTTTTGTTTCCCAGTTTCTAAAGACACTATACCTATATGGTCCTTTCATGGTTTTGTTACATGTTGTAATAAGTGTGCTTAAATTCTAAATTAATAACAATGTATGTAACATATGGGTCATTATATATTGGGTTGGTTATAACTATATAGACTAGGATGATGTTTAAGGGTATACACCATGTATACAAGGTGCATGTTGTGTACTTTCCCTTTATAGGGTTTTGTGTATTTTATTACCCTTTATTCATAATTGAACATGTGATTCTCCCATTTTTATTTCTTTCCACAAATATCATGATAGTGGAATCCTTTTTGTATAGAGTGTCCATTTGTATATTATTTTTTGGGAGAGTTTTTTTAGGTGGAGTTCTTTGAGGTTTGGATTAAGAATCATTATGTTGGTTGGGATGTGCAATGCGTGGATCAAGTGAGGGATACGATCTTGATGGATAACGTGGATTTTGGAAAAAAGGTAGTATTTATTTTACGTTCTTTCGGATGAGTCCTAGAAGGTGGGATCAAGTAGTATCTTTTAAGAGATCTTGGATTTTTCTTTGATATTAGGATCAATTTCATGAGGATTGAGCATTCAAGGTTTAGATCCTATGTTTGAGGATCAAATTAGTGGGATCCTTAATGTTGGGTTAGTGTTGTGAGATATTGGGTAGAGATGGGTGTCATTGAGTAGATGTTGAGAAGAGTCTAAGAGAATATTGAGCGTGACCTTGTGGGAGGGGTTTTTGGATTCCCTTTTGGTCAAACTATTAATCAGGAATTGTGGGTTGGCCATTGAGTTCTTCTATGAGATGTTTCTCATACTGGTCTGGTCTTGAGGTTTTGATGTGATATATGACCCCCTTATAGGAAGTCTTGTTTTAACTTTGTTTATTCTCTTGTGGGTGAATTCATGATCATGGATGGTTTGGTTATGGATTCACCAATTTCACTTACATCTATCATGAATGGATCATATGGATGGGATCTTGGTGATTGATAGATCCCCATGTTTTATTGACCCTAAGTAAGGGTTGATTCTGTTTCAGGTTTGGAGGCATCAGGTGTTACCCTATAACTTTGTAGCTGGAAGTGAGAGCCCATAGTAGTTGTAAATTTCTCAACCCTAAAAACCTAGAGTTGGTGGTTACATTATTACATTGGCACTAGATACATGGAATCATATATTGAAGGAAATAATAGTTTAATACCATTGAAAAACTACATACTTACTTTAATCTCACATTACATTTGAAAACATAAAAAATAGGGCACATTATAAGTAAATATTCTATACCATTAAACTCATTCAAGGAATACTTATTCAAATCATGGTAAAAGAAAAAAATAAGGGGTGATCTAAAGTGATCAATATGGGTATGTGTACAGTGAAATATATTAATAATAAATAAGTCATAATCAATATAGAAAGGTAAACAGTTGAATAAACATGGAATTTAATCAATAACTTGAGAACTAAGAATAATATGGATGGAATAAATTCTGATAAAATAATTCTATATAACTAATCACATGATCTGGAAATTTAACATTGAATATCATAACTAATAAAATAATCACATTGGAATCAATAAAAAATCTCATAAATATTGAATTCATAATGTTGTACAACATAAATATATTTTAAAGGCATCATGATAATATATCATACATGAATGGGTAAGGTATCAGCCAAATACCCAAGTTAGTTTGTCTTATGAGACCTATAAATGTTAGAGGGGTTATAACAGACACATCTAATCCCTTAATAAGTCCAATTCATTCCTCATATGAAAGGGGAGAAATGTAATCAACATAAACAATTTAATTGGAGAAATATAATAGGAAAAGATAATAATTTCACCAATCAATACACGTAATCATAAACCACCCATAGTAATATGGTGAATGCTTTCAAAAATGTACATCCCTAGTCAAACTAATTATAAACCATCTAGAAAATTAATAATGATGTTATCATTAAAACATCTCCCCAGTGGATCATAAATAAAATAATGGGTTTCTCCTTGATGAATGGAATATAAATACCATAAAAATGTCCCTAAAAATATTAATGAGGAGAATACCCTTTTCACTAAGTAACTTTTAAAAAATAATTTTTTTTAGAATATTAAATATATTTTAAAAGAATCATGGAAATTTTTAAAGGAATATTCAAATCAATTAGTGGTCATAAGGGCCGGAAATTTTGTTCATGTGGAGTATGTTAAAAATGAAGATCCCTTTCACATTTTCAGTGAAAAGTAAAAAAGTTATTCATTAATAAAATGACTAGAAGATTAATATTAAACCATTTTTTAAAAATTAAATCAGGTATGAGGATGAATTTCAACAGTGATAGGATAATTATAAAAACATTTTTTAAAATCTTTTAAGAAAACATTAATATGGAATAAAAATCATTTTCGATCGAAAATAAAAATAAAGTTGGATTTTATTAAAATCATTTTATCAATGATTTTATGTAATAAAGATAATGAAATTATAATATTACTTAATAATTTCTTGAAAACCCTTATTAGAAGAAAATATATTTATTTTATGATATAGAGATTAAATAATTCTCTTGGTGGAGACTTAAATATAAACAATCATGAATATTGATGAGATTGTGAAATAAAATGTCATATCTTTGGTAACTTTAAAATCATAAAACCCATGAGAAAAACATAAAATAAAACCCTAAATAAAATTAATGCAAATATCTTCATGATATATCATGTAAAAGGGGCAGTATATACATTCGAGAAAAAATAAGTTTTCAATATGACATATGTCTCACAAAAGTAAAAGTTAGATAAGAAACACTTACCTATTATTTTAATTACTTTATATCTGTCCTAAATACCTTTATAAAAATACAGATTTATTATAAATATAGTACGTAAAAATATTCCAATATATCACACCTTATATTATTTACTTTTTTTATTTTATCACTCATTTAATAATAATGTTTTGTTAAAATAATTGTCTTGGGGAATAACTGATTTGTTTTTCATATATGTTTAAGTTTGGTAGTTTAAGTCCTTGTTATTTGATTGTGGTTCCATCATATAAGAAATTTTAAATATGAAATAAATATTATATATAGTATTTATATAATACATTATAATAGTTCATAAAATTTAGAGATAGAAAATTGAGATATACCATTCATGGAGATGGTAGGCTACATATAGGGAAGAATGTTGTTTTCATTTTTTTGATAGATGAAAAAAGAAAGGTAAATAATTATTAAGATTTTAAGATTCATTGTTATACCATATACTTCATATATGTTCCTAAAATATATCCTCATAACCATCCATTTCAAAATAAAATGAAAAAAATCACATCGATTCATGGTGCCTGTAATTCACAAGTACGCACGACCGATATTATCATATTTCAAAGGATTGGAAGGTAAGTAATAATATGAGTTATAATAATCAAATAAGAATATTTATTTCATAACTATTATATAAATACATTAAATATATCATTATATCACATGTGATAGGTGGTGATGGAAAATGAATTACATCGGTTTGCAAGGCGGTAGTTCATTGTACACACGATCGACAATTTTGATTCCCATATAATGAAAGAGGAGATGGATATAGGTTATTAAATTAACATAATAAAATATAAGTGTAGAAGATATAATTTTTTTATTATTTTTTAATATTTGAATAATATTTTAATAAGGTATAAAAATAACTAAAACTGAAACTATCGGTTAAGAACAATACCAATTCTTCAAACAACCTCCTTAGGTTTGCACTAAAATACTCCATAGAATGGAATTATGATCAAACCATGGATAATGGGGAATTTTTATGGATGTTAATAAATTATTTTTTTTGAATTATCATAACTAAAAGTCTTTCTAATTGTTAATAGGAGAGGAAATATTGTTCCCTTTTATAATTGAGGTGAGAGGAACAGCTGTATTTTTTCAAAGCCTTTAATTAATTCCATGTCACTTTCATAGTCACAAAGATCCAAAATGGATCATTATAAAACCTTATATAATATAATTTCTAAATATGGACATTAAATAGAAATAATACAAGTTCTTAGGTCATTATAATTAGTATCTTTTTAATATAAACCCTAATAAACCCATTTTAAACTTAACTGATAAAATTAATTTTTACAATTTTTACTATTTATTTTGATAAAAAATTGTGTTGAACATATTATATAATATTAATTTTTATTTTTTAAATATCTAATCCATTTTACCAAATTCAAATTTTATACATGGAATAATTTAATTTAAAATTAAACTCTTAGAGGTGATGTAAAAGTGAGTTTCCAAAGAAAAGTTTTCATATGTATAAAAGGTTTTTATATCAAAACTAAATATAAAATTGATTATAATGAAATATATTTGATTAAATAAAATATATTTTTACTAATGTTACTTTTAAAACAATTCAAAAACAAAATTTAACATTTTAATTGATCTAAATGAAATGGAATGTTTTTTAAAAATCTCAATTATTCCCTATTCTTTGTAAAATTAATATTTTCATAAAATTCACAAAAAATCACTCAAAGATAATTTCTACTTGATGATTTAAAAAATTATTTTCATTTCTTAAAATAAATTTTATAAAAGTGTTCACAATTGTTTTTTATAAATTTGCATAAAACATGACAAAACCATTTTTTAGAAAAAATACAGGTTTTCATAAAAACATTTTTTTTTCATCCAATTATTTTTTCAATTTTATTCATAACAAATTTTTAACAAATAAATTTATTTATACAATTGTAGGCCATATAGTTTTCATAATTTAGTTAATCTTATTCATACCCACAAATTTAGTGTCTAGGGTATAATGATATACTATATCACAGTTCATTTAGACTCGAGGTTGTGTGTACCACAAGCTATCGAAGAGATTAAAATTATTTTGAAATAAATATAGCATAAAGTCTTGATGGGTTGCATTATTCCCTCCTTGAAAAATTTAATCCTAAAAATTTATATAATTTCACCATGTAAATATATTTGGGTAGTAATTCATCATAAGATCCTTTTGTTCCCACATCACCTCTTCTATATTATGACCTTTCCCAAGTACCTTTACTAGCTAATTCAATCAATTTCTCAACACCTATCCTCAATTGCCCATAATCCAGACAGACTCTTCACATTATGTTTGATTATTTCTAATTTTATTTTATTAAATTTTATCACATGATTTGGATATAGAATTTACTTCTTAAACAATGATATATGGAACCCATCATGTCCTTCAGGGAGACTTAGTGTCACTTACAAATGGTAATTCCTGACTCCAATTATTTCTAGGATTTCAAAAGGTCTGATATACCTTGGGAACAGTTTCCCTTTCTCAATGAACCTTATAACAGCCTTCTATCGATAATCTTTTCAAGAAAACATGTTCTCACACATGAAATTCCAAATATTTCCCCCAGTTATTGAAATATATCTTTTGTAAAATTTGATCTACTTTGATATGGGTTTGAAAAGTATTTACCTTTTCCATTGTCTCCTTTATAAGTTCTAGGCCTACAAACTTCATTTCAATAAATTAAACCCAAAAAGTTTTAGTAAAACATATATTTCCATATAATGCATAATACTATGCCATTTGAATACTTAATTAAAAGATATTTTAATTAGAAAACTCTACCAAAGGTAAATAGTGATCCTACATACCTTGAATTTCAATATATCATGAACTCAACATGTCTTTTTATTTTTTAATAGTCATTTCATAATTTTCATAGGTTTGACGATGATAAGTGGTTCCCAATCAATGATCGGTATCAATATCCATCTAAAAACTCTTCTAAAATTTCTATGTAAATAATTGATCATGACTGGAAACAATTGAAACAGGTTCACCATGAAGTATTACAAATTCCTTAATATAGATTTGTGTAAGGTTCTCATAACTAAATTGTTTGACATTTGAAAATACCTTTATTGAATTCCCACATTTTAAAAAGGCTTAATAGAAGATCCACTTATAAGACAGAAACAAGATTATAAAGGTCACCTAGAATAATAAATCACTACGTTTCCAAGTATGAAAAATATTAGTGGAAAGTGAAAATATAGACATGGAAAAAGTCATAATTCCCTAATAAATATAGAGAGTGATTATGATAATTTATCACAATAAATTGAAGGATCAATAGAAAGTTAATGACAAAAAGGTCATAAATTAATGATTTGTGAAAATTGCATTATTTTTTCAAAAAATAATATAAATTTATAAATTCTTTATTTTGAGATATTTTTCCTAAATTTGGGTGATTATTTTACTATGATGATAGAAAATTCCATAAATTATACTTGATAAATTTTTTACTTCACAATCACAATATCATTCTTTGGTTGTGTTTCAATGAATTTCCAATCCATTTCTTCCACCAAGAAATGAATATCCAAGATAAAATAAAATTTCACAAAGAACTAAAATTAACTTTTAATGAATCATAAGATCCATAAATGGGTGAAAAGTCTATATATGGGTCTGTAAATATTTAACAAAACAAAAATGGTTATCACAAGTAATGAAATTTAATACATTAATCTCTAAAACTCAATAATAACACCTAATGTCCATCTTAAACCATTCCAAAAGTATTTATCCCAAAATACTTCAGCTTACATATAAAAAAACATAACAAAATTCTTCCTAAATAATCCTTTATGTTAAGAATAATGTTTATATATATATATATATCAACCTAGTATAATTCATTCTAAAATATCATTAAACACCTCAAAATCATTAAAGGATGATGAAATTAATATTTATCCATCAAATATTTTGGGTAAAAATAATTTCATATTAACCATTACATCAGGTAGGATAGTGGTAGGTGCCTCACCCTTGTCACTCTTTGGTTGTGCGTTCAATCCCCATGACCTTTCCAAATTCAATGGGTTTTCACCCTGCATGTGGGTTTTCCTTTTTCTAAAACTATATTAATATAATTCATATTACATTCAAAAAATATGATGGGAATTATCAAATATAACATTAATCATAAAATCACATTTTAAATAGTAGTTTTTTTTATACAACCTATTTTTTACAGAAAATTAGATAATCTTAATTAAATATTATTACCTTAACATCACTAATCATATTAAACCCAATGGTTATCACTACCCTTAAAATTATTTTCAAAAAATATAATTGGATTCTTCCCCAAAAAACATTTTAAAAAAATAAATACTAATCTCAGGGGTTATATTACCAAAAATATCTCCTGAAATACTCTTAATCATATTGTACTTCCATCACGTAAAACCTAAAAAGGGGTATTTGAGATATTTAACATAGGATCAACCTTAAACTCATAATCCCATGATGATATCCATAGCTCTTAAGTTAATATTATATGAATACATATATGATTGAAAAAACTAACGTATTATTTAGATGTTTCATTATTTTTATAGCTAAAATATCATTTCTAAAAATAGTTATACAAAAAAATATTAAATCTCAATATATAAATACTTTAACAATATAAATTGAATAATTTTTATAACATAGGTCCTTCATTGGTCTATGATTTGACCATTAAAAGTGTTCATTGAATCAAATAATGAATAATTTCCCCACATTTATGACTATGAACTATAAATGGATGTCTATGATGAAATTTATTTCTCTCTATTGAACTCCTCGATTTTCCTCAGTAGTTTATTTCTTTATGAATTTATTTTCCACACATAAGATATTTTTATATTCCTTATATACAATTTGATTTGCGTCCCTCAATATTTCTGACATGAAGGAGATTTAGCCTTCTTTCCCCCTTGGTCTCCACCACTCGATCTCATAGAAGGCTCCATCCTTCTCTGTTTTGGTGAGTTTGAGAGTTGGTTGATGTAATGGTTGTTAATAATATATTAGGATAAATGATTCATCATTATCACAGTATATCTTAATTCAGTCATCATCCCATTTGGTTCCCCTTAATCTATTCATTGTCAAATACATTCAGCATTAACATCCTTTCTCTTAATTCCAGCCATTGAATAAAATAAAAAATCATGGCGTAAGCAAAAAAATCATAATTATGAAAAATTAATTATATGATGTCAAAATAATGACACATTATTTGAAATATTTTATACCTTATGGTTTACATAATTCATCCATGATAATCATCTATTCAAATACTTATTGATGGGTTATAAAGAAAATGTGAACTAAAAAATAAGATATTCCCTGGGAGTGTCAAACTAGTTCTGTAGCAGGGCCCATTGTCATGTACTATGTGATGATTGAGTTAAATAACAATATTACCTTTTTATATCAATTTCCCTTTGATAAAACTATTCTAGAGCCATGTTAACTTACAATATTCAAACTAGGATATATTTTTAGTAAAACTATATAATCCTCACATTACCAAATCCTAGGTATATTATCATATTCCTATACATATCATCAAAGTGATTCATATAGATATATTCATTAGTATTTGTTTTCTAAAATCTAATTCTCATAGTTTCTAATAAACTTTTTCAGATACCAACTATAAAGACCCATACCCAAGTTGCCTAGAGTTGGTCGTTGATTTATTACATTAGTACCAGATGAAAGGAATCACATCCCAAAGGACTGAATTGTTTTGTGGTCTTAGAAAACTATATACATACCTAAATCTCACATTAAATTTGAAAACATAAATAATAGGGTATAGTGTAAGTAAATATTTTGTATTCTTGAACTCATTCGAAGATTCCTACTTCATATAATGGGTAAAGGAAAAAAATAATGGGTTAGATCAAATGATCAGTAAGGGTATTCATGCAGTGGAAGCTATCATAAATAAATAAGTCATAATCAACACAGAAAGGTGAAAAACTAAATACTCATTCAATTTAATCCATAACTTTAGAATGAATAATTATATGATAGGAATAAATTCTAATCAAATAATTTCTTATAACTAATAAGATTATATTGATATTTATCCATGTATATCATAATTAATCAAATAATCACATGGAAATCAATAAATAATCTAATTATGAGGTAATTAATAATACCAGACATCATAATCATACTTACAGTGCCTCATTCCAAGACACCTAGGTAAATCGATAAGGCCTTGGCCACATACCCGATCTAGATTGTCTCATGAGACCTTCTGATGCATCAAGAAGATATAGCAGGCCCTTCCCATCACTTACTAAGTACAATACATTTAACACATTAAATGTTAGAAACATAATCAATATAAAAATTCATATTCAATAACTATAATATGAAATGTTAACAATCTCCTCAATCAATAAACATAATCATCAACCACCTAGAGTAATATGTCTAATGGTATAAACATAGTACATCACCTCTAAGACTGATCATAAACCACATAGATAAATAATAAAGATGGTATCATTAAAATATATCCTTATTGGATAATAAGTAAAATAACGGTTTTTTTATGAATAGAAATACAATAAATTTTTTATTAAAACATTGTTGAGGAAAATAGTAATTTCCGTTCAAAAACTCTATTAAAAACTAAAATAATTCCAGTACATCATGAAAAAAAATTTATTTGAAAAGAATCATAGAAAATTGTAAATTAATATTCAAACTAATGAGTATTCATAATTTTGGGAATTTCTAGTTATACCGAATATGGTAAAAAAAAGTTTCGTTTTACATATTTTGTAAAAAGTAAAAAAGTACCTCATTTGAAAAATGCCAGAAAGATTCCTTTTAAAGAATTTTTTAAAAGTTAAAAAAATGTTTAAAAATTAATTTTAAAAATCATAGGATAATAATAAAAAAAAAATTGAAAATATTTTTATAAAACATGGATATTTAAATAAGTATTTTGGACCAAAAAGAGAAATCAAGTTGTCTTTTCTTTACACCATTTTTTCAATCATTTTAAGTACCAAAGAGTGGGAAATGGTTTTATTACATTAAAATTCCATGAACAACCATAGGAAATGAAAATATATAGGTTTTAATATATAATTATTAAATAATTCCCCTAGTGGATAATTAAACATAAACAATATCAAATAATGAAGAGATTGTGAAATAAACCCTTACCACTTTGGTAACTTTTGAATAATAACCAACATGAAATAAATAACTTCACATGAAACATTAAATTCTATAAGTATAAATATATTCATGATATTACATATCAAAGGGGTATAATATACAATAATCAAAAGAATTAATTGGTCAATATGGAATATATATCATGGAAGTAAAAGTGAGACGAGAAACCCTTACCTTAGGTTTAACTTCCTTTGCATGTGTTGAATACTCTTGTTTAGTAAATATATATTTATTATAAAAATTTTACAGAACATTTATAATATTCACCACACCTTTTATTATTTACTTATATTCTTTTATGACATATTTATTGACAATTATTTATTAAAATCACTTTTTCAGGTAATATTTCTTGGTTTTTCATGTAAAATTTGGTTTGATAGTTTTGGTTATTGTAATTTGATCAAGGTTAAATGATCTAAAAAAGTTGAAAAATGATATACATATCATATATATTCATTAAATAATTATTAAAAAAATTCCAGGAAAGTTTGAGATAGAAAAATGAGTTACACCGTTCATGGAGAAGGTAGACCGTACAATACGCATTAACACTATTTTCATTTTTTGATGGATATAAAAAAATAAATGTAAATAATAATTCATATTTATTTAATCATTATTATGTTATATATATAATAAAATTTCATAAAATACATCCTTATTATCATCCACATCAAAATAAAATGAACAGAAATTCACATTGCTTCATTGAGGTGGTAGTCCATGCGTACGCACGAGAAATGCTATCATTTTCTAACAGATAATAAGGTAAGAAGTTATATGTGTTATTATAATTATAAAAGAATATATATTTCATAAATATAATATTTATAAATTAAATACATTTTTATATTCACTAGTGAGAGGTGGTGATAGAAAATAAATTACATCTGTTAGTGAGGCGATAGTCCGTAGTATACACAATCGATTATTTCATTTCCCATTTGACATAAGAGGATATAGATATAGGTTATTGAATTAACATAATAAAATATCATTATATTTTATATACGAGTGTTATTTTATTTTTATAGTTTAATAATATTTTTTGGATGTAAAAGAGTAAATAAAACAAAACTGTCGATTAATAACGATACCCTTTCTTCAAACAACATATTTATGTTTGTACCAAAATCCATCATAAAAAGATTTTATGATAAAACAATGACCCTTGGTTATTTTTGAATATGTAATTAAATTATTTTTCCAGATTTTTTAGAAATAAAAAGTTATTTTTAATAGTAAATAGGATATGAGAGGGGGTTACATTTTGTAATTGAGGTGGGTGGAATGCTTGTAATTTTTACAAATTTTTCGACAATCCTAAGTCACTTTCTTTGTTCAAAGGCTCCAAAATGACTCAATATAGAACCTCAAATGATATAATATCAAAATATATCCATAAAATATTAATTTGTCTATTTGTTATTCAATTTTAACCATTATCTTTTTAGTTTAACCCTTAATAAACCCATTTTAACCTTAATCGTGATGATTAATTTTTACTATTTTTACTATTAATTAGAAACAAAAAATTAGTTTGACTTATTAACTAATATTAATTATTATTATTCAAAATATATAATCCATTATACTAAATTTATTTCATATAAGTGTGAAACTTTAATTTAAAATTAAACCCGCGGACGCGCTAAAAAATTGTTTTCTGGAGAAAATTTTGCATAATTATAAGACATTTTTATATAAAAAATAAATATAAAATTGATTAAAATTACCTAAATTGGATTAATTATAATATAATTGAAATAATATTACATTTTAAATAATTTTTTAAAAAATCGAACTTTGTAAATAAATTTAAATGAAAAATAATTATTTTAAAAAAATAGTAGTTTTTGTTATTTATCGAATTATACTTTTTAGAACGTTATAAAAAATCACTCTAAAATAATTTTCACCTAATGATTTCAAAAATAAATTTTATTTTTTGTAAACTAATTTTCTATAAGTGGTGATAATTAAATTTAATCTAACTTCTCAAAATGCGACGTAGCCTCTTTTTAAAAACTATCATTTTGTAGAAAAATGGTTCTTTTTTTCAAATGAGTATTATTTTTATTTATAATAAATGGATAAATAATAAATTTATTATAACATTTTCAAACCATATAATTTTCATAATTTTTTTTGTCCTATTAATACCCTCCAATCTAATGGCTAGGTCATACCAGTATACTATATCATAGATCATTTTGACTCGATGTTTCATGTATGGCAAGCCATCAAAGATATATAATTTATTTAAAAAAGAAATATATAATGTTCATTCAAGCTGATATAGTGGATATTTTGGTATTTTATATTACCATGGGAGAAATAATATTTTTTGATCGTGAGATGGTTGGTGTTGAGTTTTAGCAGCTTAGATGGTGGTTTTGAGAGATTGTCAACCATTGATTTTTTATACTTTGTATAGGGATGTTTGAGGTAGTTTTTACACAAGACTGAATATAGGATGAGACCTTTGGTATATATTTATATGGTTAATTGGACCTAGTATTTATCTATTTCTCTCCTCTACTGTTTGGTAGTTGTTAGATGAGTCTGGGGAGTAAATGTACAATCAGGAGGAGTACAACCCTACTCCTAGACAATGGGTTCTTAATCAAATATGGGTTTGGGTGTCTATTCTCCTGAATGTTTGATGGACCTGAGTTTTAGTATATTCGCTTTATCTGGATTATATTTTATGGATCCAATTAATTCTTATGTAATATCATGCTTTGGATGGGTTCTCTCGGTGTTATTAGAGTTCATATCAACAGTTTAGATCATTCCATTGGAGTCTTAATGCTTAGTAGAGTTGTGTGTTGTGGTTGTGGATGATAGGGATAAGATATTAGGGTATTGTATTCGTGAATTTTTCCATCTAAAAGTCTTGAAACTTTATTTTACATCTATAGTACATGCCTGATGTTGTTTGGATGAGTGTGCTAGATGCTATAAATCCTCTATCTTAGGGCTGGATTGGGGGTGGATTTAACAGAAGCATCAAGATTGAACATGAGAGTTGTGATTTTTCTCATTTTATCCCATTTTAATGCATTTATTTAATAAATAAAATTTTAGTTATCTGAATAATATCCCCCATGAGTGTAAAAATTGGTTCGTAGTAAGGCACGTTGTCGTGTACTGGGTTGTGTCGAGTCATCCCAAACACACCTTGTTGGAGTTGTTACCCTTAGGTGAATCTATGCCAGAACAATGTCCAATATTAGTTTCTAGAAAATTGCGTATTGATATGAATACCTGCATAATATCTACGTTGATAAAATTCTAGTATTTTCTTCTATCCTTATCCTCAAATTATATCTTAGAGTTATATTCCCTAATCTATATTTTTTAAAGCTATTTTCCCAGGTTTTAACTAAACATACCTTGATACTAACTATAATTACCCCGACCCCTATATACTAGATCTAGTGCCTCACTTTTTTACATTTTCATGGATACAATACTCAAATCCCAAAGGACTGGTCAATTTAGAAGTTTTGGAATCCATATTATATATATTAACCTTACATTAAAATTGAAACTATAAAACACAATATAGTCAATCCTTTGAGAGAATCAATATTCTCTTATATTAACCTTGTATATCAGTCATAATATAAATCTTAGAATATTGGGAAAAGTAAAACAAAATAAATGGGTGAGCTCAAATTCTCGTAACGGTAAGCATACAACATAAGCTATGAGTGAATATGGAATAAACAATATGACAATGTAAATAACTGAAACAGATGTCATTTAAAAAATCACATGAGCTAAGAAACATAACCATGGATATTATAGTAGTGTAACAATGAAATGGAAATGAATAACTAATATCACAATCTTATAATTCATAATGTTGGACATTTGAAACATTCCATTTAGTCCTCGTCTAAGATGTCTAAAAATAAATGGTTAAGGCCGCATCCAAATACATATCTAAAAATAAATTGGTAAGGCCTCAGCCAAGTGCATATATAGTTTGTCTCATGAGACCTATCAATTTATTGAGGGGCTATAGCAAGACCCTAACATCACTTGTTATGTCTGATGCATTCCTCCTATGAAAATTGTAAAACATAAATGACATAAACACTTGTATTGAAAAACTAGCATTGGAAATGTGAATACATCAACCATAAACCATGAATGGTATAAAAATATCACATCCATGGTAAAACTGTTCATACACCCTTCAAAAAAATATGGTAAAATTTATCAAAATATATCAACCCCAATCAGGAAAAATATCCAATAAAGGATATTGACAAAGATGAAAATGCTCTAATAAAATCAATAAACATTTCTTAAGATAAATACTCCTTTTTTATATTCAAATCATTTATTTAAAAGGCCAATCAATTTAAAAGAAAAAATTTCCATTTAAAATAATATAATAAACTTGTAAAACAAACATCAATATATTATGTTTTCATACTGGTAGAAAAGGAATCTCATTCCATATAAGCTAAACACATTTCATCCGTATTTTGTCGAAAAAGTCATAAAGTACCTCATTTGGAAAATGACAAAAATATTCCCTTGAAACCATTTTATAAAATGATTAACATCGGTAAAAACTCATTAAATAATTTTAGGATGATATTAAAAATATTAAAAAATATTTTTATGAATGATGGATGATAAATATTCAATAGTAAATGCTTACATATAAACAATCCTAAATAATAATGATATTGTAAAATTAACCATTACCTTGTACTTTACTTTAGTTTAATGTGATTTAACCTCCAATATAATGGTTTAAAACATGTTATAAATTATTTCTATAACCATATCCATAATTATGATATCATATATAATCTTCTTTTGTCATTTTGTTAATAATATTATGTTATTACCCAGATTTCAGGTGTTAACTACTTCATTTTCTTTTGGATGTTTTATCATAAAAGTATCAATTCTTTTATATAGGATATACATATATATAAAATCTTAAGAATTATATTAATGTTATAAATATAGTATTTAATTATTAAATACATTTTTATAATTATTCTTTAATGGTTAACATGGAAAATGAATCACATCACGTCGTGGAAACAATAGGCCATATGTACGCACGAGTGAAAATATCATTCCCTTAAAGGTGAAATGGTATAGAATTAGATGGTATATTAATTATAAAGAATCAATATCATTTCATAATTATTATATATATCATTTATATCCATAATTATACAAATATAAATAATGCGGTAATGAAAAATAGATTGCACCATGGCATGGTGACAATAAGTCATACGTACGCATGCGTGGTGTTGTCATTTTTTGTAGGATGTATAAATCATGGAATATGGTTTCTTGATAATGGTAATAACATCTAATAATATATATGATACTATATTTATGACTTTATTATGGAAACAACACATGAATAGTAAGTCGGAGAAGAAATGAAATAGAATAAGTTTGAAAAACAATTACCTCTTCTTCAATAGACTCCCTTTGGTCAACAATTTGACACCTATAAGGTGGGTGTTATATCTAAAATAAGGCATATATAATGTGGGGAGATATTATAGGAAGGTATTTGAGTAGGTATTAGTAGAACAAAATAGGTTTTGAAGTGTGATGAAAGGAGAATAATGGGTTCCCTTTTATAGGAGAGGGGAGGGACACTCTTAGAATTCTCCAAATTACTAAATTAATATAAATTGATTTTATATTAAAAATGTCTCCACACATGTTAATTTATAATATAGGATGATATTTGGTCTATATAAATTGTTAAAATAAAATTTATATATGTTTTGACTATTTTTTAATCCATATCATTAAGTTTTAACTGTTATTTATCCATTTTAACTCTTACCGTGAAATCATATAATTTACACTTTAAGGGTTTATATTTTTATAATAAAATTTAAAACGATCAATAAATGTTTCATTTATGAAATTTTAATACTATTTCCAATCATTTGGATGAAATTTATATTTTTATAAATTTTTTATCATTTAATATATTATTATTTATTTTTAACTATCAATAATGTCAATTTTGACACTATTCATTACTTGATTTTTTAAAAATATCATAACAATAAGTTAAATTCAAAAAAAATCACTCTAAAAAATCACTAAAATTTAAAATTAATATAAATATTTCTTAATGAAATTAATCATTTCAAAATATATTTATTTTAGTATTTTTAATATCATTTATTTGATATTTCCTTTAATTAAAGAATTAATGCATCATCATTTTTCAAACCATTAATTTAATTATTTCTTCTATAAAAATTAAAAATAAATTATCATGATGTATATAATCATTTTATGTTTCTAAATAATATTTATGGTAAAAAATATCTCTTATATATCCCCATATTAAAAATATTTTACTTGCTAAATATTTTTTTCGAAAAAAATTGATTTTTCTTTGAATATAATATTATATATGTCATACAATCACCCAAGTAGATTAATAGGGTTTTAATTTTTACCCAAGGATTATTATGGTTGAAAAAAACTCTCCAAATAAAATCAGGATAGGTTTTAGTGTAATTTTATTGTCTTTCTAATATTATTTTTACCAATAATTACCTGAATTTTCCTTAACTGTGGAAATTAAAATATTACTAAGTTTACTATTCATATGAACAAAAATATAATAAATATATTTACATAATTTATAACCACTTATAATAATATGGAAACTATTTTTAAAAATTAAAAACACATATTTTTTAACTATTAATTTAAAATTAATCTCGTTGATGGAATGATAAAACATGTTATTCAAGTGAAAACATACAAAAGATTGTAATGTTTTTATATTAATTTTTAATGTAAAATTGGTGAAAATGACCTAAAATGTATTAAATAATATAAAATTAATCTATTTATACTTTAAAATATATTAAAAATATAATTTAACACTATAAATTATTTAGTTGAAAAAGTCGTTTTCAATTAAAATGCAATATTTTATCACTGTTCATCAAAATAAGAAATTTATCAGAAAAATACAAAAAATTAAACCAAAGTAAATTTTTATATTATTATATAAAATAATAAGTTTAATTTTTCAAATGAGGCATATAAAATTATAAAAAATTTGATTTAAAATAGATTCTTCATTAAAAGGAAGCATTATTCTCTTTTTAGAAAAATATAATTTTAAGCATAAAACTAGATTTATTATTATCTTATATCTATAAACTCTATTGGATGAGTGTAAATAATATTTTATTTAATATATAATACATATATTCCTTTAATACAATTTAATAATAGTAAATAATTTAATTTATTAAGACAAAATTCATTTGTAAGCATAAAAATAGTTTTTTATAAAAACATTTCAGATTTATTTAGTTGGTTCCTATATTCATTTATAATTAATTTGTAACTAATGAATTCAACCATATATTTTAATAAGTTAGTTATTGTTTTCTCATATCTACAAACATAACAACTAGGGTATCTCTTATTATTTTAAATAATAATATTTTAATAATATATCATGGCTCGACAAGACACAGTCTTACGTATAATGCAAGCTATCAAAGAAATTAATTCTTTCATGAAATTTAATATGAACTTGGTTTTATTCATAAATAAAGCGAGAAAAAAATTAAATTTATTCAAAAATAAAAATATTATAAAGTCTTGGGGTGTTATATATTAATTCATGATTTGTTAAATAAAATTACACATAATAAAACCCAGAATATGAAGAGGTCTAGTGTATTTGGTAATTAGGTAAATTGAATAACATATTTAACATGGGATACAACAACATTATATAAAACTTCCTTAACATGCTTTTAAAATTACATGGCTTTTAAATCTGCAAGGGATAACCTGGGAAATACATAAGAAGTGGTGACCTATAAAACCCCATAAGCAAATAAACATGGAATAAGGTAATCCATTTTAGACAATAGGCATATCAATGGGGAATATAAGTATTTATAATTATAAACATGCACAATGAGATGTGAAATAACATGATAATCATAAAGGCAACATCGGAAATGTGACAACAAATTAAAACATTTCCTCATAAACATAGGTCAATGATAACTTTCAAGACATAATGATGAAAAAGTCCAATAAGGGAAAAAGGTTCACTCTCTATACTAACATGATGTCTCATGAGATTAAACATTATCCAATGTATTGGAACACTATATAATTCTAGGTGCTCCTGTCACTTTCATTTCATTCTATTGCTTAAGTGTGTCACATATATCATAAAACATGGATTCATTTATCATCATATTTTACTAACATATCAAAGAGTATGGAATAAATAAAAATAAGTACCAATTAAAATAATTATAATATTATAAAAGTGAACACCCTTGATTTGAAATGGGTATGGTATTCACTGCACATTGTTTTGGCATATAAAATTGCGGTAAAATTTCGGTAGCATAATAGCATCACGTAAAAATTCATAATATGGTTTTATGATAGAGAAAGGGGTATATTGTCATTTGGACATAAAATTTTCAATAATAATAACATGTAAATACATGTACCAACTTTCGGATTTGTAAATATAATGCATAATATAATAAAGAAACTATAATAAAGAGGAGAATGAGAGGATCCCTTACATAAATTTTGGCATGGTAACGGGTGTACATAACGGTTCACAGAAGGGATTAATGATAGTGAAGGGGGTATATAATCATACAGAAATAAAATAAAAATTAAGAAGGATATGGAATAATATATCCCAACATGAATAAATTGAAACAAAAAGGCATAGCATAAAAGAGGATATTGAATAAAAAGGAGATCGACAGATCCGTTACTTTAGTGTGTGACTTCAAATGCTTGGGAGGGGTTATTAAGAGCTTATGGAGCCTTGGTATGACTCTAGAGATGGTATGGTATAGTAAGGATGTTCTAAAAGTCTTTTTAGTGAAGAGAAATGGGATCTTGCGTGGGTTTATATAGGAAATGAGTGGGGATTTCTCTATTATTACTCAAACATAGGTTTTGGACAATATATAATAAAATAACCAATACCACAAAACATTCCATGGTTATTTAACATTGTTTATGAAAAATGGGATTGGTTTTCCTTATTTTATAATTACATTCTCTGAACTTAATAAAGTAATAGCCTTTCATATATAGAAGTGAGTCATACTCTTAAAGAAACGATTTTAAAATATTAAAATATATTAATAGTTTTGGAGGATTCATAAAGGCTTTATAAAAATAACCAAATAAAAATAAAATAACATTATTTTAGAAGGAAGAAATATATTTGGACATATATCGCATTTATGGTATTTATTACATCACTTTTGGGTCATTATGATGTCATAATATAGACTATATTTATGTAGTATTTAATTTTTACCCAAAAATTTGACTGTCTTAGAAAAATATTTTAAATTCACCATCGGATAATTTAAATGTTCTAATTCCAAAAACTATATTTATTTTATTTAAATAATTTTCTAAATATGCATATTTTCACTTTTAATATAAGAATATACATTTATTGAGAGATACTGAGTTTTATGACAATAATAGTTCTCAAACCCTTATGAAAATTATATCATACTTCATTAAAAAAATAATATGATCATTTTTAGTTCATAAAAATTATTTAATAATAACAATTTATTAAAATATAATTCATTTAATATATATATTAATTCATGAAAATAAATTCCTTAATTGAATTTGAATATCACCTGAAAATACATTTTTTTGTTGAATAAAAATAAAAATAATTTATAAACTAATAATAAAAAAATTAAAATATATTAATTATTCTATACAATATAAATATTATTTTTATTTTGGTCTTGATACATATCCATTTAATACACCATCAAACACCCTAAGGTTAAGGTGTGTGACAGAGATATTTTCATGGGGTTCGGCGAACTTGGTTTCGGTCTTGATCTCAATAAGCTTGAACTTATCCTATAAATTGGTTTTCTCATGCTTAAGTTTTGGGATATCATATTGGGATTGGTCAAAGGAAAAGCCCAGTGATTATATCTTCCTCTTATACTCTAATAAATTGGCTTCATAGGATACAATCCTACTGGTTGAGGCCATCAATTCCTTTTTCTGTGTCGATTAGATTGGTTAAAACCCTATATTTATACTAATAATTTGATCACTATTCAATTAATATATTATCAATGGTAAATATTCTTAATGGTATTTTAAATTTGATATAATAAAAACAAATAAGTGAATCTTTTATAACCATTTTACATTATAATACATTTAATTAAATCATAAGGTAAATTTCATTTATAACAGTTCAGGTCGTTACGAGAAAAATATATATTCATATCATCTATGATCATCATTAGTAGCCATTGATATGAAATATCTTTTGAAAAATTATTATATGAACATCCAATTAATGCATCAGGTATGAAATTACCTTTAACTACTTTAATATTATGTCGAATTCAAATATATAAAGGTATTCTATCCCTCTTTGTTTCATTAGATTCAATTCCCTTTGTGATAAAATTGTGTTTTAGGCTTTTATGATCCATGAACACTATGAATTTCTCACCAAAAAGATGTTAATTCCAATTTTTTAATACATAGACAAAAACAACCAATTATAAATCATGGCTTAAGTAATTATTCTCATGAATTAATAATTATCTTAGTCCATAGGCCACAATAAGATCTCCTTGAATAATAATATATCTCAGCCCAAATCAAGATGCATTGTAGTGGACCACATACCCTCATCCTGGATCTGGAAACATTAGGATACGTGTTGATGTAAATCAAACCTTAAGTTCTTGAAATTACTTTTGGATGTCATCACTCCTTTTTAAAGGAACGTCTTTCTATGTCAAATTTGTCATCAATGAAACAAGTCAGGAAAAATTATAAACAAATCATTGGTAATATCTTTTCAAGCAAAGGAAACTATGTATCTCAAAAAACATTATTTAGTGTTTTACAAGAGAAAAAATCTTCTATATTTTTTGGATATATAGAAACTCTTATTTCAATGATGACATGGAAAAGGAAATGTACATCTTGTAACCATAAACTGACACTTTGAAAGATAAATATAACGGTGATGTTCCCACAAGTTAACCAACACTATAGTTAAGTGTTGTTCCTTATAGGCCTTTTTCCTTAAATATTCTATAATATCATCAATAATCACCACCCAAAGTAACTCTATCCTCCAACTCCATGTTCTACACCCATGGTATCAAGGTGAATCACTAGAGAAGTAAGATACATTTCCCTTTTCTATGTCTGGTATACAATATTTGTAAATTCACCAAAGTGACCATGTAAGGGGTGAGTATATCACTCAGTAGGCATTCCCCAAATACTTACCAACACATTACACTAAGATAAGAACCAGTTATCATATTTCATATAAATAGTTTAAAAATAGAAAAAAAATTGCAAATCCATAATTGAATTACATGTTAGAAAAATTATAAAAAACTTATTACCATTCATTAATACTTGTAAAAAACATACCCATGATCACACACACACACATATACACATATACACACACTAAATATTAGTGTCACACATTGATGGTGGTAATTCACAACAATACTTATAAGATCCTGGCCTTTTCATTAGATGACATGAGCTTGTTTTTAGGTACTATTTTTCTTTTTGTTGAGTACTCTTTGTTTGGAGTTTAAATTAGGGAAGTTATTGGGTAAAAATTTGAGAAAATGGAAGAAATAGGGTTGTGCATGGTTAGCGCATGGTTAGGGAAAACTGTGCTCCCTAGCCTAGAAAATTGTGCAACCCCGGACAGTGGTGTTTTTCATTGTTGGAACATGGTTTTTTAAACCATGCACCCCTATAAAAGAGATGTTTGATTAGGAGAAATTGTACACCCCTGCTAGGAAAACCATGCGTGGTAATAAATTTAACATGAAAATTAGATTTTTAATTACACAAACCACCATTTTAATCACAAATCAACCCCATTTGACAAAAACCTCTCTTTCATGATTTTAGAGCCTAACCAACTAATTAAAATCCATCATTAAATTAGTTCTTCACAAACGAAAGCCCAGATCAAATATTTTCACCCCTCTTGATAAGAGAATCCAATACCATTTGGCTTCCCATCCATCCTCATTTCTTCTCACATCCTAAAATGGGTTATTCTTCTATTCTGATTAGATCTATATCTTGGATTATAGATCTATATCTATAATTTAAGGATAGTGTTTTGTTTGATCTTGATTTATGGTTTTAGATTCAGATCTCATTCTACGTGGTGGTGCTACTCAAGTTTTGGGTATTTCCGTTGGGAAATCGTTCATTAAAAAAATGAGGTAGGTGGTCTATGATTAAAATCCCAAAGTCTTGATTTAGTTTATGTGTATTTAATTGTATAATTTCTATTATATGTTTATAAATTTATTTCTAGATAAAGTTAATTAATTTGGTGATTTAATTAATTGGGAAAAATTATGAAATCAGGAATATTGAAATCACAGATATTGAATAATTAATTGTAGAATTAATTCGGGATTTTATATTGTTTAATTGAGTGATTAATTGTGGAATTGATTAAGGGATATTATATTTTTTAATTGAGTAATTAATTATAGAATTAATTATGGGATTTGATATTGTTTAATTGGGTAATTAATCGGGGAATTAATTATAGGATATTGTGATTGTGATTTTGTATAATTGATTGGAGAATTAATGATAGGATAATGAGTTTGTGAATTTGAATAATTAATTAATGAATTAATAATTGGATAGTGAGATTGAGAAGATAAATTAACTGTTGAGTTAATTAATGGAATTAAGAAGAATAATTTATTGTTGAGTTAATTAATGGAATCAAGAAGATTAATAAATTATTGAGATAATTAATGATATTGAGAAGATTAATTAATTTATTAGTAAATTAATGAGATCAAGAGATAACTTAATTATTGAGATAATTAATGATATTGATAATATTAATTAATTGTTTAGATAATTAATTATTTTGAGAATATAAATTAATTATTGAGTTAATTAATGAAATTGAGATAATTAATTAATTTTTGAATGAATTAATGAATGAATAATGGTAACAATGGAATTCATATGGGAATTGAGATCTAGAATAGTAAAAATGTAATTTTGATATTGAGTTGAGATATTGAATGGTAATAGTGGTATTATAGAACATGATATCCCTTGGGGATAGTTTAGACTCCGACGTGGAATTAATAAAGTATTTAGGTTTGGGTTTCTCGAAACCTAAGAAATTTATATGGTAACTAAAGCCTAATTTTATAATGTTATAACTATTTATTTATGCATTTTGATTATTTCTTTATACAACTACATATCTTATAATTTTATTGGATATAGTTTTAGATATTGTTGTTAGCGGCTACTTAGTTGTACTCACACCCTACTCGAGCTGCTTGATCTGTACCAGAATAGATTTCATGGTTGTATGATAGGATAAGGGGAAGGGCCCAATGTTATGTGGTTTAGGTAGGATGGAACATAGATTAGAGAACTAGAAATGGTTCAGGACCTACTGGGGATTCATTAGTGTCTTTTCTTTGAGTAGCATTTTGACACTAGACCCACATCTTGGCATAGCATATCTACTGTTTATTTTTGATATTGTATTCTTGTTTTAGTTATATTGTTATACAAGTATTGTTTTGGTTATGATATCATTTGTGTATCCAGTTTTTATTGTTTATTTATTTATTCTAGTGTATTAACTTGATGAAAAAATGGTTATAGTCTCCCCACAACTAATATTAGACCCTCAATGCTAGTATATAGCCTCTAGCATAAGGGGAGGCACACTTGAGGTCACATAGCGAACTGGATTGGGGAACCTCTACATGGAACCTTGTCCATGATGTTACAATGGGTTGTCATAGCCCATTTTTAGTTTTTTTGTTTTTTCTTACTGTTTGGGAAAAGTATATAAGAGAATTATAAGATTTGGGCCTTGGTTATAAGCTTTTTCACAAGAGTAGTTAACCCGTGTATGGGTAAGAACCCGAGTTCCCTATGTTGGATTATTGTTATTGTTGTTTGTCATTGTAGCTTAATATTATTTCGCCTTGGGTGACTCAATTGTGGTGTGATGTGATTTTTATTTCTATGATTTTTGTGATGATTGAATTGTGGCTTGTTACGGCATTAAAGTTGAGTTTTCGTGCATTATATTATCCACTTAGGATTATTTTATGATATTTATCATTTTAGACATGCATAGAAAATGGGTTTTGGGTATGTTGATGAACGTGAACTATTTTTCATTGCTTCTGAAATTGAATTGAAAATGATGCCTAATTTGAAATTGAAGTAGTAAAATAATGCAAGATGAGAATAATTGGGTGTCTAATGAGAAAATTGAATAATGAAAATGAGCTACCTTATATGAGCATTAACCTAGATATATGATGGTTAAGGGTAGTACTCACTCATTGATTTTGACTATGTGGTGGGGTTTATAAAAAAAAGTCCTATTATGACTTGTTATGTTTCTCGTAAATGTGTTAATATTGAGAAACGTATCCTAAGGTGTGTCTTTGTATTGTTGGGTTATGCCTTCATGATGAATCTTATTGAGAGAAAGGCAAGAGGACATGACTGGGGATGATCCTCTAATTTTGGAACTCATGGGACCAACAGTGATGGGTGATGAAGTTGGAGAAAAAATCTAGTTGAACATTTTCAATTGATGAAATTCGTATAAATATACATAGGGTGGGTCAATAAGAGCATGTTTGACTTGTTGAGGGGTTTTTAGTTGCAGAACCCTATGAATTCTTCTAGAGAGGGTGGATATGAGGGATCTTATTTCTAGATTGATTCTATCTAGACTATACATGACCAATTCGAGGATTCTATTGAGAAGAGGGTCGAGCTTCCTGTATATATGTTGTGAGGATCATCAAAGCACTGGTGGGACATTTAGAATCTGATTGGAGAGACTGATGGTATGTTATGAAATGAATTCTTAGAAAGGTTCTTGGAGAACTAATATCTAGATACACTAAAGAAAGAGATAGTAGCTTAGCCCATGAGGTTGACTCGGGGGAGTGAGTATGTGATAGAAAATTCTAGACATTATATAGATTTTCAGTGTTTTTCGTTAGCATTGGTAATAGATGAGGCTACTTCAAAAAACTATTTTAGGATGTAATTTAGTATGAAATTGAATCCCATGTGAATATATTTAAGATTAATAAGTTTTCAAACGTGGGGAATCATACTCTCATATCTGAGGGGAACCTGAAATAGGTTTCCATTGCAGGACAAATGGTTGCTACTGGATGATTAAGAGGCATATATTTTGAGAGTAGGAAGCATTATTATGATAACTTTATCCAGATCAATGAGAAACATAGTGTCCAGGGGGGAAATTTAGTTACATAAGACCATTATCTAGTGATTTTCCACCTGTATGGTAGGAAAGAACACTATCATAGACAATGTCCCCTACCATAAGTGGAGTCCTGATCATGCAGAAATATGGGACATCTGCAGAAATTATGAAGGAACCCATTACAGATGGTTAATGATGTGGAAGCCAGACAGAATAAGAGTGTCGGAAGGAGATCCGCTACACCTTATTAGGCTAGAAGTTGGAGTTCTACTTGTTGCGGTGGTAGAGGAAATGGATGCAGTACTTCTAGGAAAAATCACCCCCATTAGAAAAGTGGTGCAACTAAAGGGAGTTAGATTATATCAGAGGGATGAGGGGCAGGAATGTTTCATATAGTCCACCCTACACTTGTGGAAATTGAGTCCAGACCATTGATAGTTATAGATACTATTATTTTAGATTCAACATTATATAGTTCCTTATTTGATATTGGTTCCTCTCATTCCTTTATTTCTATACTAATTTTTAATGGTTTTAGCTTAGTGTTGTAGTTCATGAGTGGGGTGTTGATGATAGATATATCATTGGGAATGAAGTCTTGGGACATTTACTTGTGAAAAGAATGTTCTCACTAAGTTAGTGAGTATCATTTTTTATGGGATATCTACATCCTATACATGTCATGCTTTGACCTAATTATTGTTATGGATTGGTTAGTATCATACCAAGATCATATTGATTGTTACCATAGGAGGGTCACTTTTACGTCTTTTAAGGGTGAAAACTATGTTCACTATGGAGAGTGGGATATCCAGGAAGTCCTAATAGGTCCGATTACTGATAAATTAAGAGAGATCATAGACCGGGTTTCTAGTATATTACTGGATAATAGAGGTGTAAGAAAGGATGTATTTCCACCTATTGTGGGCTAGTTTTAGGATGTTTTTTATGAAGACTTATCAAGGTCACCACATGAGTGAGATATGAAGTTTAATACCGAGCTCATGCTAGGAGTTGAACCAGCTCTTATTCCACTATATATAATGGAACCTAAAGAGCTTTAAGAGATCGAGAATTAACTGGATTATTTAATGGATAAGGGGTTTATACTTATGTGTATGTTTCCTTGGGGATCACCATTGTTGTTTTGAAAGAAGGATAATGGGAGTTTGTTCTTGTGTTTCAATTAGTGGAAGTTGAACTAGATGATAATGCAGAACTTTTATCCTATTCTATTTATCAATGATCTTTGTGACCAATTTAGAGGATCTGGTTTCTTTTCCAAGATTGACTTGAGATCAGGGTATCATCATTTGAGAGTTTGAACTTATGATATACCAAGGACTACCTTCATAAGTGGGTATGTTCTATATGATTTCTTCCCAATGTCGTTTATGTTGAAAAATGCATCATTAGTGTTTATTAACTTGATGAAAAGAATATTCCATCCATACCTGGATCAGTTCTTGGTAGTGTTTGTGGATAACATCTTGGTGTACTCCAGGACTCTTGACGATAATTCCCAACATCTTGACATCATCCTAAGTACACTGAGAGAGAATCAGCTATATGTCAAGCTATCTAAGTGTCAGTTTTGGATTGACCTAGTACATTTATTAGGACACATAATCATGGAGGAAGGTGTGTCATTGGACCCCAAGAAGGAGCAGGTAGAAGTTTCTGGGGATCATCCTAGGAATGTTTTTTTATACGTAGCTTCTTGGGGATAACTAGATATTATCAGAGGTTTAACTAGGATTTTTCAATATTTTAAGAACCTATTTCTATCTTGATGGATAAGTGAATAAAGTTTGAATGGTCAGAATAATTTGACATTTATTTCCATGAGTTGAAGAAGTGATTGAAATCAGCACAAATATTTATCCTACCTGAGCTAGGTGAGGATTACACAGTGTTTTTTTTATGATTCTAGGATATGTATTGGAGTAGTGCTGATGCAGGGAGATTGATTTGTTCTGTATGGGTCTCAGCAGTTAAGGAAACATGAATGGAGTTACCCTATGCACGACCTCGAGTTGGATTTGGTGGTTTATGATTTGAGAATTTGGTGATAATATCTATTGGGTGAGAATTTTATAGTTTTTATCAACCAGAAGAGCTTAAGGTATATCTTCTCACAACGATGTTTGAATATTTTGTAGTGGAGATGGGTTAATTATATGAAGTAATTTGATTTTGAGCTGGAATATACACCTAGAATGGGGAATAGTATTACTAATATTTAAGTAGAAAAACTCAGAATCAAGATGTTTAGGAGTCTAGTACTGAGTGGAAGGTGATGAATCTACTTGATTAGAGGCACATTGTGTTTTAGGATAATCAGAAGCTGATGAATATGGTATCAGTTTCAATAGAGTATATACTTTTGAGTTGGATCAGAGATAGGCAATATGAGGATACATAATGTTTATCTTTGAGGGAAATCCTTGAAGGTGGCGAGACACCTTCAGACTAGTTGATAGATGAGGATTAGATCATCCATGTCAAGAATTGAGTTGTTGTGACTTCGAGTATGTGGGAGAAGTTGATACCAACATTTCATTCCAAGAAGTAGAAGTTACATCCAAGTGTGACAAAAATGTTATGTGACATATAAAGACAGTTTTGGTTGCCATGCATGAAAAAGGAGATAGCAGAGTTCATGAAATGATGCTACAGCCATCAGCAAGTGAAGGCGGAGAATCATTAAACCAAAGGTTTACTGTAGTAATTTCCCATTCTAGAGTGGAAGTGGGATAATGTTACCATGGAATTTTTGGTGGGTATCCCAAGGATGCCTTGGTAGAATTAAATTATTTGGGTTATTATAGACTATTTGAAAAAGGAAGAAAATTTCTTTCCTTTAAGAGAGACTTTCTTATTTGAGAAGTTAAGAGACTTGTATGTTTGGGAGATATTCTATCTTCAAAGGGTTCCAAGGACAATTGTTTCAGACTATGACTCATGTTTTACTTTTCACTTCTAGAAGGGCTTACATAGGCAATGGGTATACTGGTTTTACTAATTACAGAATTCCACCCACAGATAGATGGGAAGTTAGAGCATACTATACAAGTTCTTGAGGATATTCTACAATCATGTGTTTTAGACTTCAGTGGTTCTTGGGAGAGTCACCTAGAATTGGTGGATTTTTCCTATAACAACATTTATCAAAAAACTATACAGATGGTACTATTTGAAGATCTATATGGTAGTCCATGTAGATCACCTCTATGCTAGATAGAGGTAGGTGAGTATGAGTTATTAGGACTGAGTCTCATTTAGGGGATGTTAGAGTATGTATAGTTTTTTTGGAATCATATGGCTATGGATCGAAGTAGATAGAAGCTGTATGATGAAAAAAGTAGAACATGATATTCGTTAGATTTATCCACAATATATTATATATATATATAGCTCTGAGATAGAGGATAAGGTTAGATTAAATAATAAAAAGTAATAACAAGGACTTACCATTGATTTCATATATCCAACACACTTTGAGTCATCCAAAATTTGATTCTATAATAAAGGGAATAACTAAGTAGGTCTAGGAGATGAGAGGATCTTGGGAGACTAGAAGGATAGGGAGAAATGTGTGTTCGGAGGAATTAATATGAATTAAATCATAATTATCATAGAATTAAATGTCCATAACATGATTGGGTTTCATGTTTTAACAAACCATGCATCAATCATGCACATTATATAGGACATAACCCAAGTAGGCACATGTTTATGTGACATAGTTTTGAAAACTATATAAAAAAATGTGAGGTGATTATGTATCAAGGACACACCTTCACATAGATTTCTCACATAGTTTTGAAAAATACGTGATAACTAGGATTCCCCCACTATATCAAATTTCATTGTTTTATCATGGAATGAACACAGTTTAAATAAATTATGTGCCTTCATAGATAATCTCATCATCACATTGCATGAATTTCTAGAGATAATTCATGGTTTTTACTAACTATTGTCAAACCACGAACCTGCAAAAAAAATCCAAAAAAATAGAAAACCTTTTATAAACTTATAAAATTAAATGAAGCATTATATAACTTGAAAATATATGTTATAATGGTAAATTACCTAATATTGAGGGTGTTACATGTCAAAGGTAATTTATTCTTCGTGGTCTCTTGATTCAGATTTATACACTAAATACATTGGCATAAGATATCATTATATTTCACCATAAAAAACATTGGAGTTACCCACAATGACATGCTAGTATGAATAAATATTTTTTGCATTTAAAATCATCAATTCATTCATCTTAGCTGAATCCATATAGGTTGTATCATAAGAACAAGATTTATGGAAAAATAAACCTCCTACTCTGGTGGCAAACCATAGAAATAATCAGGAAACATTATAGGGAAATATATTGCCTCAAAAGTAAGATCATTTCCTAAATACCATTCACAAGATTATCTAAAAATAGAAGATAATGTATTTACCAATTCATTGATTTCAAGAAGAGTAGGCTTGGTTTGACTTCATCTATGATCCCATTAATGATCGAATAATTATAATTCTCATCAAAAGAAAAAAATACCACCCTTTAATGATGAAAAAATGAAATAATATTTTAATTCAAACATCCATTCCATCGTTAATATGACGTCAAATAGGTTCATACAATGGAAAATAAAATACCATGAAAACTCCACATCATAAATAGATAAAAATCAAGAGGGTTGATGAAATCAATAATCATTATTATTTCTAATAGGAGTAAATAACTCTTCCACATAAGAAATCACCTCAGATAAAAGATTCAACAAATCTATAATTTGATTTGTGATAAATGAGTGATAAGAACATATATCAAATAAAACAATAGTTATATAAGATATTATAAGTACAATACCTTACACAATAGTAGTTACACCTTTAGATTCCATGGTTTCATTCTCATTTGAAAATAAATACCCCAAATTATGATGATTCTATAATCTTCTATTGAACTGAGGTTCACTTATTAATTAACTCTATCTAATAGAAGAATTGTTGTACATCTCGAACCTCTCGTTGTTTGATTTTCATGATCACAATCACTTTCATTTTTATCTAACATTGTGTTTTAAGTGTTTGTGTTGATAGGCATTTGATTGCCAAGAAGTTGACCAAGGAAGAGGCAGAAATGGACTGAAATTCAGTCCACCGGCCGACCGGTGGCTTCACCACCGGCCAGCCGGTGGCACCCAGACTCAAGGGGTAGCTACTGCCTCCCCACCGGTCGACCGGTGGAGCCTGGATCAAGACTCTTCTTCTCTACCAAGGCACCGGCCAGCCGGTGGAGATGTACCGGTCGGCCGGTGGCCCTGCACCGGCCAGCCGGTGGCCCAGTCAAACTAGCCGTTGGAGCTTTGACCAGGCTGCTCCACTTGCCTCCCAACGGCTCCGAAAGCCTTCCCAACGGCTCCGAAGGCCTCCAACGGCCATATGAGGGTTCCCCCTCTATAAATAAAGGACCTTGAAGCCCCGGAACAATTGCCGGACCATAATTAAGCATTGTGAAGCCAACGAACACAATTCTCCTCATTTGGCAAACCTCCGGCGGATTGCTCCAAGGGAACCACCACTGCTCCAATCCAATTCCACATCCAAGGAGCACCACCATAGAAGCTTGGGAGTGCACGTCTTCAACTCCATTCAACCTTTGGCGCCCAAGGCTTCTCAACAATACGGTTTTTATTGTTTCATTTATTTTGAGCTTTAAATTTTGGTTTGTGCCTACAAACCCCAAACCCTTTTCTCATCCCCCTTTCTTTTGGGTTTCACACCACCACTAAGGTGTGAAGAGGTTCACAAGCTTTTCCTTTAAAAAGCTTGAGAAAAAGGTGAGCTATCCTTCACCTGTAAGAAGGATAGTGGGTTCTTGCTAAACCATCAAAAGCAAGTGGGTTCTTGCTAAACCACAAAAGCAAGCTGTAATAGGTTCTAGTGCTACCTCAAAGCCTAGTGGGTTTCTTGCTAAAACCATTGAAAAGCAAGCGGTAGGAATCTCTCAACGGTTGAGTTGGGAGCGGAGACGTAGGCCGGGTTTTTGGCCGAACTCCGTTATCAATTTTGTGTGTCTTGCCTCTTTACTTTCCGCTGCATTTATACTTTGATTTTTAATTTGTCTATCAATTTTTTAAAAGGCAATTCCCTCCTTGGGGTGTTCTTCCGATCCAACAATTGGTATCAGAGGGGTAATTTGAGTAATACCTTAACCGGTTTCAAATTAAAGATCCTTTTTTGATGGCTTCTACCGCTTCTTCTTCTCAATCCCCCGAAGGTCATTCTTTGAGTCGTGCTCCATTTTTTGATGGAACCGACTATTCTTTTTGGAAAACCCGCATGACCACATTTCTTAAAAGTATTGGTTATCCTATTTTTAAAATTGTCATGCATGGTTATACTCTCTCTAGTCTAGATGAATCTCAATGGACCCCCGTTGACATTGCAAATTTCGAGCTTGATGGCAAAGCCATGAATGCTCTACATTGTGGGTTAGATCGTAATGTTTTTGATCATATTTCTTCTTGCACTACCTCTTATGCTATTTGGAAATTGTTAGAACTAACCTATGAAGGTACTAGCGAGGCTCCAAAGCAAGAATCCGATCAAAAGAGAGAACTCGTCAAAAAGCAAGAACCCGACGAAAAGTTCAAGCCCGTTTGCCCACTTCACAAGAAAAGGGACAAGAAAAAGAAGGGAAAGAAGAAGGCTTCAAAGGCAACATGGAGTGATAGCTCCACCTCTTCATTCTCCTCCTTTTCCTCGAGCGACCAAGGTAATAATTGCCTAATGGCAAAACATGAGGTATCTTCCTCCTCTTCCTCCTCTTCCTCTTCTAGTTCTTCTAATTCATTTAATCATCTTTCTTATGAAGAACTCCAACATGCTAGAGACCAACTCGAAAAAGGTTTTCATGAGCTTTCATCAAAATTTGTCGCTTTGAAAAAGAATTTCAAAAAACTTTCCTCCGAAAAAGACCAAATTCTCAAAGAGAAGGAGGAACTCTCCCTTAAAATCCAAAATTTTCCAAATGTTGATTCTATGGAATCAACCATCAAAAACCTAAGGGAGACCCTAGCTAAGTTCACCAATGGGGAACAAAATTTGAACAATCTCCTAGGTTCCCAAAGGGTTTCTAGAACCACCAATGGACTTGGCTATACCAACCAAGCCTCCTCCTCCCATGCACCCACTGTTTTTGTAAGGGGGAGCTCTAGCTTTAAATTTTGTAATTATTGCAAGAAAACCGGGCACCTCATTTATGAGTGTAATTGCAAAAACGCCCGGTACGGCCAACCCAAGTCTTTTTTCTTTTCCGATGAATTCTATAGGAGAAGACCCGCTATGAGACAAGTTTGGATTGAAAAATCCCTTCTTGCGAGTCTCTCCGGGCCAAAAATAGTTTCCTTTCCCCGGTGATTTATTGTTTTTATTTAGGGGGAGTTAGGATTGATTAAGCTTTTCATTTTCAAATTTTATTCAAACTTTCAATTTCAACTCTTGGTTTCAAATTTAAAATTTCAATTGATTTTTGATTCAAAACTTTCAATTCAAAATTTGATTCAAATTTTCATTTAATTTCCAAAATTTCAATTGATTTTCAAATCTCAATTTTTTTTTTCAAATCTTGATTTTCAATGTTTCCCTCAATCAAGTTCTATGCCCCGTGCTATTTTGATAATCACAAAGGGGGAGAAATTTCTTGATTGATTGGGGGAGAATCTTTTTTATCACGCTTAGTATTTATTTTCAATTTATCATTTAGGCATGCATTTCATTTAAGTTTTTACATTGTTTAAGTGATTGTGATCATCAAAATAGGGGGAGATTGTTGTACATCTCGAACCTCTCGTTGTTTGATTTTCATGATCACAATCACTTTCATTTTTATCTAACATTGTGTTTTAAGTGTTTGTGTTGATAGGCATTTGATTGCCAAGAAGTTGACCAAGGAAGAGGCAGAAATGGACTGAAATTCAGTCCACCGGCCGACCGGTGGCTTCACCACCGGCCAGCCGGTGGCACCCAGACTCAAGGGGTAGCTACTGCCTCCCCACCGGTCGACCGGTGGCTCTGCCACCGGTCGACCTGTGGCATCCAGCCCAAATAGTGCAATCTACTGTCTTTCCACCGGCCAGCCGGTGGCTCCTCACCGGTCGACCGGTGGAGCCTGGATCAAGACTCTTCTTCTCTACCAAGGCACCGGCCAGCCGGTGGAGATGTACCGGTCGGCCGGTGGCCCTGCACCGGCCAGCCGGTGGCCCTGCACCGGCCAGCCGGTGGCCCAGTCAAACTAGCCGTTGGAGCTTTGACCAGGCTGCTCCACTTGCCTCCCAACGGCTCCGAAAGCCTTCCCAACGGCTCCGAAGGCCTCCAACGGCCATATGAGGGTTCCCCCTCTATAAATAAAGGACCTTGAAGCCCCGGAACAATTGCCGGACCATAATTAAGCATTGTGAAGCCAACGAACACAATTCTCCTCATTTGGCAAACCTCCGGCGGATTGCTCCAAGGGAACCACCACTGCTCCAATCCAATTCCACATCCAAGGAGCACCACCATAGAAGCTTGGGAGTGCACGTCTTCAACTCCATTCAACCTTTGGCGCCCAAGGCTTCTCAACAATACGGTTTTTATTGTTTCATTTATTTTGAGCTTTAAATTTTGGTTTGTGCCTACAAACCCCAAACCCTTTTCTCATCCCCCTTTCTTTTGGGTTTCACACCACCACTAAGGTGTGAAGAGGTTCACAAGCTTTTCCTTTAAAAAGCTTGAGAAAAAGGTGAGCTATCCTTCACCTGTAAGAAGGATAGTGGGTTCTTGCTAAACCATCAAAAGCAAGTGGGTTCTTGCTAAACCACAAAAGCAAGCTGTAATAGGTTCTAGTGCTACCTCAAAGCCTAGTGGGTTTCTTGCTAAAACCATTGAAAAGCAAGCGGTAGGAATCTCTCAACGGTTGAGTTGGGAGCGGAGACGTAGGCCGGGTTTTTGGCCGAACTCCGTTATCAATTTTGTGTGTCTTGCCTCTTTACTTTCCGCTGCATTTATACTTTGATTTTTAATTTGTCTATCAATTTTTTAAAAGGCAATTCACCCCCCTCTTGCCATCTTCCTCGTTTGTTCCGACCCAACAAGAATCACGTCAACCTATTCTCTCATAGAGATGAGATCAAATGATTTAGTAGAATCATATTGTATATATGATTATTTTAGAGTTAAGTAACCCAAGTTACTCATGTGTAGAGGGATTATCATACAAAACCTTTGTAAATGTCCCACATAGCCATAAGAAGAAAAGTCTTAGGATCTTATGGACATGATGAATTTGAATGTATGATCCCCACACTGATAATATGTGAAGGGATTTTTCTCTATAGGGGAAAAATAAAAATACTGAGATGAATCCTTTTAACTACCGTTATTTCCTCATTTAAAATCATCATGCTTCCTCTTACTAAAGTTAAATTTTTATTTAAAAACACATTTGTGGAAAAAGTGAGAAACTAATAAGTGAAAACATACATCAAAACACTAAATCATATAATATAATTCTTAAATAACAAATTAAGGTAATTAGACATGACATCCCTAAACATCTACCAAGATAAATATGTTACCTCTGTATCCAGTTCTTCTAGGATACTCAATTCAAAATGAGAATCCAATTTTTCCCATACTTACAAAAAGTACTCCACTGTCATATTCTTCTCATTGTAGCCTCCGGTCAAAATTATATGTTGTGTGTTAATCCAATTGCTCTATTTTTTGTTGGTCTCCACCAACATTGGTCTCCCATTTATCCTATCCACATCCTCATTGGAATCATTAATGATCAAAATCAAATCCATCATTTCTTCCTTGGAATGAATTAGGAGGTCCCATGAATCTTCCTTGGCCACTGCATCTACACATGGTTGTGGATCATCCAAGCTCAATAAAAAAGCTTCGACAATTTCAACCTCCAGTCCATAAAACACTTGTATCCCCTCCCCCTATCTGTAGCAGAGGCCGTACTATCTAGCACCTCAACTTCATCCACAGGATACTTACATCCCATATAAGGGATCTTTTTAAATCTACCAAAGACCAAATCCATATTCATGTCCAAAGAGGGGTCCCCAAGCTGAACTATAAGCCCTTACACATTTCCTTACTTTCTGATCTAGTTACTATTGCCTTTGGAGTATTTGAGTAGTCTTTGTGGGGTCTTGGTTTACCCCTTAGGACCGAGATATTTCTTGTTAATAGGTTACCTTGCTTCCATTTACTTGATCCAGGTTGAATTAGATCCTCCTACTCATAATTAAAACTTGTCTGGGAGACCACATATTAAACATTGGCGTCCTCATCTTCTGACTATCAATATCCAACCTACTTTCATTTCCATCTTGGGATGACAGTTTGACACCCTTTGGGGTCCTCGTTTTCTTTCCCTTCTGAATTCAGAGGTGAGAAGAGATCATGCATCAGGGTTGGCTTTTCATACTTTCCTAAACCGGGCACCCGTTGACATGGGGTCATTTCTTCATACATTTTAGATACTTGATAATCCTTAAGCACCATAGAAGCCTCATGAAGATTACACCACCATATTTAGATGGAATATCATACTCTTAAGGTTTAATACCCCTTCATACCAGAACAATCTCATAAAATGAAGGATATGACCTAGAGAAGAGACATCGTTAGGCTGGTTCTGTCAGTTTGGTCCCACCCAGATCATTAAACAATCAATAAAAAATCTCATCCACTCTCAGTTATTGAGGACTGAGCTTAACCGGCTTAAGCAGGGAAGATGGACCCTCTGCAGTTAGCTCCGGAGAATTGTTTCCTAAAACCACACCCTCCGATGTAGTGAGTCACTTTGGTCCATGCCTATAGGAAGCCATCAAGTGACCCAATTTCTTATAGGTGAAACAAAAATTGACTCATGATTCATAGACCAAGAGCTGTTTGTAATGAAATTACTCACCCGCAGTGATCCAAACAAACTAAGAAGGCAAACTCGAGACATCCACTTCTACACAGACCCTCAAATAAACTAGGTGAAAAAGGGAATGATTTTTACTATCAAATAAAAGAAATCTACCCATGAGATTCCATATCATGCTCAAAATAGAAGGGATTTGAAATGGAAGTGAGATATGAGGGAAACCTACCCAAATAGCAAATGAATAGGAGTCACAGTTCATGTGGAAGTCATAAGACCACCAAAAAAGGAAGAAATGAGATAT
Organism: Viscum album; assembly: GCA_963277665.1. Classification (NCBI taxonomy): domain Eukaryota; kingdom Viridiplantae; phylum Streptophyta; class Magnoliopsida; order Santalales; family Viscaceae; genus Viscum; species Viscum album. The sequence continues at coordinate 2,086,963,199 of OY728145.1, forward strand.
TTTTCATTTTCGGGGTGCACTGTGCTATGCCTTGATCAATTCCACCTCCGATTAGAACCGAATCATCATATGCTTACTATCAAGCAAGAACACAGTCACTCTCACTTGCAGAACCTAGTTCCAAAAAATAAGACAATCAAATTAGTCCACTGAAGGATTCCTCTGCTTGAAGTAAGAAACCAACATATATTTCAGGAGATCTGATGCTACGTTGAATTTCACAAGATAAATAGGGAGGCTAGTGCTTCCATTTAATAGATCCGGAACCTTAGTGAAAATATATATTGAATGGAAAGAGGGTAAGAGGTTTGTATTGTAGAAGGGGGATAAGTTCCTAGATGTCTCCCCCTTAAAGGAATACAGAGATCCCCCTCCATTGGAGGAGGAACCAGCCTGAAGGCCATCGTTGTCACAGGATGGGAGTGTCCATAGATGAGGATGAAGAAAGCCCTCCCAATTTTTTTTCCTTACTCTTATTTTTTAGAATTTCTCATTTACTACCTATAAAAACATAAGAAGCTCCACCCATACAATATAATATAGCTTGAATCATCTCTACCATCAATTATTTATCCACCACTTTAGCATAAAAGGGTATCATAACAATTCTACTATATAAAAAATTTCAAGGTGAAGGCCCATTTCAAATCATCAAGGTTTTAAAGTGTTATAAGTGACCATATCTGGTGAAAACTTCACTAGATATGGGAATTGGTTTTAATAATCCATAAATATCAATTTTCCCTATTGAGGACACATTAATTTCCATACCATAGCCAAATTTATTATATTAGGATAAAACTACTGAGTGAATAAGGTTTTGAAATCCTTCCAAGATAAATTATCATCCAGTTTATCCTAAAATAAACAATCATTCCACTTATTATAGGACCCCTCAAGCATTAGTATGGAACATTTCACTTTTCAGTACATAAAATTATCAAGGAATCCAAAAATAACATGTATCTTATCTATCCAATCCTTTGTTTCTTGAGAAACTTCACTCTCTCAGAAAGTTGGGGATTGTAATAATGTAATTCTTGATCATTATCTATGGCTTGGTCTAGGAAATTATTATATTTACGTTCCATGGATTATAAAATTCAAATGTAGATCTCAATAATACCTTTCCCAATAGGTGTGTTATTTTATATAAAATTATCTTCCACTCCCTCTAAAGGATTCACTGGGACTTGTCTGGGAGGAATTACTTTTATAAAAAAATCAATGAAAAATGAAAACTTCATAAAACACATTGAAATTTAATAAAATTCATATAAAATAGGGTCAATTTAAATAAAAAAACATCTCATAAATAAATTTTAAGATCATATAATATCATCAGGTAAAATATTTAAATATAAAAAACACACGTAAATAGATATATCTATATATATTCTTATTGCATAGTTTGGAAGAACAGTTTCCCAAACCATGCACAAACTAAGAATAGTTTACTAGATACATTATAAAATTTTGCATAATTTGGACACAAGGTTTCCTAAATATTTCTTCAATCAATAAGAACTTACTTGGATTTCTAGAATGGATGTCACAGTTTTTGCATAGTCAATAGTCCATATACCTTAACTATACACCCCTAAAATGGCCTTAAATATCCTATTTTAGGGTTAATATATCTCACGAAGAGCAATAATAAAATCTGAAAATCAAAATATAATCTAAATAATTAATAATAAATAATTAAAGCTAAATTATACAAGCCAAAAAATACACGGTAACTCATGGGTCATCATGAAAAATTGATAGTAAAACACTTCTTCAAAACCTAACCCTTGAATTCTAACAATCATATCTCTTATCTAAGTTATTTTTCCAAATTATGTAAACAAAAATAGTTAATTAGTTATTTTTAAAATTAACCTACCCATCTACCCAATCCTGATACCAGAGTCAGCACTCCATATGTTCTAAAGCACCTTCTCAATTTCCATGATCTCACAAAAAGTTTCTTGTCATCAAACTCTATATTTTGGGAATGATTTTGAATGATTAAATAGTAAAACAAATAATGATTATAAATAAGAATCATGAATAACCACTCCATATATTAGAGGAATCATCCATTTGAAATAAACACTTTCAAATGTAAATATCATCCAAATGAGGTATAATGAAATAATCAACAAATCAGAAATCATAATAAATGGATATAACCATAACAAAAAAACCCATATATATATATCCAAACATTTTATAAGGATCCAAAGGGAGTATAAAAAGATGAAAAGGGGATATTAATCCAAATAGTTTGAGTACATGATGATACCAAAAATACATAACCAAACAAATGACCAAAAAAATCATGCTTCCCATATCCATGTGATAGGTGTTAATATCATACTTGTCACCTCTTATAAGACTGAAAAAATTTATATTATGGAATTATAACTAAATCAAAGTGGGGAATTTTATTTATTGATATAAAAGGATACCAAGTATATATATTCATGAAATATATATACATGTATGGTGTGAGAGAAATATGTCCAAGAGGATACCACTAAGACTATATGCATAACCTTTAGAAAATAAATAATTCTATTCCAGTTTTAAATTCAAGTAAACAAGTTAATCCTTTTATTTTAGCAATGAAAATAACAAGATACAATCATTTGTATGTATTCATTTTAAAAAAATATATTTTATCCATGTCTAATCAAAACCAGAATTTATATATAAGAAATTATAACGAAGAAAAAAACCATTACATAGTTCGCATCAAGGATCATTGGAGACTACCTATAGTTCTATGCTAAGAAACATTTAGATCCTCATAATCAATATAATCCATATCAAAAAAAATTAGACCACTAGCCAGAGTGGAATCCTACACAAGTGGTGAGAAAATAATGGATATGGAGATATTATTATTCGAAAACATTCCATCCTATCCAAATTTTAATCATAATTGGGGAAAACATGGCTAGGAAGAGTCACATCATAACATGGAATATATACTTGTCACTTTAAAGCCCTATTTACCCAATCAATTACCATGAGGTTTTATCCAAGTAAGAATCAATAATAAATTTAATATATATGTAATAATCTTACACATCACCTTTGAACATCCTTCAACTAAATATCCCCTTCATATTTCTCCATCGTCAATCAATGATAAAATTTAATATATATTCATTTCATAATAATAAAGGGGTTTATATGATATAAATAATATATTAATAATAGTTTCAACTAACCAAAAAATCATTTCACATTTGAAAACATCTGTTAAAATTTGATATTCTTCTAATGAAAGTGAATAAAACCACCTATGAATAAGGGATATCAGTAAGGGATAAAATCTGTATGGGATTGGTTTTTATTAAGCCCTTATTTTTTGTTCTCATCTAATCATAGGTTTTCAAGAGGAATACAGAGGATTGTTAGTGTGTTTGAGATGAAATTTTAGTTGCAGTATGATTATACATCATGGAGACTTTGGATGCACCATAGGGCTTGGTTGGTGGCATGGAATTGGCCTATACAGTTTGGAGGATGAAAGGTGGTGGTTCTAATATCTCTACCTCCTAATAGGTGGTAATGGAAGGGTCCTTAATTACGAAATAGTGATATTTGGATGTGGATATTTTGTTGTTGGGGTGATGGTTGCGCTGCAGGGATCTGTGGCATAGGTTTCCTAATCTCAAAATATTTGAGGGTCACTACGGTATGGGCATGGGGTTTTTCCATGGTGTTATGTCTAATTTATTTTATTTTTAATATCCATATTTATTTATTTCTTATATAATTCTTAATTTTATTCCATTCTCTCAGGATATATATTATTTCTTCATGGAGAGTGGTTAATAACACATTGGATGTAGTTAAAAGTTTGAGTGATAGCATGCACTCGGGAGATGTATGTTTAAATTCATTATCCATGGATAAAGAGAGTGGTTGGCATGTTTAGATATTTTTTTGGGAATTATTCCCATGCTTTAAATGGTGGAAGGTGATTGGAGGAATATAATATAATTTATTTATAGAATTGGAATAAAATGAACAATAATAAACAATGAAGGCGTCCACTTACTTCACTATTAGATCAATCATTCTCTATCTAAAAATATAATTTATATTCTTATTTTTTTCATTTTAATTACATTATTTTTTTTCATTTACTTAGTTTATTAAAATTTTAAATTTCAAGCCACATTTATTTTTAATTGTTTCCAGTATAATTTATAAAATCTAAAAATTAATAATCGAAAACCCCTCTGAAGAACAAATATCATACCGATTATCCTTGAGAGACATCCTAGTGTTGTCCAATAGGCTGCACCCATTGGGAAACAAAATACTATTTTATAGAGGGTCACAACATGATCTTCATCAAATTTTGAATAGTTATCTGGGATGCATCACTTTTTATTTAACATCGCATCACTTTTAAAATCTTTATTATGTTCTTTGTTTTTAATTTTTATTCTTCCCTTTCTTCTTTAATTCATTCTTACTCTAGTGGGATAAGCATTCAAGTGTGACAAATTTATTCTATAAATGTATTGAAATTTTCTTTCTCAATTAAAGAGATTGGATGATTTCACTACAATGGTGAAGGGATAACATCCATTGAAACATATGAATATGATTAAAAGATTAACTTCGATTAAAAGCTTTTGGAATGGAAATGAATCTCCCTCGGTAGGGTTGTTTCATTTTATATTTCCTTATTTGGAATTGCAATGAAAAGATTGGGGATTTGGTTGGGAAAATTTGACATTGTGTATCATGAATTTTCAAGAATAGAGCCTAAATTTTAATCCAAATGCATTCAAGGAAACATTCATGTATGTATGTGTTAAGATTTTTGGCTTGAACTAGGTTTTAGGGAAACTGGTGATACTATTTTACATTTCATTTTCAAATTACTTTCTGATAAAAATAGAATTATCCACCTAGTCATCCAGATTTGGGTACTATGAAGGGGTACTTATTGAGTTATATCTCAACTCTACCTTAATAGAGATATTAGTTTGATTACTCCCTTGGATGAGGTCTCCCTCAAAATTCAGTATGAGAAGACTCTACCCTTCTTCTCAACTTGTGGGATCATATAGAATTCAATATATAATTGAAGGTTAGATATATTTTACTCAAATTACAAATTAAAGTTTCATTATCTGGACCACTATATAAAAATAAGTAAAATTATAGATAGTGGTTCTTCCACTAAAGGTATCAGTAAATCATGGATTCAGGTAAATGGGATGAATACATGTTATTTTTTTTCAAATGTCTAAGAAGATCGAGACTCTTGATATAGGATATTTATCTTTTAGAAATAAAAATCTACTTTTAATAGATGATTATTCAGCTAGAATTATGGATTAATGGTCTCCAAATAGAACTCTTTATTCCTCCTCATTTCTCAATAAGAGAACATGGGATGATATTGTAATTTTGGATAAGACTGAAGGGAAACCAGTGAATGAAAATGAAAATGAAAATTTATCTGTTGAACAAGCTGCATTTGAGAATATTATAAAAGAGGAAGTGCCTTATAATCTATGGAAATAAGTATTAACCATCACTAAAAGGAAATTAAAATAAAAAGTAATGGATTTGTCCCCTATGAGACCTAAGGAAACCATTTCTGGATCTATTTATAAGAGGAAAAAAATTTTGTGGATAAATAGGGCTTCTAGTAGTCCCCTTCTAGAGAATAAATATATACTAAGTCTTAAGCTAAGTCCTTGAATAAGAATTCTGAATAACTTAATGTGGAAAATTGGTTTTCAATTTTGATCCTCCTAAGGATGCTTAGGAAGATAAATATGTTCATACTCGTTCTAAATATTCTCTTCAATAAGGAATGGTAAGTGGTGAGGTTACAGAGAATAAAGGTTGTACATTTCCACATAAATTCTCAGATCAGATGGGTAATTTCTCTAGAATAATGCTTAATAAGTAGGATAATGTTAAGGTTATGTTTTTGGATTTTGGTACTCCACCCTCTCAGATGGGAATAAAAGTTAACACTCACAATTCCATTCTTCTTCTGGACTATGATGTCTCCTTGGAGGGGGGCTCTCACCCAGTGAGTGATGAGGATGGGGATGAGGGTCCTTGTCAAATACATAACTTATTTTAAAGTTATTTTCCATTTATTTTCCATTATTTCATTGTTTTGGGGGTTTCCCATTCATTTTGGGGGAAATGGTGGGTTTTTAAAATTTGGTCAAACTGTGAGCACATTTCCATATTTAAAAATAAATTTTGTTTCCTTTATAACTCATTATTTTTTCAAAATTTTACACCCATTTTAATTCCCAATTGGTATACCCCAGTATATTAAAAGCACCTTATCAATTTTTACCTCATATTAATCCATAATATGGATGGATTTTGGTTTTTTAAAAAAGTGTTGGACCATCCCATAATCCCATTTCCTACTTTAAAATATTCTTTTTAATTCTTTAATATATCATTCGAATTTTTTTTTCAGTGATTACAACTCTCAACTAATAAAAATCACCCAAGGAGCTCTCCCATTATCTCATACACCTCTTTAGAGCTCATATACCCCATGTATTTGGGCGATATGTGTTGCTCATTCTCAAATCTTGCAGATTTGGAGAGGTAAAATGATTGTTTCATAAGTCCTTCAATTTTTAGTTTTTTTCCCCAAATTTAGTCCCCAACTAGCCTAATATGACTCCTTCGAGCATCCCTACCAGTTTTGGTTACTTCAAGGACCAACTATTGGTGGATTTGGGCTGATTTCTTCAAGATTTCTTCAAGTAAGTGTTTCCCTCTTAATTTCCTTCCTTCTCCTTAGGGTTTCTCCCCTCTTTCATGAAGTTATAAATTGTCCATAAGTTATTGTTAGAAACTAGGGTTTTATTTGGGTTATTTTGGGTCAAATATTTAGGTTTTAGGTTGGATTTCACTTTCTTGAGGTGTGGAGGTGGTGCGGTTGATGTTCCACACCAAAATTTGTGGGTTTTGATTCAAAAGGTAGGTGATTACATGTGGAATCCTTTTTTGATGAGTTATCATTCTTGATTTAATTATTTTTAATGTTCCTATTGTGTTTTGTATTGTGATAAACCCATTTTTGATGGATTTTGTTAAGTGGTTAATTTTATAGTTGCACATTGTTTCAAATTGGGTGTTTTCCATGTGTAAACCTTGTGGTAATCTTTGTGTTGATGTTATAACAAATGAAAGTGGTTTGTTAAAACTTTTCTAGGCTGAAAATTCTACTTTGGTAGGGTAATGGTGTGTTTTTGGGTTTAAAAGAGGGGTTTTTAACAGGTTTTATGTGTAAAACCTTGTTTCACTCCTTCAAAGTGTTTTATTAAAATTTTTGTTTTTCATGTGTATATTTTTTGGTATAATTTGAGGTGATTTTATAGTACATTAGAATGATTTAATAAATGTTTAATGGGAATAAAATTATACTTTGGTAGGGTCTTGGTGTGATTTTGGCCTTAAAAGGGGGTTTTGAAATGGGTTTTGCGTGCAAGACATAGTTATACCCATTGGGATTGTCTTGTGAAAATTATAAATGTTTTATTTTGTTAAACAAAGTGGGAAAAGGGTGTATATGTACTATTTGGGTTATTGTGCTCACCTAAATGGGTTTTTTTAAAGGTAAAGTAGTGATTTATGTTTTTAGACTTTTTCATAATGTTTTATACATTTCTGAAATGTTTTATCAAATGGAATTAGAGGGGTGAAACAAGTTTGTGGTCTGTTTTGTGTGAGTGTGATGTGAAAAATGAATTTTATTGATGAAATAAGTATAATGTGATGTGTGTGTGGGATTTTATGTGATATGGACTATCTTGGAAAGGTTTTATAAAATTTGTTATAGGATTTTTGGAAGTATTAAAGAAATGTGAAAAGATTTGCGGGCTATTTTGGTGTGAGTATGATTTCAAAATGAATTTGAATGAAAAAGTGGATTATGTGACTAGCATGGTATACTTGTGTGATGTTTGGTGAATTTGTGTTGTGGAAGTGGTATTTTCTTGTGAAAATTATATTTCTTGACTTTTTTAACTTTTTTGAGCACAAGACGGAAGCCCAGGTATATAGGTGGGTGGACATGTACTAGTATGATAGTGATCCCATGGGGTTTGACCATAGTTTCATGTAACAAGTTTGATGCTTACAAAACTAACTAAACTATTATGATGATGATGGGGGACCACTACGTTATGGGTATTCTCTCTACTAGTGGCCTATGTGCATGAGAATAGATATTTTGATGGTTACTCTCACTGAGATACGAGGTACCTGGGACCCACAATGAGCTAGTTCCAATGGATTACTTTCCCATTACTTGTTCTCATTATTTACTTTGTGCTTACCGTCAGCATATGTTATAGTTGGATGGAAAATTCATCAGCGTTTACATTATTTTTAAATGATTTTATTCTTTAAAATATCCCACTTGAAAAAATCTTTTATTTAAGTTTCATCTTTTAGAAATTGTTACTAGAATTTCATGTCTTGAAAACATTCATAATTTTCATCTTTGAATGTTTATAACATGAAATATCTTAGTGCTGGTATCATACTAGACTTTGTCTCACAACCGACTTACACCTTTGAGTGTAAGTGGACTTGGTTATTTTTGTCACAGGTTTTGGTATAAGTATTGTGCCAACAGGTCGGGTTTTTAGTGGTCCATCATGATACTGTGTTGTGGATATGGATTGAGGGTGGTGACTCTCACCATGTAGAGGTTCTTGGGCTGTCCTTTTTTGTTTTATTCATTTTTTATATTCTTTTATAGTTGTTTAAAACCTTATAACTCAGTTCTGAAATTTTCCAAAAGATGGTTATGATTGAAAAATCCATATTTGTTTTATTGGACTAGTTTGTCATTGTATGTTTATGAACTCAAGTAAATATTTCCCAATTTTCATTTTATGATACCCGAGAACTTTTACTACCCCATGTGGATTGGGATACCCCTTAGGGAATTTTCACAGGCCAGGTTTGGTGCCAGTTTTGATTGAGGGTAGATTTGGTTCGTGAAAAAATGGTATCAAAGGAGGTTCGCTCTTTTGGGTCATGTTATTTGGGAACAGTCAGGATAGTATGAAGTTATGACTGTTGGGACATGAAATTCTGATTATGGGTAATGTTCCTAGCTATAAAACCCCATGATGAGATTTGAGTTGCTAGGGGAAGTCGGTATTTGTTTGAGTCCTTTGGTTTTCTTGGTTTGATGATGATTAGGGGAAATGAAAAGAGAGTTGGTTTAATGGTCTCAGTGAGCTCGCAGGCCCTGGAAAGCCATATGGAGACATGGATATTACCCTAGAGAACTTTCTATGATGGTGAAGTGATTGGAGTATTTCCACCAACCATATTTATATGTCACCCATTAAAACTAGTTTCCTCTCGCATTGTCTTTTGTTCTTTAGTTTTGAAATCATTGAAGTTTGGTTTTAAAGCAATAAAGAATTGGTTTTAAGAATCAAAATATTTGTGTGAAATGATTTTATAATAAAGTGGGAATGATTTTATTTTTGAATTGGTGGAACTGAGTTTTCAAAATTATTTTGAAATTGAAAATGGTGTGTTTAAACCTCTTTTGAAAGTAGAAAATTATGTTGAAGTTGGTTTTGAAAAATGTTCCCAATAGAGTTTTCTAAAATATTGAAATTTTTTTTAAAGCGATGAGATGTTTTGAAATTTATGTACATGACGTGAAAGTGATTAATCATTTTAATGATTGGGATTTTGATTTTGGTCTTAGTGGTCCTGAGAAAAATGTAGTATTTGTTGATTATTTTGGTTTTTAAAAGTGGAAAAAAATTTGTTTTAACCTTTGGTATTTCTATATGAAACCAGATTCATGTGGTTATATTGGATTATGGATGGTTAATGGAATGAATGGATGAGTTTCGGGATTTATATGAGGGGGGTTACTGGTGTGGCATAGAAACATGAATTTGTGAGTCCCATGGGGTACCATTGGTGGATATGCTAACCGCTGAACCATTTGTTTTCAAAGAAATGTTTTTAAAGGAAAACTTGATATCTTGATGACTAGTTTGGGATGTTGTGTATTATGTGTTTTTGAAAATGTTTATGTTTAGGGGTGTTTTGAGTCCAAGATACCCTCATGTATGATCCATGTTTTTTTTGTTTTTGTTTGGTCGGTAAGTTGGTTTGAAGGGCCGCTTGGTGGTCTCTTCAGAGAAATGTTTCAGGATGCCTTTACGGTGGTTTCCTTCATGTGTTTGGATCTAGTTTGTGGAATTTCTTGACTAATAGACCAGCTTCGTTGGGTCCATGGGTTTTCTCATTGGATAAGATATTCCCACATTAAGGATTAGTGCACTATTGAATTGCAACCTGGATTGTTTCGTCATTGGAAAATCCTCCAGTTGATCAATATAAGAACTATTTTCTCGAGCTTTGTAGAATGAGTCTACACCCTTTCCTTTTTGGTTTTGAGGAACCTATTGTAGTGGGAGAGTTCTCATGTAAGTCTGGAAGAGACCTTATATTCTTAAGTTACTTGATTCGTCGAAGGTGGAAGTAGTCTGGGGTTGTTCGTGTGGACGAGTATCTGGATGGTGTCTAAGAGGGCCTTTAGGTCCTTCGTAGTCTCTTTGAAGTAGGGGTTTATGTTAAACCTCTAGTGTGGAAAATCTAGTCATGATAGGCTGTTATGGTCATTTTTTTTGGAATTTTTTTATTTTGGGGTCGTTTCATAAGGTCCCCCCCCCCCTCAATGTATTGTTTCTATCAGTCGCATTGGTCATGTTTGGTGACACATGGTGATGTCACGTGCTCATTTGACTGTAAATGTGATGTTGTAAAATATTTTGTGGGTCTTTGTTTTGTCAGAAATGTGTATCCTTTCCATAAATCTCTACATCCATTTTTTTAGATTAAGGTGTTTCCATATATCCTTTCCTCCTTCTGTTTCTCATCTGAAGAACCAAGGGGTGATGTGTGTGAATCTTCTAAGACCTTGTTTCAGTGAAATATCAGGTTAAGTAAAGATGAGTTTGGAGGGTTTTATGTCTTGGTAAACTTGTCTAGGATTGCAGTGTAGTTTTTGTGAGGCATATAAAAATAAGTACCATACGTGTGTCTCCAAAGACAAACTTCAAGGACAAATATGCTTCAATCTATTGGGATTCAATCATTGGCCCAGTAGTGAAGCCGACAGGTAGTCAGGGGAAGTCCCAGGATCATACAAACCCTTGTACAAAGTCTTATCCTTAGTATGAAATAAGGTAATAGTTTAAACATAGGGTGTCATAATCTTTCCTCTATTATTCTAGACCATTAAAAATAGGTGGAGGGCCTCATGCCCATGTTGTCTACCAATTTCATTCTTTTCCCCTTTGGTTTCCATTGAGTTTTTGGAGTATGGTTGGGAATTTGGCTAGATAAGTTGAGTGCATGGTTTTCACATGGTTAGTAGTAACCATTCCTTATAAAATCATACAAGTAGAAGGATCCACATGGTTAAGGAATGGTTTCTCAAACTGTGTGAATTATTCATGTGGCCATCCCAACTCATTAAATTTGGGTTCTTCCTGTGTCAGCCCATACTGGTCGGTTAAGCTGGTTGGTTGTTATTGTGGGGAGACCCACTATGATTCTCATGTATGTTCCTTTGGAAATTTCTAATGGAAGTATACTCCTATTACTGGGGAGTCCATTCGGGCCTCCCTCTGTTAGTGTCCCGATCATGTCTCAGGAAAATTTGAGTTTTCTCTTATAGTGGAGAGCCCATTTGTGTCTCCCCATACTAGAAACTCATATTGGTCTTTGGTCTTGGATTGGTGTTAGGTAGTCTTGTTTGGACCTATTTGACTACCTACATCTTCCTTGGGTAAACATTGGGAGTATAGAATGTCTAATGTTGTGTTTAATGTTAGTTAAGTGTAACCTTGTTCGTTGTTGTTGTTCGTTTGAGTAAATTGTTGAAATCTTGTTCAGATAGTGTTTGAGGAGATTAATTTTGGGATAAAATATGAATATAATTTATCATTTCAGGAACTGGTTTTTGTTTTATTTGGTGAGATTATTCCTTCCTTGATTCATCAATTGGTGGTGTCTTTTCCTTTTAGAGACAGGAAAAACTAAGGAGTCCATTTTGGCATTTCGAATGGGTTTGGTTTTTGACTTTTGCCTTGTTGTGGCTTTGTGAGGGTGGAATGTTTTATGGTTGGTAGAATTGTCACATAAATTAATTATTTTGAAGTTATTTTTCATTTATTTTCTCTTATTTCTTTGTTTTGGGGGTTTCCCGTAAAATTTGGTGAAAATAGTGGGTTTTTAAAAATTGGGCCAAACCATGTGCCCATTTCCAGATTTAAAAATAATTTTTTTTCTTTTATAACACCTTCATTTTCCAAAATTTAACACCCATTACACATCCAAATTTAAATACCCTAGTATATTAAAACCACCATATCAATTTGGACCCTATAAGAATCCATAATAATGATGGATTTGTGTTTTCTATTAAGGTGTTGGGCCAGACTGAAATCCCATTTCTTTCTTTAAAATATTTTTTAATTATTTAATATCTCATTCAATTTTTATGGTTTTTTTGGTGATTATAACTCTCACCGGATCACAATTACCCAAGGCACACTCCCATGATCTCATCCCCCTCTTTGGGGCCCATCTCCCCTACGGATTAAGGTGATCTTTTTTGATTATTCTCAAATGTACCATATTTTAAAAGGTAAAGTTTTTCTTTAATTACTCATTCAATTATTACTTTTTTCCCCAATTTCAGTCCCTAATTGACCAAATATGACTCCTTAGATCCTCCCTATGAGTTTTGGTTACTTCAAGATTCAACTATTAGTGGATTTGGGCTGATTTCGTCAAGTAAGTGTTTCTATATTCATTTCATTCCATCTCCTTAGGGTTTCCTCCCTCTTTCATGGAGTTCTAAAATGTTTAGAAGGTAGGTTTCAAACCTAGTTTTTTATTTGGTGTCTTTTTGGTCAAATATTTGGGTTTTAGGTTTGATTTCTATTCCTTGAGATGCGGTGGTGGTGCGTTTGATGATTCCCACCAAGATTTGGGGATTTCGATTCATAAGGTAGGTGATTCCATGTGTAATCATTTTTTGATCTGTTATCATGATTGATTAAATTATTTTTAATTTTCCTCATATTTTTTACATTGTGAGGAAATCATTTTTATGGAGTTTGTTAAGCAGTTAATTTTATAGTTTTTCTTTGTTTCAAATTCGTTGTTTTTCTTGTGAAAACCTTTTGGTAATCTTTGGGTTCATGTTATAACATATGAAAGTGGTTTATTAAATATTTTTTGGGCTGTAAATTTTTCTTTGGTAGGGTATTGGTGTAATTTTGGGTTTAAAATATGGGTTTTAATAGGTTTTATGTGTAAAACCTTGTTTCCCTCCTTCAAAGTGTTTTATGAAAATGTGTGTTTTTAATGTGTATATTTTGTGGTATAATTTGATGTGATTTTATGAGAAAGGTTTAATAAATGTATCAAGTGATTAAAATTATAATATTTTAGGGTCTTGGTGTGATTTTGGCCTTGAAAGGGGGTTTTGAAATGGGTTTTGTGTGCAAGACATACTTATACCCATTGGGATTGCTTTGCGAAAATTGTAAATTTTTTATTTGGCGAAACAAAGTGGGAAAAGGGTGTATATGTAATGTTTGGGTGACTGTCTTAACATAATAAGGGTTTTTGAATGGTAATGTGGTGATTTAATATGTCAAAAAATTTCAGAATGTTTTATAAATTGCTGAAATGTTTTACCAGATGGCATGAGAGGGGAGAAACACTTTTGTGGGCTGTTTTGTGTGAATGCGATGTGAAAAATGAATTTTGTTGATTAAAGAAGTATTATGTGATGTTTTTTTGGGATGTTATGTGAGTTGGACTATCTTGTAAAGGTTTTATTAAATTTTTAAAGGATTTGTGGAAGTATTAAAGAAATGTGAAAAGTGTTGTGGGCTATTTTTCTGTGAGTATAATTTCAAAATGCATTTGAATAAAAAAGTGGATTATGTGACTTTTGTGATATACATGTGGTCTGTTTGGTGACTGTGTGATGTGGAAGTGGTATTTTAATGTGAAAATTATATTTCTTGACCTTTTGAACTTGTTTGAGCACAAGAGGGAAACCCGGGTATCTAGGTGGGTGGACGTATACTAGTTTGCTTGTGATCCTGTGGGGTTTGGCCACAATTTCATGTAGCAAGTTTGAAGATTTAAACACTAACTAAACTATGATGATGATGATGATGGGGGACCACTAGGTTATGGGTATTCTCCAAACTAGTGGCTCGTGTTCACGAGAATGGATATTGTGACGGTTACTCTCACTGAGATACGAGGTACTTGGGACCCACATCGAGCTAGTGCCTTGGGGTTTCTTTCCCATTTCTTGTGATCATTAGTTACTTTGTGTTTACCATTGGCATGCAATACAGTTTTTTGGAAACTTCAGTAGTGTTGAAATTATTTTTAAAGTGTTTATTCTTTAAAATAGACCACTTGAAAACTGATTTTATTTAAGTTGCATCTTTTTGAAATTGTTACTAGCATTTCATGTCTTGAAAACTTGCATGATTTTTATCTTTGAATGTTTATATCATGGAATCTCATAGTGATGGTATTATAATGGGCTTTGGCTCACACCCGACTTACACCTTTGGGTGTAAGTAGACTTGGTTATTTTTGTCACAGGTTTGGGTATTGATTTTGTGCCGAAGGTTTGGGTTTTTAGCGGTCCATCGTGATGCGGCGTTGTGGAGATGGATTGAGGGTGGTACATATTGCCATGTGGAGGTTATTGGGATATCCATTTTTTGTTTTATTCATTTGTTATAGTCTTTGAGAGTTGTATAAAACCATGTAATTCAGTTCTGAAATTTTGTAAAAGATGGTTTTTTTGAAAAATACGGATTGGTTTTATTGGACCTGTTTATCGTTATATATTTATAAACATGGGAAATCATTCCTGATTTTAGTTTTATGATACTCAACAACTTGTGACAACTTGTGGGGATCGGGAATTCCCTTCATGCCTTGTCACAGGCTGGGTTTGGTGCTAGTTTTGATGGCGGCTAGATTTGGTTCGTGATAAGACTATTATAATATGGAGTGTCCCTCTATCATGTCTAAAGGTGGAAATTTGTATCACTCTTATAAGAGGGTGAAGGGGTCTTAAATTGTATCCCATGATGCTGTTATGACTTTGATGGACTGTAGTCAAAATATTTTTGGTCTTCTTGACATCTTAAAGTGCTCTAAAGGTAGGGAGGTTTTCTGCGAGGCATTCTGAAATTCTTATGGGGTTATCCATATTGAAGGACAATCCTCAGGCATTGAGACTTTCAAGGAAAAGAGAAATTTTGATCTAAAGGTAGAATCAGAGGGCTTAGGTATGACCATAGAATTGGATCCTCAGGTTATTGAGGATCTCACCCCACTATATAATAATATTAATCCCCAAGTGAATGATGAGACATCAAAATATCCAAAAACCAAGATGTAGAGCCATCATCTGAGAGGTAGTGGTGGTGGTTGATCCCATAGATTAATAATCTCTTCATGTTCCCAGGGTAGTTGTCAACTTTTCTCTTTGTTTATTTCTTTTTCACTAGCGTCCATTTCTAAAATTCCCTTTTACTTTGTTTTTATTATATATATATATCAGGTTCTTAGGGGTACAATTACATTAAACACACACACACACCACACACATTGGCCAGAAATACAGGCCATAGCCCCCCTAAGAGGATAACCCACCCATCAAGCCTTATTTATTCAACACGTGGACCATAGGCCCAGTAGGAATGAAGCCCATTACATGGAACATAGGTCCAGTGGGCATGGAATCCCATTACATGGCCCTTGAAAGCCCAAATTTTTGACCCAAAGTCCCTCTAGTGAATAGAGATGCTACAGTACCTTGACTGGTTCATTGTTGTTGCCATTATAGTACCCGCACAATACCCGCTGCCACAATCATGTCATTGGTCAATAGTTCCAATGTTGTTATAGTATGATATATTTCTACTACAGTAAACTATGCCCAATGGGTTTTAAACACCCATTTCTGATGTAGTATTACAGGGTGCATACCACTAAGCCAATCCCCTACTATAAAATGTGTGAATGGGTCACATGCTTGGTCCCATCGGGGGCTCCGCCAAACCATCATGTGTCGCATGTTTCCCAGCTTTTCAAATGGTGTTGAATAGGCCAATTCATAATAATAAAAATGTCTGAGTCTAGTGGGACTGGATTTTATGCCAGTTCCCCCAGATAGCGAGATGGCCCAACCAGTGAACCGCTCAACTAACTCACTAGGGGAGTGTTTATTAAATTTTCAATAAATTTTAAGGTCATGGGCTATAACCCATGGTTTGTTCCATTTTAGTAATTAATATACTATTTGTTACTTTATATATATATATATATATATATTAATTTAGTTCATTTTTTAGTGAATATTTCATTAATAATTTTTTTAATAAGTTTTTTTAACATTTAATGTTTTAATACAGTTGTAATTTACATTATTAATATATATTAATATTTATTTAAATATAAATTCATGCGGGTTCACATGTCGGACCAGGCCATCCCTCAAATTTCTTATAATTAAATTTATTAAATTTAATATAAATATATATATGTATAATTACTAGTATATTAATAATATATATAAATAATTAAAAATTAATATACAATTTATAATTAATAAAAATGAAAAAAAATATTAAATACTTAATCTACTAATTAAATAATTAATATAAAAATTATTTATATATACTAATTAAATACTTAATATACTAATTAAAAACCTAATAAGATAGTTAAATAATTAATATATTATTTATTACTATATATATATTAAATTTATTTTTTAATAATTTTATTCCTTTTTATTATTTATAAATATTATATTAATTATTTAATTATATATATATATATATATAATTAAATTTCACTCATTTTTAACATGCATTAATTTAATATAATTTATTCATTGATAATGTTAAGTTTGTGTTTAATTTTTTTTATAATTTATAGATTTCAAATATTTATTCATTTAATATTTTTTTTAAATTTATTAA
Organism: Viscum album; assembly: GCA_963277665.1. NCBI lineage: Eukaryota > Viridiplantae > Streptophyta > Magnoliopsida > Santalales > Viscaceae > Viscum > Viscum album. Next base: position 2,086,980,301 of record OY728145.1, read on the forward strand.
TTTTTATGTTCTTTATACATAATTATTCCTTAATATATGTAATATTTTTTTAATTTATTTATTTTAAATTTTTTTTGTTCAATATTTTTTTTACCTTTATAAATTTTCTAATATTTATTTATATATGTTTGTTCATTAACATTTAATTTTTTAATATGGCTTTATATTACATAATTAATATATATTCCTTTCCATTTTAACATATATAAATATTCATTTTAAATTTTTTAAAATTATCTAAAAAATTAATAACAGTTATTCATATTTTAAATTTATTCATTATTATTATTATTTATTTCATTAATAGACACTACATATTATATAATTTCATTTTTCAATTTGACTTATATACAACTTGTATATATATACATTAATTTCATAAATATAAATATTTACGTAATTAATGAAATCATATATAGAAACACACACGCCTAATATTTAAATAATTTATTCAAATTTTAATATTTATTTACTAACATAATATATGTAATATATTATTTTTTTAATCGTTAAATTTTATTTATTTATTTTTAATATTATTTCAGTTTGTATTATTTATTCATTTCTAAAAATTTTATTTATTTTTTATTTTTTTTTTGAATTTAATAATTTTTTTATATTTATTTATACATATTTATTTAGTCTATTTTAATATTTTTAAAATTTATTCATCTTCATTTCAATATATATCATTATTTTATTTTTGAATAATTTTTATAATTAATAAAACATTTCCATTTTTTAATAATTTGAATGTCTATTAATTTTTAATTATTCAATTTTACTCAATTTTAACATTCATGCTTTTAAGATTATATATTCATTAATAATGTTAAACATATATTTGTAAATAAATATTTTTAAATAAATACATTTATAAATGTATATTTAAAATATTTATAAAATTTTATATTTATAATTACAAATAAATAAATATAATCTTTTTAAAAAGGTATTCATATAACTATAAATAAATAATTATATATTTAAATAATTATAATATTATAATAAATATATTTAAATAATGAATATATTTACTATATTTATATTTATATATGTATTTATTAAATATATATATTATTATATAAATATATTTATAATTATATATAAATATTTATAAATATATTTAAAAATATATTTATTTTTCATTATAATTATATACAAATATTTATAATTATTTTTACAAATATATTTATTTATAATTATAATTTTAAATATATATCTATAATTATATTTATAAATACATATTTAAATTTCTTCTAATATATTTACAATTATATAGATTTACATTTATTTATTTATTTATAATTATATACATTTAATTTTATAATTATATTATTTATATTATTAAAATTAATTATATTGTCTTTATTAGCGCAAAAAATCACTTATAAAGAGATATTTTATCATTTTTTATTATTTTAATGCTGATAAAACCTCTCTTTATTAGGGTTTTTTTGGAAACACTGATAAAACTATTCTTGATCTTTTAAATAGAACCCTAACCAAACTGATTTCTCTCGCATCGTTTTAGCTCTCACGAAAGTTCAACTCTACTCCGCTCCTCATTTACCTTCTTTTGGATGAATCAAACCTCTCATGTCTAAGCTATGTTTTTATTTCTCCTCCTCTCTCATTTATCATTGTTATCAATCTCTTATCTCTCAAAAACATGGTTCAAATCATGTTATTATTTGTCCTTTATTTCTTTATTTCCTTCATCACGCCTCTCTACCCTTACTGTCTTCAGCTTGGGCTGACCCCCCACCATCGTAAAGCAGCCCTCCAACAACCACCCTTTCATTATCTTCGACTCCATTGGTGGGATGCCGCAGTAAGCCTTCCCCCTCTCCCTTCTAACCGCCTCGCCGCCATCAGTGTCTCAAATATTTTTTGAATAGATTTTTTGGTAAGCCATTCCAATGGTAGATTGGATTCAATATTTTACCAATTAATATATAATTTTCTACAAATTATTATAATATTTAAGGCTTTTTAGAAGGGTGATGTCATGTGATGATTATGATACAAAAAGTATAATTAAATAAATATATAGATGTGATATGAAGCATGTATCCATTACTCTTCTTTTTGATTTGAGATAAATATTTGATTAATAGAAATCCTATTGATTTAATTGCTATATTATTTAAACATTTTTTAATTATTTATATATTATAGACTCTTGAATTAAATTGAAATTTTCTAATTATAATCCATTTATCATCATAGAATGAAATTTATAATTTTTATTTCAGTTTTGTGTTTATTAGTTGGTTGTTCCAAAACATTAATGAGAATTAGTGGGGTTTTAATTAAAGGAATTACTATGTTTTTCCCTTTTTGGGGATCTTTTTTATATTTATTATTTTAAGGTATATTTTATATTTTTATAAATTTTTTGGTTTTGGTTATTTCAATTCAAAACACAATATAGTTTTCACTATTTATTTTGAAAATATTTTAGAAAGAATGGATTTTTTGAGTTTTAAAATTGAAAAATACAATGGTAATTAAATTTTATTATTTTATAGTTATTTCTATAAAAATATTTTTTAATTAATTTAGTGAATTTGTTATGAAAATGAATATAATTAGTCAAAGACTTTAAAATTTTATTTCTAAAGAGATTACATGATTAAAAAAGTAAATGGTTATTTTTTTAAAAATAAACATTGAATTAAAAAATATATTTAATAATAAGAATAGTTTGTTTTAAATATAAACACATGGTTTTGATTAAGTTTATCCCTGATTTGAGAGACCTATTACATGGGTTTCTTATAAGGGTTTTTTCATTTGTTTTGTTTTAGGTATTTAGTATATTATCATGTTAATATATATGGTTTGAGGTATAAAATGTCTGATATTATACTATAATGTTTATATCATGTTCAGATAGAGTTGAATGGTTATGTGTTTTTCTCATTGTGTGAGGACATAAAATCATTTTTCTAATTCAACTTGTTTTCTCCTTACATTCTGGTAAATAGTTATATAATGTACATTTCATTTCCTAAAAATATTTCAAGATGTTTATAGTGTTCTTTTTCTTTTTGTATTAGAATAGGACACCTAGGATTGTAGGTTTTTTTATTTTCACTTGGTTAATATATATATTGAGAAAATGATTTTACAGATTCATTTTCTTATCTACTTACCTTAAATATGAAGGGTGGAAAATTAAAGTTTTAGTCATGGTTTGAGGTGTGTGGGTATGTATAAGTTTCTCTTATTATTTATAATATTATTTATTTTGATTAATCCTTGTACATAATATTTTTTTTTTGATATATTGTGTATCCTTATGAATGTTTTGAGTGTTATCCATTAATGTTTCTAATTTAAAACACATTTATCTTAGACACATATAGGATTAGAAAATGATGGATGAATTTTATAAAGATTATTATAATCTCCCTTAACCATACATGTGGTTTGAATTTTATTAATAAATATTATACTCTTTTGGATTTACCTCTGAAGGTTTTGACTACTAGATATAGGAGATAGCTTATAGTGATCTGTTTCATTCTTAGATGTGGAATCAAAATGTTTTGGATATCAATGATATGAAATAAATGGTAAATTTTTTTTTGGAATTTTTATTAATGGAAAGTATTGGGGGTGTTTTTAAGGAAAATTAATAGAGGTTTTTTGATATTTTAGGATATGTGGAATATAAATATTATTAATAAGTCTACTGTTTATGAAATAGGGGTTCATCGGTGGGTTATAGTACAAATATATTTGTCTATATTCCTATAATATATGTTCTATAACAATCCACAAAAATAGAGTGTAACATGGAATCCAACATTACTTATATCATCAATAATAGTTTAATCCATTATTTTTAGGGAATTATAAGTTCTTTGACCTTGTGTCAAAATACAGTAATTACATGACCATGTATATTTTGATGAAATACATTTTTACACAAATTTATAAATATAGGTCATAATTAAATGATAAGAGGGAGAAATAATTTCAAATGGAATTATTACATCCAATAAAAAAATTATTTCCAATATATTTATTACCAGCATTATATCCCACACAACATCAAATAGAGAACCTGGACGAATAGCTACATGTTTACCCTAGGTTGTTTCTTTTCATGTCACACTTTTAGAAAATAATAACTTTTCATGAATCCTAATTGATAACATTAAAATGTCCGGTTCCCCTTATTATAATTAACTATGAATTTCTACTTTGATTGTAAATATATTGTGTGTATTTATTTATTTTTTATACAAAATGAAAATTTTATGAACTTAATATGATGTATCTGAATGAAAAATGGATTCATGTAAATCATATGAAAAAAAGAGTATAAAGATATAGTTAAAAAGTTTGTCATGTTTTCAATATATCATGCATACGAACCATCTCAAATAATTTTTTCTTGTTTAAATTATTGTTATTCAGGAAAAATTATTATAGAAGAGTTCAAAGAACATTTGATTTTTCATGGAATAGATCATATCTATAAATTTTGGACTAAACACAGGGAAAACTAAATATGAACATAGATCAGGATGATACTACAGTTTATGGATCATTATATAGGAATATTGTTGTAAATAAAGATGGATATCATATGGAAGAAATGAAAATATAAATTCAGGATGACCTACATGATTTTAAAAAGTTTTTTTAGAATCTAAGTATTTGTGCTAAGAGACTACTATACACCGTTTGTACTCAATACACAACATTTTCATTTGTATTAAAGTTATATAATTTGAAATATGGCACTAGATGGAGCGACCCCATATTTACAGAACTACTTATTCTCCTGAATGATATTATACAAGAACAAAATGAAATTATTTTTCAAAAATATTATTCTATGTGAATTATTTATTCCATGAGTATGATCACTAAAAAATAAATGTTTTTCCAAATTATTTCATATTTTTTCACAAGGACCATGAATCGCTCATAAATTTCCCTTGGTATGGAATGAATTGATACAGTAAAGATGAATCAAGATATTTAAAAATGTATGGTACTTTATTATCATTCCATGGCTTAAAAGACTATATAGATGTCAGAAAACCATATGACAATTAACATGGCACATAGATACAAGAATTAAATATAGGAAACAACATCATCCATCAGACTCTCCTCTATGGGAGAAAATTGATTATGAGTATCCTAAATTTGGAAATGATCTAAGAATCTTTCAAATTATTCTATTAATAGATGGAATAAATATTTTTTGTGTACATAGTAGTACTCACTATACATGACCATTTATGGTGGTAAATTATAACTTTCAGCCATTATTATGCATGAAGCGCAAATAAATTATGTTGTCTCTGCTTATGTATAGAACAAAATATCCTGATAATGATAGTAATATTTATTTTTATCCATTTAGAGAATATATAATATTAATATGAGATATAATTGTTATAATGTATGATGCTCATAGAAGTGAAGAATTCACATTTAGGTCCATGTTGTATGGGATGATAAATGAAGTTCCTACTTATAGAAATTTTTTTGGCTATAGAATTGAAGTAAGGTTGGGGTGTACCATTTTTGAAGAATGCATACAATCAATTCTATTGAAACATTCCTCAAAGACTATGTTTTTTTGAACATCAGAAATTTTTAACTTAAAGATATTAATACCGATCTTGGATGACAACATTCAATGGGAATACAGAACGAGGTACAAGACCATCTATACTAATGGGTGAACAACTATTTGATAAAGTAAAATATATTGAAACTATTTTCAGTAAACCATTTTAAAAAAACCTTATGAAATTTTGTTGAAAAAATCTATTAATTTTATTTGAATTAACATATTGGAATTTTTTGTACATTATACATTTTCTTGATTTCATGCATATAGAAAAAAATGTATTTGATAGTGTTATTAAAAAATTACTAAATGTTTCTAACAAAAAAATGGCATCAAGGATAGATTTAACATGATTTTAGGGGGATAAGGAAAGAGTTGGCACTGATAAAGGGTGAAATGAGGATGTTTCTTCCTCCAGTAGCTTACAATCTATCCAGATAATAAAAATTGGAATTTTTTAGTTTTCTTATTGGTGTAAAAGTTACATAAGGGTATTCATAAAATACAAATAATTTCATGTTGATGACTAATTTTAAGTTACAAGGCATAAAATCAAATGAACATCATTTTTTATGAAAAAATTGATGTTTGTCACCTAATGTTTCATTCTGCATAAAAATTTACAGCATACATTAACCATACTCTTCTTATTTTTTAAATATATATGTAGTAATGTTATAGACCTGATGAAGTTTATTATCATAAATAACGAGGTTGAAATCAAATTATGTGAATTAGAGATGTTCTTACCACCATCATTCTTTGATATAATGGTCTACCGATGGTTCACATGGTTAAATAGTTTTGATTATGTGGTCATATAAATTACATATGGATGTACCCCATTGAATGACATATAAAGATTTTTAAATGGTGCATCAAGAATCAAATTCATCTAGAAGGTTTTATTGAAGAATTATATATTATTCAATAATCTATCGAATTATTTAGTGATTATCTATTATATGTTTCTAGCATTGGTCTCATAGAGTCTCATAATAGAAGAAGCCTTATGGGTGAAGGGATTTCCCAAATAGATATTGTTACAATTACTATCACAAAGCCAGAGCAAGATCTTCTTTAAATTATACATAATAGTGAATATGTTGACCTATATGTTGAATCCCACAAATAAATTCTTATAAATTTGAATCCATCAGGAGATAAAGGATATATACAAAATACACATAATAAACAGTTTATAGGATTGTTAAAGGATCATATTTATAAGGAGTTATCTAAAAATCCAAATTTAATTGTCAAATGACTTTTATGCCTATCTAGGGGACTAAATTATAATGTTATATCTTACATTGGTTTTATAATTAATGGTTATATGTTCTATAAAAAATAAAATTATAACCATAGTATAATTAAAAATTGTGGTGTTTCACTTATGGCGTAAGTGATTCACATTTCCGGTTCGAAGGATAAAAATACAATTTATGTGAATATGTCATATTTTGGCCTCATCGAAAAGATATATGATTTGGATTATATATTATTTCAAGTGTTTATTTTGCATTCAAAATTAGTGGACAATAGGAGTGCATTGAATGTTTATTAAATGGTCTTTGTGAAAGTTATTTTTTTCGTGGAAGGGTATAATGATGAGCCGTTTATAATGACATCATAAGTAGCGTAGGTATTTTATGTCTTATATCTAGCAAACATGAATTAGTCAATTGTCCTGCTAATGACTAAAACAACTATAGGGTTAAATAAAAAATCAATTGAGGTTAGAATTTTCATTGAGAGATAAAAATTGTTTCAGGGAAGTCCCAATGTTGAAAATGACTCATATGTTATATGGTACCACAAAGACGAGATTTAGATTATTTATATAGGAGAAAAAATATCTTCAACCTTTAAATAAAAAAATATATTTCAATGATCGAGTTAAAGTTATTTTTAATATATTATGCCTTTATTCATAGTATTATGTGTTATCTAATATATTATCATAATCTAATTTAAATGTTTGACTACACATACAGACAATGACTTTTGAACATGATGATATTTCCAATTTTAGGGAAAAATAGATGGTTGATGCTAAAATTGCATAACTATAAAAGGATCAAAAACATGTTGATGAAACAAATAATAACGATTTAGTGTCACTATAGTGACTAAAATTATCAAGTAAATAAGAAAACATATAAAAATTTAGGTTGGATAGAATCAATAGGGTCAACCTATTGACCCTATTAATTCAATGTTAATTAGTTCTGCTGGGGTTACAATGAGAATCAATGTGTCAATTGATAGAGATTCATGGCGATATGTAAAGATTCTAATGAAGTAATCCCTATGGAAATATATTAAGGTAATATTATGATATAATTTCTCTCTTTTACCAAAAAAATATACAATGAAACTATAAGGCCCCAGAGTTAAACCTTACTTAATCTTGAGTTATTACAAGATTACACACTGAGGATCTTTTCAGGTTTAGAGTTTTAGAGAATTAGATCATGAAACTTGCATTACATTCCACATTTAAACAAAGTGGTTACATAAAAGACAGTATTCATTCTTCCCATCAACGAGAACATATTTAAAATATAACATGGATTCTTTCTTGACACATCCTTGACACTATCATCACATCATGTACCTTTCCCTTGACCTGTGAAAAACATTTCAAAAACTTGGGATGAGCATAAAAAGATCAGTAAGAGTTATAAAAATATGGAAAGGAAACATGAGTTCATATATACATTAGAATGAAATCACACTTTACCCATAAAACATAGGCATATCAAATCATGAATAAATCATAGAAAACATAAGACATAAAGGTAACTTGAGGCATTCATAACATTCTTACGTAGGGAGTAACCCTCTTGGTTACGTTTGGAATACCCATCACAGTATATTCCCTAAATCTCTTCGGAGAAACCTTAACGTTTCACTCCTTCACATTACCCAATGCATTAGAGAGCTATATCGGGCTCACCCACCCTTAGTTTATCACGGAACCACCCGTTTTCATAACAATTCCCAAGAACCATAACATAAATGTGTCACATAAATCATGCATAAAGGAAACATAACATTTCCACATTTCAATCACAATATAACATTTTAGTATATTGAAATAATGAATCCATTCAAAAAGAAACCATTTCAAAAACCATTTAAAACATTTAATAAAGAGATTTTTTAATCAAAGTGTCCCATACCACCTAGAAGCTTAAAATTTTAAACCATTAATATCCATATAATTAAATCCTTAAAACCATTTTGAAAACATGGATATTAATAATAACAAATAATTAAAACATTTAAAACGATATTTTGGTTAAAGGGGTTTTACCAAAATTAGAGACACTTGAATACAATAATTGAGGAATAACATTTAGTCAGAAATTTATAATATCATGAGAATAAATGGATTCATGATATAATACTCCAAAGTATAGTATATACACCGTATAAGAGTGAATTGGTGCATAAAAAAACAATGAACCCTCAATAGAAATGTCAAATGTGATGAAATCCCTTATAAAGAAGGTATCCTTAAATTAAGGACAAATCAATCTCAAAAATATGTGTGACAAATATAAATACACCCAATATAAGTGGATATTAAGTGTAAAACAATAAATGGTCATTCACACATATTCAATGGATGACATATTCAATGACTACATGTTGAACCCAAAGAAATCGAAATTGGGTTAAAGAGTTCTCTTGATAGCCTAACAGCATCACATCAAAATGAGTTGATGAAATATAAAAAGAGTATCTCATAACATGGAAATAAAATTTACATCAATAAGGATATATGAGAACATATCCCAACATAACAATATGTAAATTAAAATACCCAACAAAAGAAGTCTTTTAAAAAGAGGAGGGTGAAAGGTTCCCTTACCGACTTGGGTATCTTTCAAAACATACACCCCATGAAAGAAGGACAATAGATCACTGATGTAAATACTCATAAACGAAAGTATATTACACAAAGAGTAGAATAATGGGCAGTACATATACCACTCAATGGAATTTGTGGCAAATGTAGCATAAATCTCACGGGAATAAAAGTGAGATGAAAAATCCCTTACGAAAACTCGGCAGCCTAACAGCGCCACATAAAACTTCCGAATATGGATTGATGAGATCAAATAGGGTATCTCATCACATTAAAATAAAATTTACCGAAAGAGGAATATAAAATAACATCCCACAACATTACAAAGATGAGCTTAAAACAATTGACATAAAGGAGAGTACTTAAAAAGAAAGAGAGAGGTTAGATCTCTTACGAAAGTTCGGCAGCCTAACGGCGCCACTCAAAACATCCAAAATAGATTGATGAGAGAGAATAAGGTCTCTCATCACATGAACATAAAAATTACAGTAAGTTTAATATAAAAGGCCATCCCAATAACAAGAAATATGAGATTTAAAAGGAATGACGTAAAAGTGTGTACTTAAAAAGAAAGAGAGGAGTAGGATCCCTTACCTCGGGTCCAACTTGACTCGATCATTCTTTAATCTCCTGAATAGTAAACTTGAGTTAATTTCTACTTCCTTAAGAACCTTTTTCAAGTTCATTATTCCTTTTATATCACTTATTACCATTTCATAAACATTATGTAATCATTTAAGTTAATAATATTTGTTTTGCCGATATTTGGTTCTTAAGTCGAAAGTGGACTTCTTACAATTACATGTTGTTCGTGTGGCCAAATGCTTATTATATAAAGAATTGTATTCATGATTTAGATATCATATATGTCATATATATCCAGTACATGCATTCATTTATAACATTACATAATCATTTAGAGGTATGAAATGAAATGCACCGTTCATGGAGACGGTAAGCCGTACGTACGCATGAATGCTACTTTCATTTCTATTTCGTATTTTATAGAATGGAATAATAATTATATAAAGTTATATTATAATTCCAGTATAATATCATATATAATATCATAGTTCCATCCTTTATACGTCCCACATATGTTATTTAACGAATCGAATCACTTTGAGGGGGCGGTAGTCCGCACTTCCTTAAATGAAGATATCGCGTTTACCCATAATGGAAACCATAAAGGTATGCCCAAAATGAAAAAAACAGAAGCTTAAGGAAAACATAAACATATAATATATCATATATAAAAATAGTGACATCATAATGGCCACCTTTGAATGTGTTAAATGAGTATTGAACAATCATCGTTTTGGGAGGCAGAATTTCGCCATCCACGGAAACCGTATGTTCATTAACCATTTGATGTAGTTGTGTTAGAGTGTAGCTCGAATAAATCTTATAACAACATCCTAGTATATTTAATATACTGGTGTTTTTACAAAATAAGTAAATAAAAAGAGTTTTGGGGGTTGGAGAAGCAAAATAAAAAAAATGAACATGAGAGAATGAATTACCATTAAAAGTGTACCTCCTTTTGATTTGAGCCTAAAGGCTTCTTTTTAAAGGATTCTGCCCAAAGGGAATCCTCTAGGATGAAGAGATGGATGTATAGAGAGTAAATGGGCAGGGGTTGGCCGATCCAAAGGCTTGAGGAGTGTGTGACATGAGGTAGAGGTGGGGGGCCTTTTATAAGAGGAGAGGAGGGGCACTTTTGGAAAGTAAGAAATATTAGTTTATTTGAAAATGTGTTTCGGTTGTAAAAGGTCCCACATTGATATAATTCGTGGATAAGGTGATAATGGTTCGAAATCCACCATCCAATAAGTTTTTTACATGTGTAGGTCATAGATTTTACATTATCTTCTCATTTTATTTAAATCGTCAGATAATGATGTCATTGCTGCATCATTATAATGTCATAAATACTTTAATTTATTTAATGTCTAAAAATTATAAAAAAAATTACTATGATGTAGGAAATCATTTTAGCTTTCCAATTACGATTTATAATAAAAAATCTGACTTGTATAACCCCACTTAAAAAGTGTTTTAGTAAAACATATCATGTTTGTGTCATTTTTACTTTTACATTAAATAAAAAGTTATTTATGTCATTTCCCAACCAAAGTGGCTCCATGGGGTCCCCAAGTTGACCCATGACTTGTCTTGGTCGGCCATTACACATAAAATGAGTTTATGACATGTGTCAAGTTCATTTCATATTATTAAAACATTATTTTTACCTTAAACTACACTAATTACCTCTAATCGCGTTTAAAAACATAATAAGTTACTATTCACCAAAAAATTATTTTTATCCCATTGAACAACATTTTACTTATTAATGAAAACCATTTATGTCGGATTTTCGAAATTCAAAACACAAAGATGACAAAGTTTCATTTAAACGGAAAAATCAGTTTTTATAAGTACCACTTAGTGGTGTCACTATTCATAAAAAATTGATGTTTTTCAGAAAAATCCCAAAACATCACCCTAAGCTATATTTGATATTCTGAATTCAAAAATGAAGTCTATTTTACAAAATTCAAAACATATAAGTCACATTAATTAATTTAATAATTAATTCCCACTGTCAGAGCAAATAGCGTGTTTTTATGAAACAATAAGTATCAAAAGATTGACACTGGTTTAAGTCTGATTTCAAAGTGAAATTAATTCCAACGACCACTATTGGATTTAATGGTAAAAATATATTATAATTTCACTTTAAAACCAATTCAAAAGATAATCTAATAATATAAATAAATTATATTAAAAAGAGGTTTTGAATTAAAATACAACATTTTACACTATTCATTAAAAAAATTTAACTTTATCGGAAAGATACCAAAAATTTACACAAAGTAAATTTTGATGTCCCGATTCTTAATAAGAGTTTTATTTGGTCCAAAAGAATATTGAAGAGTGAACAAAACTATATTTAATGATGGTTCAACATCAAATGGTGATAAGTGAACCTTTAGTGAAAACTAGGGCATATACGCCTAAAATTGAATTTTTTCCGTATTTTAAGCCTCTATCCTTTATTGGATAAATGTAAAAACATTTAAAAACATATATAATCATATTTTAGTTATTTCTATTCATTCCCGCCATTACAATGGCTACATGTTAACTACCATTTAAAATAATATTATTTTATTATTAGAGTGCAACGTAAGATTCCCAAGAAACTCGTTGTTGCGTGTTGGGTACGCCATCGAGCATAGCGTCCCCTTTAAAGTCATATCAATATTTTATTCACAAATATGGATAAATATGAAAATTTCATATTCTTTATTTACCTGGGGTGTTACATCCTTCCCTCCTTTTGGGAATTGCGTCCTCGCAATTTTAAAATTGCTCTTGGAAACATCCTTGAAAGTCCCACATCTTAACAAGAGTCGGTAAAACAATCACTTTAAAATAAAGAAAGATAAGTACAGAGGTCACCCGAGTAAACCCATACTAGGATTCAAAGTATGAAAATATGGACATGGAGGGAAAAAAAGGGTCATGTTCTGATGGAGAGTGATAGAAAACATGTTTAGGTGAAAGTTAACCATGAGAAAATCACAAACTTGTGATGGGTTAAATGGTGTTGGGTTCCCCAGTAGGAAAAGTTAATAGACAAAATTTTTGTTTTAAGTTACTTAATATTGAGGAATTTATTCATAAGTAAGCATAATCACTTATCATGTTGACTTTCAACTTTTACTAGATTCCTTAATCAAACTCATATTTTTTCCAAAAGACGAGTATTTAGGGAGACTTGTTCGCATTAAGAGTACTATAATCAACTTCTAGAGAATCACCTAATCCACAAAAGAGAACTATATACTTCCCATGTCTTTAGACTTTAACCAAAACCAAAACCAAAAAGGCTAGTACAAGGTCAGATAATCCAAAAAAGGATAACCCTTTATAAAAAGAAAATCTATTCTTAATCTCAAAAAATTTTCCAACAAAACCCAAAGTTCCGCGAGGACCATCCGATAAACAATTTGTCCATAAAATTATTCAAAGTAAACCAATATAAGATTGAAACCCAAATATTTGAAGGATTTAGTCTCATAGTCTTCCAAGTTAAATCGTAACATTTATCTCCAAACAATATCAGTTTCTCCTAAAGTCTCGTATTGAAAAGTAATTAACCTAATCACATATCCTCCATGATAGGTTAATCATTTTCATAAATAACCCAAAATAAACTTACTCTTAATTCATAAAATCATATAACTAAAAAGAATCAGTCAAACTAACCAGGGACTTCACGTAGTCCAGTGGTAGGCGATAAATACCAGTCGCACTTTGGTTGTGGGTTCGATTCCCACAGCTTTGTCTGACGCGACGGGTTGTCACACGGTCTGCGTGTTGTCCTTTTTCCAAAACTATATAATTCTTAAAAAATTCCCCAAAATGAGATAAAAACTTCAAAAATAATCATAACATATTTTAACCTCATGTTTATCTCATTCCTTTCATTTTCCATCATATCATAGAGTAACCCATAATTACCTAAAAAGTAAGGATCATATAAACCCAAATGGTTCGTTATAACTATGTCCACAAAAGAAAATATAACTATTACTTGAATAAAATTTTCCTATATTAAACATCAGGGTTACACATAATATAAAAAGTCTTCTAATGTAACCACATCATCAAAGGAGACTTAATACTCTTAAGAATTTCACCATAACTCTTGAAGCCCTTATAAGTTGACATCCTACTCATTCAACATTATTCATGATCCATTATCCATTCCTTTCCAACATATTCCGAAATACCTCTTTCCTACAAATAAAATCATGAATCATATCCGAAGATTCCAAAATAGGAAAACAATAGTCATGAAATAGTACATACCTTTGATTAGTCATTGTCAATTTCTTCATCCTCAATCGGAATGGCATTAGGTATTGGTAAACGAATATTGGTACGCTCTTGGTGACCCCATTCACAAAACTTCTTCATAGGACATGTGTTTTCATAATGACCATGCACACCACATTTAAAACATTCAATTGATCCCTCAGAAAGAACTTTTTTCCCTTTCCTCGAGTCAATTGGATGCTTCCTTTTTCCATGGCAGGTTCTTGCTTTATGGCCTTCATTTCCAAATTTATAGCAAATTTCTGTCCCTTTGAAACATTTTCCTAGGTGTTTCTTTCCACATCATTGACACATAGGTTTTTGAACACACTTACCTTTATGATTATTACCTGTACATCCGTAGGGATTTGTTTCTTGCATATATGATGCCTTAGAGAAATCTCCAAGGTTTAGGTGGTCAATCATGACTCCAGATAGTTGGTTGAGGATAATCACAAGAGTTATCATTGCATCTCCCATATCATTCAGTTGCTTTCTCAAATAACTATCACAGTTTCCTTCACATCCACTGTTACTTTGGTGCCTGCTAGATCCAGCCATTTACTAAAACCAAAAAGGTCAGTGTGAGTATATCAACAAAACCATCATGTACTAATGAGTAAGATAAACACTAAGATATACTTACTCATTCACTTTATCTAAAACTAGGACTCTTTCTGAAATCCTAACCATTATGGTAATGTCACTTATGCTTAAAGAATACCCTAACCTCTAATGTTATCTAAACCGACCTTTGATACCAACTGTAAGGCCCCAGCCTTAAACCTTACTTAATCTTGAGTTATTACAAGATTACACATTGAGGATCTTTTCAGGTTTAGAGTTTTAGAGAATTAGATCATGAAACTTGCATTACATTCCACATTTAAACAATGTGGTTATATAAAAGACAGTATTCATTCTTCCCATCAACGGGAACATATTTAAAATATAACACAGATTCTTTCTTGACCAATTCTTGACACTATCGTCACATCATGTACCTTTCCCTTGACCTGTGAAAAACATTTCAAAAACTTGGGATGAGCATAAAAAGCTCAGTAAGAGTTATAAAAATATGGAAAGGAAACATGAGTTCATATATACATTAGAATGAAATCACACTTTACCCATAAAACATAGGCATATCAAATCATGAATAAATCATAGAAAACATAAGACATAAAGGTAACATGAGGCATTCATAACATTCTTACATAGGGAGTAACCCTCTTGGTTACGTTTGGAATACCCATCACAGTATATTCCCTAAATCTCTTCGGAGAAACCTTAACGTTTCACTCCTTCGCGTTACCCAATGCATTGGAGAGCTATATCGGGCTCACCCGCCCTTAGTTTATCACAGAACCACCCGTTTTCATAACAATGCCCAAGAACCATAACATAAATGTGTCACATAAAACATGAATAAAGGAAACATAACATTTCCACATTTCAATCACAATATAACATTTTAGTATATTGAAATAATGAATCCATTCAAAAAGAAACCATTTCCAAAACCCTTTAAAACATTTAATAAAGAGATTTTTGAATCAAAGTGTCTCAAACCACCTTGATGCTTAAAATTTTAGACCATTAATATCCATATAAATAAATCCTTAAAACCTTTTTGAAAACATGGATATTAATATGAACAAATAATTAAAACATTTAAAACGATATTTTGGTTAAAGCGGTTTGACCAAAATTAGAGACACTTAAATACAATAATTGAGGAATAACATTTAGTCAGAACATTATAATATCATGATAATAAAGGGATTCATGATATAATACTCCAAATGACAGTATATACACCATCAAAGAGTGAATTGGTGCATAACAACAATGAACCCTCAATAGAAATGTCAAATGTGATGAAATCCCTTATAAAGAAGGTATCCTTAAATTAAGGACAAATCAATCTCAAAAATATGTGTGACTAATATAAATACACCCAATATAAGTGGATATTAAGTGTAAAACAATAAAAGGTCATTCACACAAATTCAATGGATGACATATTCAATGACTACATGTTGAACCCAAAGAAATCGAAATTGGGTTAAAAAGTTCCCTTGACAGCCTAACGGCATCACATCAAAATGAGTTGATGAGAGATAAAAAGAGTATCTCATCACTTGGACATAAAATTTACATCAATAAGGATATATGAGAACATATCCCAACATAACAATATGTAAATTAAAAGACCCAACAAAAGAAGTCTTTTAAAAAGAGGAGGGTGAAAGGTTCCCTTACCGACTTGGGTATCTTTCAAAACATACACCCCATGAAAGAAGGACAATAGATCACTGATGTAAATACTCATAAACGAAAGTATATTACACAAAGAGTAGAATAATGGGCAGTACATATACCACTCAATGGAATTTGTGGAAAATGTAGCATAAATCTCACGGGAATAAAAGTGAGATGAAAAATCCCTTACGAAAACTCGGCAGCCTAACAGCGCCACATAAAACTTCCGAATATGGATTGATGAGATCAAATAGGGTATCTCATCACATTACAATAAAATTTACAGCAAGAGGAATATAAAAGAACATCCCACAACATTACAAAGATGAGCTTAAAACAATTGACATAAAGGAGAGTACTTAAAAAGAAAGAGAGAGGTTAGATCTCTTACGAAAGTTCGGCAGCCTAACGGCGCCACTCAAAACTTCAAAAATGGATTGATGATAGAGAATAGGGTCTCTCATCACATGAACATAAAAATTACAGTAAGTGTAATATAAAAGACCATCCCAATAACAAGAAAGAGGAGCTTTAAAAGGAATGACGTAAAAGGGTTTACTTAAAAAGAAAGAGAGGAGTAGGATCCCTTACCTCGGGTCCGAATTGACTCGGTCGTTATTTAATCTCCTGAATAATAAACTTGAGTTAATTTATACTTCCTTAAGAACCTTTTTCAAGTTAATTATTCCTTTTAAATCACTTATTACCATGTAATAAACATTATGTAATCATTTAAGTTAATAATATTTGTTTTGCCGATATTTGGTTCTTAAGTCGAAAGTGGACTTCTTACAATTACATGTTGTTTGTGTGGCCAAATGTTTATTATATCCAGAATTTTATTCATGATGTAGATATCATATATGTTATATATATCCTGTACATGCATCCATTTATAACATTACATAATCATTTAGAGGTAATAAATTAAATGCACCGTTCATGGAGACGGTAAGCCATACGTACACATGAACGCTACTTTCATTTCTATTTCGTATTTCATAGAATAGAATAATAATTATATAAAGGTATATTATAATTCCAGTATAATATCATATATAATATCATATATAATATCATAGTTCCATCCATTATACGTCCCACATATGGTATTTAACGAATCAAATCACTTTGAGGGGGCGGTAGTCCGCACTTCCTTAAATGAAGATATCGCGTTTACCCATAATGGAAACCATAAAGGTATGCCCAAAATGAAAAAAACATAAGCTTAAGAAAAACATAAACATATTATATATCATATATAAAAATATTGACATCATAATGGCCACCTTTGAAGGTGTTAAATGAGTATTGAACAATCATCGTTTCGGGAGGCAGAATTTCACCACCCACGGAAACCGTATGTTCATTAACCATTTGATGTAGTTGTGTGGGAGTGTAGCTCGAATAAATCTTATAAAAACATCCAAGTATATTTAAGATACTGGTGTTGTTACAAAAGAAGTAAATAAAAAGAGTTTATGGTGTTGGAGAAGCAACATAAAACAAATGAACATGAGAGAATGAATTACCTTTAAAAGTGTAACTCCTTTTGATTTGAGCCTAAAGGCTTCCTTTGAAAGGATTCCGCCCAAAGGGAATCCTCTAGAATGAGTAGAGGTATGTGTAGAGAGTAAATGGGCAGGGTTTGGCCGATCCAAAGGCTTGAGGAGTGTGTGACATGAGGTAGAGGTGGGGGCCTTTTATAAGAGGAGAGGAGGGGCACTTTTGGAAAGTAAGAAATATTACTTTATTTGAAAATGTGTTTCGGTTTTAAAAGGTCCCACATTGGTATAATTCTTGGATAAGGTGATACGGGTTCTAAATCCACCCATACAATAAGTTTTGGACAGGTGTAGGTCATAGAGTTTACATTATCTTCTCATTTTATTTAAATCGTCAGATAATGATGTCATCGCTGCATCATTATGATGTCATAAATACTTTAATTTATTTAATGTCTAAAAATAATAAAAAAATTACTATGATGTAGGAAATCATTTTATCCTTCCAATGACTATTTATAATAAAAAAATATGACTTGTATAACCCCACCTAAATATTGTTTTAGTAAAACATATCATGTTTTTGTCATGTTTACTTTTACATTAAATAAAAAGTTATTTATGTCATTTCCCAACCAAAGTGGCTCCATGGGGTCCCCAAGTTGACCCATGGATTTTCTTGGTCGGCCATTAAACATCCAATGAGGTTAGTACATGTTTCAAGTTCATTTCATATTATTAAAACATTATTTTTACCTTAAACTACACTAATTACCTCTAATCGTGATTAAAAACTTAATAAGTTACTATTCACCAAAAAAATATTTTTATCCCATTGAACCACATTTTACTTCTTAATTAAAACCATGTATGTCGGATTTTAGAATTTCAAAACACAAAGATGGAAAAATTTTCATTTAAACGGAAAAATCAGTTTTTATAAGTACCACTTAGTGGTGTCACTATTCATCAAAAATTGATGTTTTTCAGAAAAATCCCAAAAATTCACCCTAAGCTGTATTTGATATTCCGAATTCAAAAATGATGTCTATTTTAAAAAATTAAAAACATATAAGTCACATTAATTAATTTAATAATTAATTCCCGTTGTCAGAGCAAATAGCATGTTTTTATGAAACAGTAAGTATCAAAAGATTGACACTGGTTTATGTCTGATTTCAAAGTGAAATTAATTCCAATGACCACTATTGGATTTAATGGTAAAAATATATTCTAATTTCACTTTAAAACCAATTAAAAAGATAATCTAATAATATAAATAAATTAGATTAAAAAGAGGTTTTGAATTAAAATACAACATTTTACACTATTCAATAAAAAAATGAACTTTATCGGAAAGATACAAAAAATTTACACAAAGTAAATTTTGATGTCCCGATTCTTTAAAAGAGTTTTATTTGGTCCAAAATAATGTTTAAGAGTGAAAAAAACTATATTTAATGATGGTTCAACATCAAAAGGTGATAGGTGAACCTTTAGTGAAAACTAGGGCATATACGCCTAAAATTGAATTCTTTCCGTATTTTAAGCCTCTATCCTTTATTGGATAAATGTAAAAACATTTAAAAACATATATAATAATATTTTAGTTATTTCTATCCATTCCTACCATTACAACGACTACATGTTAACTACCATTTAAAATAATATTATTTTATTATTAGAGTGCAATGTAAGATTCCCAAGAAACTCGTTGTTGCGTGTTGGGTACGCCATAGAGCATAGCGACCCCTTTAAAGTCATATCAATATTTTATTCACAAATATGGATAAATATGAAAATGTCATATTCTTTATTTACCTGGTGTGTTACATAAATGTTGATTTATGTTTTATTATCCCTTGCAACGTTTGTTTATTTTAGATGATTTTTGTAAGAAATATGTCTTAGTGGCCACTAGAGAACCCAAGAGATGATTCTAGAAACTTCTTACCAAGCTAAATATTAGGGTTTCTAAGGGGAATGTAAATCCCCCCCCCCACTAGTTACTTATGAAAACATTATAAATATGGAAAAATTGAATGATTTCACCAGTGATTGCGATGATAAATCATTTCAGGTGTATTATAATCGATAATGTATTATTTTACATTATTTATTTTATACAATTTGATTAAAATTTTTTTAATATATGAAATATCAAAGGATTTTTTAAAATAAACACCTTACATCAAAATAAATATACCCCTATCAAAAAACAAGAATGGGGTAAACTTCACTAGAGAAGAAAATGGTATATATTTTAAATATAAAATAAAAATTTTATGTGATATAAAATAGAATATTATCCTTTTTTATATGAAAATTGATGAATCAAAATATGAATCCACTTCCATCCCATGTTATGTGCTATTTAAGGAGGCCTGTATAGATAAAGAGGGTAAACTAGTTATCAAAAAAACAAAAGTAGTATGGTAAACATTTTTAGTCTGACTTATTTGTAATTAATTTTATATTATAATTGTATTACATAAAAATATATTTTTTCATATGTTTTTTATATGGTTTAGACAAAAGAATCAACAGTTACTATACTTGATGAAAAACAACTTTCAGTGGATTTGGATCGGGTGTAATAATACGGTCACATTAGAGGTATAGGTTTTGGTGTTTCACCTCAAACATATTTTGAGAATAAAAAAACACAATAAGATACATATCATATGTTGAAAGGATTTAGAGGAAACATATGGTTTTTAAGATATTATTGTTGGGTCTGGTTAGGTAGACCAGTATAAGTGAAAGGGTCAAAGAGGAATGGTATTGGAACAAAGATCAGTACATGAAAAACCAAATGACCCCACTATCTTGGAGGATATTCATTCCTATCAACCACATACCTTACCCATTGTAATCAATTTTTTCATTACTCTTTCTCCTCAATTTAAATCAAATATTCTTGTATAACTTTATATTACTAAAATTATATAGGGTAAAGTGGTAAGTGATTTCTATATTTCAACACCCATGCATTGCCCTGTTGTATGAAGTAAATTGTATAATATCCCATGTGGAATTCTAACCAATAAAAAATTGCCAAAATATCACATGAGAGTGTTAATTTAAGTAGCTCAATATTGGAGTATTGAGTTTCCTCTTCCACTTAATGATTTAGATATTACGACTATTAATGATATTATTGTAACATTCATAGAATGGTTGTATAATCTTATAAAGCTAGAATAGAGATGTCTTAAATAATTTTTTCAAATGAAAAACCTATAAAAATTGATGAAAAAAGGTCTGAAGTAAGTATGGTGTTGTAGATGGATAAAATGATGGGGAGATGGAAGGTTGTATTAGGACAATCTAGTGAATAGTCTAACAAAACAAAATGAGCTTCTAAGAGTACCTTCTCCTCGTTAGTTTCACTCTATCATATAATAACACTACAAATTAATGTAGACACCGCATTAAAATATGGAGATATTTCATTAAATCAATATGAAGAAGAAATATTTTTAAATGTCATTATATAAGTGGTTGGTCTTGAGAGTATATATTATATTCTAAATTTTAAATGGCTAGGAGTCATAGTCTTGAATACATAAATGATATACATTTTCATAATCCTACTATCCATAAAATGATCTACTATATTCATTAAAGTTAGTAACTATTCATATTTTCTATAGGTGTTTATATTACTACTATATAAAGGGAAAATCGTACAAAGCGTGATTTGGATTCTTTAATCCCTATATCATTTCTATGCTTGAAATTTTTTCAGAATTAAAATAAATTAATAAAAAATATATAAACTAAGTAAGGAATTTGATAAAAAAAATTGTAAAAGGCATTCTCTTCTTGATGCCTAAAATTCAAGCGTAATACACTGCAATCTAATCATATAAAATATATTTTTATTTTTTCATTACTTATTATATATTTTTTATCAAGCACCTGATGTTGATTGAAATCAATTTGGATGCCTCAAATATTTAATTTTTGGATCCAATGCATGTATTTCCATAAAAAAACCACACATGATGTGTATTTTGAATTTGTAATGCACATCAATCAATATTTTATAGATAAAATTTGAATTATATGTTTCAGTTTTTTTTAATGAGAATTTTTTATGATAATAAGATTTTTAAATATTAGATAAATCATTGTATAAGGTTGATCAAAGAACATTAGAATCCTATGGGTTTCTTTAAATGGAAATAGATTAAGGTATATATATAAAGAGGAACTACTAAAAATATTTTAAAATAATTTATTTATTTTGGTCAATGTTTCTATTGTGTTTAATGCAAGATATTGAAAATTATTATGGATATTGTGTTTATAAATTTATGAATGATATCACATACCATCAAAAGACAAACATCCATGACTAAGTAATTTATGAAGCTAATTAAAATTTTATTAAAATTATTTATTAATAGTTTTTTGTCTATATTTTCTCAACACTACCAATACTTCCAACAAAATACATACTCAAAAGAGTAAATAAATTTATTTATAGATGAATTGGTAGAGTATATAGTGTTGAAATATTTTTTGACATAAAATTTAGGTGAATGCCTTTTATGTTTGTGATCTATTATGGGCTATAAATTTAGAAATATGTTTGGGATGTGAAACATTATTATTGGAATGATTATATATTATTTTTGATCTATTTATCAAGGATAATTATTTTGGAGGATGTAAATTTTTTTAGAAATTAATAGAAAAAATACATGGAGTCAAAATGTATAAAAACATCATGAAGTGGTGACTTCCTACTACTTATTTAGTTAATTTTTTAATCATTTTATCTACTTTTTTAGTGAATTTCCTGGTCATTTTTATTTGATACTTTTTTTACAAATTTACACATTAGTTTAAAACACACGTAACATGCTCGAATTAGGTTGAATAAATTTATATTGTTTTAATAATTTAGAATAGTGATCCATAAGTCATTTTTTACATGTAGCACTTAACAATACATCCTTCTGAAATAAGATGTGGTCGATATGAATAAAAGTTATTGTTTTCAATGAAAAAGTGTTATTTTAGTCTGAAACACATATCACATATCCAAAACTAAGAAAATTAGATTGAATTGTTTTCAAACATTAGCACAACGATCCATAATTCATTTTTATTTGTATCAATTTACGACATATCAAACTGACATCCAGTGTGGTAAGTATGACTCTAAGTATGTGTTTTTAATATAAATGTGTTATTTTAGTATAAAATGTTCATTATATAGCCAAAATTGATAAAATAGGATTATGTTGTTTTTGAAATTTAGAAAAAAAACCATATTTCATTTTTCATGTGTAGGAATTGACCGCATAACAATCCAACGCACAATGTGGATGTTATGACTCAAAGTATGTGTTTTCAATATAAAATCATCATTTTAGTTTAAAATTCATTTCACATCACCGAATCCAAGAAAAAAAGCTCGAATTGTTTGAAAAACTTATGAAAAAGATCAATAATTCATTTTTGATGTGTTGGAATCCACTACATTTCAATCTAACACCTGATGTGACCTGTATAACATGAAGTGTGTTTTTTCAATATAAAAGTTCCATTTTCGTTTAAACCTTGTGTCACATCACCAAAACTGATAAAATGATCTCTTATTTGTTTCAAACCTTAAGTAATGATACATAATTCATTTTTTATATGTAGTAATTGACTGCACATAAATCTAACACATGATGTGGTCAATATGAATTGATGTTCATGTTTCCAATACAAAAGGGGCATTTCAGTTTAAAATACACATCAAATAGAAAAAACTGATAAAATGAGTTCTAATTGGTTTCAAACATTCATAAAATATTCCACAATTAATTTTTGACATGTAAGAATTAAACACACAATAATATGACACACAATGTGACCATTATGACTCAAAGTGTGTGTGTTTGATATAATGGTTTAAATTCATTTTAAAATGAATGTCACTATCCAAAATCAATAAAATGAGATCATATTTCTTTAGATATTTATTAAAAAGATCTATAATTTATTTTCTATGTGTATAAATGGATGGCACCTCAACCAGACACACAATGTGGTCATTATAACTCGAAATGTGTGTTTTCAATATATAAGTTTAATTTTAGTTTAGATTGAATCTCACATTAGAAAAACTAATAAAAAAGATAATATTTTATTAAAAAATTATTAAAACGATCCATAATTCATTTTTCACATATAGGAATTGACAACATTAAAATTTGACACATGACTTGGTTAGTATGACTCGAAGTGTGTATTTTTAATATAAAAAATTCATTTTAGTTTAAAACGCATCACATATCCAAAATTTATAAAATGATCTCAGATTATTTTAAAACGTTAGTAAAAAAATCCATAATTCTTTTTTGACATATCAGTATTGACCACACATCAATATGACACTCGATGTGGTTGGTATGACTCAAAGTGTTTGTTTTCAATACAAAAGTTTCATTTTAGTTTAAAACCAAGATCAAATAGATAAAACTGAGAAAATGATCTTGTATTGTTTTCAAAATTTAAGAAAATAATAACTAATTAATTTTTGACTTGTAGTAATTGACCTCACATCAACCTAACACCTGATGTGGTCAGAAGGAATCAAAGTGCATGTTTCCAATATAAAAGTATCATTTTAGTTTAAAACATGTGTCACATCACAAAAATAGAGAAAATGGGCTCATATTATTTTAGAACATTAGTAAAATAATTCATAATACATTTTTTACATTTAGGAATTAACTGTACACTAATATGACACATGATGTGGTCGGTCTAACTTCGAGTGCATGTTTTCAATATAAAAGTGTCATTTAAGTTTAAATTGCACCACATATCCAAAACTAATAAAACAAGCACACATTATTTTTGAACATTAGTAAAATGATACATAATTCATCTGTGACATATATGAATCAACCACACATCAATCTGATACCTGATGTGGTCAGTATGACTCAAAGTGTGTGTTTTCAATTAAAAAGTGTCATTTTAGTTTAAAACATGCATCAAATAGAAAAATTCAATAAAATGGGCTCATATTATTTTTAAAATTTAGTAAAAAGTTATATAATTAATTTTTTATGTGAATTAATTTACTACATGTCAATAAAGTACTCAATGTCGTCGATATGACTTTAAGTACATGTTTTCAATATAAAAGTATTATTTTAGTTAAAAATGTGTGTCGTGTCGCCAAAACTATGAAAACAAACTAGTATTATTTTTAAACTTTTGGAAAATTATCCATAATTGATTTTTTACATTTAATAATTGAATCCATTCCAATATGACACCTGGTGTGGTTAGTATGACTTGAAGTATGTGTTTTATATTCCAAAGTGTCATTTTAGTTTAAAACACATCGCATTGAAAAAACTGAGAAAATGAGTTCATACTATTTTAAATCTTTAGTAAAATTATCCATAATTCATTTGTGATGTTTATAAATTGATCACACATTGATTTGAAACCCGATGTGGTCGATGTGACTCGAAGTGCATTTTTTAACACAAAAGTGCCATTTTATTTTAAAACATGTGTCACATAACCAAAACCAAGAAAATATTCTCATGTTATTTTAACATTTTTTGAAAATGATCTTTAATTAATTAATTAGATATAGGGATTTACCTCAAATTAATTCGAAATAGGATTTGGTTGTTGTGACTCTAAGTGCAAGTTTTTTAAAAAAAAGTTCCATTTTTGTTTAAAATACACATCAAATAGAAAAAACTGAGAAAATTAGCTCATATTGTTTTTTAACTTTAGGAGAACATTCAAAAATTCATTTTTTTCTTGTAAGAATCTATCGCACATCAATATGACATACGATATGACCGATATGATCGACATGACTCAAAGTGTGTGTTTCCAAAATAAAGGTTTCATTTTAGTTTAAAATGAACATAACTATCCAAAACCAAGAAAACAAGTTTGTATTATTTTAAAACTATAGGAAAATGATCCAAAATTTATTTTTTTATGTTTATAAATTAACCACACATAAATCTGACATGAAATGTGTTCTATATGAATCGAAGTGGATGTTTTCAATATAAAATATTCATTTTAGTTTAAAATGTGTATCACATAGTAGAAACTAAACATAAAAAGATAAGATTATTTTCTTATAATTTTATCTACTATAATCTAATTAATTTCCTTATCATTTTTATATGATACTTATTTAGTTAATTTTCAATGAGATAATGTTTCAAGATGAACAAGAAATGGTGTTATATGTCACGACCCGCCCTCGGGGACCGTGCCGTGACTACCCCAAGCCCGCCTTCCATAGGCCAGGGGCTGGCGACTAGCACCAAGGCGTAGATCCCAGCAAATTGGGAAGGCATTGCCTTTGAAAAGTAAACACACACCACAGAGTAAACAAGCGGAAAGTAAACACTAAGCAAGCAGAGTACAACTGAAGTGCGGAAAAGTAAATGGGCCAGAATACAAACCCAAACTGAAAGTAAAGTACAACTCGAAAAGGGAAAAACAGCAACTGAAAAGTAAAGGCCGCTACTCCGAGCTGTCCACCGGAAATCCCACCTGAAGGGTGGGTACAGATAGCTCCTCTGCTCCACGGGTCCCACCGTCCGCTCCGTGCTCGTCCCGCCCAGTGGTCCACCTCCGGGTACCGACCCGCTCCGCGAACCTCAGCTAAGGTCAACGCTGTCCGTCGTCTGCAACCAACACAACGTAGTGCGGGCGAAGCCCGTGCAGGGGTGAGTATAAGCTACTCAGGAGGGACCCCGAGACCCCTGAAGGTCTCTCAAAATCCACAAAGGATAAACCACGAAGCAAAGTACAATCACGAAGTAACAACCAACACTGCTTAGGTATATGCCCATACATATACCTAAGTCATCAATTCAAATACGCTCCAACCTCCGAGCTCAAGTATAACTCAGTCCACGCAGGAAAGTATACGTATTCCACAAAGGAAAGTAACAGGATTCAGCTCACACAGGTATACTTCTTCAAGGACGATAAAGATGATCACTGATCCATCTAAGTCGTCGGACCCACGAAGGATCGATAGGTAACTAACCCCCGCAGAAGACCCACACAGGATCGGGCTCACACAGAACCTGTAGGCGCTGGCTCACACAGAACCGCTGAGCGCAAGGACCCACACAGGATCGGGCTCACACAGAACCTGTAGCACTGATCCACGTAGGATCGCTGAGTGCTGTAGTCGTCGTCGTCGAATCCACACAGGATCTCTGTACTGTCGTCGTCGAATCCACACAGGATCTCTGTACTGTCGTCGTCGCAGTCACAGTAGCAGTCGTAGCAGTAGAACAGTCGCAGCCAGCACTAGGGTTCCCGCACACAGCAAGCTCGTACGGAGGGTCCGCTCCACGAGCCGAGAGGCTGATACATCAACTGTCACGAAGACCGAAGTTGATGTATCCAAAAGTTCCGTATCGTCAACAGGAACTCAACGCAACAGACGGCGCGTCGATCGGACGCCTGGTCTGAGAGTTATTGGCATTTTTGTCTCCGGGGCCCGGTTGGTTTTTAAGGCAAAACCAACCCGACCGTACTCCACCTGCGTCCAAACCTCGGGCGGAGTATGCCAAAAGATCCGTCTCACTAAGAGGAACACTACGCGACTGACGGCGCGTCAATCAGACGTCCGTAGCTCAAGATATGAGCGTTTCCGCTCCGAAGGCCCGGTTGGTTTCGTGAACGAACCAACCCGGCCGAACTCAAAGTAAACCGAAACCTTGAGTGCGATATACCGAAACGACCGTCTCGATCCAAGGATCGCGTTGCCGCAGACGGTTCGTCATTCGGAGGTCCGAGGCTCAAGTTATGAGCCAAAAACCGAATCTGGTCCGAAACGGGGGGGTCCGGGTCCGGAACGACCCGGCCCGACCCCCCCCCCTTGGGTGGCGCGGCGGCCGGCGGCGGCGGCCGGCGGCGGCGGACGGCGGCGGCGGGCCACGTGGCGGCGGCGGGCCGCGTGGCGGCGGCGGCCGCGTGGCGCGGCGGCGGCGGGCCACGTGGCGGCGGCGGGCCGCGTGGCGGCGGCGGCGGGCCGCGCTGACGGCGGCGGCTGGCCGCGCTGGCGGCGGCGGCTGGCGGGCCGCGTGGCGGCGGCGGCTGGCGGGCCGCGTGGCGGCGGCGGCTGGCGGGCCGCGTGGCGGCGGCGGCTGGCGGACCGCGCTGGCGGCGGGATGCCGCGGCGCAAGCGGGAGGCACGCGGGGCTAAGCCCCGCGTTTCTAACAAACGGCACGGCTTAAAGCCGTGCCTTGAAATAAAAACGGAACTTAAATAAAATAAGTCACACGTTAAGTCATGCTAAATCCACGATTCAAGAAAGGAATAAAAATAATCAATAAAGATCATCCCCTACCTCTGGTTTCAAGAACGAAGATCGTCAACGACCCGCGGAAGACGCGTCGCGGTGGTCGGCGTCACGGAAGAAGGACGTCGATGTCGTGAAGCGAGGATTCGAAGTTCTTTGACGACGATTTCGTCGCGGGAAAAGATGACGCGGAAGAAGACGTCGTCGGTGTCGCGGGTATGGCGTCGCGAAAGACGATTCCCGAGTACGTGGCGTTCTTCGTCGAGATGAACGTTCTTCGTCAAGATGAAGAAGATGGAGGAGGAGCTCTCAAATGAATTCCACACAAGTTGGCTAACCAAATGAAATAAGGTCCCTCCTTATTTTATTTACCAACCTAGGAATTCAAAACTTCAAAATTCAAACAAAGACATAACTCCCATAATTAAATAAGAGTTACTTAGGCCAAAATAATTAAGGGTTAAGAACGTTGAGAGAATTTTGAAAGATAGGGGTTCGTGTGGGCCCCACCACACTTAATCCTCCCAAGGGAGGTTAAGTGGGTGTGGGTCCCACTTCCAACCCCCTTGGGTAGATTTTTAATAAGTTAAAAATAAAATTTGTTTAACACAATTTTATTTAACTTAACTGAAAAACCCCAAAACGGAACTTTCAACCCGCAACAAACGCAACTCCCGGAAAGGTCTCTTTAAGCGAATATCGGCGCTGCGAGTTCATCGGTGCCCTCGGATTTCAATTCCGAGCACCGGATCAAAAGTTAGGAATTCCCGCTCGTTCGTTCACTGAACGTACCCGAGCCAAACTTCGGAAATTAATTCCGGGCACTCCGGGCCTCGGAATCAGGTGCCGTCTGAAACCGCGCTCTTGTAAAAATCCAAAGAAAATTAAGAAAAAATTTCCCTTGAATTTTACGGTCTTTACATTACTCCCACCTCAGGGCTTTACGTCCCCGTAAAGATACAACAAATACTAGGGGAACAAATGAGGGTACTGAGCACGCATCTGAGCCTCCCGCTCCCAAGTGCTCTCCTGGAGATTCCCGTGCTGCCATCTGATGCGCACAAGAGGAATCGATCGCCCACGTAGGACCCGCTCCTGTCGATCCTCTATCTCCACCGGGACCTCCGTAAAAGTCGCCCCATCGTCAACGTCAAGCTCCCCATGGTCAATGATGTGCGTCGGGTCGTGCACGTATCTCCTCAGCTGGGATACGTGAAAGACGTCGTGCACCCGGTGCAACTGAGGTGGTAGAGCCAGGCGATAAGCCACCTCGCCAATCCTGCTGAGAATCTGGAAAGGTCCGATGAAGCGCGGAGATAACTTGCCGCCTCGGCCAAATCTCCGAATACCACGTCGAGGTGAGACCCGCAAGAAGACGTGGTCGCCATCCTCGAACTCCAGTGGCCTCCGCCTTCTGTCAGCGTATGACTTCTGCCGGCTCTGAGCTGTCCTCATCCGCTCCTGGATGACCTGGACCTTCTCTGTCGTGGCCTGGACCATCTCCGGTCCCACCAGTGCTGATTCCCCAGGGTCTGTCCAGCACAAAGGAGATCTACATGGTCGGCCGTACAACGCCTCGTACGGTGCCATCCCGATGGTGGAGTGGTAGCTGTTGTTGTACGCGAACTCCACCAAGGGTAGGTGGTCCTCCCAGCTACGACCAAAGTCGAGGACACATGCGCGGAGCATGTCCTCGAGAGTCTGAATGGTCCTCTCCGTCTGACCATCCGTCTGAGGGTGAAAAGCTGTGCTAAGACGTAGCTGCGTCCCGAACGCCTCCTGCAACCCCTTCCAAAGCCGGGAAGTAAAACGGGCATCACGATCGGAAACGATAGATGATGGCACGCCGTGGAGCCGCACAATCTCCTGAACGTAGAGACGTCCCAAGCTCTCCACCGAGCCCTGCTCTCTGATGGGTAAGAAGTGTGCCGACTTGGTGAGTCGGTCAACAATCACCCAGATGGAGTCGTGACCTCTGGAAGTGCGTGGAAGTCCAGTCACGAAGTCCATAGATATGCCGTCCCACTTCCACTCCGGAACCTCCAAGGGCTGTACCAAGCCTGCTGGTACCTGATGCTCTGCCTTCACCTGCTGACAGGTAAGGCATCGAGAAACGAACTCAGCTACAGCCTTCTTCATGCCCGGCCACCAATGCTGTCGTCTGAGGTCCTGGTACATCTTCGCCACTCCAGGATGTACCGCTAAAGGTGAAGTGTGAAACTCCCTCAACACTTCCTCTCGCAAAGCGACTGGTACCATGGTACGTCCTCTGAAAAGGATGTCGTGCTCTGCTCCAAGGGAGAAACCATCAGGTGTCTGTCCCGAGGATATCTGTGCACGCCGTGTCTCACAGTCAGCGTCCCCATGCTGTGCCTCCCTGACTCGCTGCAGTAGTGGAGGAGTGACTGTGAGAGACTGTAGAAAGGCTGCTCCATCTCTATCCACGAAGGATATCTGCAAAGAGGCTAGCTGCTCCGTCGCCTCCTCAAGTAGTTGAATGCCCGTCCTCCTGCTGAGAGCATCAGCTACTACGTTCCCCTTCCCAGGAGTATAGACTATCTCAAAGTCATAGTCCTGGAGGAACTCGAGCCATCGTCGCTGTCTCAGGTTCAGGTCCTTCTGCGAGAAGATATACCTGAGACTCTGATGATCGGAAAAGACCGTAAAGCGCTCGCCCATCAGATAGTGTCGCCAAGTCTTCAGAGCGAAGACCACTGCTGCTAACTCTAGGTCATGGGTAGCGTAGTTCTGCTCATGCGGCCTCAACTGACGTGATCCATAGGCGATCACGGCCCGCTCCTGCATCAGAACACATCCGAGTCCGGTCCCTGATGCATCGCAGTAGACTACGTACCCTACTCCCTCCTCAGGCAACCTCAAGATAGGTGCGCTAGTCAATCTCTGCCTCAGCTCCTCGAAGCTCTGCTGACAACTGTCTGACCACACGAAGGGTTTCCCCTTCTTCGTCAACGCTGTGAGTGATGCCGCAATTCTGGAGAAGTTCGGCACAAATCTCCGATA
The DNA here is from genome assembly GCA_963277665.1 of Viscum album. Lineage (NCBI taxonomy): Eukaryota > Viridiplantae > Streptophyta > Magnoliopsida > Santalales > Viscaceae > Viscum > Viscum album. The sequence continues at coordinate 2,087,011,789 of OY728145.1, forward strand.
GTATCCAGCTAGTCCCAAGAAACTCCGAACCTCAGTCACGCTCCTGGGTGGCTCCCATGCTAAGACAGCCTCAATCTTCGTGGGATCCACTGCAACTCCCGCCTCAGAGATAACGTGTCCCAAAAAGTGGACCTCACGTATCCAGAACTGGCACTTCGAGAGCTTTCCATAAAGCTGGTGCTCTCGGAGTGTGTCAAGAACAACTCGCAAGTGATAGGCGTGCTCCTCCTCTGTCGTAGAGTAAATCAGAATGTCGTCGATGAAGACCACGACAAACCGATCGAGGTATGGCTGAAAGATCCTGTTCATGAGAGCCATGAACACTGCTGGAGCATTGGTTACACCGAAAGGCATAACCAAGAACTCATAGTGGCCATACCGACATCTGAAGGCCGTCTTCTGCACATCCTCGTCTCTGACTCTGAGCTGATGATAGCCTGACCTGAGGTCTATCTTCGAGAACCACCGTGCTCCCTTGAGCTGATCAAAGAGGTCATCAATCCTCGGTAGCGGATACTTGTTCCTCACTGTCACCTGGTTCAGGCGACGATAGTCAACACAAAGTCGCAAGCTTCCGTCCGCCTTCTTGGCGAACAATATCGGGGAAGCCCATGGTGAAACACTGGGTCGGATGAATCCCTTGCCCTGCAAGTCCTCCAACTGTACCCGTAGCTCTCGAAGCTCGGCGGGGGCCATCCGATATGCTGGAGTGGATATCGGGGCTGTCCCGGGGTACAAGTCAATATAAAAGTCTACCTCTCTGCGAGGAGGTAGCCCTGGAACATCGTCGGGAAAAACGTCCGCATACTGATCCACCACTGCAGGAAAACCAGGACTCCGCACGTCAACTGCTCCAAGGATAAGGCTAGCCAACTGATGAGTGATGGGCTGTCCTCTCCTCCGCGGAAGTCCATCCTGTGCTGCTAAGGCTCCCTTCTCGCCGGTGAAGGTGAACCTGCTTCCGTCGGTGCGTACACATCGCACCTTGCGCCTAAAACAGTCAATCTGAGCATGGACCGTAGACAGCCAATCCATGCCCAAGATGACGTCGTAAGGCCTCGACGCTGCTACAAGAAGATCCCAGCCGAAGCTCTCGCCTCCTAGAGTAAGCTCACACTGCCGGCACCAGTGCGTAATCGTCGAGTCTGCTCCCGTAGGAGTCTCTAGCCGTAAGGATCGAGCCAACGGCTCTGTCGGAATCTCCGAGCTCCGAACAAGGGCAGCGGCTATGAAAGAGTGACTCGCTCCTGTGTCTATAAGAACTGCAGCAAGGGTGGAATAGACACAGATAGTACCTCGAATCATCTCGGGTGCGCCGTGGTCGTAGGCCTCTGCTGCCTGGAGCTGTGCCTGACGCTGCCCGCCAGCTCCCTGTGGTCGGGGTGGACCTCCTGGTGGTGGTGGTGGTAAAGCCTCAAAGCGTCGGCCACCACCAGCTGCTCGTCCAGCTCCTCTGCCTCGTCCGCCTCCTCCCTGCGGACCGCCACGGTCGACCCTCTGCCTCTGCCTCGGTGGTCCATCTACTGACTGCTGCTCCTCGGCACGGCGGGTCGGGCAGTCACGAGCCATGTGGCCCTGTCCGCCGCACGAGTAGCACTGCCTGCCTCTCGGAAGACTGGCTCCGCGCTGTGTGCCCCGCACTGCTGAGCCAGTGCCCTGAGATCGTCGGCCTGAAGGTCTGGTCTGCCTGGACCCCTGAGTCATCCGTCGACTGCCTGCTGTAGATGACTCTGCCACGTGCCGCCCTGCGGTGGGTCGCTGTGCTGGTGTAGACTCAGCAAGGAAGCTCTCGATCAGAAGAGCCCGCTCCAGTACTCCTGTCTGAGTCGGAATGCTGAGGGAGATCAGCGATGCCCTGATCTCGTGTCTCAAACCCTGCTCGAAGGTCCGGGCCCGGAAGAATGGGTCCCGTACCATGTCGGTCGAGTAGCGCGAGAGATCGGTAAATCTCGCCGAGTACTGGGCGACCGTCATGCTGCCCTGCCGCAGCTGTAGAAGCTCCTGGATACGCACCGCTCGAAGGGTGGCCGGGACGAACTCAGAGCGGAAGAGGCTCTCGAAGTCCGTCCAGAGTAGAGATGCCTCATCGTGCACCTGGAGCATCAGGCTCCACCATCGTCCAGCTGCTGCGTGTAGTAGGCTCGCAGCGAGGATCACCATGAGGTCTGCTGGTGTCCTCACTAGCCTAAACACTCGAACCACTGCCTCCAGCCAGTCCTCTGCTGCCTGGGGATCCGTCTCCCCGCGAAACCTGGGCGGTCGCTGTCGCTGAAACTCATGCAGTGCGCTGAGGCGACGTGCATCGTCAGCGGCTGCTGCTGGAAGCATCGGGGGCTCGGCGGGTAAAGCTACCGCCGGTGCCACTACTGGAAAAGGGCCCTGCACCGAAGCCTCGTCGCTCGGTGGGCTGTCGTCTCGCTCGACCATCGGAACCCTAGCTGGCTGTCGTCGTGGGGCCATCCTGAAAAGGAGATCAAGAGTGCCATAGTCAGAACAGTATACCTGGTGAGCTGAAATAAGTAATCACAAAGAAAACTTGAGACTTTCATTAAGCAGATCAGTATACCCGGTGAGCTGACACAAGTAATCACAAAGAAAACTTTGAAACACACACGCAATCAATGTTTCCGTGCATTAAGTCGGAAATCAGAAGTCAGGGTCCTGGTATATGGATACGTCGGCCGCCGCACCAACACTGGACTCCCTGGACTGATAACCACACTCAATACGCTAAACATTATTGCTTCACATAGAAAAGATCAGAGTTCGCGGTAGAACCGAACTCCTCTGATACCAATTTGTCACGACCCGCCCTCGGGGACCGTGCCGTGACTACCCCAAGCCCGCCTTCCATAGGCCAGGGGCTGGCGACTAGCACCAAGGCGTAGATCCCAGCAAATTGGGAAGGCATTGCCTTTGAAAAGTAAACACACACCACAGAGTAAACAAGCGGAAAGTAAACACTAAGCAAGCAGAGTACAACTGAAGTGCGGAAAAGTAAATGGGCCAGAATACAAACCCAAACTGAAAGTAAAGTACAACTCGAAAAGGGAAAAACAGCAACTGAAAAGTAAAGGCCGCTACTCCGAGCTGTCCACCGGAAATCCCACCTGAAGGGTGGGTACAGATAGCTCCTCTGCTCCACGGGTCCCACCGTCCGCTCCGTGCTCGTCCCGCCCAGTGGTCCACCTCCGGGTACCGACCCGCTCCGCGAACCTCAGCTAAGGTCAACGCTGTCCGTCGTCTGCAACCAACACAACGTAGTGCGGGCGAAGCCCGTGCAGGGGTGAGTATAAGCTACTCAGGAGGGACCCCGAGACCCCTGAAGGTCTCTCAAAATCCACAAAGGATAAACCACGAAGCAAAGTACAATCACGAAGTAACAACCAACACTGCTTAGGTATATGCCCATACATATACCTAAGTCATCAATTCAAATACGCTCCAACCTCCGAGCTCAAGTATAACTCAGTCCACGCAGGAAAGTATACGTATTCCACAAAGGAAAGTAACAGGATTCAGCTCACACAGGTATACTTCTTCAAGGACGATAAAGATGATCACTGATCCATCTAAGTCGTCGGACCCACGAAGGATCGATAGGTAACTAACCCCCGCAGAAGACCCACACAGGATCGGGCTCACACAGAACCTGTAGGCGCTGGCTCACACAGAACCGCTGAGCGCAAGGACCCACACAGGATCGGGCTCACACAGAACCTGTAGCACTGATCCACGTAGGATCGCTGAGTGCTGTAGTCGTCGTCGTCGAATCCACACAGGATCTCTGTACTGTCGTCGTCGAATCCACACAGGATCTCTGTACTGTCGTCGTCGCAGTCACAGTAGCAGTCGTAGCAGTAGAACAGTCGCAGCCAGCACTAGGGTTCCCGCACACAGCAAGCTCGTACGGAGGGTCCGCTCCACGAGCCGAGAGGCTGATACATCAACTGTCACGAAGACCGAAGTTGATGTATCCAAAAGTTCCGTATCGTCAACAGGAACTCAACGCAACAGACGGCGCGTCGATCGGACGCCTGGTCTGAGAGTTATTGGCATTTTTGTCTCCGGGGCCCGGTTGGTTTTTAAGGCAAAACCAACCCGACCGTACTCCACCTGCGTCCAAACCTCGGGCGGAGTATGCCAAAAGATCCGTCTCACTAAGAGGAACACTACGCGACTGACGGCGCGTCAATCAGACGTCCGTAGCTCAAGATATGAGCGTTTCCGCTCCGAAGGCCCGGTTGGTTTCGTGAACGAACCAACCCGGCCGAACTCAAAGTAAACCGAAACCTTGAGTGCGATATACCGAAACGACCGTCTCGATCCAAGGATCGCGTTGCCGCAGACGGTTCGTCATTCGGAGGTCCGAGGCTCAAGTTATGAGCCAAAAACCGAATCTGGTCCGAAACGGGGGGGTCCGGGTCCGGAACGACCCGGCCCGACCCCCCCCCCCTTGGGTGGCGCGGCGGCCGGCGGCGGCGGCCGGCGGCGGCGGACGGCGGCGGCGGGCCACGTGGCGGCGGCGGGCCGCGTGGCGGCGGCGGCCGCGTGGCGCGGCGGCGGCGGGCCACGTGGCGGCGGCGGGCCGCGTGGCGGCGGCGGCGGGCCGCGCTGACGGCGGCGGCTGGCCGCGCTGGCGGCGGCGGCTGGCGGGCCGCGTGGCGGCGGCGGCTGGCGGGCCGCGTGGCGGCGGCGGCTGGCGGGCCGCGTGGCGGCGGCGGCTGGCGGACCGCGCTGGCGGCGGGATGCCGCGGCGCAAGCGGGAGGCACGCGGGGCTAAGCCCCGCGTTTCTAACAAACGGCACGGCTTAAAGCCGTGCCTTGAAATAAAAACGGAACTTAAATAAAATAAGTCACACGTTAAGTCATGCTAAATCCACGATTCAAGAAAGGAATAAAAATAATCAATAAAGATCATCCCCTACCTCTGGTTTCAAGAACGAAGATCGTCAACGACCCGCGGAAGACGCGTCGCGGTGGTCGGCGTCACGGAAGAAGGACGTCGATGTCGTGAAGCGAGGATTCGAAGTTCTTTGACGACGATTTCGTCGCGGGAAAAGATGACGCGGAAGAAGACGTCGTCGGTGTCGCGGGTATGGCGTCGCGAAAGACGATTCCCGAGTACGTGGCGTTCTTCGTCGAGATGAACGTTCTTCGTCAAGATGAAGAAGATGGAGGAGGAGCTCTCAAATGAATTCCACACAAGTTGGCTAACCAAATGAAATAAGGTCCCTCCTTATTTTATTTACCAACCTAGGAATTCAAAACTTCAAAATTCAAACAAAGACATAACTCCCATAATTAAATAAGAGTTACTTAGGCCAAAATAATTAAGGGTTAAGAACGTTGAGAGAATTTTGAAAGATAGGGGTTCGTGTGGGCCCCACCACACTTAATCCTCCCAAGGGAGGTTAAGTGGGTGTGGGTCCCACTTCCAACCCCCTTGGGTAGATTTTTAATAAGTTAAAAATAAAATTTGTTTAACACAATTTTATTTAACTTAACTGAAAAACCCCAAAACGGAACTTTCAACCCGCAACAAACGCAACTCCCGGAAAGGTCTCTTTAAGCGAATATCGGCGCTGCGAGTTCATCGGTGCCCTCGGATTTCAATTCCGAGCACCGGATCAAAAGTTAGGAATTCCCGCTCGTTCGTTCACTGAACGTACCCGAGCCAAACTTCGGAAATTAATTCCGGGCACTCCGGGCCTCGGAATCAGGTGCCGTCTGAAACCGCGCTCTTGTAAAAATCCAAAGAAAATTAAGAAAAAATTTCCCTTGAATTTTACGGTCTTTACATTATAGTTGAAGGTTCATTCTCAAAAAGAAAGTGTTCAGGAATTATATCACATCCATAGTGAGTTTTTTATCACCATAGTTGTGATACAATTTAAGATAACATGATTTTGATAACAAGAATAAATGGTGTGATGTGTAAGAATCATCATCAAATCAATCTGATACACAATATTCCTGGTAAGACTCAATTTTTATGTTTTTAGTTTAAAATTTACACTTTTTTTAATTTATTTGATCATAGTATTACTAATAGAATAATTGTTTTATTATATAGGTATTTTATTTTTCTCTAATTGGGGTAGTTTTTTTTGAAACTAATAGCTTGACCAGGGTTCAAGAGCCAATGATATAGAAACATTGATGTTTTTGACTATCTATTATAAATTGTACTTACTCATGTAATTCTAAAAACCCAACATTTTAAATGTCTATATTATTGCGTTTTCCTTGTATTTGTGTTGTTGATTTTATTTCAATTAAATTATTTATTTCCCCCTTTTTTCAACATTTTTTTTCTAATGGAGTGTGCTATAATTTTAATAGTGCACTGCATCATTATGCCCCTTTATCTACACTAGTAATAGTGCTGATAAAGGGACCCTATATTAGTGATAAAAAAGCGTTGATAAAGGGATACATTATCAATGATAGAAAAATTAGTGATAAAGGGAACCTTTATCAGTGATAGAAAAAAATTGATAAATAAAAGTATTGATAAAGGGTCACTATTATCATATTTGATAAAATTTCCCTTTATCATCATGTTTCTATAACTGACAAGTCCCTAGGACTTTTAATGGCTCTCTGATTGTTAGTAATTTGTTCACAAAAAATGAATTATTATAATGCTATTAAAGGCCTTATGTTTAGTAGTGGAAGATGCAAAAAAAATTATGGATCAACCCTTATATATTTTCAAATCCCCCATTAAACTTATCTTCTCTTATATTTTTTGTTTATGGTTAATTTCTACTCTCTTTTGGGGTACTTCATTCTTATAGTTCACTTACGGACATCGGGGAAAGGCATATGTGCTAGTTCCTCTTAAGAAAACAATACATTCCTTATGAAAAAGGATAACCACTCATACTATCAAGTTTTATGTATTATATTTTTAGTTCTTATAACTAGGAAACCCTTGGTTTTATCTTAATTTTCATACATTTTCCTTTCTTTAATTTTCAAAAAAATCACATGTTTTTTTCATTTTGGTTTTTGGAGTGTAGAGAAGATCTTATTTTCGACCTCACCCAAAATAACTCAAGGTGTATCTTTTCATTTCACAATTTTCATTTACATTTTCTATATAATTTTCTACTTATCATACTTTTACTAACCTTTTAAATTTTTTAATAATTAAATGTGGGGAGAGAGAAACTTGATTTGTAGGCGGTTTTGAAATTTTTGTTTTTTTGTTTTCTTTTTGTTTAAATTTTTATTTTTTAGGTTTTTTTGACCAATTTGAGTTTAAAATAATATTAAAACTCCTTTTTATTTTTGAGTTCATCTGTGTTGGTATTTCATCATTTTGAGTTTAAAATTTTTAAATTACTACTAATATGTTTTTAGTTTTCAATGGTTTTTATTTACAATAATTTTCAGTATTTTTTACTAGATATTGAATCCCAAACCCATGAGCGACTAGACTAAAATTTATTTATTATACTGAGATTTATTTTTAAAAAAATTGGCATATTATTTTAGTTACCTTTAATTTATTAACAGAAACTTTTATTTTTTATGAAAATTATAACATGTGGATATTCGCTTCCAAAGTTATGGAGTTCATGAAATATTTTAAAAATTATTGAGGCACTATTTTGGATAACTCTCATTTTGAATTTAGACCTATCTATTACAAAAACCCTTTTTAATCCCTTGGAATACCATGAATGTACTTATAGGTTCAAGCCACATAGTAGGCCAACTTTCTCATACCTACCTTCATTGTCAATATAATTCCTTGCTTATTTCATGTTTGAGTGTGGGGGACAATTTAATATGTTTTTCTTTTGGAGGAATTTAATTTTTGGGTGAATATTGGGGTGTTATTATCATTTTGGGAAATCTAAAAAGAAATTTTCTTGATTTAAATTCATTATATGAATTTATGATATCATTCTTCTTGAATATATATATATATATATGTATATGTGTGTGTGTGTGTATATGAAAAATAATCACATAAAATAAAGGAAAAAATGATTACATATGGAAAATAAAAAAGATAAAAACATATATATATATATATATATGGATAATTTGGATTAAATGTTTCATTATTATTCCTTTATATGACTTCTGACATAGTCCAAATACAAAAGGGTTTTTTGAGTATCATTTGAATCGGTAATTGAGTGAGGTATCCATCATTGATTATCTTAATTTATCAAACATTTAATTTGAGAGTAAAACACTCCTCTTTACATCCTTTGAATTTAATATTATTTACACACTAACATTGAGTTTCCAAAAACCTTTTAAATACCCTATAATAGATTACATTCTTATTCTCTCACGGTTTAGAGAAATTTGAATTTTTATAAGCTTATAGAGAACATGAATTTTCCAAGTATGATCAAATCTCCATAAATATCAATTATCTTGAGTGATGAGTGAAAAATGATTTCATGTGAGGTGTGTCACAAAATGGGAATGAGTGGATATGAAATTTAAATTTCATGTGTATAATAGGAATTATATCATTGAAAATGAATTCAAAAAATCAGAATGATAAATAATTTTTGTGAAAATTGAAATTTATTGTGTATTTGACTTTGTTTATTAATTTGAATTAGGATATAGATTTTTTCCCATATATCATAGTGATGGTAGAAATATTTTCATATATTTTTCATTAAATTTTATTATTTTAATCCCATAATAACTTCATTTTTTATTGTAATTAGTCATGTTTTTTAGTTTTAATAAACTAAAATTAATTAAAAGTCTAATTGTGTTATATTTTTATTTTAATTATTCTATTCATTTTTTTGAAATAGTTTAAACAAAATATTAAGATTTGGGTGATATCGTATTCTTCCATACAACTATAAAATCCTAGAATCCACACTTTTAAATCTGGTGCTAAAAACATAAACATAACATTTCTAAATTTGATACTGATAAATGTGACAAAATTTTTTTCCAACAAAAATTACAATGTCGAAAGGAAATATTGGATCACTTACATTACCAAAGTCTTATTAGGTTTAGTGTTTTATATAATTAGGAAAAACTATTAAACACTTGGGTTTATAAAAAATTGATCATAAAGATCAACATTATATCCCACTATACTCAACTTTCCTAATGGGTCATCAACATCATCCATGTAAAATACTTTAAGACACAGTTCATTTAACATCTTTCCTCATAACCTGGGGAAAAGAAAACACAAAAAGGGTGAGATAAGATGCTTAGTAAGGGAAAACATGAGATATAAATAAGCATAACATGAGCATAAGGGAATGAGAACATGATCCTAACATTTGAAAATCATGCAGTGTATATCAAATATCATAATATTTAATCATAAGATAAATCATAAAAAATCATAAGACATTAATCATAAAAGAATAAATTGGCATAAAACATAGAATTGTGGTAATAAAACAGACATATAAAATAATTTCATTTGTAGTAAAGTCTCTATTATATGACTATCATAGTGTATTGGGTTCACTCCACAACCCGTTATAGTAGTCAAGGTTCACTACTAAGACTATCATGGTGAACAATGCCCTTTATTGAACTGGTTTCACTTCCTCTTCTTGTCTATTATAAACCAAGTTCAATACTCATTCCAGTCACGTCTATCTCATGAGATTTAATATCATTACCCAATGAATTAGAGGGATATATAGTTTCGACCTTTCATGTAATGAAAACCAAACATATGTTTTTCATAATAACATAAATCATATCAAAACCTATAAAATGAAATAGTTTTCATAAATATTTCATCAAGCATAACCCATGTGAAATAAATATATTTCATAAATATAAACATAAACCATCCATAAAAGAATAGGTATAATATCCTTTAATAATATCCCCGATAAATAATAAGTAACATAAAATAATGTTATCCTATATGGAAAATAATGTTTTGAGATCACTATAAATAATTCTTGAGGATAAAATACGTTCTGTTTTGAAAAATGAGTTTCAAATAATAAAACATTTAGAAAACCTTTTAAATTAAAAATAATCTTGAAAAATTATAAATTAATAATTTAAAACACATTTTAAACATCTTTTAAATATTTTTAACTGAAATTTATTAAAATGTCATAAAAATATTTTCGAAAACATTTTTTAAAAAGACAGTTTTTTAATAAAACAAATTTTCAATCGTAGAGGGAATAAAATTACATATAGTATATAATATCATGAAAATAAGTAGATTCGTGATAAAAAATGTTAAATGTAATTATATACACCTAATAAAATAATATATTTTCATAAAATTACATGTGTCTCAAAGAAAGAAAATTGAGAAAAAATTACTTTACTGATTTGGTAACTTTTGAAATTTAAGATCTATGAAAGAGAGATCTTAAAATGGATTTGTAAATACCCATAAATTTAAATATAAGGATAATATATTACATTAATGGTTATTATATACACCAAAAAAATAAATTAGTGGTGAATATGGAGAATTCATCACATAAATATATGTGAGACTAGAAATCCCCTTACAAATATCTTATCATTGAAGTCAGCATTAATAGAATGAATAGATTATGTTTATTCTGTATAATTACAAATAAAGTAAGGTGAAATAACACATAAGATAATATAAATTCATTTCACACATAATATTAGAATGATATAATCAAGGAAATAATATTTTAACCCAATGAATAGAAAATGAGTTAAAAATTCCCTTACCACTTTCTAATCAGTCAAATACAATGCCCCGTAAAATTAATAATTATAAAATTAAACATTTAATAAAATTAATATAATAATATTTATGATATTATATATCAGATTTTATAATATACACCACATATATGTAGTAAGTGGTGAATAATTCACATATCTTATAGAAGTAAAAGTGAGACGAGAAACCTTTAACTCACGTTTCTCTTTAATTTTGTGTACTTTATCCTCTTGTATAATGGTTTAAATAATTTTCTTAATTCATTCTAGAACTGTTTCCATTTTTATAAAACCTTTTATGAATCTTTTATAACACATTACCTCTTATTCACCAATAATATTTACTTATTTTAAATGTTTTGGGTGCGTTCATTTCATGGTTTCATGATCGGTTCATTTGTATATAATGATGGATTTTCTTATAAAATGAAAATAAAACTCCCGAATTGAAATGAAATGGTATTAATTCAATTCTATAGTTTTAAATTTTTCTATGTATAATTTTTATTTATTACATTAGGATGATTAATTTGATAAAATGTTAATGATAAATGATTGGCTTAATTTTGCTGTTTTTTTTTGCCATCATGAACAAGTTTTGTTTTGTTATGTATATATATTAGTTATAGAACATTAAATAGGTTATAATATAATTATTAAAATCTTATGTAACCATAATAATATTATTATTACCATCCATAAATGTGGTAATGGAAAACAAACAAAATCATTATTCACGAAGGGGATTAACCGGCCAAATTTGGACAATAGTTTTGTTTCTTTGAATAATAGAAGATGAGAAATGAAATGATTATGAGATATTAAATTAGTAACATAAAAATATATTATATACATGATTCTTTATTTATAATTAATTTATATTTTAATTAAACTAAATAATGTATAAGAAGAATAAAAATAAGAGAGGTGTTTTGTGAAAATTACCTCTTGAATATAACCTCCTTGAAGAACCCCTTGAGTGCCATGGATTTGGTCTTTTGGTGAGACCGGTAGAATTTATAAGTTTTGAGAGTTAGGAGAATAGGTTTTGGTAGATATTTTATGATCTTTAATTCTTTTTCGGAGAAATGGGATAGTGATAGTGGTATTTATACTTGAGGAGGGGTGGTTTTAAGCGATTAAGTAATGATTATTTTATTATTAAAGCCAACCACATTGAGGTGGAATTAATTTACATTGATATGGATGATAATTTATGTTTTAATTTCTGTTTAGGGTCAAAAAACACCTCAAAACCCATTTATTTTTTGTATTTTTAGATATTTATGCTTTTACCTTTTAACATTAACCGGTTATATTATTTTACCTATACCGTAGTAAATATTTATTTTTACCATGCCAATTTTTTTAATAATAATTACAGTTACCTAACTACCTAGTTTGAATCATATAATTCCAAATATTTAATACATTTTACAAAATCAAATTCACATAATTGGAAGAATTATATTTAAAATTAATCCCACATACGCAACAGGAAAACTGATTTTTAAAGTTAAAAGTTCAAAAGTTTGAAATGTTTTTATATCCAATTTCAATGCGAAATTGATTAAAATGACCTAAATAATATTTGTTTGTGTATAATTGAAAATAAATATTCTTTAAAATCAATTTAAAATATAATATATCATTATAAATTATTTATATAAAAAATGAGTTTTCTATTAAAATGCAGTATTTTTCACTACTCCTAAAAATGAAACTTATGTGAAAAATAAATAAATTCACCCTAAGATATTTTTTATATTCCAATTTCAAAATTAATGTTTATTTTGTCAAATAAAATCATTAAAAGTTTCAAAATTTATTTTTAAAATAGGTGCACCATATAATGTTAAAAAAATACCTTTTAGAAAAATATAGCTTTTATGCTTAAAAATGGATTTATTCTTATCATAACTCTATAAAAAATAATTGATGAATTAGAAAATTTTTATTCGATATAAAAAATAGAAATAACATTGAAATATTTCACTAATATTGATTAATTTGATTTGTTAATAAAAAATTCCATTGTGGGCATAAAAATAGTTTTTTATAAAAACACTTCCTTAATGTTCAATTAGTTATTATATTAATGTATAATTAATTTGTAATCAGTAAATTCATTTTATAAAAATTTGTAAAGAATATTTTCAAAATTTAGTTAATCTCATTCATTCCTGCCATTTGTAATAGCTCGGGGATAACGGTTAATAAAATAATAATATTTTGGAGTTCATTTATGCTTGGTGTTTTGTGCAAGGTAAGCTATTAAAGAGATTAAATTTATTTAAAAAAAACTACATAGAATAAAATTTTGGGGTGTTACATTCTACCCCCCATAAAATGAATTTATCCTAATAAATTCATCACTGGGATACAAACAGACATGGATACATCTTATTAATCATATCATCATGTTCCCACATAGCTTTCTCAAGCTAGAGGTTTCTCCACAAAACGTTGACTAGGTGAGTGGTCTTGTTTCATGACACTTTCTATATTCGATACAGAATCTCTACTATTAATTCCGAATAAGAAATATATTTCTTCAAGGGAAAAACCTCTATTTTTAATACATGTGAAGAATCAGGTATGTACTTCATCAATAGAGATACATGGAACACCTCATGGACTTGAGAGAGGCTATTTGGAAGCACCAATCGATAATCCTCCATCCCGATAAAATCAATAATTTCAAGAAATTGCATCCACAAAAATTTAAATTTTCACTTAGAAAATAAAATGTGGTGATTAAAATTCCTTAGTGGGAAAGCCACATCATAAAAAGGGTAAATAAATCATCCTCTTGAAAAGGAATAAAGGGAAGTATGATGGTCACATGAGATAACACATGCTATATTTCCATGTAAGAGAACATAGAAATGGACGATAAAACTAACTCTTAAGAACTAATAGAGAGTGATAGAGAACATGAATGAAAATTCAATTTTTATTAGATTTTCAAAGGATGATTTTTGGTTGAGTGGTTACCATCAAACCACGTGGGAACCAAAATCAAATTCCACCGAATTTAAAATTTTAAAATTCAAATACTACATTGAGAAACACAGAACCTGAGAAGATCACTATACAAGATATATCACATTAGTCTAAGTCTCATCGTTAGCTATCAACATCAGGTATCACTAATTTCATTGTCACCGACCTATAAATATTTTCTTCATCTCCATAAAAACACCACACATCATATATTTACAAATCCTATCATAGCACATCAAAATTCCTAAAACATCGATACAACACCATCGTGAACAACACTGATGGCCACCACCATAACTAAACATTAAAAAAACCAAAACAGAAACACAAATGGAAACCTTCATCGAACAAAAAACAACCATATTGACCACCAAGAATAATAAAAAAACCTTCATCGATGATAGATATCCAAAAACCAAAACATATCCAAAGTTGTTTTCGTAATCACCTATGAGAAATCATTCAGACCGCAAAACCAGAGCCATCCACATTGAAGAGATTCATCAAACTAGGACCACTATATCTCAGAATGAGGCCTAATCTTTCCTCCTGGAACATTGTGACTGAATTAACACACATCCCAAAGCCTCCTTGAAACCACCGTAGTATACCTATTGGGAGAGAAAAAAAGGAACATAAATCCAGAGTAGAAATTAAAGAGGACATAGCCCCAATAGAGAAGCTTCCTCACCAGGACCACCAACATGAAATGTAGAAGCCACTACTAGATAAAAAACACACATGTAACTTGACCTAAGAAACAACAACCTCCACGTAATTGCTAACTAATAAAAGATGAGTCAAGATGCGAATTTTGGTCCTCAGAAACCCCTGAAACCTGACTCACACATCCCAAACCTTCCCAAGAAAAACCAACACACCATGCTAGAATGGGGTCAGAAATGTGGCCATATATAAGGGTAGAAAAGAGTACTATCCAAAGTGAAATCCAAAGGAATCCAAGGCCACCAAAGTAAGTAGATGAGAGTGATGGAGTGGGGGAAACAACAACAAAAGTGATGAAAGGGGGAGAAGTAAATGGAAGAGGGAATAAGGTAGGGAAGAAGAAAGAAGAGTTAAATGGGGGAGACGGTGCCCGAGATGGAGTGTAGGCCTCCCCCAATGAAACACTACTGAGGTAACCCTAGAGAGAGAGTGTTGGGAGATGAATTTGCACAGAGTCTTCCTATGAGTGATAGAGAACTTGATCATGGGAATAAAAACTATCACAAAACTTTAAATATGTGATGGGTTAAAATTTCATTGATAAAAGTAAATGAATAAATTTTTTTTTAAAATACTTTTCCTAAAATTTAGGAATTAGTTTACATCCTATACAAAGAACATATGTAAACATAATTAATTGAAAATTAGAATTTCATCCTCATATTTTCCCCAAATGTTGAATATTCAAGTTGATTTTTTATACCTGAACCATCATAATCACTTCTATTGATAAATCATCCACAAAAGTATAACTAGATATTCCTCCTTTATTTAGGAATTAACCAAAACAAAAATGGTTACTACAATATATAATCATCAAAAAAGAATAAATCATTATATGATGAAAAACTGATTTAATCACTAAAATTAAATAGTAATTCTAAAATCTAAACATAGATCATTTGATAAGTAACTATCATTAAAATTCCTCATAACTATTCTAGAATAATATTGAAACCCAAAAATCAGAAGGGTTTGATCATATAGTCTTCCAAGATAAATTTTAATATTTATCTCTAAATAAAATCAATCACTTTTAATGTCTCGTAAAAAAGTTAATTTCCTAAATCACGTAATCTCTTTGATATTCTAACCATTTATATCAATTACATGACTCTCCATAAAATAAAATCATACTTCCTTCCAAAATATAAATCAACCTTTATTCCTCAAAAACATTTCATAGTATTTTATTTACCTTAATCATAGTGGGTTCCTGAAATTGTGAACATTTACTAAAATAACATTAATTACATAATCAAAAACTCATTTCAAATGTCATGGTTATCTATAATATATATTTTTAAAAAATAAACTTAACATTTATCCATCAGATATTTTAAATAAAATAAAATAATTTTATACTAACTAAGACATCATGTAGGCTGGTAGTAGGTGGTGCACCCTTGTCGCCCATTGGTTGTGGGTTCAATTTTTGAAGCCTTTTCGGATGCGATAGGTTGTCACCCATCCTTTAGGTTTTCCTTTTACTTAAACTATATTATTATAATCTTTATAAAATTTCATAAATTTGGGAAACATCCTAAAAAATAACCTTAATATGTTTTTAACTCAAATTTTATATCATACCTTTAATGTTTCATCCCAAAATATAATAACCTATAATTATCTAAAAAATTAATGTCTCTAAAAATACCACTATTCACCAAAAAATCATAACTTAAAGCTTCAAAGGTGTTTCTAAGTCGTTGAACTTATGTTAAACCTTAAAATTATAAACCATCAATGATATCCATAACTCTTAAGAATAACACAAAATAAAACATCCTAATACCCAGAGTTGTATAAAACCTACTCTAATACCAACTGTAACAGCCTAGAATCTTCCCTTTCAGATCTGATGCAAAAAACATGAACATTACATTTCGTACTTTGATACTGATAAATGCCACCCAGTTTTTTTCCAACAAAAAATACAACTTTAAAATGAAATATTGGATCACTTATATACCCAATGAAATTTTAGGTATAGAGTTTCAGAGAAATAGGAAAAACTCTTAATAACATAGGATATTAAAGATCAACATTATCTCCCACTATACCCAACTTTCACAATAGTTCATCAACATCATCCTTGTGAAATCCTTCTAGACACAGTTCATTTACCATCTTTCCTCATAACCCGGGGAAAAGAAAACATAAGAAGGGTGAAATTATATTCTTAATAAAGGGAAACATATGAGATACATAAGCATGGAATGAGAATAAGGGTATGAGAACATGGGCATAACATCTGAAAATCATACCCTGCATATCAATGAATTTAATATTTAATCATAAAATAAATTATAAAAATATATAAGACATCAATTATAAAAAAATAACTTAGAATAAAACATGGAATTAGGGAAGTCACAAAAGCATAGAAAATTATTTATTTAGTAGTAAAGGATTTTTTCTGAGAATATCTTGGCAGATTGGGTTCACTTCCCAACCCATTATATTAGTCAGGGTTCACTACCAATACTATCATAGTGGAAAAATTTCATTACTAGACTAGTTTCAATTCACGTGCTAGTACTATCTGAATCGAGTTTAATCATTATTCCAGTCTTTTCTATATAATGATATAAAACATCATTACCCATCACCGTTTTCATAATGTAAACCATGCTTATGGTTTCTATAAGAACACAAATCATATCCGAACTTATAAAAATAAATAGGTTTCATAAACAATAAATCAAAGCATGACCCAAGGGAAAGAAATAGGTTTTATAATATTAAAATAAACCAACCATAAAATAATAATAATGATTTCCTAGAATAATATCCCCAGTAAAGCAGAAGTAACATAAAATAATGTTATCTTATATGGAAAATAATTTTGATAGATCCATAAAATATTCTTTCTATTTTGGAAAATCATTTTTAAATCATAAAACCTTTGGAAACACTTTTTCATTGAAAATAACCTTAAAATTTTTAGAGGAATATTTTAAAACCCATTTTAAACATATTTTAAATCATTTTCCATGAAAATTCATAAAATATCATTTAAAAACATTTTTGAAAACATTTTTAGAAAACATGGTTTTTGAATAAAAAATTCTAATCCAATAGAGAATAACATTACATAGAATATATAATATCATAAAAATAAGTGAATTCATGATAAAACATGTAAAATGGAAGTACATACACCTCATAAAAGAAAATAGTTTCATAACACAACATGTGTCCCAAAGAAGGAAAATTGAGAAAAAATTAACTTATCGATTTGGTAACTTTTTAAACATAAACACCATGAAAGAGAGATCAGAAAATGGATATGTAAATACCCATAAATTTAAGTATAAGGATAATATTTTACATTAAAGGTAAGTATATAAACCACAAAAAATAAATGTGTGGTAAATATGGAAGAAGTATCATAGTAATATAAGTGAGACTATAAATCTACTTACAAATATCATATCATTGAAGTGAGAATTAATCGATTGAATAGATTATTTTTATTCACTATAAATCCACATAAAATAATTTCAAATCACAAATAAGATAATAAAAATTATTTTTTCAAATAATAGTATAATGCCATAATCTAGGATATAATAGTTTAAACCAATAAATAGAAATTGATTTATAAATTCTCTTACCACTTTTTAATAAGTTAAATAAAATACCTCATAAAAGTAATAATTATCAAATGAAACATTAAATAACATTAATTTATTGATATTTATGATATTATATATCAATGTTTTTGTTAGGTCCACAAGGATGAATACCCTGAGGGGGGGTGAATCTAGGTATGACTAATTTAGAATTAATGCCCGTTCTGATCTTGTTTCACTGTTAAGCAAAACACTCTTCTCTCTCACTCTCCTGTTGCACGATATAAACAGAATGTAAAGAAAGCACATGACACAACAATTTTACTTGGTTCACCACTGAGGGCTATGTCCAAGGAGCATACGCTGACAGGTTTTCGGTCGTACCAAATTCCACTACACTTTACTAGCTATGGATTACAAGGTTTGGCCACAATCACTCTATCCCAGGCTCACTGCCTTTACAATGTTTAGGGTCAGCTCATTGCTTTACCAAGGGTCACTCCCTGTTTCTCTCTCTCTGACTCACTGCCGGTGGAGAGGATCAGCTTCTTACTCTTCCTTCGCTCACTGCTCTCGAAAGGATCCACTTACAGTTTATAGACCTGTAGGTCGCTTTATTTTCATGAAATAATGCATCCTCTGTTGTATGTGGATGCTCTGTTGAAGTCCAACGTTCACCCATAGATGAATCTCTCTTTTCACTGACGGTATCGAGAAAACTTCCAGCTTCCACGCAGCCCGAAAATCACTTCCGGAAATAAACCTTACTTGGTGCACAAGTCTATCTCGACAGGAAAGTATCAGCACGCAGGTCACAACTGGCACGCATGTCCACATCACACACTTACACGACACAAGCTTATTCAACTCCAAATTTGCATGACACACTTCCTTTTATGCCCAATACAGTATTGGCGTGCAACTACCAACAATCTCCCTTCTTCAAATCTGGCGTGCAAGTGGCACTTGCATGACACACCACCGCTTGCACGACCACCACACCTGCGTGACGGGACCTCTGATTTCTCAAAGTGTTGAACTCCAGTCTGAAATGAGGAGGGGTGGTCCAATATTTATAGGAAATTTTACCACCCTACGTGACGGCGCACATGTCAACCCTCAACACGCAAGTCTCGGCACACAGGTCTCTTCCCCTACAGGTCACTTGTGCGACCCACTTTCAAACATGCACTAACCTCTTTCCTTTTCCATATTTTGAAGTTCCGATATTGAAAAACAACAGGCGCGCAAGTTTCCAATCCTCATAGGAACCGGTGCGCAAGTCCTTTCTCTTGAACTCAACATTCCACCATGAAATCCCCTTTTCAACAAATTTTTATGTCATGGTTTTCTTTGTCAACAATCACAATAAAGATTTCCACTTTTTCAACAAACACAATTACCTCAAAAATGCTTCAATGATACCAGGAGGTATTTTTTCCCAACAATCTCCCTCTTTGGGTTTGTTGACAACTCTTCCATAAAAATATACATCATTGATTCTTCATCCACCATTTGCCTCATTGCAATTCTGATAGCGATCAAGGATTTACTCAACACATACTCTAAGCCCACATTAGCCATTCTCAGCATGAGAAACAAGAGTAAATGAAAAGTTCATCAATGAATCACTTCATCTCTTACACCCATTGTTGACACCAAAATGATACCAATTTTTACCAAACTGATACCAATTTTTGAAAATATTCTTCCAAAACCACTCTTCTTCTTTTATCACGACCCTCAGCAGTCATGATATATATTATTTGATCAATCGCTTCTAGAATTGTCATATTTAAAAAACTCCCCCTTTCTGCTCACAACTTCAACTCTTGTCAGTTTCAAAACCTCTTTAGCCATATTTCCTGTTTTTTCCAAGCTAAGCTCTAGCTAAGCATGTTAAACTAGCTTCAGCTCCCCTATCTGGCTGCTCCACCTGTCAGAATCTCCCTGTATCATTCATGATTTTTCCAATAGTCATGTTGTCTCCCCCTTAAACAATCATTATTTTCTCCCCCTTTGTCAACGAACCCAATGATCACTCATTTTTAGTCTATAACAGAGTAGAGAATGCATATAAGAACATTAGGGAAAACACATCATACCTCAGGGAGATGGGGGGGGTGGTTCCACATCCACACTATTTCAAGGTCAGGGAGTCGACTAAACTCCCAGATCCAGTTGATGCCTCTCAAAAGCTTCCTTGCGTAAGGCCTTTGTCAGAATGTCTGCAACCTGTAGCTGTGTAGGCACATACTCCAACGTCACAATTCCCCACTCAACATTCTCTTTGATGAAATGAAATTTGATCTCAATGTTCTTGTTCCTTTAGTGATGGATGGGATTTTTGCTAAGATTGATAGCACTTGAGTTATCGCACTAGATTTCGATCGGACACTTCACTTCAACTCCCATATCTTCAAGCTACTGCTTCATCCACAATAACTGTGTGCATGCTTGAGTGGATGCAATATACCCAGATTCTGAAGTGCTCAATGAAATTCATTCTTGCTTATTTCTAATCCAAGAAATAAACAATCCACCAAGATTGAATGCACCACCTGACATTGATTTTCTATCATCCGCTGAACCAGCCCAGTCTGCATCAGTATATCCCAATAACTTTGTCTGAGGTTTGTCAGTATATGTCAAGATGAAATCCATTGTGCCTTGGATATACCGAAGTATTCTTTTCACTGCAATCATATGGATTTCCTTGGGATTACTCTGATATCTCGCTGCATGGCTGGTGGTGAAAACAATATCAAGCCTTGTTGCGGTCAAGTACAGCAAGATCCCAATAATTTGCCTGTATTCGGTGATATTAACTGCCTTTCCATCCTCATCTTTTGATAATTTCATTCGGGTAGCAACCAGAGTCTTCATATCCTTGGAATTCTATATTCCAAACCTTATCAGAACCTCCTTGGAATATTTGGATTGAGAAATGAATGTTCCATTACTTCCTTGTGTCACCTGTAAGCCAAGGAAAAATATTAGCTCTCCAATCATTGACATTTCGAACTCATTTTTCATGAATTCAAAAAACTATCTGCACTAAGCTTCATCTGATCCCCCAAAAATTATGTCATCAACATACACCAGCACCATCATCATTTGATTACTGTTATTGTTGAAATAGAGATTGTAATCAACTCCTCCGCGCTGGAAACCAAGCTTCTTCAAGTACCGATCAAGCCGTGAGTACCATGCCCTTGGTGCTTGTTTCATCCCATACAACACCTTCTTCAGCCTAAAAACATTTTTCTCATCCTCATGAATGATAAAAACATCTGGCTACTCAATATACACCTCCTCTTCTAGAAAACCATTTAAGAATAAAGATTTGACATCCATTTGGAATACTTTGAACTTTCTTTTCAATGCTATGGCCAAAAATAGTCTGATTTTCTCCAGCCTTGCAACCGGTGAAAATGTCTTATCAACATCTATTCCCTCTATCTGGGAGTATTCCTTGCACACTAGCTGTGTTTTTTTCCAAATAAATGTTCCATATTCATTCATCTTGTTGTGATAGACCCATTTAGTCTCAATGACATTCTTTTTTTCTGGCCTCGAAACAATATCCCATGTCTGGTTATTCTCAATCTGATCAAGCTCTTCATTCATAGCCTGAACCAAGTTTTCATCTTCAGCTGCATCGGAAAAAAAATTCGGCTCCACCTGAGATAAAAATAATTTTTTCTATAACGATATCATTCTTCGAGTCTAAACTGGAGTTGTCTGATCACCAATGATATTCTTCCTATCAATTTTATCTCGACTCTTTGGCTTCCTTGAAGACACAAACTTGACACTTTCTTGTTCATCATCAATATCTTCTTCTGAGTCAGACTCTGCCACTTCTACTCCCCCTGTGTTTCTTACCTCATCATCACTTTTATCCAGAAACTATTCACTGGGTTATTGAGCATTCTATTCATTTTCAACTATAGCGACATCATTTCTCTCAACAATTTTTCCCAGCCTTTTGTTGAAGCATTTATATGCTTTTCTTTTCCTTGAGTAGCCAAGGAATATCCCCTCATCTCCTCGTGAGTCAAAATTCCAAGGATTTTCTTTATTGAGAATGAAACACTTACTTCCAAAGATTCGAAATTATTTCAACGTTGGATTATTTCCGTACCACATTTCATATGGAGTCTTCCCATGATTCAGACACAACAAAGACATGTTCTAAATATATACCGATGTCAAAACTACTACCATCCAAAATTTATCTGGTAGGTCCTTTTCAATAAGCATTGTTCTGGCCATGTTGTTGATGATCCAATTTCTCCTTTCAACAACTCCATTCTGTTGGGGAGTTATAACTGTTGAAACTTGATGCCTTATCCCGTGTTTCTCGAGATATTATTCGACTTGATTGTTTGTGAATTATGTACCATTATCTGTACGAAATTTCAAGGTTTTCTGCCCAAGAATCCTTTTTTGATTCCCTCATGTACTTCTTTATGCAACTGAACACCTATGTCTTATGGGTAATGAAAAATACTCAGGCCATTCTGCAATAATCATAAATTAAAAGAACATAGTACCTTTTCCCATTTATAGCTCGTGGTGAGATAGGTCCACATACATCATCATGAACCAATTCAAGCACTCTAGTTGATTTTTGTTTCGTTGGCCTATATGTATTTCTGATGATCTTCCCTTGTTTGCAAGCATCACACGTATGAGTGCGATCACATGATAGTTTGGGATGGTCTCTAGCATAATCACACTTTACCAGATCTTCCATAGATGGTTGGCATAGATGACCAAGTCGCTTATGCCACAGCTGGTTTTCTTTCTCTTTAGATAAAAGGCATGTATCTTCTTCCCCACCTACAAGGTAAATATTTCCCTTTGTCCTTTTTCCCTGAAGAACAACTGCTCCATATTATCCTTTCACAAGACACATCTTCTTGGTAAATTGGATAGAGTGCTCAGAGTCACATAGTTGACTAACACTGAGCAAGTTATGACTAAGACCCTCTACTACCAAGACATCAGCACGTCTCATTTCTTTTCCCCCAAACATGGATTTTCCTGAGCCAATAATCATCAGGCCTTCATCGTTTCCAAATTTGAAAACTCCTTCTTTGTCATATTTTATGCCTGTAACAAGATCCTTATTACCCATCATGTGGGATGAGAAACTACTATCAAGGATCCACACACCAGATCGATCTGATGCTTTAAGGGCAATCTCTTCCACCACGACCTTCTCATTTTTCTTCTTCTTGGTCTATACCTTTTCCTCCACACTCGGAATGGATTGAGGATTCTGTTCTTTCTCAGAGTATGATGGACCAGCTTCATCTTGTAGAGCCACAAATTTATTCTACATTTCTAACTCACTTGTTGGTTTATTGATCTGCTACCTACGTACATTTGGATTTTGCTTTGGCACATTTCTCTGAATTGTCAAAGTGCAGTACCTAGCCATGTGCCCAAATCCTCCGCACCAAAAATTGTGTCCTTCGAAATATGTTCTGGAAAACTGTTCTATGTTTGGTTTCCACCTCTATTCTTGTTCTCTTCTATATCTCTTGTCTATGAAACACACATATTGTGAATCTCTCATCTTCCCACAACAATAACACCTGATATAAGGTGCATTCCATCGTGTTACTTCAGCACAATGATTTTCCCTTTGGGATCTCAGAATATTATAATTTTTCTTTGTTCCCAAATCAACCTTCAATTTTAGGATGGGTGCTTGCGGTCTGACCTCAATTGTCACAAATTTTTTGTTTCTGATTAATCCCTTAAGGAGCCTTAACTTCTGAGCTCAATTTCTGCTTCTTCCCTGCTGAACTACTAGGCTCCTCTTTCATCTTTTCAGTCTTCATAACAACCTTCCATCCCAGGAATGTGTTAGGAATCAAAGGTTTTTCTTGTTCTTTGACTTTTCTCCACAAACCAACAACTTCCTCTTCAAGCTCTTCGATACGCTTGACATGATCTTTCAATTTTTCATTCTAGCCATAGATCTCCCTTTTCTGTTCCTCAATCTTGAGCTTATGCTCATCAACATTTTCTATGCTCTCTGGACTTGAAGACTTAAGGTTTTATATTTCTTTTACAAGCTCACACTTCTCATTTTCCTAATGTTGCATTAGAGTTTGGCATCATGTACCACCTTGTTGGCTTTCATTGTTTTTTTTCTCCAAATATATATCACTTCAAGAGCTTCTTCAAATTCAGCTTCCATGTCAACTCTACCTTCAATTTCTTCTTCTTCTTCAATAGCATCGGTTTCATCCTTTTCTTGAGCACTACTGAAAACAGACACCATTTAATTTTTTCCATGATATTTATAATTTTCAAACTCCTCAACCTCTTCATCCTCGGACTCATCTGAACAGTCTATTTCTTGTAAAAGAATATTCTTCTTCTTGAAGAAATTTCCCTTGAATTGTTTCTTACCTTTCACAAATTTTGAAGACTTCTTCTTGGGAATTTCGACTTCGACTTCGTCATCATCATTATCATTATCATGAAACTTTTTGGGGCACATTTCCACAAGATGACCAACCTTTCCACATCGAAAGAATTCTAGTGGAAGTATCCCTTTAAAATTTACTTTACCTCTTTGCAAATTTGAAGAAAAGAATGAAATCACCCCATCTGTCTCTTCTTCTTCCTAAGAATCTTCAATAGTGATCTTCTTCTTCCTCGTTATCATCATTCCTCATCTCATATGCAACCAAGGTATTGTGAAAATCATCCAATGTCAGCTCTTTGGGATCTTTATCTTCTAGTACTGAAACTTTCGGATTGAACTGAGGTGGAAGCTTCCTCAAGATGCACTTTACGATCTTTATGTATTCAATGACTTCACCAATTCCTCGCATATATTCCACAACAATATTTACCCTGTCAAAGAATGCATCAACAGACTCATTCGAGTTCATCTTCATATCTTCGTACGTATTCCACAACACTTGCAGCTTTGCCTCTCTAACCTTTATATCTCCTTCATATATATTCAATAGTTTTTCCCACATGGCATGTGACGTTTTTCATGACATCACCTTTGTGTATATGGGATTTCAAAGGGCTCCCCATAAGGCATTGATTGCTTTTGCATCAGCATCCAAATCTCTATTCTCAGCTTCTGATAATGCACCACTATTAATATCAGCAGTGATACCATGCATAGCTGCTGAAAACAAATCCATTCCCAAAGATCAGAAATAGTGTTGCATTCGATTCTTCCATATATGAAAATTACATCCATTGAATATCAGAATCCCTTTATGATTAGTTACCACCATTGAGAGAAGAACAAATATCAACCTTTCCCTCTGATACCAATTGTTAGGTCCACAAGGATGAATACCCTAAGAGGGGGGGTGAATCAGGATATGACTGATTTAAAATTAAAGCTCGTTCTGATCTAGTTTCGCTGTTAAGAAAAACAATATTCTCTCTCTCTATTGTTGAATGATATAAATAGAACGTAAATCAAGCACATGACACAACAATCTTACTTGGTTCACCGCTAAGGGCTACATCCAAGGAGCATACATCGACAGGTTTTTGGTCGTACCAAATTCCACTAAACTTCACTAGCTGTGGATTAAAAGGTTTGGGCACAGTCACTCTATCCCAGGCTCTCTACCTTTACAATTTTTAGGGTCATCTCACTGCTTTCCCAAGGGTAACTCCCTGTTTCTCTCTCTCTGGCTCACTGCCGGTGGAGACGATCACCTTCTTCTTCTTCCTTCGCTCATTGCTCTGGAAAGGATCCACTCACAGTTTATAGACCTGTAGGTCTCTTCATTTTCATGAAATAATGCATCCTCTGTTGTATGGGGATTCTCTGTTGGAGTCCAACTTTCACCCGTAGATTAATCTCTCTTTTCACCGAAGGTATCCATCAAACATCCAGCTTCCACGCAGCCTGAAAATCACTGCTGGAAATAAACCTTACTTGGTGCGCAAGTCTATATCACCATGCATGTATTGGCGTGCAAGTCACAACTGGCGTGCAATTCCACCTCACACACTTGTGCGACACAAGATTCTTAAACTCCAAACTTGTGCGACACACTTCCTTTTACGCCCAATCCAATATTGGCGCGCAACTACCAACAATCGCCCTTCATTAAATCTGGCATGAAAGTCCCACTTGCGCGAAACACCACCACTCACGTGACCACCACACCTGCGTAATGGGAGCTCTGATTTCTCAAAGTGTTGAACTCCATTCTGAAATGAGGTGGGGTGGTCCAGTATTTATAGGCAATTTTACCACCCTGCGTGATGGCATGCAAGTCAACCATTATCGCACAAGTCTCAGTGTCTAGGTCTCTTCCCCTGCAAGTAACTTGTGCGGCCCACTTTCAAACTTCCGTGAACCTCTCTCCTTTTCCATATTTGGATGTTATGATCTTGAAAAACAACAGGCGCGCAAGTTTCCAATCCTCGTAGGCACCGGTGCACAAGTCCTTTCTCTTGGCGTGAAAGTCACCCGCGTGAACAACTCAATACTTTCGCGATCTTTATACCTTTTCCATATTTTGATGATATGATCTTGAAAAACATATTGCGCACAAGTTTCCAAGCCTTAAAGTACAGGGCACACAAGTCCCTTTTCCAAAAACCACTTTTCTTCACTTGTCGATTTTCAGGCCCAAAAATTTGGCAAAAACTGGAAAATAGTGCCACCTTATATCTGTTCTTTTTGTATCGCCTCCAGATCATCCATTCCTTTGTCGAAGTTCTTAAATAAAACATTGATCGTTAAACACAGCTCTTGTACTCAACATTCCACCATGAAATCCCCTTTTTCAAAAAATTTGTATGTCATGGTTTGTTTTGTCAACAATCACAATACATATGTCCACTTTGTCAACAAACACAATCATCCCAAAAATGCTTCAATGATACCATTAGGGATTTCTTCCCAATAGTTTTGTATATACCACATCCAGAATGAGTAAGTGGTTAATGATAAGCATATCTCATAGAAGAAAAAATGAGACGAGAAACCCTTACCTCACACTTCCCATTAGTTTTTTGTACTTTAACCTCATGTATAAAGGTTTAAAAAAATTTATTAATTCATTCCAGAACCATATTAATAATTATAATATATTATATGATAATTTTATAACATCTTACCACCAATTCAACAATAATATTTAATTATTTTCATTTTTTTGTGTGAATTTGTTTCATGGTTTCATGATCTGTTAATTTTCATATAATTATGTATTTTATTTTAAAATGGAAATAAAACTCCGTAAGTGAAATTAAATGGTATTAATACACTTACCTAAGTTTAAATAGTCCTATATATCATTTATATTTCTTACATGATGATGATTAATGTCACATTCATGAATTATTTTAATGGTATTTTTCATTTTATCTTCATTCTTTCTTTGTTTTGGGGGTTTCCCATGCATTTTGGAGGAAATTGTGGGTTTTCAAAATTTGGGCCAAACCGTGAGCCTATTTCTCGATTTAAAAATAAATTTTTTTTCTTTTATAACTCCGTAATTTTTCAATATTTTTCATCCATTACAATTCTTACATGGCCTTCTTTGACCTATTAACTCCACAATATAAAGTTTTACCCTTTAAGAATCTATAATCATTGTGTATTTGGGTTTTTATTTAAGGAATTGGTCCATAACAGAAGCCCATTTCCAATTTAATTTTTTTATTTTACATATTATTAAATTTTCATTATTTTTCAGTGATTCCACCTCCAACCTGAGCCCACTGAACCTAGGATCACCCCCATTCTCTTTTCCCCCTCTTTGAATCTCATTTCCTTCACATATTAGGTTGAAACATCTTATGCAATCACAATTTTACCATATTAAAAAAGGTGTTTTTATTCCTTCATAACTCCTTCATGTTTCACTCTTTTTCACCCATTTTAGTTCTTACATTACCTAATAAGACTTATTAAAACCTCAATTTCTTTTTTTGATTGCTTGGAGCTTTATCCTTTAGATTATTTGTGGAGGTTTTTTAAAATATTCCAAGTAAGTGGGTTTCCTTCATTCCTTCTCCCATTTTCTTAAGGTATGTTTCATTTTCTCAGGTTTTCTTCAATTATTATTGAATTTAATAATGTACATAATTTATTTATTCTAACATAGGGTTTAACTTTGAGTTTTCTTGGTCCAATGTTCTGATTTTAGGCTCGATCTACCTTCTTTAAGGTACGACGGTGATGTGATTGATTTTTCACACAAAGGATTCAATGCTTTAACCATTTTGGTAGGGGATTACAATGTGTATCAAATCCTTGTGAATTAGATTTCTGTGTTTTTAGTATTTTTATATTTATCACATTTTATTATTTCTGCAAAATTTGGTTGTAGTGCTATTTGTAAAGAAAATGAATTTTAAGATCCATTTTTATGTGAAATTGGGTGTTTTTCAAAGAAATATTTTATTAGTTCTTTTGGGGATGCCATATAATTACATAGTTGATTTTATTGAAATGTATTAAGGATTAAAATAATGTTTTTAATATTTATTCTCTTTGGTTGTGGCTACGAAACATGGTTTAAAAGCTGTTTGTGAAGTATATGGACTTTAGGTGCCTTGATTTTGTGAAAATGTGGGTTTAAAAAGATATAAATTATTGGTTCTTATGGGGCTTCCCCAGAACTAAATTTTTGGTTTCATTGAATCATATTGGATTCCATTTATATTTTGGTGACTTTTAAGTGTGCACACGGTGTCCAAAGTGGGGATTTCAAGGAGTTTTGGGTGCAAAACAATGTGAGATTTAGAGAAGTTATTTTATTGAAAATAAAAATGTTTTGTTGTGTGTTTTAAGTGGTATAAAGTGTGTATAGATACTTTATTTCTTGTTTTTAACAAGTATTAGTGTTTTTATATAAAAATAGATTAATTTAGTATGCTGAAATATTTTGAGCACAGAGGGGGAAGCCTGGGTACTTAGTTGGGCGAATATGTACTAGTGCCACTAGTGATCCGGATGGGTTTTGTCCCTATTTCACAAAAAAATTTGGATAAAAAAAATCTAAAAAAACAATATTGATGATGATTGGGGGCCACTAGGTTAGGGGTACTCTCCCTACTAATGGATCATCCATGATATCATATTTTTGGTATGGTTTCTTTACACTGAGGTACGAGGTAGATAGGGCCCGAGACCGTCTAGTGCATAGGGGTGTTTCTGGTTTTGGTGGTCATTGGATTTGTGGTATTTACCTTTTTATTCTGGGGTGTTTGTATGCACAATAAATTATCTGAAATTTCTTATTGAAATGTGTTAACATTCTGAAAGTTTTAGTTTGAAAACGTTTTTCAATTGAAAGTTGCATTTCTCATAATTTTATCATTGTTTTCCTCGCATAATAAAAATTCCTGCTTTTTCACCAAGTATTGAATACTATTTGGAATATTTGGGTGTTATCCTATTGGGGTTAGGATCAAACTCTACTTACACCCCTTGTGTGTAGGTAGACCTGATTTTTTTTGACATATGTAAAGGAAAATCCTCAGGTGAAAGCAGTTTGGGTTGTTATTCCCCTCATGGTGTGGTTTTATGGAGACGTCTCTAGGGAGATGACCCCTTGTCATGTGGAGTCTTTTTGTATATTTTTATTCTCTTTTTATTTATTTTTGGACCACTTGAACTTTTCTTAAAACCATGTATTCAGGTCTGATTTTTGTTAAGGCTTGTTTCGCATGAAAATTTCATGTTCATATTTTTTTTAATGTTTTATGATTTCATACTCGGGTAAATCATTCACAAACCAAATTTATTGATAACCTAGAAATTGTACCAGCTTGTGGGGATAGGTAATGCCCTTCAGGCCTTGTCATGGGCTGGATTTGGTGTTGGTATTAGTGCCGACTAGATTCGGTTCATGACAAAGTGGTATCAAAGGAGGCCAATGTTTCTGGGTTATATTACTATTTTGGTATGAGTCGGGATAGACAGTAGCTATTACTGTTGGGGATTGGGTTTTTGGCCATGAGTAGGGTTCTTGGACGTCACCTTTTATGGTGGACCATGAGTCACTAGGGGACATTTGAATTGTTTTACTGACTTAACTTCCAGGTGAGACATGTGGGTTATAGACCACAGGTGGACATCGGGCGAGGGTGGAGTAGTTGTTTCTCTTATTACTGTAATGTGTTTAGATTATCTTTATTTGATTTATTTGATTAAAATTTTCAGAATTTTGGTATTGAATATTGTTTTTGTGACTGCTTCATGTTTTAGCAACATGCCTCCCCAGAAAGCTCTCATTCGCCCACGAGAGGAGGTCGAAAAGAGTTCTCCCACACCAATTGATCAGAGGCTAGTCGAGGATATAGTTTGGGATTTCTAGGATCTAGAAAAGGACTGTATTCTATTCTAGATCTTATTATAGTGGATGAGACTGTTACTAGAATGAAAAAGGAGTTCCTGAAAAATAAGCATCCCACCTTCCGAGGCAGTATTTAACCCCAGGAATCAGAGGAATGGCTTGAGAAGATCGAGCACATGTTAGAGTTCCTAGATACAGTTGAGGAGATTAGGGTGAAGTGTGCCTTATTTCTGTTGGAGGGTCCCATCTATAGGTGGTGGGAATCGGTACTTCAGATTGGGAAGAATGAACAGATACGCTGGGGAGATTTCAAGGCTGTCTTCAATGAATAATACTGCCCTGAGGTCTTGGCATATGCCAGGTTGTGAGAGTTCATGGATCTTTTTCAGGAGAATCTATATGTGATGGAGTATGCCAATCATTTTTCTGATATGGTTCAGTATGCTCCTGATATCGTCTCTAATTAACATGTGAAGTCTGGAGGTTTGAGATAGGATTGCGACCAGAGATATACTCCCAGGTTTTCTTGTTCAAGCTGAGGACCTATGTTGAGGTCGTTGATTGGGTATATATGATAGAGATTGACTGTAAAGGTGGGGATAGTTTCTCTGGGTTAGTATTAGTAGTGGGTAGTAGAAGATCTTCAGAGAATTAAATGAAACTGTAGGAACAGGTGAAGAATGGAGGTGGCAGTTTAGGCCACTCTTTCAGGTAGTTCAAAACTGTGGCTTCTGATGCGAGATCGGTCGTGTGCCACCAGTGTGGGAGGTTGGGGAACATCTAACCAGAATTCCCACTTACTCTAAATACATGTTACCAATGTCGAGGTATGGTTCACTTACAATGCTTTTGAGGGGTGTCATGACCTCTTCAATGTGGGGAAGGATTAACAGCTTCAAGAAGAGTTCCAGCACAGTTAGAGCCATCGAGGATGGGGGGATCTTGATTCGGTGGCCATGGTGGTAGGGCTAGGTCATCTTATAGTAAGAGATATTTTACGGTGAAAACACAGACTATCGGTCATCCTCAGGTTGGGACTGGACATCTCCATGCAGTGGATCAGGCACCGGGGGGATCAAAGGCGAGACCATCGACTGTTCGAGGTACCGTTCTGATCACATTTTATATAAATGATAATTTTTTGGAAATTGGTGCCTATGTTTCATTCATTTATACCCATTTTGAGGACACAATTAGTTTTACAACTAATTTTTTGTCTTTTTTGATTGATTTTGTGACACCGCTGGGAAAGAAGAGGGAGCAGGGTCTTAGGTGCCCGTCGTGTGTGCTCTCTATGTCAGGGATTAAGATGGAGTGGGACCTATTGGTCTTAGATATGGATCTTTTTTATGTGATACATGGAATGGATTAGATAGTACACTTCCAGGAACACATTTATTTCTATAGGAGGAAAGTGAGTTTCACGACACCTAATGGGAGTCGTCAGGTTTTTCGTAGAGAATGGGATCCTCAGTCGGGTCGTGTAGGACCTCCACTCCCAGAGTTGGGAAATCTTATCATATAGTTATCATTGCTCACGCTAAAGGACCATTGTCTTTCCCCTAAAGGTACACTACCTCATTTAGTGAACTATTTTCTGGAGGTATTCCCATATGATTTTTCAGGTTTTCCCTCGGAGCAGAATGTGGAGTTCTCGATAGATCTGGTACCGGGAACACAACCAATATCTCTACCCTCATATCTAATGTCCCCCACAAAGCTGATGGAATTAAATATACAATTTTAAGAATTATAATCCAAATGATTCATTCACCTGAGTGTCTCTCCTTGGTCCGCTCCTTTGTTGTTCACAAAAAAGATGACTGATCCCTCCGGTTGTGAATTGACTACCAGAAGCTGAATAGGGTAACAATTAATAACAAATACCCTTTTCCTAGAATAGATTATTTGTTTATTCAGTTTAATGGGGGAAATTGGTTCTCAAAAATAGACTTGTATTTGAGATACCATCAACTCAAGGTGAAAGAGGCATATATCCTGAAGACAGCCTTCCGGAGCAGGTACGACAACTTCAAGTAATTGCTCATGCCCTTAGGATTGAATAATTCTCCAACGGTCTTTATAGAACTCATGAATAGGGTGTTCCATTTGTATCTTTATTCCTTCATTGTGGTGTTTGTGGATGATATTCTCATTTACTCTGGATCTGTGGAGGAACATGAACATCACTTGAGGATTTTTTGCACTTTGGGGGATCACCACCTCTATGAAAATTTTTCAAAGTGCACTTTCTAGATCAGAGAGGTGAAATTTTTGGGGCATGTGATCTTTGAGAAGTGGGTTTCAGTGGACCTTGAGAAGATCACTACAATTATTTCATGGGAGTATCCAAAGAATGTGTTTTGGATTAAGAGTTTTCTCATCCTGGCTGATTATTATATGCGGTTTGTTTAGGATTTCTCTCAGCTTGCTTTACTGATGGCCATGCTCACCCGGAAAGGGGTGAAGTTTGTATGGGGACCATAATGTTAGGAATCCTTCAAGGAGATAAAGATGCGTTTGACTATTTCCCCAGTTCTGATTTTTCTAGAGGCTGGAAAGGGGTATGTGGTTTATTGTGACGCTTTAGGTATAGGTCTTGGGTGCATGATTATGCAGGATGATCACGTGGTAGCATATGGCTCTCTCCAAATCTAACCACACGAAAAGAATTACCCGACCCACACCTTGTAGTTAGTAGTAGTGATGCATTCTTTAAAGGCCTGGCATCACTACCTCTTTGGGGAAAAGTTTTTGGTCTACTCAGATCACAAAAGAATGGCCTATATCTTCTTGCAGAAGGAACTCAACCTAAGTCAACGTCGCTGGATCGAGTACTTGCAAGGGTTTGACTTTGAAATTTTATATACTCCAAGAAAGGGTAACGTGGTGGGTGACTCCTTTAGTAGAAGAGTTCCAATGCAGGCTTTGAGGAAGTCCAGTGATGAGTGGACTTTAATGGGTCTTTTTTCTCAGATGCATGTGGAGACCTGGGAGAAAAATGGTGGTGATTTCTTAGATAAAGTTCAGTTGACTTCTTTTATGTTGGATTTGATTATGTGGGAACAGCCTAGTGATGATCTTTTTCAATGGTTTAGGCAGTTTCTTCATGGTGGGGAGACATCCTCTGATTTGTCTTCATCTCCCAAGGTCACCTTTTTCTTTAAGGGTCGTTCAGTAGTGACATCATCTCTGTGAAAGGTAGTGATGGAGGATAGCCATCATTATTATTGGGTTGTCCATTAGGGTGCCACAAAAATGTATTATGATGTAATTCAGCAGTTTTGGTATCATGGTATGAGACAAGACATCATAGACTTCATGTCGAGATGCTACACATGCCATCAAGTTAAAGTAGAGCATCAAAGGCCATCCAGTTTTCTCCAGTCATTACCCATTCCTACCTGGAAGTGGGATGAGGTTTTTATGGAAATCATTATTGGATTACCATGTACGACTAGGGGTAAAAATTCTATTTTGGTGGTTATTGATCATTTGACCAAATCAGCCCACTTCATTCCGATCAGATATATAACTAAAGTGGATGAGTTGGGTTGTTTGTATCTTCAGGATGTGGTAAGGATCCATGGTTTGATATTATCATTTGTCTCAGATACATACCCCCCATTTCAATTCTTGGTTTTGGGAAGGCCTACAGAATTCCCTGAGGTCATAGATCACGATGAGAATAGCGTACCATCATCAGACGGATGACCAGACAGAGTGAGTGAATCAGATTCTGGAGGACATGTGTCGTGTATGTGTTCTGGACTTTATAGGTTCCTGGGATAACTATTTGGGATTGGTTGAGTTTTCCTATAATAATAGATACCAATCCTCATTTATAATGACCCCTTTTGAGGCACTTTATGGTCAACCTTATCGGTCCCCCCTATATTGGGATGAGGTAGGGGAGACATCACTATTGGGGTCGAGCATTGTGTAAGAGAATTTTGAGAAGGTAAAATTTATGAGGAAACTATTATTGAAAGTTGAGAATCGTCATAAATCTTATAATGACTTGAGGTAGTGATACTTGGAGATTTTTGTGGTAGATAGGGTATTCTTGAATGTGGCCCCTTGTCTGGGACATCATCGATTGGGAACATAAGGGAAGTTGACACCATGGTATGTCAAAATTTTTGAGATCACCAATCATATTGGAAAGTTGGAATACATGTTGGATTTACCTTTCAATTTAAATCTATACATGTTGTCTTCCATGTCTCCCATTTGAATAAATACAACCTGGATCCATCCCATGTACTGAGTTGGGAAGAACTGGAGATATATCCTGACTTGTCAGTTTTTGAGCGGCCAGTGAAAATAGTGGACTCCCAAGATAAGTGCATCGAGGGAAGTATATTCCACTGGTCTGGGTTCATTGTCAGCATGGTAGTGATACACATGAGACATAGGAGCGGAAGTCATGTGTTTAAGAAGAGTATCCATTCCTATTTTCCGATCAAGCTTTATGTTGACTTTGCAGGATGGAATGTTATCATGGTGGGGATAATTGTCACATGAATGAATTATTTTAAATGTATTTTTCATTTTATCTACATTCTTGATTTTTTTGTGGTTTCCCATTCATTTTAGTGGAAATGGTGGGTTTTTAAAATTTGGGCCAAACCATGAGCCCATTTCCAAATTTAAAAATAAATTTTGATTCTTTTATAACTCCTTCATTTTCAACATTTTTCATCCATTCCAATTCCTACATGTCCTCCCATAACCTATTAACACCAAAATATAAATTTTTACCCTTTATTAATCCATAATCATGGTGTATTTGGATTTTTATTTAAGTAATCTAGCCAGGCGAAAAGCCCATTTATATTTTTAAGAAAATTTGTTTATTTAATATCCTGTTCAATTTTAATGATTTTCTGGGGATTCTACATCTAACCTGAGACCATTTAACCTAGGCGCACCCTTGTTCTCTTTTATCCCTCTTTTAAGATCCTTTTCATCGTAAATTAGGTCGAAACTTCTTAAGCTTCCATAATTCGTTCTAATTTAAAAAGGTAATTTGATACCTTCTTAACTCCTTCATTTTCACTCTTTTTCCCCCATTTTAGTTCCTAAATTACCTACTCAGCCTTATTCAGACCTAAATTTTAGTTTTGGTTTCTTGGATATTCTTCTTTTGTGTGATTTTAGTCAATTTATTGAAGATATCCCAAGTAAGTGGGTTTCCTTCATTCATTCTCCTATTACCTTAGGGGTTCTTCCATTTTCTAGGGGTTTCTTCTATTATTCGTGAATTCAATAATGTAAACAATATAGCTATTCAAACCTAGGGTTTAAATTTGGGTTTTCTTGGTCAAATATTCAGATTTTAGGCTCGATCAATCTTCCTTGAGGTGCGGTGATGGTGCGATTGCATTTTCGCACAAAGGATTCAAAGCTTTACCCATTTTGGTAGGTAATTCCAATGTATATGCAATACTTGTGACATAGATATCTATGTTTATAGTATTTTCATGTTTATCTCATTTGATTATTTCTGAAATAATTGGTTTTAGTTCTATTTGTAAATCAAATGATAATTAAGTGCCATTTTTATGTGAAATTGGGGGGTTTTCATAGAAATCCTTTATTGGTTCATTTGGGGATTCCCTATAATTACTTAGTTGATTTTATTTAAATTTATTGGGTCTTATAATCAAGTATTCAATGTTTATTCTCTTTTTATTCTGGCTGAGAAACCTGGTTTTAATGGTGTTTGTGAAGCATCTGGACTTTAAGTTCCATGTTTGTGTGAAAAAAATGTTTTTAAAAAGATATAACTTATTGGTTCTTATGGGGCTTCCCCATAACTAAATTTTCGGTTTCATAGAAATTTATTGGTCTTTCATTTCTCTTTTGTTTACTTTTATGTGTGCACAAGGTTTTAAATGTGGGTATTTCAAGGAGTTTTGGGTGCAAAATAATGTGAGATTTTGAGAAGTTGTTTTAATGAAAATTAAAATGTTTTTGTGCGTTTTAAGTTGTATAAAGTGTTTATAGATACTGTATTGATTTTTTGTGACCCTTAGTTTTGTTGTTATATGAAGATATATTTAATTAGTATGCTTAAATTGTTTGAGCACAAAGTGGGAAGCCCGGGTACCTAGTTGGGTGGATATGTACTAGTGTAGCTAGTGATCCAGATGGGTTTTGTACCTATTTCACTTAGCATTTTGGATCAATAAAACTATAAATAAACTATATTGATGATTATTTGGGACCAAAATGTTTTAATTATGATCTCTACTAGTTCCTCATGCATGAGAACATATTTTTTCTGTGGTTACTTTACACCGAGGTACTAGGTACATTGGGCGAGAGACCGTTTAGTGCCTAGGGGTGTTCTCTGTTTTGGTGCTCATTGAATTTATGTTATTTACCCATTTCTTAGGGGGTTTTTGGATGAAAATTACAGTGGATAAAATTTCTTATTAAATTTTTTTAATATTATGAATGTTTTGAGTTTGAAAACAGTTTTCAATTGAAAGTTGCATTTCTCGGAATTTTATCACCATTTTCCTCACATATTAAAACTGCATTATTTTTAGCCTTGTATTGTATACTCATTGGAATATTTATGTGGTATTATATTGGGATTATAATCACTCCTTACTTACAACCCTTGGGTGTAAGTATACCTTATTTTGTCTGACATGGGTAAAGGAAAAGCCTCCGGTGAACGCAGTTCGGGTTGTTAGTCCCCTCTTGGTGCAGTTTTGTGGAGACGTCTCGGGGGAGATGACCCCTTGTCTTTTGGAGTATATGTGGCTGTTTTTATCAAGATTTTATTTAATTTTGGACATATTTTACTTTTATTAAATCCATTTATTTAGATCCAGGTTTTTTAAGGCTTTTTTTCATAAAAATTTCAGATTCAGATTATTGATTGTTTTTACTGTTTTATTCTTTCATACTCTAGTAAATCATTACCAAACCAAATTTATTGATACTCAGGAACTTGTTCTATCCCATGGGGATATGGAATACCCTTAAGGCATTGTAATGGGTTATATTTGGTACCAGTATTAGCGGATAATATATTTGGTTCGTGACAATTCATTTGATAAAATTTTAATGATTAATGTTTAGTTTAATATGGTGGTTTTTCCAACAACCACAAACATGTTTTGTTTTATTATATCGATATATTAGTTAAAAAACATGAAATAGGATATTATATACTTATTATAATATTATTTAACCATAATAAGAGTATTATTACCATCCATGAAGGTGGTAATGGAAAATGAACAAAATCATTTTTCACGGAGTTGATTAACCAGCATAATTTGGACAATAGTTTCATTTCGTTGAATAATAAGAGATGAGAAATTAAATGGTTATGAGATATTACAATAGTAACATAAAAATATAGTTGATACATGATTATTGAGTTATAATACCTATATGTTTGAATTATGTTAGAATAAATTAGAATAATAAAAGAAAATAAAAGAGGTGTTTTGAGAAAATTACATTTTGAATATCACCTCCTTGACGGACCCCTTGAGAACATTGAATTTGGTATTTTAGAGATAAAAACAGAACATGGAAATGGGTAGAGTAAGGAGAAGATTTTTTTATAGATATTTTAGGATATTCAGGGCTTTTTAGGAGAAATGCGGTGGTGAGGGTAGTATTTATACATGAATGGGGTGGTTTTTAGTGATTAAATAATGATTATTTTATAACTAAATCCAACCACATTGAGGTGGAATTAATTTCAAATAATTTTGATAATGATTAATATTTTAATTCATTTTTGAGGTCTATAAATACCTAAAATAACCATTTAATGTTTTTTAGGTATTTTAAACTTTTACCTTTTAACATTAACTTGTTACATTATTTTACCTATATTGTGGTAAATCATTATTTTGACCATAATAAATTTTTTATGACTAAAAATGAAAGTGAAATTACTACCTAATTTGGAAATTATTATTAAAAATTTGAAATCCATTTTATGAAATTAAATTTATAGAATTGGAAAAATTATATTTAAAATTAATCCTAGAGACGCACCAGGAAAGGGGGTTTTTAAAGTGAAAATGTTCAAAAGTTTGAAATGTTTTTATATCCAATTTCAATGTGAAATTAATTCCAATGAATTAAATTTGATTTAATTATTTATTATTTATATAATTATTCTTTAAAATAAATTTCAAATATAATGTAACATTATAAATTATTTTGATGAAAAAATAATTCTCAATTAAAATGCATTATTTTCACTACTCATAAAATATGAATCATATTGGGAAAATACCAAAAAATAACCCCAGGATAATTTTTATATCCTAATATCAAATTTGAAGTTTATTTTTTCAAACAAAATCTATAAATTTTAAAAATTTTGTTTTAAAATAGGTCCTCTATTAAAAGGCAGAAAATGTTCTTTTAGAAAAATATAGCTTTTTTATACTTAATATTGGATTTATTCTTATCATAATACTATCAAACATAATGGATGAATTTTAAAAAATACATGATATAAAACATATATATTTCATTAATATATTTTAAAAATATTTATTAATTTAATTTATTAAGGCAAAATTCCATTTTTTGGCATAAAAATAGTTTTTTATAAAAACACTTTGTTTATGTTCAATTGGTTTTTATTTTCATTTCCAATTAATCGGTAACCAATGAATTAAGTTTATTAAAATTTGTAAGCTATATTTTCATAATTTATTTAATCTAATCCATTCCCACTAGTTCAATATCTAGATGATAACAATTGTTAAAATAATAGTATTTTGGAGTTTGTTTAGGCACAATGTTTTCTACAAGGTAAGCTATCAAAAAGATTAAATGTATTTAGAAAAAGAGACATATCATAAAATTTTGGGGGGTTATAGAAACCCACATGTATGAAAATTCATATTTTAATTGAAATAATATTTATATAACAAATAAAAAAAACTATATTATATACATTTCAAAAAATATTTTTTATAATTACATTAGAAACTACTATCATAAACATTCAGAAAAAATAATGTTTCATTATATTTGGCACTCATGACCCCCTCTAAAAAAGATCAATCAAGGTATCAGTTGATGAAAAAACCACCCCAAACAGAGCAACAAAATCCACCTGTATAATAAAATAATTCTTATGTTAGTAATATTATAAAGAAATAAATTAAACATAAATATGAAACAATACATTAATAATATGTCAATTTAATTAAAAGGACACACTTTGAGTCATACCAGTCAAACCATGCA
The DNA here is from genome assembly GCA_963277665.1 of Viscum album. Classification (NCBI taxonomy): domain Eukaryota; kingdom Viridiplantae; phylum Streptophyta; class Magnoliopsida; order Santalales; family Viscaceae; genus Viscum; species Viscum album. The sequence goes on from OY728145.1 coordinate 2,087,051,369, forward strand.
TCATATTAAGGTTTTGAAAATTCATATATGTCACAAATGATTTATGTATCATTTTCATAAAGTATAAAAAAAATTGATTTAATTTTTTTAGTTTTGAGTATTTAACTTTAGTTTTGTACTAAAATGTAATTTTAAACTAGAAATACACACTTTGAGTCATGTCGGTCACATCATGGGTCAATTTGATGTAAGACTGATTCCTACACACAAAAACAGAAATATAAATTATTTTCCTAAATTATCAAGACAATCCGAGTTTTTATTATTGGTTTTCAGTTAGTGAAACATGTTTTGAACAGAAATGTCTATTTTAAAATGATAACGGGCACTTTGAGTCATATCGGGAACACTGTGTATTAGATTGAGGTGCAGCTAATTCCTACATGTCAAAAATAACTTATGGATAATTTTCCTAAAGTATCAAAAAAATCTGAATATGTTTTATTAATATTGATTGTTTCACTTTTCATTTTTACTAAAATGTCAATTTTAAATAAAAGTACACAATTGTAGTTAAATCATTCACGCTATGCATTAGATTGAGGTGTAGATGATTCCTGAACATCAAAAATGACTTAAAGATCATTTTTAAAGCATCAAAACAATAAAAATTCATTTTATTTGTCACATAAATTACTTATTTTAAAGGTATTTTTCATTTAATTTAAATTATTTCTTTATTTTGGGGTTTTCCCATGCAGTTTTGGAGGAAAGGATGGGGTTTCAAGATTTGAGCCAAACCGTGAAACCATTTCTAGATTTAAAAACAAATTTGTTTTCTTTTATAAATCATATATTTTTAAATATTTTTCACCCATTACACTTCCCACTTGGCCTCCCCTGACCTATTAAAACCACCATATTTATTTTAAACCCTTATAAACTACTTATCATTTTGGGTTTGGGTGATTTATTTAGACATTGGGCCAACCCATGATCCCAATTTCTGTTTTAAAATTTTATTTTAATTATTTCATATATTATTCATTTTTTACTCTTTCTCAGTTATTCCACCTCCCACCAAAATAAAAAGACACGAGACTAATCCCCATTATCTATTTATTTTATTTGGAGCTCATTTTCATTGCAGATTAGGGAGAAATTACTTAGGGTTTCTCAAATCTCTTAGACTTGAAGAGATAAAATTTTTCACTCAAAACTCCTTCAATTTTCAGTGTTTTCCCCCATTCCTATCCCAACCTGACCTAATAAGACTTATTAGAGCCTCACTACTAGTTTTGTATTCTTCAAAATTCAACTATTGGTGGATTTGGGCCTATTTATTCAAGATCCCTCAAGTAAGTACGTTTCATTCCTTCCTCCTCCCATTTTCTTAGGGTTTCTTCCTTTTTCATAGGGTTTCATCCATGTTTTCTTAAAGATCCTAATTTCTAGCTGCTAGGGTTCGTACATAGGGTTTAACCTTTTTTATTTTTGGTAAAATCTTATGGATTAGGGATTGATTTCACTCCCTTGTGGTGCGACGAGGGTGTAGTTTAAGTTTCGCATAACGGTTTGGGGTTTTTGGCACAAATGGTAGGTGATTACATGTGTAATCCTTATTTGATGAGTTCATTTTCCTTGATTTATATTTATAGAAATATTATATTCCATTGTGTGCGGTTATAAAATTATATTTGGTATAATTTGTTAAGCGGTTGGTTTTTAAGTAGAAACTATGTGAAAAAATGATTGTTTTTCAAGTGTATTTTTGTATTTTATCAAATGGGGTTAATCTATGATTCTAGAAATGGTTTTATTAAAAGGTTTTAGGGATTAAAATTCATGTTTTTTGTTATATTGTCATGTCTTTGTACTCAAAACATGGTTTTTGAAGGGTTTTTTGTGAAAAACATGGTTACACTCCTTGGAATTGATTTGTGAAGGTTTTAAATTGTTTCTTCATTTATGTAAGAGGTGCAACTATGTTCCCAAACTTTTTTGGTAGGAGTATAATTTTGAAATAGCCTATTTTAATTTGAAATGTTTGTTATGTTATGTGTACTATCTTTTAAAGGTTTAATAAAAAAAATTTAAAGTTTTTGTTGAAATGTGAAATAAGGTTAAATGTGTTGTGGGTTGTTTTGGTGTGAGTATGATTTCCAAAATGTATTTGAATGAAAAGGGAGATAATGTGACATGTGTGTGGGTTTTTTAGTGTGTTTTTGACTTGTAATTGGTATTTTCATGTCCAAATTTTATTTCATGTCTTGTGGAACTTGTTTTAGTAGAAGAGGGAAAATGCGGGTATCTAGGTGGGTGGATGTGTACTAATATGCTAGTGATCTTGTGGGGTTTGGCCCTTGTCTCACATAGAAAATTTGACAATGACAACACTAAATAAAATATGACTAAGATGATTATATTGGGGAACTACTAGGTTATATGTATACTCTCTACTAGTGGCTCGTGTTCACGAGAATGGATATTTGTTTGGTTACTTTCACCGATATACGAGGCACATGGGGCCCACATCAAGCTAGTGCCTAGGGGTTATTTCCCATCGCTTGTGATCATTATATAAATTATACATACCATCAACATATGGTATGTTTTGATGGAAAATTAAGTAGCTTTGGGATTCTATTTAAAAGTGTAGATAACTTTTAAACTATCCCACTTGAAAGCTTTTTTATTTAATGTTTCATATTTTAGAAATGGTTACTCTCATTTCTTGTTTACAAAACTTGAAAATATTTTGTATTATAATGATTATCACATGCAATATTTTAGTAGTGGAATTATATGGGGGTTTTGATCACAAAATAATTACACATTTGGGTGTAAGTGGATTTGGTTATTTTTTCGTAGGTTTGGGTAAATCTTTCAGTGCCAATGGTATGAGTTTCTAGCAATGCTTCTTGGTGCGGTGTTGTGGAGATGGATTAAGGGTGGTGCCTATATCCTTGAGTAGGTTCTTGGGATATCCTTTTTGACTTTGTTCCTTTATTATAGTCTTTTATTTTTTTTCTAAATTATGAAATTCAATTCTGAATTTTAGAAAAAGATTTTTTGGTTTTAAAAATACAGATTTGTTTTATGGAATTAATTAGTGGTTTTATGTTTATAAACGTGGTTAATTCATTCAAAAATTTCATTTTATGATACCCAAGAACTTGTTCAGCCCATGGGGATCGGGAACGTCCTTAGGGCCTTTCCACAGGCCGGGTCGGGTGCCATTTTGATGGCGACCAGATTCAGTTTGTGACAAAACAGTGTCAAAGAGGTTCAGGTTCACTCTTTGGGTCATGTTATTTGGGTAAGAGTCTGGATAGTTTAGGGATAGGATTTTTGGGACTTGAAATTCCAATCATGAGTAGGGTTCTTGGCCAGAACAAATTGTAAAACCCTGCCCCTACCTCATTGGATTGAGGAGGTAGTGAGGGTTACTTGGCCTTAAGTGACGTTCCCAAGGTGCCAAAGGCTGGCGATGAATGCCGAGGGATTCGAGAATAAATTGGGGAGCGATATTCCCATAAGAAAAAACCAACCAAACCATCCACTATCAATAACTATATGATGTATGTCAATCAAAAAATTCAAGCATGTATTCCCAAAGGACAACCAATTTGTTCCACAATACAACCCAAAACCAAAAAACCAATCCCATATCAGAGTACTATGCCAAAACTCAACAAAAGACCCAAAATAAGCCAAGACACACTCCATCGCTCCACACCAACTCCATGCTCCAAGCTCCACTAGAGATCATGATGCACCACTAAAGGAGGGTGATGCCTTACCTTTTCCCACATCACTATACACAACATATGCAAAGAGACCAATGTGACAAAGCAGGGGGTGAGTACAACTACTCAGTAGGATTTCCCCAAATGACTTCCCTACACCTGCCACTAGGATAAAACTATTAGCACATTTATATAAAACATTTTCTAAAAAATAATCAAAAGTGCAACCATTACCATAATCCAAACATTCCCTTATCAATCCATCTCACCCAAACCAAGCAACCAATGGAAATCCAAAACAAACATGCCACAATCAATTTCCTCGTTTACACATTATCACAAAAATTTCCATCTTACAAAGTAATTCACACAAAGCAACCATAACTGTGAAAATCTCATCCAACCAGTTCACCCATTCACAACTAGCTGTACTTCCCGTCCACTTATCTTTTGATGGTGGCCCTTCCGTCCACTATCCATCCCCTTTTTATAGTGGTACTTCCCTCCCACTTCCACACAACATTCCAATCAAGCCATAACCAAGCACATAACCCACCAAGGCTACAACAACATGCAATCAACCACTTCAGTTACATGTCAACCACTTCAATAAATCACCCATTTATTGAAACCACCCATAAATCATTTTCCATGAAATTACACAGTTCAATAAAACAAAATCTGTATTGAAACCCATTTTCATTAACAATTTTCACAAATAATACACATAAACCAATTTTAAAATCTTCATTTTAAAATCCACAACAAGAAACACCACACCAAAATACCCACTTTTTCGGAAAAAACCCCAAAACATCACCCAAGATATTTCTAACCAATTTCACACATCAAACACAAATAATTTCAAACCAACAACATCAATTGTTATAAAAATCATTATCTCTAACCAAGTGGTGTCACGAGATAAGCAACCTACCTTTAGGGTTCCTGAGAAATTGACCCCCAAGCAACCACACCTCAAATCCGGTGAATGCACCACCGTAACCTCTCTAGATATCCTTCACTAACATCCAAAAGCCTTAAAATTAACATCCATGGAAACCAGAAACCCTATATATACACACAACAGGTGTAGATCTAGAAAACCGAGAGAGAGGGAGATGTAGGTCTAGAGGAAAACACAAAAAAAAAACCAAGGGGAGAGACTTATCCGGGAGAAACCACCTTCAAACCACCACCAAAACCCTTCGATTTGCTTCAAAAACAAGTTGGAGATCACCTTCAACCTCTGAGAACCCGAAATCCTGAGAGAGGCTTGAGTTAGAGGATGTTTGTAGTGTTTTAGGTCAAGCCTGAGGGATATCGGATTTAAAACCCCTTACTTTAATTGGTCGCACAGTTAGCCCGCACGGTTTGGAAAACCGTGCGCTAACTGTGCGCAGGCTACTCCCTCGAGAGAAAGGGTCTACATGGTTACCTCACACAATTTGGAAAACCATGCGCAGTCTGTGTGAAGCCTACTATCTCCCCCTGCACGGTTTCTGGGATAACCCGCATGGTTTCCCCTAACCATGCTCAAATTGTGCTCACTTATAAAATCCTCGAAACTTATCCAAAACCATTCCAAAATCTTCCAAACTCTTCTCAACTCATACCATGAACATTAAACACATAAATAGTCATAAATAAAGGCTACATACCTCAATCCGTGGGTTCTACATTCTCCTCACCATTGGATTTTCTGTCCCCAGAAAGTAGTGAACCAACCCTTTGCTGAAAGAGTTCGGGCCACTGCTCAACCATTTCTTTCCCTCGCTCCCAATTCTCCTATTGGAGATGGACATGATGCCACAAAACACGAACCAGACCAATGCTTTTACCCCACAAGACTTTCGATTTCCTATCCAGAACCTGCAATGTCACATGCACCAGCAAAGCATCTAGATCTAGCTCAACATAATCCCATCGAATAACATGGCCATGATCTAGATGATACTTTTTCAAATACGACACATGAAACACATTGTGCACCGCACTGAACCTAGGTGGAAAATCCAAATTATAATCCACCTCACCAACCCGCTCAAGAATATCAAAAGGTCCAATATACCATGGAGATAACTTTCCCTACTTCCCAAACCGACAATGTACCAACCTAGGAGAGATCCTCAAGAAAACATGATCACCCACCTTGAACGACAACAGTCGTCGACAATGATCAACCTACAATATCTGATGACTCTGAGCTATCTCCATTCTCTTCCTGATTGACCTGATCTTCTCCGTAGTCTCCTGGACAAGGCTCGGTACAACCATAGAGGAATCACCCATTTCCACCCAGGATAGTAGAGAACAACACGACCACCCATACAATGCTTCAAACGGAGCCATATGTATGGATGCCTGATAACTGTTATTGTATTAGAACTCAACCAACGACAAGTGCTCCTCCCACGAGCCACTAAAATCCATGACACAAGATGGAAACATATCCTTCAAATTTTGTATCACCCTCTCGAATTGACCATCCGTCTGAGGGTGATACCTCATGATCATAGTCAACTATGTCCCAAGGGATTGCTATAAGGATTTCCAAAAAAGAGATGTAAACCTCGGATATATATCTGATAAAATCAAAACTAGAACACCATGCCTCTTTACCACCTCCTGGATATATATTTTGGACAGATCCTCCACCGTATGAGATTCATGAATTGGAATGAAAGGGGCTGACTTCGTTAGCCAGTCCACTATCTCCCAAATGGCATCATGCTTCCTGACCATTCTTGGTAGACCTATGACAAAATCCATCGCTATTTTCTCCCACTTCCAAAAAGGGATTGTTAAATACTGTAACATTCTTACTGGTCTTTGATGCTCTGCCTTGACCTACTGACAAGGTCAAGCATCTCGAAACAAACTCAGCCACACTTCTTTTCACACCATCCCACCAGAACTTCGCTTTCAATGCTTTATACATTTTCTAAATTCTAGGATGTACAACCCACCTAGAATGATGATACGCCCTGAGAAGATCTTCCTGACAAGCAACTGGTACAACCCTCCAATTCCAAAAACACAAAACCGAATTTCCATTCAGTTTCCAACCCTAAATGGTCTCACCACCATTGAGTTTTCGACCTCTTGGTCACACACTCAGAATCAGATATCTATGTCTCTTTAACCAGTACAACCAAGTTAGCAATCAACAAGACTGGAAATAATACCCCTCTATCTCCCTGGTCCTCACATTCCAACCGCATGTCAACTATAACCGACATCAACTGCCACTGTTCTGATGCATGTTTCACCACCCGAGCATATGATTTTCTACTTAATGCATCCGCCACAAAATTTCCATTACCTGGTATGTACATCAAGTAAAATTAAAATATCTCAAGATATTCCATCCATGTACTTTGCCTCAAGTTCAAATCCCTTTGTGTGAAAATGTGCTTAAAACTCTTATGATCTGTATATACCATGAATTTCTCACCGAAGAGATAATGACGCCACATTTTCAAAGCATGGACCACTACTGCCAATTCCAAATAATGAGTTGGGTAGTTATTCTCATGCACCCTCAACTGTTGTGAGCCATACACAACCACATGATTCCCTTGAATTAGAACGCTCCGCAACCCTGATCCCGATGAACCATAATAGACCACGTACCCTTTTCTTGGTTCTGGAAAAACAAATATTGGTGCTGATATAAGGCGACCCTTTATCTGTTTGAAACACTTATGACACTGTTCATTCCACTAGAATGGAACATTATTTCTTGTCAAAGCTGTCATTGGTGAATCCAAACGAGAAAAATCACGAACAAAACGCCGATAACACCCAGCTAGACCAAGGAAACAACATACCTTAAACACATTCTTTGGCGGTTTCCATGAGATAACAGACTCTATATATTTTGGATCCACTGAAATTCCCCTTTCAGAAATCACATGGCCCAGAAAACAGACTTCCTATATCCAAAAGTCACACTTTGACAATTTGGCATACAACCGATGATCCCTTAAGATCCCCAACACTATCGTTAAGTGCTTCTCATGCTCCACCCTTGTCTTTGAATACACCAGAATATCATAGACAAACACCATCACCAATGAATCCAGATATCTCTAAAATATCTAATTCATCAATTCCATGAACACTAATGGAGAATTCGTTAGATCAAAGGGCATAAAAACATATTCATAATGGCCATATCTACTTATGAAATCTGTTTTAGGAATATCGTCCTTCCTCACTCACAATTGATGATATCACGACTTCAGGTCGATCTTGGAAAACCACTGCGATTCCCCAAACTGGTCGAACAAATCATCAATTCATAGAATTGGATATCTGATCTTTATCGTAACTAGGTTAGGTCGACGATAATCAACACATAGTCTCAATGTTTCATCCGTCTTTTTCACAAACAACATTGACGCTGCCCACAGAGAAGTTCTAGGCCGGATAAACCCTTTGTTTTCTAACTCCTTCAACTGGAATTTCAATTCTCACAATTTAGTAGGTGCCATCCAGTAAGACAGAAGTGAGATAGGATTGGTCCCTGGAAAGAGATCAATCGTAAACTCAACTTCTCTTACGGTTGGTAACCCAGAGATGTATTTGGTAAAAACATCCATGAATTGATCCACCACTGCCGGAAGAACACTTTGTTCAACACCTTCTACCAATTCCAATGACAACACCACCAACTGATATGATAAAATTTCCACTACTGGTGCCAACAAACCCATTGCACCCTTCCTTTCATGCCTCTCTCCTCTAAAGAAATTTCTAACTCCATCGTGTGTCGTAAAATCCATTGTTCGTGCATTACAGTCGATGTCAGCCTTAAATGCCACCAGCTAATCCATTCCTAGGATTACATAATACCCATCCATCTAAATCATTGAGATATTCCACATTAGCTTAACCTCACCCACAATGATACAACATGCTCTACACAAGAAGGTTCGAGACTCTCTTTGACCTAGAAGAGTTTGAAGTTTCAAAACTGAAGTCATTATTTCTACCCTTAAACCTAGCAACTCAACCACATGTGCATCAATAATAGTGTGTGAGGAGCCCATATCAAACAAAACTTGCATCATGGTAGAATTTAAAAGAAATAGTACCTCGCATCGTGGATGGTCCCGACTTATCATCCACCACAACAATCTCAACTCCGAACAACGCCTTGGTTGCCACACTATTCTCTTTATGTCCCTACTGAGGAGTGGTGGTGTTCTGAGAATCACCATAAATGACTTTTCTCTTCTAATGAGGGGTATGTTGTTGTCCATGTCCCATCAATGCATACGACGTCTACGATCCCTGTGGAGTGTCACGCGCACCTGTCCTTGGAGCATTCCGAAAATAATACTGCAGATGCCCTATATACTTACAATTGTGAAATGATTGAGGTTGTGTCATACAGTCCCACTTGATGTGTGCCATAGAGCCCCACTGAAAACATCCTGGTTTTCTTTGGGGCTTCGGAAGAAGATTCACTGATCCTACCGTCAGATTATGTGCCATACCCCTGCCCTGGGAATAAGTTTACCTCCTCCGCTCGAACCCAGCGTTAGAGTTACCACTATTCCCCATGGGTACCACAATGCTTCCTTCGCCCGGAGCTCCCAATAGATCTCTCTTAGCCACCGATGCTTGATTCACCATCTCTGTGTAATCACCAATACATAGGACTTTTATTTTTGAACAGATCTCTTGCCTTAACCCCGCTTCAAAAATCCTTACCTTCAACGACATGCTGCCATCCACCTCAGGTGAAAACAACACTAATATCGTAAACTTATCTACATACTCTATCACAGACATATGCTCTTGCTTCAGACTAAAGAAATTAGTTGTGCGCTAAATTCTGTACGTATGTTGGTAGAATTGTTTATTAAACAATTCATCAAAGCCTTCTGATGTCATACTGTAGTCCATGCCTGCTTGGACTACCAACTCCCACCACTGAAGAGAAAGACCCTCTAGCTTATACGTCGCTATCTCGGATTTCATATCTACCAGCATCCCCATGAATTTGAAAATTCATTTCATTCTAGACATCCACGCCTCTACCCTTTTCGGGTCTGAATCACTACTAAAGACTGGATGATCCTACCTTTGAAACTGAGGCACATAATCAACATGCTTTGCCTCTTCCTCTCTATTCACACTTACCACTGCTTGGAAATCTTACACTATGTTCTGGACTAGCTTCTGGTTCACCTGAGGATTAGGTAAAACCAATTTCTCATTGGCCACATCTAGTTGGTCTCTACAGCGCCTACCTGGTGCCATTTCTTTAAACAGAAAAAAAACAACCATGATTCTCACTTCCGTAGACATCAAGAATTCCCATTTCACATCACATTACAAAACACTATCACAATGAGTCTTTCCACCTTTTTCACATTTTCTATGTTTCACCATTTTTAAAAATCAAACAATTTTCAAAATACCACCAGTTTCCATGTTTCAAATCCTTCCGTTTTGAAACCCAATTCAGATTTTTCAAAATCCACACATTCATATCACAACATAAATCATTATACCCCAAAGAAGTATGCGTCCTAGAGGTAATTCATTTCTACCTTGCATTCCATGCTCATCTCATTGTCTACAACCATGATAATGAGATATCCAATGCCTATAAGTGTCCCCAACAACTTATGTACCCAACTCCCTAGTAACTTGAAGTTCAGAATAAAAGGGATAGCTATATCCTTTTATGCTATACATTCCATGTTCTAACATTCCTACAACTTGTTACCATCCCGACTCGAGGAATATACCACGAAGAATGTCAACTCCAAATCCGAGAATCAACTCCAAAGGACTGAACAAGCTGATACCACTTGTAACACCCCACCCCTAACTCATTGTCTTGAGGAGGCGGTGAGGGTTACCTGACCTTAAGCGACGTTCCCATGGTTCCCAAGGATGGAAATAAATGTCAAGGGCTTCGAGAACAAATTGGGGAACAATTTTCCCTAAAGACAAAACCAACCAAACCATCCAATATCAATTACTATATGATGCATTTCAATCCAAAAATTCAGGCATGTATTCCCAATGGACAACCAAGTTGTTCCAAAATACCACCCAAAACCAATAAAACCAATCCCATATCTGATTACTATGCAGAAGACTCGACAAAAGACCCAAAATAAGCCAAGACACACTCCATGGCTCCACACCAAGCTCCATGATCCAAGCTCCACCAGACATCATGATGCACCACTAAAAAAGGGTGATGCCTTACTTTTTCCAACATCATGATACACAACATCTGCAAAGTCACCAACTTTCCAAAGAAAGGGGGTGAGTAAAACTCCTCGGTAGTATTTCCCAAATGACTTCCCTACACACACCACAAGAATAAAACCATTAGAACATTTATATAAAATAGTTTATATAAAATAATCTCAAGTGCAACCATTACCATAAGACAAACACACCCATAACAAGCCATCTCACCCAGGCCAAGCAACCAAGGGAAAGCCAAAACAAACATGCTACAAGCCATTTTATCATTTACACATTATCACAAAAATTTCCATCTTACAAATCAATGCACACAAAGAAACCCTAAAGGTGGAAATTCCATCCAACCCATTCACCCATTCACAACTAGTGGTACTTCCCGTCCACTTATCTTTTGATGGTGGCCCTTCCTTTTTCTATCCATCCACTTTTTATAGTGGTACATCCCGCCCACAACCACACAAAATTCCAATCAATCCATAAACAAACACATAACCCACCAAGGCCACAACAACATGCAATCAACCTCTTCCATTACATGTCTACCACTTCAATAAATCTCCCATTTATTGAAACCACCCTTAAATAATTTTCCATGAAATTAAACATTTCAATAAAAAAACATTTGTATTGAAAAAAAATTTCATCAAAAAATTTCATAAACCATTCATAGAAACCCATTTTAAAATATTCATTTTAAAATCCATAATAAGAAACATTACACCACAACACCCACTTTTTCCGAAAAATACCCAAAGCATTACCCAATTGATTTATTTCCAATTTCACACATCAAAACACAACTAATTTCAAGCTAACCAAATTTATTGTAACCAAAACCATTATCTCTAACCAAGTGGAGTTGAGAGAGAATCCACCTACCTTTAGGTTTCCTGATAAATCGACCCACAAGCAACCATACCTCACATCCAGTGAACGCACCACCAAAACCTCTCTAGGTCCCCTTCCCTAACATCCACAAGCCTTAAAATTAACATCCACGGCAACCAAAACCCAAGATCTACACAAAATGGGTGTAGATAAAGAAAACTGAGAGAGAGAGGGAGATGTATATATATAGGAAAACACAAAGAAACAAAGTGGAGAGACTTACCCGGGAGAAACCAACTTCAAACCACAACGAAAACACTTCGATTTGCTTCAAAAACGAGTGGGAGATCAACATCAACCTCTAAGAACCCAAAATTCCGAGTGAGGATCGAGTGGGAGGAAGTGTGGAGTGTTTTAGGTAAATACCAAGGGAGCCCGGACTTTAAACCCCTTACATTAAATGGTCTCACAGTTAGCCCACACGGTTTGGAAAACCGTGCGCTAACTGTGTGCATGATACTACCTCGAGATCAAGGGTTCGCACGGTTGCCTCACATGGTGTGGAAAACTGGGTGTAGGACATGTGAAGCCAAATATCTCCCCCTACATGGTTTCTTGGAGAACCCACACGGTTTCCCCTAACCATTCTCAAACCTTGATCCCTTAGAAAAGCCTCCAAACTTATCCAAAACCAATCCAAACACTCCTAAACTCTTCTCAAATCATCCCATGAACTTTAAACACATAAAGAAGCATAAACAAAGGTTACATACCTAAAATTGGGGGTTCTAAACACCTCTTTATGTGATTCAAGACATCAGGGTATGTCTGGTTTTATCTGAGTCCTTTGATTTTCTTGGTTTGATGATGATCAAGGGAAATGAAAAGAGAGTTGGGTTATTGGTCCTAGTGAGCTTGCAGGGCCAAGAAAGCCATGAGGAGCCAGGGATATTTTTCAATAACACTCTATATGAGAGTTAATTGATTGGTGTATGGTCGCCAACCATATATCCAAGTCACCCACCGAAACAAGTTTCCTCTCGTATTGTCTTGTGTCCTTTAGTTTTGGAATCTTTGAAGTTTGGTTTTAAAGAAAAAATGACTTGGTTTTAAGAAGTGTAAAATTTTTGTGAAATTATTTTCTAACAAATAAGGAATGGTTTGATTTTTGATATGGTGGAAATTAATTTTTAGAATTGTTTTGAAATGGTAAATGGTGTATTTAAACTATTTTGAATGTATAAATTACATAAAAGTGGAGTTTAAAAATCTGTTTCAAATGGAACTTTCTTAATTTTTTAAAAAGTGTATTGAATGGAATAAAGTGTTTTTGAATTTTTATGTGGAGTTTAGAAATATATTTTTTATTTGGTAACTACTGATAATTTGAAATGTTTTACGAATAATTGGAACCTTGTTTTAGATATGAAGAGACGATTTTTCAATGAATTGGGGTCTATCAAATGGTGTTTGTCATAAAAATTGGAGTGTTTTAAAATTTTTTGATTAAAATTAATGTATGTATTGAAAGTGAGTTTTTATTTTAATGATTTTTCCTTTTTAAAATTTTTTGTAAGCTATAAATTGGGAGTGATTTTGTGGTTAGCTGGTTTGAGAAAAAGGAAATGTCAGTTGAATGTTCTGGTTCTGAAAAGTGGAAAGAATTTTTGTTTTAACCATTGGTATGTCAATGCACAACCACATGAATGGGGTTATATGGGATGATGGATGGTTAATGGAACAGCTGGATGAGTTCTAGTATTAATATGATGAGGGTACCTAGTGTGGCATGGAAACATGCATGTGTGAGGACCATGGGGTGCCATTGGTGGATATGCTAACCACCGAACTATTTATTTTTAAAGAGAAGATTTTAAATGAAAACTTGATGTCTTGATAACTTTTTGGGGGTGTTCTGTCTTATGTGTTTTTGGAATTTTTTTGTTGTCAGATTTTTTCAGTCCAAGAACCCCTCTTGTTTGAATAGTGTTTTGGGTTTGTGTTTCTTTGGTATATTGGGTTGAATGGCTTGTTAGTGGTCTCTTCTGAGAAAATTCTAGGAATCGTTTATTGTGGTTCCCCTCATGTGTTCGGCTCAGGTTTTATAACTTTTTTACCAATGGACTAGCTTGGTTGGGTCCTTGGGTTCTCTCATTGGATAAGGTACACCCCCATTAAGAGTTAATGCAAGATTGAAGTGCAACCTAGATTGTTTCTCCATTAGAAGATCCTCCAGTTGATCAATATAAGGAATTTTTTCTCGAACATTGGAGATTGAGTATACACAATTTAATTTCATGGTTTTGTGGATCCTCTTGTATTGTAAGAGTGCTCATAGAAGGTTGAAAGATACCTTAGTTTTATAAGTTACCTGATTCGTCAAAGGTGAAAGTAGTCTGGGGTTGTTAGTGGGGATGGTGTCTAAGAGGGCCTCTGGGTCCTTTATAGTCTCTTCAAAGAAAGGGTTCATGTTAAACCAAAAACATAGAAAATATTGTCATGAGAGGATGTTATGGACACTTTCTATATTTTTGTGTTGTTTGGGGACTTGGAATAAGGCCCCTTTCTATGTATTGTTTCTATTAGTCGCAATGGTCATATTCGGTGACACATTGTGATATCATGTGATCGTTTGACTGTGAAGGTGAAGTTGTACAATCTTCTATGAGTCTTTGTTTTTTTAGAAGTGTTTCTTCATTTGGGAAAAATCTACATCATTTGTTTAGATGAAGGTGCTTCCATATATCACTTCATCTTTCCATTTCTCATCTGAAGAAACAAGGGGTGACGTGTGTGCATATTCTAAGCACTTGTTTAAGTGAAATTTTGGGTTAGGGTAAAGAGAGTTTGGAATGTGTTATTTCCTGGTGACCCCATATGGGATCAGGATACAGTTTTCATGGAACCTAAAGGTGAAGTTATCTTCTGGGGGATTCCAAAGCATAATTGTGAGGCTGAAGGTTCTTCAATAATTTGAGCTCCATCCATAGGTCCGAGGGTGAAGCCGACATGTAGTCAGGGGAAATTCCAGGGTTGTTAAAACCTTTTTACAGTGTACTATCCTTAGTTTGAAATATGGGAATATTTTAATGCTATGGTGTTGTCAACTTGATTTTATTATTATCATTTGGTGGAAAGAGGTTGGAGGACCTTGCGCCCATGTTATCACCCCATGTCATTCTTTACCCTTTTGGTTTCCATTGAGTTTTTAGAGAATGGTTTGAAATTTGGTTAGACAGGTTGAGCGCATGGTTTGAAAATGGTTAGTATTAACCATTCCCCAGAAAACCATGCATATATAAGGATCCACACGGTTAGCAAATGATTTCCCAAACCGTGCAGACTAAACTTTTGGTCGTCCCAAATCATTAAATTTTGGGGTCTTTTGTGCTGACCTATGCTGGTCAGTTGAGATAGTTTGTTCTTGTGGTGGGGAGATTCACTATGAGTCTCATGTAAGTTCTTCTAGAAAATTCTAATGGAAGTCTCATGTGAATTATTTCAGGCTTCCCCATGTTAGTGTCACGATCCTGTCTCGGGATAAATTTAAGTTGTCTCTTACGGTGAGGATCCCTTTTGTGTCTCCCCATACTAGTAACTAGGATTTATCTGTGGTCTTGGATTAGTGGTAGTTAGTCTGATTCAGAGTTGTCTAACTATCAAAATCTTACTTGGGTAAATGTTGGGATTGGAGAGTGCCCAACAGTTTAATTAAATTAAGGTAGTGTTAACCTTGTATGATGTTGTTGCTCATTTGGGTAAATTGCTTGAGTCTTGTTCAGAGTGTGTTTGTGGAGTTTTATTTTGGGATGAATTATGAATGTGCTTGATCGATTCAGAAATGTGGCGTAAGTTTTTGTTTGTGATAGTATTCCTTTTATAACTGATCCCTGGAGGTGTTTTGGCTTTTGGGGGTGAAACATGGCAAACGAGTACATCTTTGTTTATAGATTGGGTTTGGTTTTTTATTTTAGACTTGTTTTTGCTTTTTGAGGTAGTAAGGCTTTATGGTGAGGATAATAGAAACATAAATGACTTATTTTAAAGGTATTATTTATTTAATTTTAATTATTTATTTGTTACGGGGGTTTCCCATGCATTTTTGGAGGAAAGGATAGGTTTTAAAGATTTGGGCCAAACCGTGATCTCATTTCCAGATTTAAAAACAATTTTTTTTCTTTTATAACTCCTTCATTTTTTAACATTTTTCACCCATTTCACTTCAAAATTGGCCTCCCTTGGTATATTCAAACCACTATAGCCATTTTTACCACTTAGTAACCCATTATCATTTTGGATTTCGGTGATTTATTTAGGAATTGGGCCAACCCGTGAGCCCAATTCCTATTTTAAAATTTTATTTTAATTCTTTCACTTATTATTCATATTTTACTCTTTTATAGTGATTCTACCTCTCACCCAAATAGAAAGACCCAAGGCTCACTCCCATTATCTATTTAGCCTCTTTTGATCTCATTTTCATTGAGGATTATGGAGAAACTTCTCAGGGTTTCTCAAATCTCCCAGATTTGAAGAGGTAAAACGTTTCTTTCATAACTCTTTTAACTCTTTTCACTCATTCCAATCCCCGATTGACCTAATAAGACTTATTAGAGAATTCCTACCAGTTTTGGATTCTTCAAGATTAAACTATTGGTATATTTGGGCTTATTTCTTTACGATCCCTCAAGTGAGTAGGTTTAATTCATTCCTCCTCCCATTTTCTTAGGGTTTCTTCCTTTTTCTTAGGTTTTCATCCATGTTTTATTAAAGTTACTAATTTAGAAAATCTAGGGTTCATAACTAGGGTTTAACCTTGTGTATTTTTTATGAAATCTTGTGGATTAGGGATTGATTTCACTCCATTATTGTGCGGCAATGGTGTAGTTGAAGTTTCGCACAACTATTTGGGGTTTTTGACACAAATGGTAGCTGATTCTATGTGTAAGAATTATTTGAATTGTTATTTTTGATTGATTTAAATTTTTATCATTATTCTATTCCATTGTGTGTGCTAAGAAAATAACATTTGGTATCATTTTCTAAGCGGTTGGTTTTTGAGTGGAAACATTGTGCAAAAATAATTGTTTTTATATGTATTTCATATTTTATCAAGTGGGTTGTTCTATGATTCTGGAAATGGTTTTATTAAATGGTTTATGGATGAAATTTCTTGTTTTATGTTATATTGTCATTCCTTTGGATTAAGAAAAGGTTTTTTAAGGGTTTTATGTGAAAAACATGGTTACACCCCTTGGAATTGTTTTGTGAAGGTTTTAAATGGTTTCTTGATTTATGTAAGAGGTGAAACTATGTTGCCAAACTGTTTTGGTAGGAGTGTACTTTTGAAATGGTCTATTTTAATGTGAAAGTTATGTTATGTGATGTTTACTATCTTGAAACGGGTTTATAAAATTGTTTAAAGGTTTTGTGGAAATGTGAAAGAGAGGTGAAACGTGTTATGGGCTGTTTTGGTGTGAGTATGATTTCCAAAAAGAATTTGAATGAAAAAGGGGATAATGTGACATGTGTGTGGGATTTTTGGTATGGGTGTGACTTGAAAGTGGTACTTTCCTGTGAAAATTGTATTTCATGGCTTTTGGAACTTGTTTGAGCACAAAAGGGAAAACCTAGGTATTTAGGTGGGTGGATGTGTACTAGTATGCCAGTGATCCCATGGGGTTTTTCCCCTATTTCACATAGAAAGTTTGATGATGAAAAAAATAAATAAACTATGATGATGATGATGATATTGGGGAACCAAAAGGTTATGGGTTTTCTCCCAAGTAGTTTCTTATGTGGACAAGAACATATATTTGTATGGTTACTTTCACCAAGATATGAGTTACCTGACACCCACAACGAGCTAGTGCCTGGGGGTTATTTCTTGTTGCATGTGATCATTTTATACTTTATACTTACCATATTAATGTTGTATGTTTAGATGGAAATTTATTAGCCTTTTCATTCTATTTAAAATTGGTTATATCATTTAAATTATCCCACTTAGAAGATGTTTTTATTTAAAGTTATATATTTTAGAAATAGTTACTAGCATTTGTTGTTTAAAAAACATCCTATATTTATCTTATAATGATTATAACATGGAAAATTTTAGTGGTGGAATACTTCTGGGATTTGGATCACACCCTAATTACACATTTGGTTGTAATTATACTTTGTTATTTTTTCACAGGTTTGGGTAAAGCTTTTAGTGTTAGTGGTATGGGTTTCTAGCAGTCCTTCTTGGTGTGGTGTCATGGAGATTGATTGAGGGAGGTGCCTCTTACCATGAGGAGGTTCTTGGGCTATCCTTTTTGACTTTTTTCCTTTGTTATAGTCTTTTTATTTTGTTCTAAATTATGTAATTTAATTTTTCATTTCGGTAAAAGATGTTTTGGTTTGAAAAATCCATATTTGTTTTATGGGATTTACTAGTTATTTTATATTTATAAACTCGGGTAAATCATTCCCAAATTTCATTTTATGATACCCAGACACTTGTTCCATCCCATGGGGATCAGGAACTCCCTTAGAGACTTTCCATAGGCTTGGTCGGGATTCGTTTTTTTTGTGAACATATTCGGTTCATGACATTCTTAGTTTTTATTATTTCATTTTAAATTTAAAACATATACTTTATGTTATACTGGTCACATTTTTTATCAGTTTGACATCAGAATAAATAATACATTTCAAAAATTAATTATTCATTATTTTTTGAAATAATCAAGACAATAAAAACATGTTTTCTTAGTTTTTAGTGGGTGAAACACGTTTTGAAAAAAAATGTAAATTTTAAACTGATAACAAACACTTCGATTCATACCGGGCACATCATGTATCGAATTGATGTGTGAATTATTTCTACATGTTAAAAATGACTTATGAATAAATTTAATAAAGTATTAAAATAATCTGAATGTTTTTTATTTGTTTTGAGTATTTCACTTCTATTTGTTTACTAAAATTTTAATTTTAAATAAAATGACACACTTTGAGTCTTATCAGTCACACAATACATTGGATTGAAGTGAGGATGATTCTTACACATCACAAATACATTATGGATAATTTTCCAAAAGTATAAAAAAATATAAATGCATTTTTTTGGTTTCGAATATAACACATGTTTTTTTTACTAAAATTTCATTTTAAACTGAAAACAAACACTTTGAGTCATACTGGTCACATTGTGTGTCGGTTTGATGTGACATTGATTCCTACATGTCACAAATAACTTATGAATAATTTTTCGAAATTATAAAGACAATGTGGGTGATTTTTCTTGTTTTTCTATTTGCGACACATGTTTTTAACTAAAATTTCAATTTTAAACTGAAAGCATACACTTTGAGTCATACCAGGAAAACCGTATATTAGATTGACTTATGGATAATTACTACATGTTATAAATGACATTGGAATAATTTTAATAAAGTATAAAAATAATAATAATATGTTATTTTCATTAAGACACTTCTCATTTTTACTAAAATGTCAACTTTAAAAAAAAAGGACACAGTTTGAGTCATACGAGTCACAACATGCATTAGCCTGATGTGGGACTAGTTTCTACAGTTCAAAAATGACTTCTGGATCATTTTCATAAAGTATCAAAAAAATATGAATATGTTTTATATGTTTTGAGTATTTTACTTGTGTTTTTTACTAAAATTTCATTTCAAAATGAAATGAATCACTTTGAGTCATGTCAATCACATAATGTGTCAGTTTTACATTAAACCGATTCCTAAATGTCACAAATGACTTCTGAATCATTTTCATAAATTATCAAGACAATATAAGAATGATTTACTAATTTTTAGTTATTAAAACATGTTTTAAACTAAAATTTCAATTTTAAACTAATAACAGGAACTTTGAGTCATACCAAGCACACCGTGTATTGGATTGATGTGTGGATGATTCTTACATGACACAAATCTAATTTGAAAAATTTTACTAAAATATCAAAATAAAATGAATGTTTTTGGTTAGTTTTGAGTATGTCACTTTTCTTTTTTACTAAAATGTCAATTTTAAATAAAAAGTCACACTTATAGTCATACTGGTCACACTGTTGATCGAATTGAGGTGTGGATGATTCCTACACACCGAAAAAGACTTACGGATCATTGTAATAAAATATAAAAATAATATTAATGTGTTTTCTTGGTCATTAGTATATCACATTTCTTTTTTACTAAAATGTCATTCTAAACTGAAAACAAGAACTTTTATTCTTACCAATCACATCGTGTATCGGTTTGACATGAGATTGACTTTTACACATTAAAAATGACTTATTAATAATTTTCCAAAATTATCTAGACAATATGAATGTGTTTTCTCAATTTTTAGTGAGTGACATAGGTTTTGAACTAAAATGTCAATTTTAGACTGATAACAATGAAATTTAGTGACATCGGGCACACCATGTATTATACTGATGTATGAATGATTACTACATGCTAAAAATGAATTATAGATCATTGTCCTAAATAATCAAAATAGTCTGAATTTTTTTCTATATTTTGAGTTTTTTGCTCATCTTATTTACTAAAATGTAAATTTTAAATAAAAAAACACTTAGAGTCATACTCATTACACCATGTATTATATTAAGGTGCAAATTATTCCTATATGTCACAAATAAATTGTGGATCAATATCCTAAATTATCAAAACAATATGAATTTGTTTTCTTAGTTTTGAGTATGTGATGTTTGTTTTGAAGAAAAATTTAAATTGAAAACTAAAAAAATATTGTTTGAGTAATACTGAGCACCATGTGTATCAGGTTAAGGTGTGGATGAATGTGATGTGACTAATTCCTACAAACTTCAAGAAAAGTTTCATGAAATATCATTTGGGAAGTCCTAATTCTAATTCAAATATTGTAAAATCCATTGGTAGATGTAACCTTATGATTCACTTAACATTTCAGGCAACATGGGGTTTCCTAATCCATCCAAAAGGAACATGTTTTCTCTTTTCTAGATTATTGTAGATAGTTAAAAGAAAAATATGACTTCCCAAAATATAATAGAAAAAAATAAATAGGTATTAGATAAAAACGATAAGGAAATTAACTTAAAATTAGTTGATTAAATGATGATAAAATTAATTAAATCAGAAGTAGGAATTCACCTTTGGGTTAAACTATTGAAAAATCCCTTTGTAAATTCATCCTTATTCTTCACTTAATGTTTAAAGAAGCATGGGGTTTCCTCTTCCATCCAAAAGAAACATGTTCTATCTTTTCTGGCCTGTTTCATATAGTTAAAAGAAAAATATGACTGCAAAAAAGAACTATGAAAAAAAATAGATAAAAAGGATAAGGAAGTTAAAATTAAAATAGTAGATAAAATGATGACTAAAATAACTAAATTAGTCTAAATTCACGTTTGCATTAAACTGTTGAGAAATATCTCAGTAGATGCATCCTTATGATTCACATCATGTTTCAGGCAGCATGGGGATTCCTCTTCCATTCAAAAGAAACATGATCTCTCTTTTTTGGATTGTTGTAGATAATTGAAAGAAAAATATGACTTCCCATTAAAATTAGTGAAAAAAAAGTATTAGATAAAAATTATAAGGAAATTAACTTAAAAATAGTAGATAAAATGGTGATAAAATTAGCTAAATAAGTATTAAGAATTCACCTTTTAACTCAACTATTGAAAAATATATTGGTAGATGCATCCTTGTGATTCACTTCATGTTTCAGGCATCATGGGGTTTCCTCTCCCATCCAAAATGAACATGTTCTCTCTTTTCTGTCTTGTTGTAGATAGTTTAAAGAAAAATAAGGCTTCTAAAAAGATCTGTGAAATAACTAAATAAGTATTTGATAAAAATGATAAGAAAATTAACTTAAAAACAGTATATAAAATGATGAAAATAAATAAATAAATAAGTATTAGTAATTCATCTTTTCTTGAGGTATGTATACATTCATGACCCATTCCTCTGTTGTAATTACCTCAGTTTCATCCACGAAGTCCAATCTCTCACAAGCATGAGCACCTTTGAACAAACCACCCGAACTCAAGAAGAATAATCAAAATATTTAAAAAAATAATTATTATGTTAGTAATACTATAAATAAAAAAATTAAACATAAATATTAAATAATACATTAATGAAATGTCAATTTTAAACCGACCATACAATTTGGGTCATATCAGGCACATTGTGTATCAGATTGAGGTTTGGTTTATTTATCTGTGTTACAAATGACTTAAGGATCATTTTCAGAAAGTATAAAAAATTAAAATGTGTTTTATCATTTTGGAGAATTTCAGTTGTCTTTTTTACCAAAATATAAATTATTAAATAAAAAGACACACTTTGATTCATACTGATCACATCGTGCATTGTATGGAGGTGAAAATGATTCCTATATGTCACAAATGACTTATGGATTGTTTTTCTAATGTATCCAAAAAATATTAATGTGTTTTATTGGTTTTGATTATTTCACTTGTCCATTTTACTAAAATTTTATTTTAATCTGAAAACACATGCTTTGAGTCCTACTGGTCATATCACGTATCAGTTTGATGTGAGACTGATTCCTACACATCAAAAATTAATTATGAATTATTTTCTTAAATTATCAAAACAATATGAGCATATGTTTTTGGTTTTCATTGAGTGAAACATGTTATGAACTAAAATTTCATATTTAGATAGATAATGGACACTTTGAGTGACACCAGGCACACCGTGTATCGGATTGTGGTGAGAATGATTACTACATGGAAGAAATGACTTATAGATCATTTTATTAAAGTATTGAAACAATTTGAATGTGTTTTCTTGGTTTAAAGTTTATGAGGTTTGTTTGGAATTAAAATATCAATTGTAAACTAAAAAAAAACTTCATGTCATAGTGGGAATAAAATTATAATAAAATCATCTAAATAAGTATTAGCAGTAACTTTTTCTTAATTTATATGTACATTATAACACCAATTATGTTGCACATTCGTTTCTAAACAAATATATTTACTCTTGTGAATAAGAGGACTGTAGACAATCTTGGTAGTACTAGAAAAATATAAATAAAAAAAATGATTAATAAAAATTTCAAAATAAATTATAATTATCATAATAAATACCAATTCAGAGATTCTAGTTTGTTGATGGAATACTATATCTTTCATAAATTTTCAAATATAATAACTATAATATTTGTCTTTGGTTTATTTTCAATCATTGTAGAAACATTGAAAAAAATTAATTTGTTTTGATATATGTTTTTATATTGAAATTTTATTATATATACCCTAATACTTATCCACTTTTAGAATTTGATAGGGTTATTGTATTCATAGACTATCCTCATGCCATGATTTTGATGATATTTAAACACTTTTTTATCCTAACAAAATTTTCCTTAAAATGGGATATAAAATGTATAGCTTGAAGTTTGGTTGTAATATATTTCATGATTTTTTTAAAAAATTGATAAATTTCATCATATGTAGTTGTTTTTTTGGGTATCCATTCATCGAATCAAAAAAATATCTTTAGAGTATCAAACTTAACTGTAATGAGTGACAATTTCTTCCAAAAAAACAACAAGGAATAAGTATTGAAATTAATGAAATTAATGAAACTATATTTGATATGATAAAATTTTATTGTTTTACCCCTTCATCATGGTTAATAATAAGAGTTTGTCATCTGTAGGATTTATTTCAAAAATTTTGGCTAGTCTTTCCTCTATTACTTTAATCTGCGTTGATTATAGTTTTAATTCTTGTGCAGAAGTGATGTGCGGACTAATGAGTCCAAATTTTAGTTCACGGGGTTTTCCCTTCAAATATTATTCATATATATTCCTGTAAAAAATATGAATAGTATTGAGTCATAATTAACATAGTAGATCAGCTATTGGATAGATGAATAATGAAAACACACCTAATTCATATATTTACAACTAAGACTCCTAGCCATTCATGTATGATGACTTCATTTACATTATCAAGAACTATATAGTCTGTAATAGCAACTCCATGAATCTATTATTCACAATTAATTTTGACTGTATGGCCATTTTTTAACATTGTATCTACACAAACCTTTACTGTTAGTAAGTAAGGAAGTTGAATGGGTGGGTTAAAGGTTCACTATGGATAAATTTTTCACTGGTTGGTTGATACTTTAGATCATTTTTATTTGAAATTTTGTTTCACCGCTTCCATTTTTCCATCTGTAATAACATTCTTCAATTCAGACCATTTTTCATTAATTGTTGAAGTTATTTCATGAAAAATAAATTGTAAATGAATACCTCCTTATTTAATTTTTTAAAATATATATCATTCATTATATGAATGCTCCAATAGCTTGATCGACTATATGACTATATGAATCATCAAGAGGAATGTGTAGCTTGGCTCTTAGCTCATGAGTTACATTAATCCCCAATCTCACTGGACCTATCAGAAGTTGTCTATTGTGTAGATTATCTCCTTGGATATTGAACACAATATCCCTCATAACAAGGTGATGGTTTGATGTAGATAGATATAAATCAAATACATTTTCACCCTATATAATATCATTATAGGAAAGGTATAAGTTTTTTCCTAGAGTACATATCATAAAAACAATTATGATAATATTGATTACCTCTTCTAATACAGTTCCTTCAGAGGAATGGATCACCTCAAAGCTAACGAGGGTGGGCGATATTTATGTAGTGGTTGTTATTGTGTTTTTTCTCTTCTTTGATTTCTTCCCATAACATTTTCTATCAAATTATTCTACCAATTAATTTTTTCTTCTAAAGAAACCAATCATGCCTACAACTCTTTCATTTTCTTATCTTTATCACCATATTCATTTTTTTCTCAAAATATGTTCGGGGTGACACCCCAAAAAATAAACCTCTGACATGGCCATACTTTTATGGCATCTTCAAGACCACTAATATTAGTTGTTCGTTAGGTATAGTTGATGATTATTCTTATCTCTAATTCATATAGAAAAATAGTGAAAAATAAGTAATCATTGTTACGTAATATTAATTTAAAGACAAATAAATTTTTATTATGTGATTATTACACTTTATTCCTACAATTTTCTTGTGTTTTCATCTATTATTATAACTTATTTATTTACATGTGCCTCCTTCCATAACACATGACATGGGATGGAAGTGGCATTGGATTTTGATCCATCAATCTGTATACAAATAGAGGAACATAGTTCTGTTGTTATTTCATATCACATAAAATTCTTACGTTAGATTTAAAATATGTACCATTTTTTTTGAGTGAATCATACCCCATACATTATTTCTGATAGGGGTATGTTGGTTTTTTTCCTATTTATAATGTTCATCACTTAGTTGTTGTTTCATAAATTAACAATTCTTAATCAAAGTGATTAATACACATATTTTTAAAAATTGAATTACCAATCACAATATACTTAAAAATATATCTCCTCACAATGACTAATAAATTCATCCCATTATTTTTGGTTTATTAGGTGTGCATACATTTGTGGTGGTTGTAGGTTTATTTTACCTTTAACATATTTGAGATGAAGCTTCATAAGAGTTGTGTGAAAGACTCTGTGAGCCTTTTTAGTGATCATTAATACAAATTTTATTCAGGTTTAATCTACTATAAATTCAATCTATAAGGTATAATGAAGAGTAAGTCAATATTTCATTATTATTTTTTTAGAAAAATAAATAAATTATATCATAATGTTATCCTAATATCTTTCAAAGTAACTATATTAAGTGTGGGTAAATAATTGTGCCACAAATCTATATCAATTATCATGTTCATGTGAGTGGTGAGCCCAATGTAACTACTAAACATAGAATTTTTGGGTTTAATAGGCTGATCATGTGTATTCCATCCAACCATGAATTTGGTGCCTTTATTTCTCATGTTAATATTTTTTCTAACACCATCACACTATGATGCTTCTATTTTTTATTATACATTGTTTGTTTATTGTCCACCATTTCCTTAGATTCCATATCATCAATATATTGTTCCTATAGATTTTCAGCATCGGCATGTGAAGAATATTGTTATTCCTCTATATTGGTAGCACCATCATATTGAGAAACTTGTTGTTCCTTGGGATTTAGGAGCATCAATATGTGCATAAGTTATTATCTATAGAAGTGGTGGAACATCTAATTTAATTTACATAAATTTAGTAGTGAACAGATAAATATATGAGGTAATTTAATGTATATTACAAAAATACCTGATTATTGAAATCTATTTTTAAAAGGTTGAAGAGATTTAACATGTCTTTAAACTATCCAAATCCCTTTATTGTTGTCTCCTATGACATATAAGACTCTTTCTATATTAGTACCTCTATAGAATGATTATAACAGCCCCATGAAATGGTCATCCTTGGTTGAATTGACATCTGAACCTTTAATGGTTTTGGTCAATAAAAAAATTGACCACTTTTGGTTTAGAGTATTTAAAATATAAAATACTTTTAATGGTTATAATTCCATTATAAATGATTCATCTTTTTATTATTTATTACTAAAATACACTTTCATGAATATCAATTCATCTATTTTAGCAGCACTCATGTTACCAACACACTTGCTTTGAAAAATCACCCTTTGGAATTTTTTATAATCCTGCTCCCATATTTTTTTGATGAAGCCAAAGTAAAAAATATTAGCATAAATTTGATTTTTTTCATGGTACCGGATACATGAATTTATTCAGATACAAGTGTAACTCCAATATTTTGTATGGTACTATGTTCATCATGTTCATTTTTATAGAACATATAACAATAAATTAAATAAACATTATAAGATATTACATGCACACTTTTTCCTCTTTCTATCCATTGAATTTATTATTAAATTGAATCTATATTTTATATTCTCCCCTTAAAAATATGGTCTCAAAACTATCCTATAAACTATTTATTATGTTTATTTCATATCCAACATTCATCCCTTGATTGATTCAAATTCCTAATAATTTCATTGTAGGTTTCAACATAAGGGTAAAACTCTAAAATGTTATGCAAAACATAAATGTGGGCCTACACCCGATCTATAATAGTGATTGTTAAAACATTTATTCTAGAAATTACTTCACCCAAAATCGTCCAGGTGTGATGAGATTTTGGTAGACAAATTCTTTCCACATAGGAATGGCAGTCGATACATGATTCAATGTCTTCCTCAATAACATATCGCTCCACAATACAACCTTATGATCAACTTAAAGTTTTAATATACCCTTTAAAAATCGTCATATAAATTTAAATGGGGCACACCTATCTATAATGTATAGAAACACATAGTTGAATCTCTCTTACCAAGTGAACCATCATGTGATAAAATGCTAGTGGTAAGATAATCTTCAATTCACATAATATGAAAACAATTTCCTTTAAAATAGTTTTTGAATTTCATCATGTCTATAACATTACTACATATAGCTTTGAAAATGAAATAATGTTTCGTTAATGTATAGTAAAAATTATTTTTTAAAAATCAATGTTAAGATACATGCATTGGATCTTACATTAGAACTTGAAACACTTGTGATTTGAGACCCTTTAACTTTAAATAAATCATTGAAATGATATTCTTGATATTCAAAGAATACCCCTATAAATCCTTTACATCATTAAATAAGTTGAAAAACAAATATCTCTCTTTCCTATAAAGAATGTAAGCGGTTGGAAGAAGAAATATCTATTTTCACCCTTAACTGAAACCAACTCTTCACGTATTCCCATGTCAATCCTGTTCATCCTAGCCTTAATTCCATTATTTATTTTTCATGGTTCATTTATTAATGTTTCAATGACATTATAACATATATTTTTTCCACATGCATGACATCAATAAAATTTCTGATCTATAAACAATTACATTATGGTAATTCAAAAAAAACTGATCTCTTTTTCCAACTAGTTTTTGTTAGGTTTTTCAAAAAAGGTTTACCAAATTTAGTGTCCATATCTTTTACTTTCTCAAAATGTTGATAAAATTTTGATGGATATGGTACTATATGTTTTTATAAACTCCTATAAAATGATGTCATCCAAGATAGGTACTTATATCATTAGGGTATAAATATACAATGTACTAGAAATACCGTCTTCAGTGAATGATTCAACCTAATTGACTATGTACCGTGTTCACAAATGGGAAACCTATCAGTTTCTTTAATGCTGTATGCTAACAAATTTCCATAAGAAGTAAATTGATTTATCATCTCATACAATATGGATCTTAATATAAAAAACATCATTTCTATAAGCATTATACAACATAACACATGAATCCCATAGTAATTTCAAAATTTCGATCAATGGAGCTAAATAATCATTAATATCATTAACTAGTTTTTTGGTAATGATATAAGAATGGATAACATAATGTATTTTTATTTCATTCATAAACACAATGTGATGTTATAATTTACCAACATAACCGACCATGTACTATGAGTACGGATTTAAAAAACAAAAGGATTCACTCAATCTATAGATAACACTAAATGATGGTTTATCAGCTAATTAAATAGAGAAATTAGTTCAATAAAATTTTCATCACACCATTAATTTTTATCCTTAAATTTTATAGCTTTATTATATCTAATAATGATGTATATTTAGTATACCTAGTATACAATGACATCTTTTCACAACTCTTTAACTTCTAAAACAATTTTTTACAATAATGATGTTCATCTTCAAGTATAATTTTAATTTTTTCAATAAAATATTCATCATCGTTCAAACATATAATTACATCCTTGATATGGTCTCCAAAAATGTTCATGCTTCTAATCATATCAGATGATCCATAAAATGCATTATTATCTTAGTTACTAGCTACAATCATTTTTCTTTGTGTTTAGTCCAACATTTAAAACTTTGATCTATTCCTTGATAGTTTAAGTGTTCTTCCAACTCCTATGGACTAATTTGTCTTGGATAACAACACCAAAAATATGGGAAGAGGATTTTCAGATGGTTATATGCATGATCTTTGCAGACTTGATGAACTCTTTCACCCCATCCTCATAATCTTTTATCATATGATTGATATTCATCCATTTTTTTATATCCATCCTTTTGATTTGGTAATATTAATATTTAACAAAACATATAAATCATAAAATCAATTTTATAGAAAAATTCAATCTTATAATTAAAATATTAATGTAAGGTGAGATTATTAAAGGTTATGATTTTAAAGACATAAATCGGTTTATTAATGGTTATGATTTTACTAATGTGGGTTATCATTAATCCTTTCTATATCATATGAACCAAATATATCATCTATTAGACTAATATGGGTCTCAAGAGAGACTACTCCCCTATCTGAACCCAATATAGTGATGATCAATATATTTCCTTTAATAGAAAGATTCAAAACTTTTTATATATATCAATTATTTATAAGTGGGTAGATATTTTGTGGTGCACAGCTAGGAGATCCATGAAATCAGAGTGATAAATAATGATGAATGAGTGAAAATGAACATAGAGGCAAGGGAGATGGTGAACCGACAATGGATCGAGGCAAGAGATATTGGTTGGAGAATCATCGAGGTAGACCGAGGATAAATAAGATCGCTTATGTGTACACTGTTCAAACCATTTGGGAAAATTAAAAAACAAACAAAGATTTTCCAGGGGGAACAATGGATCACAAGTGATCACATACATTAATTTTAATATATCATTATAATTTTAAGAAAAAATAGTTTGACAAAACATAACGTAAGAGAAATATATTAATAAAAATTTTAAAATAAAAAAAAGAAATGAAGAAATGATTGTAATATTAATTTATCTTTATTTTCTTTGAATGTGAAATTTAGTAAAAGAAAGGAAATGATTGTAATTCCTATTCATCTTGTTTGGTGACAATTTTTAAAAGAAAAGAAAAAGGACTGTTTTGGAAATATAAAAAAATATCCCTTATTAAAAATATAGTTTTTCAATACCCAATTATTCCAAATAAAAAAATATTATAATTTAAATTGTATCTTTGATTTTTAAATATTTATATATTTATTTATTATAAATATATATTTTAATATATATATATTTATATAATAATTATTAATTGAAAATTAATAATTAGAATTAAATATTAATTCAAAAAAATTTATTAATTCACAAGCTCCAAATAATTCAAAATTCCCCGTTTTAAACCATTTGAATATATTCACCATAATTTCGAAACACAAAACTCCATTTTAAAGTCAATTTTAAATTTAAAATATCTTTTATTCAAATAATCATTGAAATCCAAGATATCATCCTCATTTTGAAACAATATAGTAATCCAATTTATTAACTTTAAAACCATTCATTTACCCTTAAAATCACATTTACATTATAAAAAAGCAATGAATTTATACTGATAAATCATTGGAAAACTTTTTATTTGTTTTTAAAAATGATTTTCATAGCTAAAAAATGATACCCTTTATTTAAAATCACTTTTTAACAAAATAATTACCAATTTAAAATAGAATTTGTTGAAAAATTGTAATGCCCCGACCCCGGTTACCCAGAGTCGGTGCATTATTTTAATACATTAGCATGATTACATGGGATAATGTCCCGAAGGACCGATCTATTTAGAAGTCTTGGAAAATAGATTACATGCATGAATGTTACATTAAACTTCATAACATACATAAAAACATAAATAATCCTTCATGAACGCCATTATTACCTTGGATTAACCCAACATATCAATCACAATACACTTCTTGGAATCCTGGGGAAAATAAAACATAGAAAGGGGTGAGCTCAGATGCTCAGTAATGATAACAATACAGCAGAAAATTTCATAAATAAGCATAAACATTTAAGGCAATGTATAACTAAAACAAAATCCTTTTAAAATGAACTTCAGCATAATATGGAAAAAAATAAAATGAAGTAATGCCATTTACTTATTCACAAGGATATTCTACTAGTCGAATAATAACAAAAAAAATCACTAACCACTTTCGTAATGATGGAATGAATAATGATGAACTTTAATTTCTATGTCAAGGTCTCGTGCCAAGACCTAAGGGATAACTGTAACCGAAACCCATCCTGGAGAGCCTCTGTAACAGGACTCCAACCCGGAGTTCCTATAATAATCGAACACCAACCCATAGTGCCTCTAATAACCGGACACCAACCCGGAGTGCCTCTAATAACCGGACACCAACCCGGAGTGCCTCTAATAACCGGACATCAACTCGGAGTGCCTCTAATAACCAAATACCAACCTAGAGGGCTTACTTTTACCGGTCCCCAACCCGAAACATACTAGTCCAACACAGTTATCTTAAGAAGAGGATGAAATATAACATAAACATTCGTATTAAAACTAGCATATGAAATGACAAAACATTAATCATAAGCCATTAATGGCATAAAAATGACTCATCCATAGTCAAACATATCACAAAACCTTAAATACAGTATGGAATATTTGTATCATAATAAATCTACTTAACACAAGTGTAAAATTTATCATAGGATGTTGACATGTATGAAATCAAAAAAATTTGATAGAGATATCTCTTTTTTCATGAAAACATTTAAAAGTCACACAATTTGGAAAAGAAGTCATTTAAAGAAATTTTTGAATCAAAGTGTCCCATACCACTTTGAATCTTCTAAAAGAAATTAACATTTTAAAAACATTCATGTCCATATAAATAAATCCTTAAAAATCATTTTGAAGACATGGACCTTAATGAGAAAGATTTAGAAGACTAAATATTTAAAACATTTGAAATGATATTTTAGTAAAAATTCCCCTAAATGAATCGCTTTGAAAACTCTTTCATAAAACATGGACATGGATAATAAATATGTCCCAGTAGATACTTACGTAAAAACAACCTCGGATAATAAAGAGATTGTGAAATTAACCTTACCAATTTGGTAACTTATGAAACATACACCCCATGAAAGAGGTATCATACAATGAATATGTAAATACACATAAATTATAGTGTATCACATAAATAATACAATTATGGGCAGTACATACACCACAAAAAAGGTAATAGTGGCAATATGGCATGAATCTCACGGGAATAAGGAGTGAGATGAAAACCCCTTACCTTGCACTTTCCTTTAGTCGAGGGTACATTTAGCCTCTTGTATGAAGGCTATAGTATGTTATTAAATTATACCAGAACCATATTAATATTTATTATATCATACATTATTCATTTATAACTTTATACTATCCATTTAATAAAAATTTCCATGTTATATTAATATTTCGGGTAATAATCGCTTTCTTTATCGTACATGTTTTAACTTCTTACTATTGATTGTATCACATAGATCATGATTTAAATACTTACACAATATAAAACATGATTTATTTATCATATATATTTAGAATATAAAAATTTTTAATGGACGTATATATGAAATGGAAAACACCGCTTATGGAGACGGTAGTCCGTACGTACGAATAAACGTTGTTTCCGTTTTTACATAGTATTAAACGGAAGTAAGTGAATAAGATATATGTAAGTACAAAAATACTTAAATATATAAATATATATATCTCCAGTATCATTATTGTGTCATATATTACGTACTTATTAGTAATATATATTTTTATAATTGTCGATGAATGGTGAACTTTGAAATGAATCTCATCGCGTCGTGGAGACGGTAATCCGTACATACGCACGAGTGAAAATATCATTATTTTAATATTTATATAATATATAATTGGATGTTATATAATATATACATAATCCTTATCATGTTATATTTATTATTTACATCAAATACACATCATTATTATACCCATCCAAATAATAATGTATTGAATAAAAATTACACCACGACGTGGAGATGGTAAGCCGTACGTACGCACATATGGTGACATGTCATTCAAAGGGTGGATAAAATAATGAATTTGGTTGTAAAATAATAATAATAACATCACATTATATATAGTATACCGGATTTATTATTTTATAATGGAAACAACAAATAAAAAAGAAGTGTAAGAAGAAAAGAACTTGAAAGAGGGTGGTGAAATCATTACCTATTTTTTGGGTTCTTCCTTTTGATTTGATCAAAAGGGCTCCTTAGGTTAGCTTTATGATCAAAATAAGGACTCTAGAATGAATTGAGGATATTTTATAGTGTATTTGGGAAGGGGTTGGTCGATCCAAATGTCTTAGAAGGTGTGAATTAGAGATAAGGGGGGGTGCCCTTTATAAGAGGTGTGAGGGGAACCTTCAGAAAAACATAAAATATTATTTTATAATAAATTCATATTCGGTTTCAAATGGCTCAAAATTTTATTATTTAAAGTATAAGGTGTGGATGGATCTAAATAAACTCAACCAATAGGTTTTAGACAAGTTTAGATTACCATTTTAACCTTATCATTTATATTTAACTCTAAGTTAGATAATTTAACTTTTACCGCGTCTTCTTGTATTCTTACACTATATGGTTAATAAACATACTATATACTACCAATCGAACCCCAATTGGTTCCTTAATGTCACATATATTATTATATAAGTCTTTTGACCGAATCTTAGATTTTTAGGATCATTATATCAATTAATAATATAATATTTGTTTTAAAAACTATTTTATGTCAATTTTGACACTATTTGGTATTTATTTTATTGTTAAAATAATAAAAACATTATTACGTCAAAAAAATGCATTTAATCATTCCTAACATGTCATATTTACCTAAAAAAATCGTGGATGTCATAAAAACTTTGAAATTATATGTAGTTTAATATTTATAATACCATTTATTTGATAATTTCATGAATATGGTAATTACTACATCATCATTGTGTCATAAATAGATTTATTTATTTAATGTCAAAAAATTATAAATAAAATACCATGATGTAGGAAATATTTTTATCTTTCTAATGAATATTTATAATCTAATTTATATTATTTAAAACCCCATATTAAAATTTTTTTAGTCATTAAACTTTGATTTTAACTCTTTTAACTATTCTTTGAATTAAATAATAATAAATGTCCTAATCTAATCCAAGTGGACCTAAATGATAATATTTTATTCATAAGGTTGTTTTTGGTCGAGATAAACTTTTCCAACAGAATTAGGACACGTGTGAGGATAATATTAATATCATTTTTACACTTAATTACCCTATTTACTTTTAACCGTGGTAAATAAAAGTAAAAAGTTACTATTCAACAAAAATTATTTTCTTCTCATTGAACCAAATTTTACTCCTTGATATTAACTGTTTCTCTCGTATTTTTTAAATTCAGTTCAATTAAGAGGTAAAATTAAGTTTTATATGAATTTTCAAAAGCTCCTTGGAGGTGGGTAAAAGACGGTGAAAAGTTCAATAAAATTTTTATATATCTAAAATTTTATAACTAAGTCCAATGAATTACATTGAACTTATATAGGTATTATGTATCTATTTTGACATTAAATAATTTAAATAAAATAAATAATTATTTAAATAAAAATTCGGATTTAAACTATAACCCAGTATTTTTCACTATTCATCAAAAATTAAAAGTTTTCAAAAAAATACCAAAAATTTACCCTAAGATAATTTTGATATTCCAAATTAAATAAATAAGCCTATTTTACCAAATTCAAAAGATAGAAGTTGCATTTATTAATTTGAAATTAATTCCCATTCTCAAAACAAAAAGCGTGTTTTTAAGAAACAATAACTATCAAAATATTGACACTTGTTTATGTCCGGTTTAAATGTGAAATTATGTCCAATGACCAACATTGGATTAAATTATAAAAATTTATTCTAAATATAATTGAAAACCACTCAAATTCATAATTTATCACTATTAATTATTTCGATTAAAAAAGTTTTTTTTTATTAAAATTTAGTAATTTTCACTATTCATCAAAATATGAAAGTTATCTGAAAAGTACCAAAAATTTACCCTAATATAATTTTGATATTATGAATCCAAAAATGAAGTCAATTTTGAAAGATAAAATGTATAAAATTTCAAAAAGTTGTTATTACAATTCATAACGGCTAGTTTGATTGGTTGTGGTGTGTGTTGGAACTCGAAATTGCGTACAACACACGCTACTATATTATTCAAAAATAAGCGTACCGTGGAATCTTGGGGTGTTACATTCTCCCCTCCTTCAATAAATTGCGTCCTCGAAATTTATGCTCGGTATTGGAAACTTGGGGTTGATGTTTCAAAATATCTTAGTAGAAATCCCACATTGAAAAATGAATTAATGAGGCCTCTATTTAAAATAAAGAGTGGTAAGTATGAAGGTTACCAAAAATAACACATACTAGGGTTACATGTAGGAAAATATGGATATGGAAGAGAAATTTAACCATCAATATCTGATGGATAGTGGTAGAGAACATGGCTCTGAAAAGGCCAACAATCACAAAGCTATAAATTTGTGATGATCTAAGGTACCATCTAGGACAACATTTTGGTTCAAAGTTCCTTTTCTTAATGTTGAGGAATTTATTTATGAGATTGGATAATATCAAAAGTTCATATACTTACTTTATAATTAGAGTTTTATTAATTAATAAATTTCTACCACAAACTCATCTTTCACTACAAAACTTTATACAACTCAAAAATACTCTATTTATCCTAATCGTATAGGGTTACAAATATCATGAATGTATAATTCACATATCAGAACCATTAAGAAAAACTACATTATACAATCCAAGGACTTCACGTAGTCCAGTGGTAGGCGATAAATCCCAATCGCACTATGGTTGTGGGTTCGATTCCCGCAACTTTGTCCGACGCGATGGGTTGTCACACGGTCTGTGTGTTTTCCTTTTATAAAAATCCAAAAATAACCTTTCAAAATTAATCCATTCCAACCTTTAGGCTTATCCAAAATACTACAATACAAACTCACAGACCAAAATTTATAAGGAAGTTAAACACAATGAAGATCCTTTTTTCCATGTAATAACATGTGAACACCTTCACCATGTATTATTTTAAAATATGGTAGCATCCTGAATTACCATAAAACCATATTGATTACATTCATGCTCCCTTATTATTTATAGAATACTAGATATACTCCTTCTATCAAAAATGTTTTAAACTCCAACGATGAAAAATCATTAATCCGTTTCAAGGTATTCATGAATATCCAATATAATTTACCCAAATAAGCCATATCTTATTCCAAAATCAGTACCTCAATATTAGGACCACATTATGGTTTATATTTACATCAACCATGTAATTTCCAAAAAGCTTGACTCATTGTAGAGTCACTTTTCCTAGTACCATAAAATCTCAAATCCTCAATGAAAAACTACTGCAGTACAATCCTTATTTATTTCCAGTACATCATTGATACAACACTTCAATGAAATAATTCCAAAACGACCTAAGATCACTAGTCATTCCTCTTGATCTATGGTAGTATCATAACGTTATTATTATCCAATAGCATCATTTGTGGCATAGTCTGAGGACTGGGACAATGGTTCGCGTACTATCCAGACTCCTTGCAGATGAAGCATTGTACATTTGAGACCTTTTTCTTACACTTACAGTCACGTACTTGGTGTCCTTTTTCTCCACACTTATAACATACTACCATTCCCTTCAAGCATTTTCAAGGTGATTCTTTCCACAGTTATCACATATGGAAAAATCCTTCTTTACCTTCTTCCCTTTATTTTTCATTCTCTATACCATCCTTTTCTTCTCTAGATTCCCTTAAAAGCCATAGGACTCCAAAATTTCTTTACTTATCTTATCAATGCATGATACTATTTATTCATGTTATGATAATACGTGGGAGACTATTTCCCTTCTAAATACTGGCATAGGACCATGAAAGATATGATCCTTCTTACTCTTTGGATCATGTGTATTTCTGGAGTTCTCATTCCTTCTACTAGGCACCACTTCTAAACAAGGGAATACACTAGATTAGTTTATGAATAGAAATACCTAATCTCGAACTTGTAAAACACTTAACATAAATTAAATATTTTATGGATATAATACATAATCATAAAAATGTTTTCTTTTAATATGTATATACTCATAATCCCTTCATAATGGTTTGTAAAGAAAATGAGAACTATCCTAAGCATATCCCCTGGGAGTGTCATAACCAAGTGTGCAGTAAGTCCCATTATCGTGCACCAGTTCCCATTCGAGTCTAGCTGAAAGCGGTGTTTTCGGGTTTTACCCCTAGGTACTTCTGTGACAGAGCCGTCACTACCTTCTCATATCCAGACAGGGATGTATTTGCTTGGAAATCACACAAAATCTCTACATTACCAAAATTCTTGGAAGTTCTTCTATACTCAACCTCAAAGTCTGTCTTAGGGTAATGTGCTCTAATCAGAGTTTATCTAAATCTAGTTTCCAAGTCAATTGCTAAACATCCTCTAAAACCAACTATAACGCCCGACCCCAGTTACCCAGAGTCGGTTATTTATTTTAATACTTTGGCATGATTACAAGGAATCAAGTCTCGAAGGACTGATCAGTTTAGATATCTTGGAAAATAGATTACATACATGAATTTTACATTACACTTCATAACATACATAACAACATAAATAATCCTTCATGAACTCCATTATTCCCTTCGCTTAACCCTTCATATTAATCAAAATACACTTCTTGGAATCCTGGGGAAAATAAAACATAGAAAGGGGTGAGCTCAGATGCTCAGTAAGGATAACAATACTGCAGAAACTTTCATAAATAAGAATAAACATTTAAGGAAATGTATAACTAAAACAAAAGCCTTTTAAACATGATCTTCCGCATAATATGTAAAAAATAAAATGAAGTAATTCCATTTACTTATTCACATGGATATTCTATTAGTCTAATAATCACATGAAATATCACTAACCACTTTCTTAATGATGGAATGCATAATGCCGAACTTTAAATTATGTGTTAAGGCCTCATGCCAAGACCTAAGGGATAACTATAACCGGAACCCAACCCGGAGAGCCTCTGCAACTGGACTCCAACCCGGAGTGCCTCTAATAACCGGACACCAACCAGGAGTGCCTCTAATAACCGGACACCAACCTGGAGTGCCTCTAATAATTGGACACCAAACCAGAGTTCCTCTAATAACTGGACACCTACCCGGAGTGCCTCTAATAACCGGACACCATCCCGAAGGGGTTAATTTTACCAGTCCCCAACCCGGAACATACTAGTCCAAAACATTCATCTTAAAACGAGGATGAAATATAACATAAACATTTGTATTAAAACTAGCATATGAAATTCCAAAACATTAATCATAAGCCATTAATGGCATAAAAATGACTCATCCATAGTCAAACATATCACAAAACCATAAATACAATATGGAATATTTTTATCATAATAAATCAACTTCAAACAAGTGTAAAATTTATCAAAGGATGCTAACATAGATGAAATCAAAACTATTTGAGAGAAATATCTCTTTTTTCATGAAACCATTTAAAAGTCACACAATTTGGAAAAGAATTCATTTAAAGACATTTTTGAATCAAAGTGTCCCATACCACTTTGAAACTTTTGAAATGAATTAACATTTTAAAAACATTCATTTCCATATAAATAAATCCTTAAACCCCATTTTGAAGACATGGACATTAATCAGAAAGATTTAGAAGAAAAAAAATTTAAAACATTTGAAATGATGTTTTAGTAAAAAGTCCCTTAAAATAATCCCCTTTAAGGCTCTTTCATAAAACATGGACATGGATAATAAATATGTCCCAGTAGATACTTACGTAAAAACAACCTCGGATAATAAAGAGATTGTGAAATTAACCTTACCAATTTGATAACTTACGAAACATACACCCCATGAAAGAGGTATCATACAATGAATATGTAAATAAACATAAATTAAAGTGTATTATATAAATAATACAATTATGGGCAGTACATACACCACAAAAAAGGTAATAGTGGCAATATGGCAGGAATCTCACGGAAATAAGGAGTGAGATGAAAACCCCTTACCTTGCA
This sequence comes from Viscum album, assembly GCA_963277665.1. NCBI lineage: Eukaryota > Viridiplantae > Streptophyta > Magnoliopsida > Santalales > Viscaceae > Viscum > Viscum album. The sequence goes on from OY728145.1 coordinate 2,087,090,184, forward strand.
CTTTCCTTCAGTCGAGGGTATGTTTAGCCTCATGTATGAAGACTATATTATGTTATTAAATTATTCCAAAACGATATTAATATTTATTATATCATACATTATTCATTTATGACTTTATAATACCCATTTAACAATAATTTTCATGTTATATTAATATTTCAGTTAATAATCGCTTTCTTTATCGTACATGTTTTAACTTGTTGCTCTTGATTGTATCACATAGTTAATTATTTAAATAAATCCAGAATATAATACATGATTTTTTTATCATATATATTTAGAATATAAAAGTTTATAATAAACTTATATATGAAATGGAAAACACCACTTATGGAGACGGTAGTCCGTACGTACGCATAAACGATGTTTCTATTTTTACATAGTATTGAACGGAAGTAAGTGAATAAGATATATGTAAGTACATAAATAATTATATATATATATATAACTCCATTATCATTATTATTTCATATATTACATACTTATTAGTAATATATATTTTTATAATTGTCGATGAATGGTGAACATGGAAATGAATCTCATCGCGTCGTGGAGACGGTAATCTGTACGTACGCATGAGTGAAAATATCATTCTTTTGATATTAATAAAATATATAATTGGATCTTATATAATATATACAGAATCCTTATCATGTTATATTTATTATTTACATCAAATACACATCATTATTATAACCATACAAATAATAATGTATTGAATAACAATTACACCACGACGTGGAGACGGTAAGCCGTACGTACACATGTATGGTGACATATCATTGAAAGGGAGGACAGAATAATTAATTCAGTTTTACCATAATTATAATAACATCAAATTATATAGAATATACTGGATTTGTTATTTTAGAATGGAAACAACAAAGAAAAAGGAAGTGGAAGAAGAAAGGAACTTGAAAGAGGGTGGTGAAATCATTACCTCTTCTTTGGGTTCTTCCTTTTGATTTGATCACAAGGGCTCCTTAGGTTGGATTTATGATCAAAATAAGGCTTCTAAGATGAAAGGAGGATATTTTAGAGTGTATTTGGGCAGGGTTTGGCCGAGCCAAATGTCTTAGAAGGTGTGAATTAGAGAGAAGGGGGACTGCCCTTTTATAAGAGGGGTGAGGGGCACCTAAGGAAAAACTTAAAATATTATTTTATAATAAATTCATATTCGGTTTCTAATGGATCCCAAGTTTATTATTTAAAGTCTAAGGTGGGTATAGGTCTAAAAATCTCAACCAATAGGTTTTAGAAAAGTTTACGTTACAATTTTAACCTTATTATTTAGATTTAACTCTAAGTTAAATAATTTAACTTTTACCGTGTCTTCTTGTATTCTTACACTATATGGGTAGTAAACATACTATATACTACCAATAGAACCCAAATTGGTTCCTTAATGTAATATATATTATATATAAGTCTTTTGGTCGAACCTTAGATTTTTAGGACCATTATATCAATTAATAATATAATATTTGTTTTAAAAAATATTTTATGTCCATTTTTACACCATTTGGTATTTCTTTTTTTGTTAAAATAATAACAACATGATTACTTCACAAAAAATACATGGAATCATTCCTAACATGTCATATTAACCTAAAAAATTCATGTATGTCATAAAAACTTTGAAATTATATTTATTATAATATTTATAATACCATTTATTTGATTCTTTCATGAATAAGGTAATTAATACATCACCATTGTGTCATAAATAGATTTATTTATATAATGTAAAAAAATTATAAAAAAAATACCATGATGTAGGAAATATTTTTATATTTCTAATTAATATTTATAATCGAATTTATCTTATGTAAAACGCCATATTAAAAATGTTTTAGTTATTGAACTTTGATTTTAACTCTTTTAACTCTTCTTTGAATTAAATAATAATAAATGTCTTAATCTAATCCAAGTGGACCTAAATGATAATATTTTATTTCTAAGGTTGTTTTTGGTCGAGATAAAATTGTCCAATAGAATTAGTACATTTTTTAGGGTAATATTAAAATCATTTTTACCCTTAATTACACTATTTACTTTTAACCGTGGTAAATAAAAGTAAAAAGTTACTATTCATCAAAAATTATTTCATCTCATTGAACCAAATTTTACTCCTTGATATTAACTGTGTCTCTCGTATTTTTGAAATTCAACTCACATAAGTGGTATAATTGAGTTTTATGTGAATTTGCAAAAGCTCCTAGGAGGTGGGTAAAAGACGGTGAAAAGTTCAATAAACTTTTTATATATAAAAAATTATTATAAACTGACTCCATTGAATTACATTGAACTTATATAGGTATTATGTATCTATTTTTACATTAAATAATTTAAATAAAATAAATAATTATTCAAATAAAAATTAGGTTTTAAACTTTAACTCAGTATTTTTCACTATTCATCAAAAATTAAAAGTTTTCAGAAAAATTCCAAAAAAATACCCTAAGATAATTTTGATATTCAGAATTAAATAATGAAGTCTATTTTACCAAATTCAAAACATAGAAGTTTCATTTATTATTTTAAAATTAATTCCCGCTGTCAAAAAAAAGCGTGTTTTTAAGAAAGAATAACTATCAAAAGATTGACACTTGTTTATGTCCGGTTTAAATGTGAAATTATGTCCAATGACCAACATTGGATTAAATTGTAAAACTATATTCTAAATATATTTTACAACCACTCAAATTAATAATTTATCACTATTAATTATTTCGCTTAAAAATTTTGGTTTTTAATTAAAAATTAGTAATTTTCACTATTCATCAAAATATGAAAGTTATCAGAAAAGTACCAAAAATTCACCCTCAGCTAATTTTGATATTAAGAATCCAAAAATGAAGTAAATTTTGAAAGATAAAATGTATAAAATTTCAAAAAGTTGGTATTACAATTCATAACGGCTAGTTTGATTGGTTGTGGTGTGTGTTAGAACTCGAAGTTGCATACAACACACGCTACTATATTATTCAAAGAGAAGTGTATCGTGGAAGCTTGGGGTGTTACAAAAATAAAACACCAAATTCATTTTAAAACTACCTTAGAAAACTCAATCACAATTTTCAAAACCAATCCCATTCCATTTTGAACCAATATTTCAAACTTTTAAAATCATGCATCACCTAAATAACATGAGCATTCTATAATAAAGATATTTTGGAAATAATGAATATCTGATAAAAAATAAAATAATTATTAGTGGATGTAATTTACTAGGATGCATGGTTGGAAATCCATGTTCCAAACACATTATTATAATAGGGAGCCACTCAGAACTATGTACAGGAGCTCCACAAGGTTTGCCAAATTCTATCTGCTCACCATGTGTCACCAATTCAACTACCACTTCACACCCAAACATTAATAGATTTATAAACAACAAAAACAATATTTAACTAAAGCGAAATCTACATTAATATATATTCAAGTATTCAAACAATATATAAGTAAAACTCAAAACTCAAGACTCGAGACAAATTTTTATTCAAACTTTTGGTTTAGAATGAGTAAAATATCACAACACCCGAGTCAGGTTGTTTGTAATGTAATGGGTGTGTTTTGAGCATTAAACAAGGATTATTAAGGAAAATTTGGCATTCTCATTCTGTTATGGGATTAGGGTGGTGTCAAGTAGGGAGTAGTGAATCTTCAAGTGCTAAAAAAATAAATTAACACAAACCTTATATTTGGAGGGGATCGATTCGTTGGGAAGATTAATGAAGAGATAGAGTGGTGACGACAATCGGGTATCATGATATCTTGAACGACGCGAGAGAGGGGACTCTTTTAGAGCTATTTTTAAAAGAACGTGTAATTCTATTATCATCGCTTTCAAAAAAAATATTGATATATTAATTTTATCACTTCTAAAATAGTAATATTTGATAAAACTACTCATTCTCAGCACTTTTTTAGTGCTGATAAAGATGCGCCTTTTTTAGAGCTAATAAAGGCCAAACTTTAATAATATAAATAAAAATTTTAATGTATATAATTATAAATAAATATTTAAATATTTAAAAATATTTATTTATAGATATAATTATAAATAAATATATTTATTATTTAAATATATTTATCATAATTTTATAATCATTGAATATATATGTTTATATATATTTATAATTATATTTATATATATCAATATATAATTATATATATTAATATATACATAAATATTAATATATAATTATATAAATTATAAATATAATAAATATATTTATTATAGTTTTATACTTATTTAAATATATTTAAAAATTATTTATATAAAATTATAAATATATTTATATTATTTTATATATTTATACATATTTATAAGTATATATATACATAATTATAAATGTAGAGTGTCTTCTGATTGAGATTTTATCTCTTAAGAATTGAGAGTTTATCACTCTTGCTATCAATGGGGATGACTATTGAAAACCAAGCATGATTGATGATATCATGGTTTTTGAGATGTTCACAGCTTGTGGAATTCGCCATCAGGCTGAATCTGGTGTCAAATGAGAGTAGCACAATACGGGATTAGATATTCTGATAAATTCGGCATTAGATACCTCCAATATAGTAAGGAGTTGAGGGTGAGTGAATCTTAGAGACAACGGGCATTGGTAGCAGGTTTTTTTATTAATGGGTTTTTATTTTTTTATGGAAAAGGGATTGGGTTTGAAATATTTTTAAAAATGGGTCTCTAGATGTGTGAACCACGTTCACGCATCTTCGGCATAGAGAGATGTGTGAATGGGGTTAACACATCCTTCTTCCCATCTTCGAAGGATACATGAGGCCCATTCACGAATCCTAGCAACGGTAGAGGTGTGAACGGCGTTCTCGAATCATTTATGATGTTTCAAAAGGATGCATGAACCCTATTCCTGCATCCTACAGAAAGGTTCAAAAAATCATTATTTATTTAGAAGAAAAAATTTCTTATGTATATGATTAATTCGATTACAACCCCTCTCTATTCAGTATTTTTTTGTTAACAAAGGAAAAGAGAGTAAGAAAAAACCTTTATATTTATATAACATGATCTTACTGAATGTTCTACAGTAATTAGATTTGATTCTAATTGATATATTAATTCTGTCATTAATTTAATATTTCTTCATTTACCTCCCCCTAAAGAGAAACACTCATAAACATCAGTTTTTAAATCATATATAACTTCACCAAGGATGAACTTATTTAATACTTATTCTTACATATGCTAACACATCCTTAACCCTCTTAAGAATTGTTTCCTATTTTAGAAGAATATGAAATAAATATTTTTCATAATGTCCATAATTTTGTCACATGATGGAGCTATTTTAATAGTAAAATCCTCCAGTGAAGATTTTGTACCAGTAAAACATGTGTCATTTTATAAATATTGAATATGTATTTTCTCAAAATTGGCCAAATGAACTTCTAATTCCAAACTATTCATATTGTGGTTTTTTATATTCAATCATAATCATCTACTATTCATAGTTATCATTCATTGAAATTCTTCTTCATGTAATTTATTTTTTTAAAACAAATAATCATGTTCCATTGTTTTAGGATTCAAATCATTGAGATCAATAATATTTGTCAATATTTCTTGATGTTCACAGATATTTTCATCCAGAGTATTAATATTTATTAATGAATACCAAATAGAACTTATTAATTTTGGAAGATAATTTGATAACAAAAAGACACTTATTAAAAAATGTAGAACTCTATAAATGATAATAATAATGCATATACATAATGTATTTTCGATCAAAAATCATCCTAATTTACGCCTCTGTCATGGATTCTCCTCTGTCCCATAGCCAGGTGTATACTGGATGCATCCACGTTGTGTCTTTCTCTGTCTGCGCTCTGGCGGATGTTGCACATCATCCTCAGTAGCCACCCTCACATCCTCCTGTGTGATAGGTGGTGGATGTACAATGTCATCATTTGTACCTTTTCCTACATCTAATGACAATAGAGGCTAGATCAAACTCTCACCAACATGGAATGATGATGGTTGTTGTGATGTGGATGTCTATAATAAAGAATCCAGGTCAACCCAGTTAGCGTCTGTATCTACCTGTGGATGAGCCGGAGAAGCTGGAGGAGCATATGAATGATAATGTCGAATATCGTCCTCCTAAGGAAGACCAATATCTGATTGATCAAGCTAAACATCCTCCTCATGTGGAACAGCAAGATCCAAAACATGGTCATCACCCCTGGTACATCTATATGAGCCTCAATAGGCTCCGGAGCCTCCTCAGCATGTGGTCGATCAAAGAAAATGCCATGATAAAGCTCGTCCATCGAAGGAAGAAACTGTGATACAAGGGTGTGAAAATATTCTGGGTCAAATATGATGTGCTCTACTAGATCAGACATGTGTAGTAGATGATAGATATGAGCAGCATATGAAAAAAAATTATTTTCTTAAGTAATATGAATAAAAATCCAATAAATTGTGGAAGGAACTATGTATACCAGCTCATGAAGGCCTTGTACATGTCATGTCAGAAATCTAACTGGGGGCCAGTAGTACTAAGCTGCATAATCCATCTGATCCACAAAATGAAAACGCACTGTCCCTGCCCCTCACAACTAGAAGTTTTTTAACCTATACCATAAATCAATATATCTGGTGTCGTATCTCCCCCAATAAAAATCTCTCTTCCCTGACATCTTCAGGGAATGTTGTGAATCTAACTGACTGGGCAGGTCAGGAACAGGCGGAAAGAATCCAAACTACCTCATAACTCTGTCGGTTTGATGCCACTCGACTATATGAAAATGAGTCAATGGAAACCTATAGGAGTCGATAGCAAGCATCGTCATACAGTATTGTGGAAGACTCTGGATAATAGCATTTGTATATGAAATCCATAAAATTAGAAAGAAAAAATAAATAATAAATTAATAAATGAATACATGTATAGAAAAGAAAAAAATTTAACAATATAGACAATAATCACTTTCATCATGTGGTCGAATGTTGTCTTACATAAGTCTGTAGGCATGGACGTCGTGTCTGGGGGAATCTGAATGTCTATGTTCTTGACTCCACCTGTAGATAATATTGTTATATTTACATTTAATAATATAAATTTATAAAATTAATTTAGATAGTGTAAGGAAGTAATAACATAGCAAAATCCATGTGGAGCCTCTGATACAATATCTGCTGGTAATGGCACACGAGCATGTGGAGCTAAACGAGGGATATGCTCCCATACACACATCTATAGAAGAACCATGCATCCCGTGATCTATATCTAATCGATATGACATGACCTACATAATTCATTGTATGTTTACTCTAGACAAGAAAACTCCCATCTATATCAGATGACCTCATCCAAATCCTCCAAAAAATATAAATACATCAAATGTACAAAATTAGTGGAGTGATCAACAAAAATCGTGCCACCGATCAGCCTCAAAATATATGAACGTGCAAATCGCATCATGGTGATCTCATCATAATCCTCTGTTAACTGTGTGAAGTGATGGTCTAACCAAGGCATGTGTAATCTACTACCAACGATGGTCCTTCCATCATCAAGGACCTCTATGCCCAGTATTCATGCACATGGATTTCTAAATTCCTAAAAGTTGTCGCAATCACAGTATCTGTTATCTAACATCACTACAAACAGTTGACCACTAGTGCGTGTAGCCCGGTCATAGCATAGTCTTACCTGAAAGCCTGTCTTTTCCTGGTCAAAGGCTAGAATAGTCCATCTTGAAGCCTCATTCAGTATCAGATCAATATCACATTAAAAATGTTGCGTAAAACGCTTTCCGTTTTCCATCCGCTAATAGGCCTTTTTGGACTGGTCAACAAAGTAGTGAACACATCTATAAAATGTCTCTTGGACTAACCCTATGATCGGAAGTTTGCACACACCCTTGATGACCCCATTTAGGCACTCCACTATATTAGTGGTTATATTTCCCTATCTTCTAGCACCATCATATGAAAATTACCATTTCTCTTTCGAAATATGCATCATATATTCATACACATCTTCATTAGCTATGCGTATCTCTTCAAGTAGTTGTTCAAACCTTTCTTGTCGGGGCTCATATGCTGAAACCATATGAGAAAAATGTATTAAAACGGAGAATAAATTTTGTTTTAAAAAATAAGTTTAGAAAAACATACCCAACTTGAGGATCACATTCTTTATGGCATCATCATTGAAATGATAATACACATTACTTGCAATATGTCTAATGCAGTAATGATGACAAGCATTCACCTCAGTCCATGAAAGCCCATCACTAACCACGACCTCTATAATCGCACGATGGCAATCAGATATCAGAGACACGCCATGTTTTTCTATGACTTGAACACATACACATTCCAAAAACCAGCTACACCATTCAAAATTATCCTTTTCAACAATATAAAAAGTAAGTGGAAGAGGATAATGATTACCATCTTGTGTGGAAGCAATGAGTAGAACACATGTATACTATCAATATAGGAAAGTGCCATCGACTTGAATAAATTTATTACAATAGGTAAAGGCAGCAATGCATGGCCTGAATGCCCAAAAAACCCTATTGAACTTCACATTTGTTCGATCAAATCGGTGACTGGGGGATACGTACTCAATATTGTCAAACTGATAAACAATCCGATTGTTGAGAGATAAAAATTCCATAAGTTGTGGTAACATAGCATAAGATTCATCTCAATCACCATACAATTTTACAATTTCCTTTTGTTTTTCATTTCATGCTTTGGTATATGATATCTTGTAGTTATACAACTGTTGAATTATTTCCTAAACAAAGAAAACAATAACATCCTAACATGTTCGTATCATCTCACAAATAACATTTGATATAAACTCTGAATCAAGGGATGAGTGATCTTGTGGTAAGTTTGGATGCACACAAGTGTGTGGCCCTTCTAATTTGGTTATCCTCCAATATGAAAAAAATTTATCGAATATTTCCCTTAATCAAAATTTACATTCTGGCCCATATTTTTCACAACAAATGATATATTTTGACTTTTTTGACTCATCAACCACAAATGTGAAATGTCGCTCAATGTTGTATTGCTTTATCACATTTTTCATTACCAAATTACTTTCAAAATCATGCCCGACATAGATGGAATTATCATTTGATGCATACATGTTCCCTATAATGTTAGGGAATTTAGAAGCCGATGTAAGGACATCCCAATAAAAATGTTTTTCATGAGACATTCCTTTAACTAAGGAACTCAATACTGAAGGATGATTACCAATAACCGGTGGATGTCGTGGATGTCTGTCTCTCAAAGGAACCTTATAGGGTTCATTTCCCACATCACCCTCACCCACATCTCTCAAAGGAACCTCAGAAGGTTCATTCCCCACATCACCCCCACCTACATCATCTCCTGATGGTTCCCCTAATTCTTCTTCCTCAGATAAACTTTCATTCACTATATCAACACACAAAGGGATGTCATATACATTTCCTTATAAATTTTAATCATCTTCTTCATAATTTTATTCTATTACTGGAGTCAAATGAGAAGGAGGAAATGCAAAAGACTGATGTGAAGAACCAAATTTTATAGAGATCACAAAACAAGGTTCTGTAGTAGTCAGTTACACCACATATATATCAAAAATCACCACATACAACTCCATCAAACCATTAGCACACTGCTATCTAGATAAGGAAGATGCATCCATCTAATCATTAACATTGACCAAAGGGTACTCAGTGTGCTAGAAACGTTCAGTATGTTGTAGATGTCGATATGTGATTAAATAAATGGATTGATCGACCCTCAATTTTACCCTATTATAAATATTATTGAGAACTGTATCCAATGTCATACAACCATGAAGATTTACCACTATGACAGGTGGCACACTATATCTACATCCCTGCTCCGTATAAATGGTCTCACCATTGCAATATATTTACGTAGACATTATTACCTATAAAAAATAGTTAATAAAATAATATATACTACATCAATAATTTAATTTATTTAATATAACATTATATATTTTAATTAGTTACGAATAATTAATCATGACTTGATCTTGAGACTTATGATTAGTTTATCATTATTTGATAAACTAACCAAAACCTATGGGTAGACTCATAAAGTCTCTATTATCAAATATTTCAGAAACTGTTAGTCTCCTTTCAAACAGAAACGCCTCATGTCAAAATCTTGTTCTAGAACTTCTAATTGGGGACACCTCTCTGGGGATGCCTCTTTACGGACGCCTCCTATTTATTTCCTTTTAATTACAAATTTACTCACATGCATGTGAGGGGGTCTAGGGTATGAAATACATAGCTTTTTTAAGATTTCATGCATGTCCTTATATACTATGTCAGAGATGACTCACATGTCATCAATACAGTAAAATAAATGCAATTATTACAAATTAAATAACCACATTCACAACACAAGACATGCAATTGCAATTATGCATCGGTTGGTCATTTCAAGATCAGTCATCACACAACTTACCATGTTTTTTAGGTATACTTATTATATCTATTACTATGTAAAATATATGTTAAATATCTACACCTCTTTTATATTTAATAAGTCTGATTATAACTAATATAATTTAAAAAAATTATTTATAGAAAACTATTTTTATACCATTAACAGAAAAAGTTTTCTATATATTTTTTAATAAACTTAAATATGATACATATAACTAATATATTATTCACAAATTATATTACTAGTGTATAAAATAGTATAATTTAAATTAATATTACTTTCAAAATAACATTTTTATAACATATTTAATTTTCATAAACATTCAATATGAATTCATACAACATTTTAGACATTACATAATTAATTTTACTAAACATTCAATATGAATTCATAAAGGAAACACATAATTTATAAATTAAATCATAAAAAAAGAAAATAATTCACACATCAATACATATGAAATAAATAAACCATACACACAAAAAATAATTTCAACATATCAAAAATCAAATAAATAAATCATACAAATGAAATAAAAAAGCACAATTAAACAATTGAAATTTTAAATATAAATTTTACCTTCTTAAAAGAAGAAAAAATTTATTGAGAAATAAATTATGCAGATATTCATAGAAAAATCTAGAGGAGAAGAATAAATTTAGGGGGGAGACCCCCTTTTATAGATTTTCTCAGCCGAATGCCTGAACGGGGTTCACACATCCTTCATCCCATCTTTGAAGGATACGTGAACCCCATTCACACATCTTCTGCATTCATGCATCTTCAACATAGAGAGATGCATGAACAGGTTTCAGGCATCCTTCGAAGACGGAATGAAGGATGCATGAACCCCATTCACGCATCTCTCTGTGACGAAGATGCTTGAATGGGTTTCATGCATCTAGAGACCCATTTTTAAAAATATTTCAAATCGTCTCCCTTTTAGATATTTATTTAAACCCCTAAATAAAAAAACTCATTGGTAGTGGAATCTATTCCGGTAGGGTGATGAAGGAGAGTGATGCTCAGATATGATGGAAGGGTGTCACAACAGAACAAATGGGCGATAGGCAACAATATCATGATGATGGAGGGGTACATGTTGATTTGGGACTGGTTAAGAGGCTATGATGGTCTTAGATCTATTGTACGGTGGTTGCGGGGTACTTGTGGATGGTTCAAGTTGGTGATGGTCATTTTTTTGGTGTTGTTGGTTTTTACGCAGGACTCCATGGTAGTGATTATAAATAGCATATGGTGCGATAACCTAGGCACAGGGATTTTCCAATAATGTGGTTTGGGATCTCGATGGATCTACTGTCTATAAATGTGCGGTAGCTATGAGTTTTCTGAGGGGTGTAGGATATCCTGGTAGTACCAATGATGAGCTGGTGGTGGATGGATGATAGTTCGTGGTCGAGGAAATCTATGCTGGTGTTGGAAAGCTGGATGTGGAGTTTGATTTTTTGTGGGATTTTCGGCAGCTTCGAAGCATCCTAGGATGACCGGGATAGGGGACGACTTTATGAAGGGAATAGTTGGAGATGATGAAAATTGGGAAATCCAGAATGGGTTTTATTGGGCCTTAGGTATTTTTGACGTGGGCTTTTGGGTCTTCAAAAAGTGGATCTTTTTTTCTTGTAGTTCAAGGATGGTTGTTAGTTGTATGGTAAATCATTGGTGTGATTCTCTTGGGCACCATGATCTATCAGTGGTATGGAACACCAAAAGTGATTAATTACCTCTGATGAAGTGAAGATCGACGTATTTGATTATGGTCATCAGGGGAGAGTACTATTATGAGAGTGATAATGCTGAAGGGCAGAACAACATCCTCATGTGATTGGCATGTTCGTAATGATGTCCCCGGGTGGTGGTTTTTAATTTAGCCACTTTAATGAAGTCTGGTGAGAAAGGTCTTCAGGTTCAGTAGCTGTCAACAGACATCATGGTCATATGGCATTGATGTTTTGGACCTCTAGGTCTTTATGTTGTTGGATTTCGAGTATTAATGAATGTGGGTCTACGGTTCAAGCTATATGTGTATGTTGCCTTTAATTTTTTAATAAAACTTTGATGGGATCATGGATTTGGGTTACCAAATCCATGATCAAACCTTTCTTCATATATATAATTATATTTCTATTTTGGTAGAGGGAGACTCATTACATATCCTATAGGCCCAAGGCCAAATATCCCATAAACATTGCCCAAAGGCCTAGTGTAACATCATGCCTACATCATCCAGCCTATGTCACATCTGCATCACCGTCTGTCTACATCATGCATGCATCATCATCTACCTGCATCATGCCTGCATCACCACCTGCACTATCAATCCCATAAGGGGCTTGCTAGGATTCAAACCCTCATCTTTTGGATGCAGAATTATGAGGTACCACTGAGGCTCTACCCCAACTACACATAATTATAAATATAATAAATATATTTATTATTTAAATATATTTATTATAATTTTATAATTATTTAAATATATATATATTTATTTATAATTATTATTATAAATGAATATATTTAAAAATTATTAATATATAATTATAAATAAATTAATATAATTATATAAATATATATAATTATATATATAATTATTAATATATATATATATATAAGTATATATATAATAAACATATTTTTTATAATTTTATAATTTTTTAGACATATATTTAAATATATATATATATTTATTAATAATTATAATTATAACTAAATATATTAATAAATATTTGTATATAATTATAAATATATTCATATAATTATATATTTTTATATAATTATATATATTTATATTATATAATAGGTGTTTGGAGGTACAATTATATTTAAATACACACACACCTCGCCCACGGGCCAGAATGGTGGGCAATAACCCTCCCTAAGAGGATATCACACCCATCAAGCCTTATTTAATTTTTACATGGCGTGTAAGCTGAGTGGTCATGAATCCCATTACATGTCTTGTAGGCCTAGTGTGCATGAAATCCCATTACATGACCCTGAAGGCCCAAAATTTTTTACCCAAAGGCCCTCCTGTGAATAGTGATGTTACAGAACCTGGGCTTCTATAGTGTTGTCACCGCTACAATTTTTACTACAGTACCTGCTACTACTATAGTGTTTTCAGTAAATAATTCTACTGCTACTACAGAACTCTGCGTCCAATGGGTTTTGAACCCCCATTTTTGATGTAGTATTACATGGTGATTTCCACTAAGTCAATCCCCAAATACATTATATATATTTATATAATTTTATATATTTATATAATTATATATATATATATATATGTGTCTATATTAAAATTTAAATATACTAAAACACCTCATCCATGGATTTGTTATGACCAAATCCATGACCCTAAAATTTATTAAAAAAATTAAATCATACAATACAGGAGGGAAGAAAGTCAACAAGACATAAAATTCCTATAAGAATGAAACAATAAAATAGTTTATTCAAGACATTATAGATCCTAGATTCCTCAGAAACCATCCTCTACCTTTTGGGTTTCAAGTACACTACCATGTCTTGATCCTTTGAGGGGGCACACATTCTTTATCTGGTGATGATTTAGAAGAGTCCTTTAGAGTGAAACATATCCTGAATTTCCATGATAAGTCTTGAAATTCTATTTCGGGATTGGAGCGAAGTCCATCCTAAAAGTTAATAGATAGAAACCTCTTCATTGACATGTAGTCATTGAATCTAAATACCTCTAGCTCCATTGATGATAAAGTAACATCAAGTTGCAAGAAGTAACATCGTGTCGCTTCCTTGCGGATTCTTGTGAGGGGCCTTTCACCTTTCTAGTCATTTGGGGTTATGATACTTTAATTTTTGACCGGTACAAAGGAACACTCTTCATAAGAGGCCCTATCAAAGGTTATATATGCATTTTTCATAAAATTAGTAAAATGGGATAGATAATTCCACCCCACATTCTCAAAAAAACCATCACTCCCGCACGAGGTAGAAAGAATTAGATTCTCAACCTGTAAGGGAGTAGCCTTCTCCTCAAACATTGTTCAATGTGTTAACATAAGTGGGGTCCCATCATGCTCCATCTGACTATTAGTGAAATCCAAATTGATCACATGATCCATTTAATGGTTATAAATATGAACATATGAATGAATATTTTTGGGAGCCCTATATTTTCTTGGTGTAACCCGCTGAAATTCTTCCTCATTAATCAACTTTTCCTTCCCCTTTTTATTAGAAGAAATAAGTAGATCATGCCTCATATAAAAGTTAATTTTTTCTTGAGCATCATCCTCATGATTAAAAAAACTATCCTCCTCATCAGTAGCCACATCATCCCATTATGTCTTAGAACCACCATCACTCTTAATTAAACTAGCAGCAGCTCCATTGTGATCCATATTACCACCACAAGTTCTATACATAACCCACTCATTGGTGTTTGGGGCTATAGAACCTTGGTCCAATGTATGTAGATACATGTACCTATGGGCATATATATGAATCCCATCATGAGGGGAAATTCTCATTCCAGCAAGAGAAGAACATATAGCACCCTTTTTGACAACATCATCAAAATATGATTTCCCTGTTGTTGAGACGAGGGAACCACCATTCATCTTGAAGACCTATGTTTTCCTCATGAGATAATCAATTTTCCACTTATTATATTGATCACAAACATGTCCTAAGTTACAATGAGAACATTATATGTTCTTATGGTATTTATCCTCAGAGTTTCCAATACATAAACTGGTGCAACAAAAATTGGGCTACCACCCAAATTTAATGGACAACCCCAACATGAAATCACCCAAAACAAGAAATACTTTTTCAATCAGATCATAAGATAGATCAATCTCAACCAGAAATCAAGTAAAGTGGCCATACCTATATCAATTGGTCTCCTTTTAAATCTTGATTGGAGTCACCACTGTAGAATAAACTTCCAACATGATCGATGGAATCCAAAAAACCCAACTCAAACTCCTGATTCAAATCTAGTTTTGCAAAGAACTCATGGTTGTGAATAGATTAAAAAGGATATATCATTTCTAGAGTGCGAGATACATAGTTTTCACAAGGATCGGCCCAAATATCCAAGAAAAATTTTGAATTTTCTTGGAAGGGAAAAAAATATGAAACACAACCTTACCGATTGAAATCAATCGCCAATTGCTAAATCCTCAAAATTTTTGAATTCAACTCCTCAGGTTACTTATCTTCCATGGAATCCAATAATCCAAGATCTGGGTGAGGGGGGAGAATTAAAACTCTTCAATATGGTATTTAAAATTCTAAGGGTTCTCTTCCCCAAAGGAGACGAATCCATTTATTGTAATTTGTTTATGCAACGAAGCCAAATCATCCTGGAAGTGAGAAAAACCTTATTTCTTGAAGTAATATTCTTCAAGCCATCAATATTTCTCATAGGGTTATGCTTATAAATCTTTATTTTATCATTCGAAACTGAAAAATTCACCTGGACCGCATCACCGCTCATTATCACCACCTTCTAAGGTGAGATTAACATATCCTTGGAATCAATGTATCAATTCAACATATTTTCCACGAGATATCATCTTAAATCAATAGAAAATCACCTAGAATCACTAAAACTTCCAAAAATTTCCCCCCTTAAAATATAAATATATATATTATAAATGTAATAAATATTTTTATTATTTAAATATAGTAATAATAATTTTATAATTATTTAAATTTAAATTTATTTATTCTTATTTATTTATTTATATTTATAATTATAAATAAATAAATTTATAAAAATTTGAACATAATTATAAGTATGTTTATGTAATTATATATATTCATATAATTATTTATATATATATATATTACTAGGTACTTATGGGTACACTTAAAACTAAACAACAAACATAACACACTCACAACCCAAAAGTTCTGGTCATATGTAAGATATTGACCATTTTTGGAGATGTATCGCACTATGGAAAAAATGGCCATTTATGACGGGTTATTTCCGACGGGAATAGATCATGTCATGAATAGTCTGTCGAAAAGATTATTCATGATGAGAACATCAACCCATCACAAATAATTAGGTATTTGTGATAGAAAAAGGGATCTCATCGCAAAAGGTTTGATGCGGTTTATGCGAAAACCCGCAGGAAGAGTATTTGCAATGGGGGGTGCCTCCCCTTCACAAATACTCGGCGGCAGTAAATACTATTTGTGAAAGGGAGGCACCCTCTGTTGCAAATACTCTGCAGAGGTAAATACTATTTGCGTCAGGATCTGCGCTCGTCGTAAATAGTGTGTCAGCATGTCACTATTTGCAACGGGATCTGTCATATATACCCTTTTAACTGCCGACAATAATTAATGCAGTTGAAGGTATTTACGATGGGATTCTCATCCCAAATAGTCCCATCACAAATAATTTAAACTATATATACCCTCGTTCGTGTTTTCCCTTCTTCCTCTCTATTCCCACTTTCTCTCTCTCTCTCTCTCTAAACTATAATTTTAGGGTTAAAATTTCTATTAATTAAATTATATTTTTACGAACAGATTTTCAAGTCGTCTATACCTATAAGAGATCTATTTTAAAGGTATTTATCTTTTATTTAATTTAATATTTATTTCATTTTTTATATTAATTTTATTTATTGTTAATTAGATGTAATTAAATTAGATTTAGATTGTTTTATTATGAGTATTTATTTGTAGTAATAAATTGAAATTATTAGTGCTAATTATTAATAATTAGTGGTAATTAGGAATTATTAATGATAATTAGTAATGAATATAAATAATTAGTGGTAATTAGTAATTAGTAGCGGTAATTAGCAGTACTTAATAGTAATTAACGGTAATTAGTAATTGTAACACCCTGACCCTAGATTCCCAGAGTCAGTGAATTATTTTAATACATTGGCATGTTTCCAAGGAATCAAGTCCCGAAAGACCGATCGGTTTAGCTTTCTTGTAAAATAGATTGCATACATGAACATTACATTACATTTTCTAACATACAATACAAAAGAATACTTTGAGAACTCCATTGTTTCCTTAGCTAAACCCTACATCTCTAACATAAAACACTTCTTGGGATCCTGGGAAAATAAAACATAAGAAAGGGGTGAGCTCAGATGCTCAGTAAGGGTAAATAATTTAGCAGAACTAATAAACTTTTAAGGCAAGATGTGTAAAAAAATGCCTTTTAAACATAAACTCCAACATTATATGGAAAAAATAAATCAAACATTTCAATATAAACATGTACATAGATATTATACTAGTCGAATAATCATATGTAAAAACTAATTTAATAATGAGGGAATGCCTAATGCCTGATATCATTACCACATAGTCAAGGCCTTGTTCCAAGATAATAGTTTGTCTCATGAGACCTACCGTTGCATTGAGGAGTTATAGAGGGCTCTACCCGTCACATACTAAGTCCACTCTATTCCTCATATGAAAAGGTTGAAACATAACATAAACATTCGTATTAAAACTAGCATACGAAACGTCAATACTTTATCCATAAACCATGAATGGTATAAAAATAACAAATCCACAGTCAAACATATCACAAATCCTTCAATACAATATGGAATATTTTTATCATAATAAATCAACTTCAAACAAGTTTAAAATCCATCAAATTATGTTGACATAGATTAAATGATTTGTAAAACTCTTTGAGAGAAATATCTCTTTTTCATGAAAACATTTAAAAGCCACACAATTTAAAAAGAAAGACGTTTAAATAAATTTTTGAATCAATGTGTATCGTACCACTTTGAAACTTTTAAAAGGAATTAATATTTTAAAAACATTCATGTCCGTATAAATAAATCCTTAAAAACCATTTTGAAAACATGGACATTAATGAAAACGATTTAGAAGAATAAATATTTAAAAATTTTAAAATGATGTTTTAGTAAAAAGTCCCTTAAAATAATACCATTGGAAACACTTTTATGAAACATGGACATGGATAATAAATATTTCCCAGTCGATACTTATGTAAAAACAACCTCGGATAATAAAGAGTTTGTGAAAATAGACCTTACCTTGAACTTTTCTTTAGTCGAGGGGACGTTTAGCCTCATGTATGAAGACCATAGTATGTTATTAAATTATAACATTACCATATTAATATTTATGATATCATACATGATTAATTTATGACTTTATACTACCCATTTAATAATAATTTCCATATTAAATTAGCATTTAGAGTAATAATCTCTTTCTTTATCGTATGTGTTTTAACTTGTTACTCTTGATTGTATCACATAGATCAAGATTTAAATACTTCCAGAATATAAAACATTATTTATATATCACATATATTTAGAATATAAATATGTATAATAGATATATATATGAAATGGGAAACACCATTTATGGAGATGGTAGTCCGTACGTACGCATAAACGTTGTTTCTGATTTCATATCGTATTGAACAGAACTAAGTGAATAAGATATATGTAAGTACATATATATATCTAAAGTAGAATTATTATGTCATATATTACATACTTATTAATGATATATATAATTTATAATCATCATTGAATGGTGAACGTGGAAATGAATCTCATCACGTCGTGGAGACAGTAATCCGTACATACACACGAGCGATAATATCATTATATTGATAGAGAAATCATACGTAATTGGATGGTATATCATATATACAGAATCATTAACAAGTTATATTTATTATTTATATCAGTTATACTCATTATTATACCCATCCAAATAATGAAGTGTTTGAATAACAAACTACACCACGACGTGGAGACGGTAATCCGTACGTACACACATATGGTGACTATTTCATTTATTGGATTGATGGAATAATTAATATGGTTGTACAATTTTTATAAAAACATCATAGTATATAAAATATATTAGATTTATTATTTTATAATGGAAACAACAAAGAAATAGGAAGTGGAAGAAGAAAAGAACTTGAAATAGGTGATGAAATATTTACCGCTTCTTCGGGTTCTTCCTTTTAATTTTATCAAAAGGGATCCTTAGGTTAGCTTTATGACCAATGGAAGGCCTCTAGGATTAAAATAGTAAAGTTGGAAGGATATTTGGGCAGGTTTTGGCTGATCCAAAAGGCTTTGGAGGTGTGAAATTAAGAGAAGGGGAAGTTCTTTTTTATAAGAGAGGTCAGGGTCACTTTAGGAATATCTTGAAATATTATTTTATAATAAAATCATTTTCGGTCTCTAATAGCTCCAAAATAATTTATTTAGATAATATGGTGGGTATGGGTCTAAAACATCTCAAAAAATAGGTTTTAGATAGGTTTATGTCACCATATTAACTTTAAATTTTAGGTTTAACTCTTAGTGAAATAGTTTGACATTTACTATGTCTCTTGGTATTTTTTTATTATATGTTTAATAAACGTACTATAATATGTCAGTAGAACCCCAATTGATTCATTAATGTAATATATATAATTATATAAGTCTTTTGTCCGAACCATAGATTTTTATGACTATAATATCAATTAAACATATAATATTTGTTTTAAAAACTATATTATCTCAATTTTGACATTATTTGGTATTTTTTTTAATCTTAACATCATGATTACTTAAACAAATTGATTGAATCAACCCTGACATGTCATATTAACCTATAAAATTCATTTAATTCATCAGATGTCTCAAATTACATTTATTTGGGTATTTATAATATCAATTATTTTAATCTTTTATTAATAAGGTAATTACTGCATCATTATTATGTCATAAATAAATTTAATTATTTAATATCTAAAAATTATAAATAGAATACCATTATGTATGAAATCTATTTATATTTCTAATGAATATTTATTGTCTAATTTATCTTATGTATAACCCTATATTAAAAAAATTTTAGTTATGAAAATTTGAATTTAACACTTTTATCTCTTCTTTAAATTAAATAATAATAAATGTCCAAATCTAATCCAAGTGGACCTAAAGGATCATATTTTATTCCTAAAGTTGTTTTTTGTCTAATTACACTTATCCATTAGAATTAGGACATGTGTTAGGGTAATAATAATACCATTTTTACCATTAGTTGCTCTATTTACTTTTAACCGTGGTAAATAAAAGTCAAAAGTTACTATTCACCAAAAATTATTTTTATCTTATTGAACCACATTTTACATACTGATATCAACTGTGTCTCTTGAATTTTTTAAATTAAATTCATAGAAGCAGTAAAATTAAATTTTATGCAAATTTTCAAATTCTCCTAGCAGGTGGGTAAAAGATGATAAAAAGTTCAATAATATTTTTATATATCTAAACTTATTATAAAATGACTCCAATTAATTTCATTAAACATATATAGGTATTATGTATCTATTTTGACCTAAATTAAATTTAAATAAAATAAATAATTATTTAAATAAAAAGTCGGTTTTAAACAATAATGTAGTGTTTTTCACTATTCATCAAAAATAGAAAGTTTTCAGAAAAATACCAAAAATTCACCCTAAGCTAATTTTGATATTAAGAATTCAAAAATGAAGTATATTTTACCAAATTCCAAACATAGAAGTTTGATTTATTAATTTAAAATTAATTCCCATTTTCAAAACCAAAAGGCGTATTTTTTAGAAAATAATAACTATCAAAAGATTGACACTTGTTTATGTCCAATTTCAAAGTGAAATTACTTACAATGACCAGAATTAGATTAAATGGTAAAAATATAATATATTTAATCTTCCAAACCATTAAAATGTATAATTTAACACTATAAATTATTTTGATTAAAAAAAATTTCAGTTAAAATATAGTATTTTTCACTATACACCCAAATATGAAAGTTATCAGAAAAAGCACAAAAAATTTATTAAAATTAATTTCTTATGTTTAGATTCTAAATAAGAATATTATTTTGTAAAATTCAATATATATAAGTTTCAAATATTGGTTTTAAAAATGGTTGACCATTAAGAAGTAGTAAAAGTGCATTTTTTGAAAAATACTTCTTTTATCTGCAAAAAATGAATTTGTTCTTAAATTATGTATAAGAAACTCATAATATGGATTCTAAAAATAAAATTATTGTATAATGTTCAAAATTTAGTTAATACTATTCATAACTGCTTTTGAATGGCTAGTTTGGTAAGTCGTGGTGCACTTGAACTTGGTGTTGCGTGTAGTGCAAGTTATTGAATTGCTTTGAAGAAATAACATACTATGAAATCTAAGGGTCCTACATTCTCCCCTCACTCAAAAAATTGTGCCCTCACAATTTTAAAATGTTCTTCGAAAATAAATGGTTAAAAAATAGAAAAATAACTTTTTGGAAAACCCACATCAGAAATTGGGGTAATAAAATTTAGTCTTAATAAGATGAAAAGGAGAATAAAAAATTCACCACCAAATTATGATATCTATTAGGAGAACATTGGTGGAAATTAGAGAAAACTAATTTGAGGGAAAATGTAAATATTTATAAAGAGTGATTGAGGTCATTAGTCACAAACAATTGTCGAATTTAGGGCCTCAAAGGCATCAATCTATGATGATTTAAAATATAACTGGTTCAACAAAACATAAGGTATTAGGATAACACATTTTTAGTTTTAATATCTCTTACCTAATGTTTAAGAATTAATTTCTTTATAGAATAAGAGAAGAAGAAAAAAAAATTACAAGTAGGGTTCCATCCTTTAACTAATTTCTACCACAAACTCATCTTTCACTCTAAAAGATAATAGAACTTAAAAAAATATTATATTTATCCTATTTGTATTGGGTTCCAAAAAATTGATTTTATAATTAATCTACCAGACCTTTTAGAAAACTACATTATTCAATCCAGGACATTACGTGGGTCAGTGGTAGGTGATACACCCTTGTTGCCCTTCGGTTGCGGGTTCAAGTCTCGTGGTCGTGCTAGACGCGACGGGTTACCGCCCGACCTCCGGGTTGTCCATTTTAGGAAATCCAAAAATAATATCAAATTAGACTTATCCAAAATAATTCTGTCCAAACTCAAGTCCAAAATTTATAAAGAAGTTAAAAAACAATGAGGATATTTTTTGCCACGTAATAACATGTGAACACCTACATCATGTATTCTTTTAAAACACTAAAACATCCTGAATTACCATAAAACCTTATGGATTACATTCGTGCTCCCTTATTCCTTATAGAATACTGGATATACTCCTTCTATCCAAAAATGTTGTAAACTCCAACAATGATGGAATATACAAATCATTAATCAGTTTCAAGGTAGTCAAGAATATCCAATATAATTTTTCCAAATCAATCATGTATTATTCCCAAATCACTATCTCAATATCAATACCATATTATGGTTTATATTTCTCTCAAACATATATTTCCCAAAAATTTAACTTGCTATTAAGTCACTTTTCATGGTTCCACACAATCTCAAGTCCTTCATGAAATAGTACTGCAGTACAATCCTTATTTACTCTATAATTATTATAACATGTACATCATTAATACAATACTCAAATGACACAATACTTTAATAACAACATAAGAACTCTTAATCATTTCTCTTCATCTTCAGTAGTATCATAACTTGATTATTATCCAATAGAAGCATTTTGGGGATACTCGGATGATTTGGGCATTGATTCGCGTAGTGTCCCAACTCCTTGTAGATGAAACATAGTATATTTGAAACCTTCTTATCACCCATGAAATCACATACTTGATGTCCTTTTTCTACACACTTATAAAAAATTCTCTTTCTCATCAAGAGTTTACCAAAGGTGATTCTTTCCACATTTATCACATATGAGAAAATATTTCTTTCCTCTCTTCCCTTTATCCATCTTTCTCTATACCATCCTTTTCTTTTCTTTCTTCCCTTCAAATCCATAGGACTCAGAGAATTATTTACTTATATTATTAACACATGATATTATTTGTTCATATGTTGAGAATACATGGGAGACTACTTCCCTTCTAAATGTCAACCTAATACAATGAATGATATGATCCTTCTTACTCTTTGGATTATACATATTGCTGGAGTTCTCATTTCTTCTATTGGGTGACATTTCAATACAATGGAATACACTAGGTCAGTTTATGAATCACAATGAAAAATTACAAACTTATAAAATACCTAACATAAATTAAACAGTTTATGGATATAATTCGTAATCATGAAAATATTTTTTTGGAGGAGGTATATACTCATAAATCATTCATAATGAATTTTAATGAAAATGAGAATTATCCTAAGCATATCCCCTGGGAGTGTCATAACCAAGGGTGCAGAAACACCCATTATCATGCACCAGTTCCCATTTGAGTCTAGCTCAAAGCGGTGTTTTCGAGTTTCACC
This sequence comes from Viscum album, assembly GCA_963277665.1. Taxonomy (NCBI): domain Eukaryota; kingdom Viridiplantae; phylum Streptophyta; class Magnoliopsida; order Santalales; family Viscaceae; genus Viscum; species Viscum album. The sequence goes on from OY728145.1 coordinate 2,087,114,038, forward strand.
CCACGGTACATTTTTCCAAGAGCCGCCTCTACCTGCTCGTATCCAAACAGGGATGTATTTTCTTATAAAATTCAAAAAAATATCTACATTACCAAAATTATAGGAAGTTCTTCTATACTAATCCTCAAAGTCAATCTTAGGGTAATGTGCTCCAATCAATGTTTATCTAAATCTAGTTACCAAGGTTATTGCAAAACTTCCTATGATACCAACTGTAACACCCCGACCCTAGATTCCCAGAGTCGGTGCATTATTTTAATACATTGGAATGATTACAAGGAATAAAGTCCTGAAAGATCGATCAGTTTAGCAATCTTAGAAGATATATTTCATACATGAACATTACATTACACTTTATAACATACAACAAAAAATACTTTTAGAATTCCATTGTTTCCTTATCTTAACCCTGCATCTCAAACATAAAACACTTCTTGAGATCCTCGGAAAATGAAACATAAGAAAGGGGTGGTCTCAGATGCTATGTAAGGGTAAATAATATTGCGGAATCTATAAACTTTTAAGGCAATATGTGTAATAAAAACAAAATCCCTTTAAACATAAACTTGAACATAATATGGAAAAAATAAATCAAACATTAACATATGAACATGCACATGGATATTCTAATAGTCTAATAATCACATGTAATAACTAATTTCATAATGATGGAATGCCTAACGCCAGAAATCATTACCCCATAGTCAAGGCCTTGTGCCAAGACAACAAATAAAATATTTGTCAAGGCCTTGTGCCAAGACACTAGTTTGTCACATGAGACCTTCTAATGCATCAAGAAGCTATAGCGTGCTCCACAAATCACTTACTAAGTCCACCGCATTCCTCATATGAAAAGTTTGAAACATAACATAAACATTCATTTTAAAACTAGCATATGAAATGTCAATACTTTATCCATAAACCATGAATGGTATAAAAATAACACATCTAGAGTCAAACATATCACAAATCCTTTAATACAATATGGAAGACTTGTATCTTAATAAATCAACTTCAAACAAGTTTAAAATCCAACAAAGGATGTTGACATAGATGAAAATGATTTGTAAAACTCTTTGAGAGAAATATCTATTTTTCGTGAAAACATTTAAAAGTCACAAAATTTAAAAAGTAAGATATTTAAAGACATTTCTGAATCAAATTGTCTCATACCACTTTGAAACTTTTCAAAGGAATTAACATTTTAAAAACATTAATGTCCATATAAATAAATCCTTCAAACCCATTTTGAAAACAAAGACATTAATGAGAACAATTTAGAAGAACAAATATTTTAAACATTTCAAATGATGTTTTAGTAAAAAGTCTCAAAAAATAATACCTTTGAAAACTATTTTATGAAACATGGACATGGATAATAAATATGTCTCATTAGATACTTACGTAAAAACAACCTCGGATAATAAAGAGATAGTGAAATTAACACTTATCTTGCACTTTCATTTAGTCCAGGGTATGTTTAACCTCTTATATGAAGACTGTAGTATGTTATTAAATTACAACAGAACCATATTAATATTTATTATATCATAAATGATTCATTTATGACTTTATACTACCCATTTAATAATAATTTCCATGTTAAATTAACTTTTTGTGTAATAATCGCTTTCTTTATCGTACATGTTTTAACTTGTTACTCTTGATTGTATCATTTAGATCAAGATTTAAATACTTAAAGAATATAAAAAATGATTTATATATCATATTTATTTAGAATATAAATATGTATAATAGATATATATATGAAATGGAAACACAGTTTATGGAGACGGTAGTCCATATATACGCATAAACGTTGTTTCGGTTTTCATAATGTATTGAATGGAACTAAGTGAAAAAGATATTTGTAAATACATATATATATATATATATAGTAGCAATATTATTCCATATATTAGATACTTATTAATGATATATATGTTTTATAATCATCGTTGAATGGTGAACGTGGAAATGAATCTCATCACGTCGTGGAGACAGTAATCTGTACGTACGCACCAGCGACAATATCATTATATTGATGGAGAAATCGTATGTAATTGGATGTTATATCATATATACAGAATAATTAAAATGTTATATTTATTATTTACATCAGTTATACTCATTATTATACCCATCCAAATATTTATGTTTTTGAATACCAAACTACACCACGACGTGGAGACGGCAATCCGTACATACGCACGTATAGTGACTTTGTCAATTTTAGGATGGATAGAATAATGAATATGGTTGTAACATTTTTATAATAAAATCAAAGTATATATAATATACTGGAGTTATTATTTTATAATGGAAAAAACAAAGAAAGAGGAAGTGGAAGAAGAAAAGAACTTGAAAGAGGTGATGAAATATTTACCTCTTCTTCAGGTTCTTCCTTTTGATTTGATCAAAATGGATCCTTAGGTTGGCATTATGACAAAATAAAGGCATCTAAGATGAAAGGATAAAATTTGGGAGGATATTTGGGAAGGTTTTGTCCAAGAAAAATGGCTTTGGAGGTGTAAAATTAAGAGAAGGAGAAGTGCCTTTTTATAAGAGAGGTGACAATCACTTTAGGAAAAGATTGAAATATAATTTTATAATAAAATAATTTTCGGTTTATAATAGCTCCAAAATAATTTATTTAGAGTCTAAGGTAGGGATATGTCGAAAACCTCTCAACCAATAGGTTTTAAGTAGGTTTAGGTCACCATAGTAACCGTAACTTTTAGATTTAAATCTTAGTTAAATAGTGTGACATTTACCATGTCTCTTTGTATTTTTATATAATTTGGTTAATTAACTCACAATAAAATTCTAATAGAACCCAAATTGGTTCATTAATTTCATATATATTATTATATAAGTCTTTTGGCTGAACTTTAGATTTTTATAACTATTATATCAATTAATAATATAATATTTCTTTAAAAACTATTTTATGTCAATTTTGACACTATTTGGTATTTGTTTTTTTGTTAAAATCATAACAACATGATTACTTCAAAAAAATGATTGAATCAACCCTATAATGTCATATTAACCTATAAAATGTGTTTAATTAATCAAATGTCTAAAATTACATTTATTTGGGTATTTATAATATCAATTATTTTAATCTTTTATTAATAATGTAATTACGGTATCATTATTTTGTCATAAATAAATTTAATTATATAATGTATAAAAATTATAAATAAAATATTATTATGTAGGAATTAGTTTTATCTTTCTAATTAATATTTATAGTCGAATTTATCTTATGTATAACCCTATATTAAAAATGTTTTAGTTATGAAAACTTGAATTTAACACTTTTAACCCTTCTTTAAATTAAATAATAATAAATGTTCTAATCTAATCCAAGTGGAAATAGAGGATAATATTTTATTCCTAAGGTTTAATTTGGTCTAATTAAATTTATCCTATAGAATTAAGACCTTTGTTAGGGTAATAATAATATCATTTTTACCTTTAATTACCCTATTTACTTTTAACCGTGGTAAATAAAAGTCAAAAGTTACTATTCACCAAAAATTATTTTTATCTTATTGAACCACATTTTAATTACTGATATCAATAGTGTCTCTTAGATTTTTAAAATTCAATTCACATAAGCGGTAAAATTAAATTTTATGCAAATTTGCAAATGCTCGTAGGAGGTGGGTAAAAGACGGTAAAAAGTTCAATAAAATTTTTATATATCTAAACTTATTATAAAATGAATCCAATGAATTGCATTGTATTTATATAGGTATTATATATCTATTTTCACCTAAAATAAATTTAAATAAAATAATTAATTATTTAAATAAAAAGTCATTTTTAAACAATAACTCAATATTTTTCACTATTCATCAAAAATTGAAAGTCTTCAGAAAAATACAAAAAAATCACCCTAAGATAATTTTGATATTCCGAATTCAAAAATGATGTCTAATTTTCCAAATTAAAAACATAGAAGTTTCATTTATAAATTTAAAATTAATTCCCATTGTCAAAATCAAAAGGCTTATTTTTAAGATATAATAACTATCAAAAGATTGACACTTGTTTATGTCCAATTTCAAAGTAAAATTACTTATAATGACCAAAATTGGATTAAATGGTAAAAATATAATCTATTTATACTTTATAACCATTAAAATGTATAATTTAACACTATAAATTATTTTGATTAAGAAAGTTGTTTTCAGTTAAAATATAGTATTTTTCACAATTCAACCAAATATGAAAGTTATCAGAAAAACACAAAAAAATTATTTAAACTAAATTCATATGTCCCTATTCTAAAGAATAAGTTTATTTTTTCAAATTGAATATATAAAAGTTTCAAATATTGAATTTAAAAAGGGTTCACCATTAAAAGGCGGTAAAAGTGCATTTTTTGAAAAATACATCTTTTATGTGCAAAAAAAATTAATTTGATCTTAAATTATGTATAAGAAACTCATAATATGGATTCTAAAATTATAAGAATTATATAAAGGTCAAAATTCAGTTAATACTATTCATAACCTCTTTTGAACTTCTAGTTTGGTAAGTCGTGGTGCGCTTGAACTCGACGTACTATGAAATCTTTGGGTGTTACAGTAATAATTAGCAGCAATTAGTAATAGTTAGGAATAAATAGTTATAATTAGTAACAAATTAGTAATAAATACTAATAATTAGTAATAACTTGTACTCACCCCTGCATTCGCTCGACATTATGATTCAATTCTTATATTCAATAAGAAAATACTTGTTTTCAAAGTTAATAATGAACATTAATATTTAATTTATTTAAATCACATAAATATGGTACACAATATTGGAATACATGTGGAGAAACTACTGAGACATCATGAATATAATAGAAAACATTAAGGAAAACATTAAAAGATTGAGAATTTAATTTCATCATAAAGAATTGAATAAAATGAATGAAAGTACATTTCAAATAGCTTTCACAAAAACATTGGATCTCATAGTGAAATAAAAAGTGATGGAAAAAATATTTATGTGTCTATTTGTAGAAGTTTATGAATCATTGACACAAGAATCCAAAGCAACAACATGCTTCATTGAAAAAATGGTGGAAGATATTAACCTGTTAAAAATGTAAATAATTTCAACAGTACATACACTGTGATTTTCATCAAAACATAATGTTGTAATATTTTGAAATTGAAGATGTAATTTTTTCCACATGAATGGTTTAAGATAGAATTGATCAGACATGTTTTTACTCCACAAACTACTAATTTTAATCCTGATATACCATAATATAATAATTAAACAAGAAAATTTAAATATCAACATTAATTAAATTAGTTCTGCCATGTTTTATTTAGTAAACAGGTCACAAGTTATAAAGACACATGAGAATATCAACAAATAATAAATTTCTATATACATAAACTATATTATTGTTTTAAATTCAATTTTTTGTGTATATATAATAGACTGTGTTTTCACAAAAGAGGTTGTATGAATTTAAAAATAATTAATACAAAATAATCATGCTAAATATGCCTATATGTTGGCATATGTTTTCTATATGATAATGTGGGATATCATGGAATATTGAGATGATCTAAAAAGTTCCAAATGGAGAGACTTGTTTTGGGAAGAAGAATATGGTCAAAAATGAAAATGTATTTCAGTAAATGGAAAAATTTGTATAGATATAACTATAAAATTTACAAAGATAGTTATATCTATCACAACGAAGAATGATGTTAATTGGATTCTATTTAAATGAATGGAGAAGAAAATATAGGAAGCAATGAGTATATGTAATGAACAATAGAGTAATAATGGATACAAAGGATGATTCATAGTTGAAAATCAATGCATATCAGAATGCATACAATAGTCATTTAACATTTTAATTCATACTGCAAAAATAAGCACATAACTAAATATGTATATTTAAAAATAAATATAGTTATTAAGCTGTATAGAGGATAAGTGCATATAGAATACGGTAGCAATCTACACCACGTCTCTACGGATTTTCTGCAAGATGTTTGAGGCTTGCAGTACTGCGGTGGATCAGATCGAGGCTCTAGGATTCTGGGTCTACAATCAAGGAATTTCCATGGACCGTAGGTTAAAAGAGGAGTTGTGGGGGCTGTTGATGGGGAAGGGGAGGGATGCCTTTGCTCCACCAAGGGTTTTTATAAAGGGAAGATATGTGGATGGTAGTGAGGAGGTGGTGTGGATGGAAGAGGAGGGAAGGTTGTAGGATGCACTCAAGGGTTTTCCAAGATTCATAGGTCTGGACATATACGATTGGTGTGGGGGAGTCCAGTTTGTTCCCTATTTCAACTACGATGGGAGCTTTAAGATGAGGGTGCCACTAAAGGGAAATATTGTGGGGAAACAGCCAAGTGTGGTTGTGGAAATGTGCCTTGATTGCAATGAGAATGGATTACTGCTCTGTCATGTTTGCACTTGACCTCTCTACTTTTCTTTCAAAGAACCACTACTTCTTCATTCTCTTAACTCATCCTATAACAACTTTCTAAGAGATTCAACTGTTCTGGCCAATTTCATTTGTTGTAAATTGTTTCGAACTATATTTTTCATGGGATTGTGTTTTGATTAGAATATGAAAATACATATAAGTACAAAAAATGCACTTATTTTCTATATGTATTTCCCAGCCTAGCCCCATCCCCAGCCTCGACTTTATCCCTTCTTGCCTCATTCTCAATTGTCATTTTGATAACCTTATCCACCTTGGGAAGTAACCCCATGCAACCCTGGTATCCAAAACAGATCATCTATTACCAGTATGTTTCTCACTCAGGCAAGCACAACATCTTCTTCTACGTGAGATGGCCAAACCTTGGATAAAATTTAACTCATTTCATCAAGAGAAAACAATGGTTTTCCTATCAAGATCATTTGAATAATCATATGGCACCACCATAATAGAACTGAAACTTGTAAAACACCAAAAGAACAAAATAAGGCTTCCTTTTGATTATTCTCATATAGAAGCGTGTGATTATAAACCTCAAAAGACATATTTGAATGATTTGTTAAAAAAATTATTAAAAAGGACATTTTATTAAATTTGTTTTTAATAATAAATGTTTTAATATAGTATAGAAAAAATTATGTACCAGACCAGGTCAGAGCCTCACCGAAAATCTAGTTCTAGATGTCTTGTAAACAAGGATAATTTCTCTTCCATATCAAATCTTTCTTGATTTAATTCATGTTCAAAATTTCTCTACAAATAATTTTTTAAGTAAAATGTGTGACAAACTTCATAACTAAAATGAGATATAATTAAATGTAGTGAAAATAAACATTCATTTTAGTAAAACTGGTTGTATCTGTTAGTAAATGCACCAACCAATCTGTTGGAAGGTGAGGTTGCCAACAATGAAACTAATTATGTGTCACCTTAACTCAATTATTTCTATTTCATAGTTTGGATTTAGGTTTAAAAGGGGTGAGAATTGCAACACCATTACTGAAAATAGACTAACCAATCCAATTTAAGTACTATCTGAACATCATGTTGTATATAGAATAAACTATTGTATGAACTATAAATGGATAAGTTAGTCCATTGAATAGAAAATTTGGGCTACAAACGGATTGGTTAGTCAACTGAATAGACAAAATTCATGTTCAGTTTCCGAACTTAATATTTAAAGTACTGAAATTGTTAGAACTAATAAAATGCAATTTTATTTTCTTATTCATTACTGCATATTTTGAGTATCTGACTACTATAACTAGAAATAAACATTCATTGTATATAAACCATCCCAATAGACTAACCAATCCATTTTTAAAAAAATTACTTTAATTGAAAGTACTAAAATTGAAAATATATTTTTTGTCACACAGTTTTTGTCCTCTATTGTTTTTTCCCAATGTTTGTTTTCCTCATATAAGTTGTATATACTTTTTTTGTTCACTCATAGCGCTTATCCTGTTTTGAAACTCCCCTAGAGCTTGGGGTAATCTATAGAGTCTAAGTAACATGCTACTTCTAGGCTTTCTTAGACCAACATATACCTATATTTTTTCTAAATTTAAATTAAATACAAAATTTTTAAAACCTAAAATAGGAAATATATTGTTTTGATACTAACCTCTATTATATGAAATTCTGCAGCACACATTATATCTCAATATCTTCCTGTAGTTCCAACAATTATTTCAAACTTGTCTAAATATAGGTATTGTTTTCCAGTTGGCACACCACCAATAATAGAAACCATAATATGGATATCTATGTCTACATCCATTACATGAGTAGTAACTTGACGGTAAGTGGAAAATAAATAGAGGGATAGAAAGTGAGAGAGTGAAAATCCACAGTGAGTTGAACAATATATATATAAATTTCCATTATTAGGAAAAACCTAAAAATATAAAGTATCATGTATATAAGGTTATTCATATTAATTTCATTAATGAAACAGATCAATAATAGTTAATGGGTCATGTATTTCAAAAGCAAATACAAAATATCTTCTTGGAATTAACCATAAAGACTTCAAATAAAATTGCTTTTGATTGTGAAAAAATTTATACATGAATTGCAAGATCCCCGGTGAGGAAATAATAAGAACCTGAAAAAAGGCATCCTAAAACATGCATTTTATTTTCAATTGTATGGGAAATATAGTTTCAAATAGCTTATGCAACACATGCCTCAATTTAAGTAGTACCTAAATATCATTCCTTATATAGTACAAATATGAATCCATGATGAATATGGAGTAAAAAATTCAAAATATTGAATAATAAATTAGAATGTAAAAAATTATAAACTCAAATTAAATAAAATATAACCAATTAAAATAGAAGATTTTAAAATAAATAATGTAATTGTTATGAAATTGAAATTCTTATAGAAGTAACATACCATGATAAGAAAGGAGAGTCACATGGAGAAAGAGAGAATGACCGCATGTTAAAAACAATACATAGTTCATTATAGTAGTAACATACCTTTACATCAAAAGTGTTAGATTATAACTTTTGTACCACATGGTAAATGAATATAGATCATGTCCAAATATGACATTTCCCAGTCCACTGACGAAAGGGAACTTATCTCAGAAGACCAAATGTGTTGTACAATTTTCATTGTTTTGTGTTCAGTAATTAAAAATATGGAATCATTTAAAAATTAAAGATAAACATTGAAATTTAGAGTCAATAAATGTATAATATTGTATTATCCCCGCCCAATCCTTTTCTGCGGCACATTGCAATATCATTGCCAATACTAATGCCAATGATGCTTGACCTGAAATCATAAATCAAATTAGTAAAATGATAACATTACCATGTGGTTCATTAATGACAAAAGCAAACTTATTAATTTTAAGATTGAAAATAAAATGATATGACAATTTCACCCTTTTTAATGCATTGGTGTTGGAAGATGGAGCAACATCAGCTAAACCAGAGATTCCATCCCTATATTGAAAACATTAAACAACCAAACATGAAACCATATCATATTATGGAAATATGGGCAAGGGGAATGAGTAGCTACTTCTAAAACATGCACGTGCCAAGCATGAAATGAAAAATGCATCACTTTTCACTCAGAATGTGGGTTCTATAATTTTTTGATCTCTATCAGAGACAAATAAAGGTCATTGAACAAAATCATTTTTATCCCGGTTAATCCAGCACAGATGGGAACAACATAAAACATTAGATTTTCAATGATTAAACTCGTATCATCACAGAATATAATCATAGGAACTAGAAAACAAAACTCATCTAAAAACAATTAAAGATAGAATCATAATCATATTTCCCACAAGCAACTAGAAAGTAAATAGCAACGAAAAATAAAAAGGATGACATTATAAACTGGGATTTGAAGGGAAAAGGGTGAGATTTGAGGCCTGTGAGAAATTATAGGAATAAAAAAAATGCTTGGCTTACAAAAAAAGCTTATTGGGACCCAGTTCATACTAATTGGTAATAAATAATTTGGAAGGACTTACCAGAAACCACTTTTTCTGCTCTGTTTCAATCATTTTGGACCTGAACAAATACCGAATGTGTAAAAATTTTGTCTCTTTATGAATATACGAAAATTATAAATTTAAAAGAGAAGCATAATGGTACGCAGAAGTTATGAAGTGCAAATTACCATATGTGGGATTATTCTGGAGGTGGAGAAGGTAGAAGAGAAGCATGGTGGTGCGGAGGAGGTTGAGGAAGTGCCGTAGGAGGCGGATCAGGCAGAGCCGGAGTAGCAGGAGTAGCCATAGGCGGAGCAGCAAGAGTCGGTTCAGCTCGAGGTGGAGGAGTGTGAGGCAAAGGAGTATGAGGCGGAGGAGTACGAGCGGAGGTGCCTGAGGTGGCAGAGTCGGACGCAGAGCAGCTAAACGCGGAGTATCCAGACATGGAGGATTCAGGCGAGTAGTAGCCAGAAGGAGGAGTGACTACGCGATGTTGGGGGTGGAGGCGGGGCCGGAGGTCGAGGCATATGTGGGGGCGAAGGTGTAGGCGGGGGGCGTGGCTGGAGGGGAGATTCGGGGAGGGGAATAAAAGAGGGGAGTCAGGGAGGGTAGCGGGAGAGTGGAGCTGGGGGGGATACGGGAAGGGAGGGAGTCAGGGAGGATGGCAGATCTGGGGAGCGGGGCGGAGGTAGGGAACCCTAGATGGAGGCGCCGATATTCTGGGGTGGTAGGGTTCGGGAATGGAAGGAATTAGGGGGAAGGAATGAGAGTAGTCACATGGATGAAGGTGAGAGTAGTTATTTGGATGATGGTAAGGGTGACATGTAAGCAAGAAAAACTTAGGATTAATATATATAACAGATTACTAATATTTACTAATAATTAGTAGTAATTAGTAATAATTAGTAATAATTACTATTAATTACTAATAATTAGTAATAATTAGTAATAATTAGTAAAAAAGAATAAAAATTTCTAAAAATTAGAAACAAATACTAATAATTAGTAACAAATACTAATAATTAGTGACAAATACTAATAATTAGTAAAAATACTAATAATTAGTAACAAATAGTAATAATTAGTAACAAATAGTAATAATTATTAATAATTACTAATTAAGAGTAATAATTAGTAATAATTGGTAATAATTAGAAATAATTAGTAATAAATACTAATAATTAGTAATAATTAGCAATAATTAGTAATAATTAGCAATAATTAGTAATAATTAGCAATAATTGTTAATAAATAGCAATAATTATTAATAATTAGCAATAATTAGTAAAAAATAGAAATAAATTGTAATAATTAAAAATAAATAGTATCAATTTGCAATAAATAGTAATAATTAGCAATAAATAATATTAATTAGCAATAAATACCAATAATTAGGAAAAACTAATAATTATTAATAAATACTAATAAATAGTAGCAATTAGAAATAAATTGTAATAAATACTAATAATTAGTAATAATGAGCAACAATTATTAATAATTAGAAATAATTACTAATAATTAGCAATAATTAGTAATAATTATCAATAATTAGTAATAATTAGCAATAAATAGTAGTAATTAGCAGTAAATTGTAATAATTAGTAATAAATAGTAATAATTGGTAATAAATAGTAATAATTAACCATAAATAGTATTAATTATCAATAATTACTTATAATTAGGAATAAATAACAATAATTCGTAAAAAATAGTAATAAATAGTAATAATTAGTAATAAATACTAATAATTAGTAAACAAATACTAATAATTAGTAATAATTAGTAATAATTAGTAATAATTAGAAATAATTTGTAATAATTAGAATGAATTAGTAATAATTTGTAATAATTAGTAATAATTAGAAATAATTAGTAATAATTAGTAACAATTAGTATTAATTAATAATAATTAGTATTAATTTGTATTAATTAGTATTAATTAGTATTAATTAGTATTAATTAGTTATAAATAGTTATAAATAGTAATAATTAATATTAATTAGTCTTAATTAGTAATAATTAGTAATAATCACTAATAATTAGTAATAATTTGTAATAAATACTAATAAATAGTAATAATTACTAGTAAATAGTAATAATTAGCAATAATTAATAATAATTAGAAATAATAACTAATAATTAGCAATAATTACTAATAATTAGCATTAATTAATAATATTTAGCAATAATTACTAATAATTAGCAATAAATAGTAATAATTAGTTATAAATAGTAATAATTAGCAACATGTAGTAATAATTTGCAATAAATAGTAATGATTAGAATTAAATATTAATAAATATCAATAAATAGTAATAAATAGTAATAAATAGTAATAAATAATAATAAATAGTAATAATTAGTAATAATTAGTAATAAATACGAATAATTAGTAATAAATTCTGATAATTTGTAATAAATACTAATAATTAGTAATAAATACTAATAACTAGTAATAATTAGTAATAATTAATAATAATTAGTAATAAATAGTAATAATTATGAATAAATAGTAATAATTATGAATAAATAGTAATAATTATGAATAAATAGTAATAATTGTGAATAATTACTATTAATTAGAAATAATTAGCAATAATTTGCAATAATGAGTAATAATGAGCAATAATTAGTAATAATCAACAATAAATAGTTATAATAAGCAATAAATAGTAATAATTAGAAATATATAGTAATAATTAGCAATAAATAGTAATAATTAGAAATAATTAGTAATAATTAACAATAACTAGTAATAATTATAAATAATTAGTAATAATTAGAAATAATTAGTAATAAATAGTATCATTATTATATTATTAGTATTATTTTATTATTAATATTATAATAATATAATTTATTTATATTATTAATATTAGTATTAATATTACATAATATTATATTATTTATATTAATAGTAGTAGTATTATTATTATTTTCTAATATTAATTTATCATAATTTAATTGAATATTTTTTTATTAACTATTTGTGACGGGAGCTTTTATGATGGGTTCCCATCGCAAATAGTTTATATATTTTTTAAATAACTATTTTCAATCGGAAAACATGCTTGTCGTAATTTGTTTTTTATATATAAACAGAGAACTATTTTCGATGTCATTTTCTACAACGGACTATTTATGATAGGAGCCCATCACAAAAGCTCATCTACGGTGGGATCCCGTTGCAAATACCTCAAATTCCAGTTGTTTTGGGGTTATTTATAGGTATTCTTTTTCTTTATTTTGAGTTATTTTTTTATGGGTATTACCTTGGGGAGTTTTTTGGTGAAATTAGAAAAAATTGGAAGGTAGATAAGTAGTGCACGATTGGCGAACGGTTTTCCCAAATTGTGCACCTAACTCAGCAAACCATGCGAACTCAAACTGAGGGTATTCGCATGTCTGATACATTTTTTTTGTTAAAATATACACCCTATTAGGAATAAATGTGAACCCCCTCTCCCCCCCAGAATATGTGAATGGTTAAGGCACACAGTTTGGAAAACCATTCTCCCCCACCCAAGAATCTGTCCACAAAAATTTACTTAACCTAAAAAATAGATTTTAAATGATCATACCACTCATACTTCACCCTAATTCGACCCAACTAATCCATAATAATTTCTTCTCATTTTTTAGGCTCTAGGATAGATTCCAAGCCCTTACAACCTCTGTTCTTGATGATTTGAGGCCCGTATTGAAGATCTACACCCCTATTGATAAATGGGGAATTGTGAATGTGTAATTGGTCCATTAATGTGATGTGAATTAATTGAAAATTGTGGATTATGAGATGGGTGGATTTACCATAGTGGGTTAATGGGTTATATGGTTAAATAATGAAAAATGGTTTAATAGTTAATTGTTACATTATTCCATGTGAGTAAATTGAATAAGGATGTTTGTTGTAATAAATTGTGGTCCTATATTGATGTGGAATGTTGGTAAAGTATTAATTTAGATTGATCTTAATTGATTTGATATATGTGATATATGTCTAATTGTGATATTTGTGTGTGGGAAATGGTTTTCTGCATCAAAATTCCATAGTGATAAAAAAGTGTGGGACATGGTTTGCTATATGAAATGCTCATAGTGATAAATGAGTGTGGGACATAGACTACTGATTCCAAATACCAATTGTGTGCTTTTTACTTATATTATTTTTGGTTCATGAACTTCTACTTTAAATACCAATAGGGTCCTAGGCATGGCGATCTAGGCCAAAAATGTTGGCATTAGACTATAGTTCCAATTGTCTGTAATATGAATTGAAATTCAATAGATAATGAAAGTCCATGTGTTATAATGAATTGTGAATTGAATATGTGATGTGTTTCAGACTCTTTCATGGGACAAAGTAGTTATTGAGGTTCATGTGTCCTAAGGAACCTGAGGGTTTATGTGGTTTAATTAAATAATAATTGAAATGTGATAAGTGTTTACTTATGAATTATACTTTATTATTTATACAACTGTATACATTGTTATTTGACTGGATATTATTTTATATTTTGTTGGTGGTGGCCTAATCATTTGTAATCACACCCAACCCGGACTGCCTAATAAGTACCCAAATAGATTTCTAGATTGTTGGAGTGTATAAGAGAAAGGGACTCATGTCAGATGGATCAGTCGAGATGGATCATAGATGAGGGAACCAAATATGATCTTGGGACCTGCTTGGGGGGAGTTGTCAGTGTATTAATTTATTTTGGGTTTTTAATATTAACAATTGAAATATATTTGGTATGAAATATCTACTATTTAGTTTGGATATTATATTTCCTGTTTTATTCATCATGTGATACTGGTTTGGATTTCTTATTGGTTATATCATTGGATTATTCTTATTTATTCCCATTGTTGTGCTACTTTGATAAGGATTGTACAGTCTCCCCATGATCGATATTAGAACCTCGATACTAGTCGGAAACCTCTAGAATATGGGGAGGTGTGCTTAAGGTCATACAATTGACCGGATTAGGTAACTAGTGTGTGGCACCAAGTTTGGGATGCTATAAAGTGGTATCAAAATAGGACTTTTTTATTTTTTTCTTACTAATTGGGGAAAGTTAGAAATAAGAATAGGATTATTCAATCCTTGGTTAAGATCTCATTCATTAGAGTAGATACCCCATGTACTAGGGTAAAATCCATGTACCTATGTTGGGATTTTTGTTATAAATGTGTATTATTATAGTTGGATGTTATTTCCCCTCAAGTGATGCAATTGTTTTGTGGAGTGATTTTTGTTTCGGAGTTTCTGAGATTTGACTCATGTCCTAGAATGGAACGAGAGCTAAGTATGCATGCATAATTCTAGGAACACATGATTTATTATGACATGCATAATTTTAGGATGCACGGGAAAATGGTTTTTGGGTAAGTTGTTGAAATCGGAATGTTTTTCTTTGCTTGTGTAATTGAACTGAAAATGGTTCCTAGTATGGAATAGAAATTTGTAAAATATTGAAAGATGTGAATGAACATGTGTCTAATGAGAAAGTGGAAATAAAAATGATTTTACCTTGTAACCATGGCCTAGATGTAGGATGGTAAAGGGCAGTGATGGTGCCTTGGTTTTGACCGTGTGGTGGGAGAAATGGGGGAATGAATTTTTATGACTTTTGTAACAACCTCTTACTATTTTAGGTATTCCTAAACCCCCTTGTGTTAAATTATTAATATATTAAGTGGTAAAAACAATTTATTTGTGAATTTTTTGATAAAGGTGTTAAATACCTTAAATTCCCATTTACATATTGGAAAGTTCAATTAAATTATTTTGGAGTTGGACACTAAGTTATTGTGATACTCTGACGCTCGCAAATATTTGATGAATAATGAATAAAAATATTAATTATATTATATTATGCACACACTTTTTGTTCAAAATAATTGAATAACTACAAAATGGTGCGTTGTATGAAAAATTTGAGACCACTGTTATGTTTGAAATATGGTTTTTTCCAAAGGAGGGTTACAATATTCGAAGGTGCCAGAAATTTGGATGCCTCGCTCATGAAATAAAGTTATTAAATAATATTTAATATATTATCCATTAAAAATAATAAAATATCTCCCAAATGGTGTGACATATGGGAAATATGAGATATCCCATGGGTTATAAATGAGGGATTTACCCTAGAAGGGATATAATATTTTTAAGTGTCGAGCGTTTGGATGCCTCACTCAAAAAAAAACCATTTATTTTAATTTTTTATTTATTATTATTTTTAATTAAGAAATAATTAATATATATGAAATGGTTCATCGTTTGAGAAATCCAAGACCACCTTTGGGTCTAAAACATGATGTTTACCCTAGGCAGGGCATAACTTTTAGCAACAACGAGCATTTGGTCACGTCGCTACATAATTGATGTTTTTTATAATTACATTAAATACTTAATTATATTAAATTAATGAAATTATTAAATTAATTAAAAAAAATATTTTCATCTTTTCATCTTCTTCTCTCATGCATTTCCATCATTTTAAATAGGATAAAAATACAAAATTTTATGTTTCTTAACTGTTTCAATCATTTTTTATTAAAATGAATTAATGAGTAGAAATTAATAACTATGTCATTTATTTGGGATTAAATCCCATATTTAATAGGTTTATTAAATTGGGGGTTTCATTTTTTGGTTGATTAATACATAGGTTTGGTTTTTATTCATAACTGAACAGATCATTGTTGTTTCTGGTGTATCTAATTGAGTGTGATCGACCTCAGACTACCTTGGAGATAATTGTTGAACATCACACGCTTCAAATCCATGGCCGATGGGTGTTCTTCCAGTGGAGTGGGGGCTCTTCCCTTATGTTCAATTCATATAGGTTTTGTTATTATTTTATTTATTTTATTTATTTTTTATTTATTACTTATTCAATCATCTCTCTTAAATATATTTCGCAATATTGATTGGTTTTACGCGCCATTAGTGACTTTGGCTTCATCTCGACGAGTATAACCTAAATATTTTTTTAATGTTGTATTTTTCAATATATTTTTTTCATTTTAAATGGTTTATTTTAAATAAATTATCATATGATAATTAAGTGTATTATAAAAATATAATTTTGTTAAAATTACAAAGGTACAGTTATTTAATATTTTATCACTAGATAAATGAAAAGTTTTGTAAAATGATAATTGTATTATCAAAGGATATTTTGGAACACACAGACACACACACACACACACATATATATATATATATAATTTTGAAATATACGACCTCTTTTCTCAAATTAATTTTGGGATAAAATTATCCAATGAGGTTTATAATTATTCTTAGGGTTAATTCTTATGATCACATACATTGAAATAAAATGATAATATAGAGATTATTAAAGAAAGAAAAAGTAACATCACATGTAATATTTTATTCCATATTAAAATAAAACAAATTTTTCGGTTCTAGGGATCTCTTGATAAACCACGATCATCGGCATGCCGACAACTTGAGACACTGACATGTCGCCTTTGATGATAATAAAACCGTGAAGAGGTCTTCCTGAATTTTGAGGTAGGTGGTTCCATCACGATGCCTAATTTATATTAACCATAATTTCTTTATTTATTTTTCAATTGTTTGAATTCAAATTCAATTTTTAAAATCTGAATCTTATATCTTTCAATTGATTTGTGGGAGAAACCCAATTCTGATGAATTGGAGTATTTGAGAAAATTGGGTTTTTGGCATGGAAATTCGAATTGGTGAGATTTAACTTGTAAAAATTTATATTTTGGTTTTTATGGAAATAGAAGCAATTGAATCTTTGAATTTAATTGTAGAATTTAATTTGATGTAATATTTGTTAAAAACCCCAATTCTAGTGAATTGGGGGCCTGTTATGAAATTGTTGGAAACTACTAAATTGTGAAAATGGATTAAAATATTTTGATAAAAACCCAGAGGTTTTATCTTGTTAAAGAGACATATTTTTTATTAAAATATGTTTTGGTTTTAAATATAAAACTGGAATTTAAATAGAAGAATAGTATTTAATTGTATTTTAAGTAGTTTTAAAGTAAATTTTCTATCATTTATTATGTAAGAGCACATGCAAGCCTTAGGTATAATGTGAGTTGTTTCGATACACTCTATGATTTCGACAATGTTCTAAAACATTCATGCAGTAGGTCACATCCCTAAGGAAATGGTGATGAGTCCTCTCTAACTAGTGCCTAGAGGTCATATGTGTACGCATATTGTTGTGATCACTTAGTGAGTGTGTAGTCCTATAGATAGAAATACTAACGTACCTATTTTGTAATGACCATGTTGCTCATGTTTTATTTATATTTGAGATATAAATGTATCTAAATGATTTTGAACTGATTTACATGCCTACTGAATTTGCATAAACTATTTTATGTAACTATTTTATTTAAGACATTTTATTATAATTGTTCCATCATTTGTAAATCCTTTACGTATTGGATTTTTTTCATTATTGGAACTATATAGCATGAACTGATTAATTATGATTTAAAATTCCAAACTTTTTTACTTTAAAATTTGAAGCATTCTTTAAGTTAATCATTTATTAGAATTTTTTATGGAATATGTGGTGAGTCCCTACTCTGATTTTTAGCTCACGCCCTTCATGTTTCTTCAAGTGTTTTTAGATTATCTCCTTCTAGGTTCGATCAAGGGGAAATGATCTCTTGGTGGTCGATCCAACTATTGAACATTGGCATGGTGAGTTGTGTTCTTGGGGACTTTGGTTATTTTTCTTGTTTTGGTATTTGGGGTTTAGTAATTTGGGTTTTTTTATTCCATGTTTTTTCTGGTACATTACTCCTAGTGGATTTTTTTATATGAATATTATCTTGCTTCTTTTCTTTCCACATTATTAGTGAAAAAATCGTTCCCATATCCAGTTTGTATGGTTCCAGGTGCTAGCTTCCAACCCATGGGGATTTGGAACACCCTTCAATTTATGTCAGGGTCAATTTGGTTATCAGGTTAATAGGATACCTCAGCTTGTTCGTGACAAAATGGTATCAAAGGGAGGTTGAACTTTTGTCTTGAAGTCAATATGCATTTGTGAAATCCTGTCAAGACTTAAAAGGTAGTTTCAATTGAGTGCCTAGATAGATCTCATTACAGTGAACCTTTAGTCACAAATGGTGTTTAGGGAAATATGTATATTGTTTTAGTTCTAGTCTTTTCCCTATTGTGATTTAGATAGAGGGAAATCCAAATCTTGTTTGTTCCTTCTGTTGAGAATAGTTTCTCTCGTTACTCAGTCTAAGTGTTAATCTAATGTATTTATTTTAACTATTGGTGTTGGGTAGAATCACGCCTCCAAGAAGATGTACAAATCAGACCTAGGAAGATGTTGTTGTTAGACCATTGCAAGAAAGTCCTTCTATAGATCCAACTCTAGTTGAGGTGATCGCGCATACCACCCATTCTCTAGGACAAGCACCACCTCCAGTCATCATTCAGGATCCAACTGTGGTTCCTCAGGGGAATGTTCTTTGAAATCTTTCTCAAGAGTTCATTCACTAGAAACCGCCAGTTTTTAAAGGCTCCACCAATAATCCACATACCGAGGTATGGTTGGCTAGGATATAATGTCTGTTTGAGTACTTTGAGATACCCGACGAGATCAAGGTTATGTTTTTCACCTTCCTGCTGGAGGGACCAAGAAGAAGATGTTGGGACATGATGGTTGTAAAGACCCGAAATTTTGAATAAATCTTGTTTCCTAATTTTGTGTGTTATTTTATTTTATTTTTATACTAAAAAAATGTTTTATTTGATAAACATGATTATAATTAAAATGAGACCATTGGGTTTTGACTGTTATATGACCATTGGTTAATATGACCGCTGTGAACTAAATGTTTTGATTATTCTCTCTAAATACAAGTAATCTTGGTTAATTAATATAGAAGGAAGATTCGATGACCTCACCTAGTAGTCTTGGACTGATCGAAGCCCATCTAATAGAACTTGGGAAGGAGGTAGCACCACTGGGCTTTGCTCTGGACCAAACCCAAGCTGAAATTCATCGTGTGAAGCTAGAACAGGATCGCCTTCGCGATAAGTTCAAACTGATAGAAATTACTACTCGTGCGATGTTGGCCGAGCCTCCGTCAGATTCTCTCACCTTATCACACCTTACACTTAGGTCCTATGCTGGTGTGATAAGGGGCTATGTAAGGAGACCGTAACTACCTTCTGTAATCCTTTGTTTTAAATAAAAATTGGGATTTCTTCTTATGATGAATTTTATGAATTTTCAAATGTCTGGATAAATATAGTATGCATATTTTTGATGAATTTTAGAGAAAGGATATTTTAAAAATGTTTGTGTAAACCTTAAATAAATAAAAATGTGTAATGATTTTCAAAAAATGGTCTTCTACAATTATGTTCAGTACGAAATTTCGAGTCTAATAAGATCAACATGATTTTTGATGAATAGTAAATTATGAATGGTGATTTTACGCTTAGGATTAGTAATGTGACCAAATTGATTAGTAATTTCACTCAAAGAAAGTTTTAATATAATTTAGACACCTAGATTAAGTAATTAGATTCAATAAAATAGGTAAATAAGAGTTTCATAAATTATTATTCAAGTATTAGTTTTTTTCGTGTGAATAGTGTTTTTAATTAATAATTAAATTAAAAATATTTAGAAAATTATTTTTATAAAATGGATTTCATTTTTGAACTCAGAGCATCGATATTATGTTTTGGGGATTTTTCTGAAAAAAAAATGAATTTTTGGTGAATAGTGTGTTTATTTTAAAAAATGAATTAAAAATATTTAGAAAAATTATTTTTATAAAATAGGGTTCATTTTTCAAATCAGAGCATTGATATTTGGTTAATGTGAAATTTTGGGATTTTTCTAAGAAAGATGAATTTTCAGTGAATAGTAAAAATACAGTTTTAGGGTTTCGGTATGTTTAATGACATCATAACTGTGTCATGATGATTTCATGAGATATTTTAAGGGATGGTCAACTAAAGAGGATGAATTATTGTGTGGGGTCCCCATGTGGCCTAACTCTATGGGAAGTACCATGGGAGGGCCCATGCTTTTGAGAAAACCACTTTTGAGGTGTCCCTTGGCCATTAATGCCTTGTCCCCTCACATTCCCTATAAATACCAAGCCCTCATCTCCTTTTTTCGACTCCAAAACCATCCTAAAAGACGTTCTAGTCTCCATACCTCCCAAGGAGTCCTCCCAAGGTTCCCAAAAGCCATCAAGGTCCAAACCTTTGAGTTTTAAGAGTTACGTTTTAAGGTAAGAGATCTGATCTCTCTCTTTCTTTTCAAGAAATCTCTTTTATGTAATTTATTTTATGCTCCATGTTCTTATGTTAAAGTGTGTTATTTTATAATCCTCTTACTTCCCTCTTCATGTTCACATAATTAGAGATCCCCTCTTACTCTCATTATTTCGTTTTATGAAGTTTTAAGAGGCGCCATTAGGCTGCCGAACTTTTTGTAACGGATTCTTTCTCCGTTTTCATTTTTCAAGATCTATTTTCATGTAAAGTATTTCAAGTTCCTTTTTATTATGTTGGGGTATGATCTCTAAATTTATCATACTGATATTTTATGATAATATGATGAGAGACCCCATTTTATCTCTTCAATTCAGTATTTTGATGTTTTAAGTGGCGTTGTTAGGATGGCGAATTTTTATGTGGTTCTTCACCCTTCTCGTTTTGAAGTTCTACTTTCATGTAAATTCTTTCAAGTTCCTTTTTGTTATGTTTGGGTATGATCTCTATATCTATCATACTGATCTTTTGTGATCATATGATGAGAGACCCCATTTGATCTCTTCAATTCAGTATTTTGAAGTTTTAAGTGGTGTCGTTAGGCTGCTGAATTTTTAAGTGGTTATTCACCCTTCTCGTTTTGAAGTTCTAATTTCATGTCAATTATTTCAAGTTACTTTTTGTTATGTTGTGGTATGATATATATTTCTATCATACTGATCTTTTATGACCATATTATTAGAGACCCCATTTGATCTCTTCAATTCAGTATTTTGAAGTTTTAAGTGGCGTCGTTAGGCTGCCAAATTTTTAAGTGGTTCTTCACCCTTCTCATTTTGAAGTTCTACTTTCATGTTAATTATTTCAAGTTCCTTTTTGTTATGTTGGGGTGTGATATATATATCTATCATACTTATCTTTTATTATCATATGATGAGAGACCCCATTTGATCTCATCAATTCATTTTTGGTTGAATTTTATGTAACGCTGTTAGGCTGCCGAATTTTCATAAGAGAAATCTTATTTTTGCCTTCCTTTCATGTTCTTCATTTCATATGGTATATTTTAAAATTTCATTACCATGTTCTTAAATCCCTTATATTCTGTCCCTAAACTGTTTTATGGATCATTTATGAATGTTTGACCCATGTCCCCTCTCTTTTTAATGTTTTCTAAAAACCATGTAACATAGCCGTTATGCTGCAGAATTTTCGTCTCGAAATGTCTCTCTCTTTTTTTAAAGATATTTTATTTTATTAAGTGAATACTCAAAGCTCTACCTTATATATGGGTATTCACATATATACCAAGATGTTCTATTTTAAATTATGGGATTTACATACATGAAACCCTCTTTCCCTTTTCGTGGGTTTAAATTTACGTAAAGATCATGTCTTTAAAGCAGTTTTTAAAACTTTATGATTATGAAATGAAACCCATTTATTTTATGCTATATGGGTCATTTATGCAATGTTTGATGATGATATATGTGGATCACATGATAATAAAGGGAAATTTAAGGGTGCGCCCTAATAGCGCTTCAATGCATTGGGTAATGATGTAACCACAAGAGATTACAATTTTCACGATATCTTGGTGAATAACCTTGGTAATTTTCAAATGACACCTTGGGGATGGACCTTGGTGATTTGTTCATGATTGTCTATATTAAATGTTGCAGCCACATCTTCAAGTTATGAAAAATTTTATTTTTATTATGATATGCATCATGATTTCTTTCTCATGCCTTAAAGTTCTTTTCATGACCTTATTGATGTATCTCAAGTTCATATGTAAAATGTTTCGTTTGTTTCCCTTACTGGGCCTTCTGCTCACCCCTTCTTTTGATGTATGTCCCCAGGTTATGAGATGCAGTAATGAACCTAGGATGAACATGGGGAGAAGCCTTTCAAGTGTTTAAGAATAATGTTTTATGTTTTCATTTTTTATGTTCCTGGTTTCCAAGACACTAAACCTTAATGATCCTCAGTTTTGTGTAATGAAATGAAAGTTTATGTTATAAAAAGGCGGGATTCTATAGTTTGTATCAAAGGATGGTTTAGTTATTTGTGGAAATTAGGATATGAAAACTTTAGGAAGAAGCCTATAGAAATGTTTATATATAGGAAATCTTCCTGGTATTTTGGTGAGTATTGAGTAAGGGGTTGCCAAGAAAATACATCCTTGTCTGGATACGAGCAGGTAGAGGTGGCTCTGGCACAGATGTACATAGGGGTAAAACCCAAAAACACCGCTTTGAGCTAGACTCGAATGGGAACTGGTACACGACAACGGGCCTTGCTGCACTCTTGGTTATGACACTCCCGGGGGATATGCTTTGGTAAATTCATAAGCTTAGTATGAACCATTATTAAAGGAACAAAGATAAAATAAAGTTAAGATTTACATAAGGACATATGATCATGGATAACCTAGTTTGAAACCTAGGGGATCACAAGTTAGGGTATAATTTTCTTCTACAAGTTATCCTTATATGATTTAAGTTTTTTTTATGATTATTGGCTAAGTATTTAATCCCCTAATTATACATTATATTCATAGTTAATGGTGGGAAATGGAAGAACATGTCCCAATAACCAATGTGATAGAAAATGTGACTATTGTCGTATTAATATGACAGAGATGATTAGTGGATTAAAGGATGATTATTATTTTGGAAGACATTCACTATTTTGGGGACTCTATATGATCGAGGTAAATAGATTACTTCGGTATTTTCTTTGAGGAGTAAGGTTGACTAATATTTTGAAGAATCAATGAATTTAAGGTGAACTTATGGTATTATAGGTTACTTATTGACCTATCTTGGGGGAATATATGTTTAGGTTAGTTACTTTTGATATAAGATGTTAGGAGTAGTTTATGTTGTTTGGAGATGAACGATGAAGTTTATTTTGGAAGACTATGTTATCAAGTATTTGGGTTTCAATCTTAGTTTGGTTTATTTTGAGTAATTTTAAGGACCGTTATTTATGGAATGGTCTATGATGAACTTTGGGTAGTACCATGGATCTTTGAAGATTTAAAAGTACTTTCCATTCCTATGGGATTCTTTCTTTTTGAAGAGTTGTTTTGCCTTACCCTTTATGTTTTTGAGATAATGTTTAAATATAGAAGAAATAGATAGTTAATCTTTTGTGGATTATGTGATTCTCTAGAAGATGATTCTTGTGTTTTGATGGGACCAAGTTGTTTTGAATGGTCATCGTTTGGAGAAAAGATTAGTTTTGGTAGAAACTTATTAAAGGATAAAACTCTACATGAAGGTAGGTATATTTTCTTATGTTTTTTATCTATGTAGTAAATGAATTCCTCAAAATTATGAAATGGAATGTAAAACAAAAACATTGTTGGTTTATGTTTCCTACTAGGTAATCAAAGACCATTTACACACATCATAAGTTTGGGATTTTATTATGGTTAACTTTCTCCTAATCATGTTTTGTATCACTCTCCCTCAGAACTTGACCCTTTGTTTTCTCCTCCATATCCATGTTTTCCTCCATGGAATCCTAGTGTGGGTTAACTCGGGTGACCTTTGTACTTACCTTTCTTTCTTTTAAAGTAATAGTTTTACTGACTCCTTTTCCGATGTGGGACGTTCAATGAAATTTCAAAACCCAATTTTAAAAATTGCAAGGACGCAATTTCTTAAGGGGGAAGATTGTAACGACCCGAAATTTTGAATAAATCTTGTTTCCTAATTTTGTGTGTTATTTTATTTTATTTTATACTAAAAATGTTTTATTTGATAAACATCATTATAATTAAAATGAGACCATTGGGTTTTGACTGTTATATGACCATTGGTCAATATGACCGCTGTGAAAAAAATGTTTTGATTATTGTCTCTAAATACAAGTAATCTTGGTTAATTAATATAGAAAGAAGATTCGATGACCTCACCCAGTAGTCTTGAACTGATCGAAGCCCATCAAACAGAACTTGGGAAGGAGGTAGCACCACTGGGCTTTGCTCTGGACCAAACCCAAGCTGAACTTCATCGTTTGAAGCTAGAACGGGATCTCCTTCGCGATAAGTTCAAACTGATAAAAATTACTACTCGTGCGATGTTGGTCGAGCCTCCCTCAGATCCTCTCACCTTAGCACACCTTACACTTAGGTCCTATGCTGGTGTGATAAGGGGCTATGTAAGGAGACCGTAACTGCCTTCTGTAATCCTTTGTTTTAAAAAAATTGGGATTTCTTCTTATAATGAAGTTTATGAATTTTCAAATGTCCGGATAAATATAGTACGCATATTTTTGATGAATTTTAGAGAAATGATATTTTAGAAATGTTTGTGTAAACCTTAAATAAATAAAAATGTGTAATGATTTTCGAAAAATGGTCTTCTACAATTATGTTCAGTATGAAATTTCGAGTCTAATAAGATCAACATGATTTTTGACGAATAGTAAATTTTGAATAGTGATTTTACGCTTAGGATTAGTAATGTGACCAAATGGATTAGTAATTTCACTCAAAGAAAGTTTTAATATAATTTAGACACCTAGATTAAGTAATGAGATTCAATAAAATTGGTAAATAACAGTTTCATAAATTATTATTCAAGTATTAGTTTTTTTCTGGTGAATAGTGTTTTTTAATTAAAAATTAAATTAAAAATTTTTAGAAAATTATTTTTATAAAATGGATTTCATTTTTGAACTCAGAGCATCGATATTATGTTTTGGGGATTTTTCTGAAAAAAATGAATTTTCAGTGAATAGTGTGTTTATTTAAAAAATGAATTAAAAATATTTTGAAATTTTTTTTTATAAAATATAGTTCATTTTTAAAATCAGAGCATTGATATTTGGTTAATGTGAAATTTTGGAATTTTTCTGAGAAAGTTGAATTTTCAGTGAATAGTAAAAATACAGTTTTAGGGTTTTGGTATGTTTAATGACATAATAACTATGTCATGATGATTTCAAGATATATTTTAAGGGATGGTCGACTAAAGAGGATGAATTATTGTGTGGGGGTCCCCATGTGGCCTAACTCTATTGGAACTACCATGGGAGGGCCCATGCTTTTGAGAAAACTACTTTTGAGGTGTCCCTTGGCCATTAATGCCTTGTCCCCTCACTTTCCCTATAAATACCAAGCCCTTCTCTAATTTTTTCGACTCCCAAAACATACTCAACAATGTTCTGGTCTCATTACCTCCCAAGGAGTCCTCCCAAGGTGCCCACAATCCCTCAAGGTCCAAACCTTTGAGTTTTAAGAGTTACATTTTAAGGTAAGGGATCCGATCTCTCTCTTTCTTTTCAAGAAATCTCTTTTATGTAATTTCTTTTATGCTCCATGTTCTTATGTTAAAGGGTGTTCTTTTAAACTCCTCTTACTTCCCTTTTTATTTTCACATAATGAAATATCCCCTCTTACTCTCATTATTTCGTTTTATGAAGTTTTAAGTGGCGCCATTAGGCTGTCGAAATTTTTGTAACGGATTCTTTCTCCCTTCTCATTTTTCAAGATCTATTTTCATGTAAAGTATTTCAAGTTCCTTTTTATTATGTTGGGGTATGATCTCTAAATTTATCATACTGATCTTTTATGATCATATGATTAGAGACCCCATTTGATCTCTTCAATTCAGTGTTTTGACGTTTTAAGTGGCGTCATTAGGCTGCCGAATTTTTAAGTGGTTTTTCACCCTTCTCGTTTTGAAGTTCTACTTTCATGTCAATTATTTCAAGTTCCTATTTGTTATGTTGAGTTATGATCTCTATATATATCAAACAGATATTTTATGATCATATGATGAGATACCCCATTTTATCTCTTCAATTCAGTATTTTGAAGTTTTAAGTGGCGCCGTTAGGCTGCCGAATTTTTAAGTGGTTCTTCACCCTTATCGTTCTGAAGTTCTAATTTCATGTCAATTATTTCATGTTCTTTTTTGTTATGTTGGGGTATGATCTCTATATCTATCATACTTATCTTTTATGACCATATGATTAGAGACCCCATTTGATCTCTTCAATTCATTATTTTGAAGTTTTAAGTGGCGCCGTTAGGCTGCCAAATTTTTAAGTGGTTCTTCACCCTTCTCATTTTGAAGTTCTACATTCATGTCAATTCATTCAAGTTCCTTTTTTATGTTGGGGTATGATCTCTATATCTATCATACTGATCTTTTATGACCATATGATGAGATACCCCATTTGATCTCATCAATTTATTTTTGGTTGGATTTTATGTAACGTTGTTAGGCTGCCGAATTTTCATAAGAGAAATCTTATTTTTGTCTTCCTTTCATGTTCTTCATTTCATATGGTATATTTTCAAATTTAATTACCATGTTCTTAAATCCCTTATATTCTGTCCCTCTACTATTTTATGGGTCATTTATGAATGTTTGACCCATGTCCCCTCTCTTTTCAATGTTTTCTACAAACCTTGTAACATAGCCGTTATGCGGCAGAATTTTCGTCTCAAAATGTCTCTCTCTTTTTTTAAAGATATTTTATTTTATTAAGTGAATACTCAAATATCTACCTTCTATATGGGTATTCACATATATACCAAGATGTTCTATTTTAAATGCTGGGATTTACATACATGAAACCTGCTTTCCCTTTTCGTGGGTTTAAAGTGACATAAAGATCATGTCTTTAAAGCAGTTTTTAAAACATTATGATTACGAAATTAAACCCATTTATTTTATTCTATATGGGTCATTTATGAATTGTTTGATGATGATATATGTGGCTCACATGATAATAAAGGAAAATTTAAGGGTGTGCCCTGATAGCGCTCCAATGCATTGGGTAATGATGTAACCACTAGAGATTACAATTTTCACGATATCTTGGTGAATAACCTTGGTAATTTTCAAATGACACCTTGGGGATGGACCGTGGTGATATGTTCATGATTGTCTATATTAAATATTGTAGCCACATCTTCAAGTTATGAAAAAAATTATTTTTATTATGATATGCCTCATGATTCTTTCTCATGCCTTAAAGTTATTTTCATGACCTTATTGAAGTATCTCAAGTTCATATGTAAAATGTTTCGTTTGTTTCCCTTACTGGGCCTTCTGCTCACCTCTTCTTTTGATGTATGTCCCCAGGTTATGAGATGCAGTAATGAACCTAGGATGAACATGGGGAGAAGCCTTTCAAGTGTTTAAGAATAATGTTTTATGTTTTTCATTTTTTTATATTCCTGGTTTCCAAGACACTAAACCTTAGAGATCCTTAGTTTTGTGTAATGAAATGAAAGTTTATGTTATAAAAAGGCAGGATGCTATAATAGTGACGAAAAAGAAACATTGTGGCATAGAGTGAAATGAAATCAAGGTTATATTCACCAACCAGTTCTATCCAAAACCAATGGGGTTGACCAAGGATGTGGATTTTTTCAAGCATGAGCATGCTAATTGAACAGTGGATGAGTATTCAAATTTCTTTACTGAGCTGGTGCAATTTTCATCTGATATTGCATCTAATGAGATGTTTAAGGTTCAATGGTTTGAGTTGGGGATTCAATTTGATATTCATTCTCAGGTTTTCTTTCTAAATCTCCCCACTTATACAGATGTTCTAGATAGGGAAATGATGGTTGAGATAGACCTGGCTGGAAATTTAGGGTTGGGGAGAGTTCCTTTTTCTCATAGTGTAATAATGAGTTACTTTAAAGGAAAGATAAAGTTTAATGACTCTCATATTGGTTCTCGAAAATAAGTTATTTTAAACCTCCTACAATGCCTAGAAAAAGCCTTTTGATATGCTATTGGTGTGGTCAGTTAGGGCATTCAAAAAGTGTTTTACTAAGGCCCCAAATAACTATGGCTCCTGAAGATGTTTAGGGAACTTATAGACATTCTTCCATAACTTTTATACTATACGTAGTAACATGGGATCATAAATCCCACCAAAAACTATGGGGAAATCAAATACTCCACATACAAAATGGTTCTATCCATAGTCATCTAGAATGAATTGTCTTTATGCAGTGGAAGATTCTCCAGAGGAAGCTAATATGGATCTAGAGACCGTAAGAGGTACCATTACTATAGTTTCATCTTTAGTGACTGCTATATTTTACACCAGTTCAACTCACTCATTTATTTCAACCCATATCGTTAATATGCTTAATCTTCATATGGAGATTTTATTTTGTGCAATGGATTTTACTACACCACTTGGTGTGAAAACTAAGTAGGGTCTCCGTAGTCTTTCTTGTGTCTTCTCTCTATCAAATTTTGATCTTTCATGGAGTTTTCTAGTTCTTGACATGAAATATATTGACATCATATTTAGGATGGATTGTATCATTACTAATAAATCCTAGATCGATTTTTATCTTTGATGGGTCTATCTTACTACACCCGGCATTATGTCTCTTGTCTTTCAAAGAGATTGGGACCCAAGGTCGAGAAGAGATAGTTGTTTTTATCTAGAGATGGGGAAAGAAATATTAGTGTTTAAATTTGATCTGGAGTAGGAATCATTGAGTAGTGATCTACCTCTAGTTGTTGTAGAGTTTCTCAATGTGTTTCCTTCTGACTTCACTGGTCTGCCACCGGTAAGGGAGGTTGAGTTTTCTTTTGAATTAATTCCTAGTACTCAACCAGTTTATATTCCCTTTTACCAAATGGCTCCATCTAAACTGAAATAATTGAAGTCTCAGTTAGATGATATTCTTATTAAATGATTTATACGCCCGAGTTTATCCCCTTGGGTAGTTCCATTTCTCTTAGCCAAGAAAGATAATGGTTCTATTTTCTTATGTATTGATTATCGAAATCTCAATTGTGTTACGATAAAGAAAAAATATTTGTTTCCATCGATTTATGATCTATTTGATTAGTTTAAAGGGTAAAGTGGTTTTCAAATATTGACCATCAATATGGTTACTATCATTTGAGGATAAAAGAATACGACATTCAGAAAATAGCTTTTCAGATTAGGTATGTCCATTATGAGTACCTTGTTATGCTCTTTGTCCTAAAAATGATCTTATAGTTTTCATGGATTTGATGAACATGGTTTTCCTTGAGTATCTTGATACCTTTGTGGTAGTATTTTTAGACAAAATTCTTGTCTACTCCATGTCTGAGGAGGATCATGTTCATCATCTGAGAACAGCTTTGAGTTTACTGAGAAATCGACAACTTTATTCCAAGATTTCAAAGTGTGATTTTTGGATTCAAGAAGTGAAATTATTGGGGAACATAGTGTCAGAAAAAGTAATGTCAGTTGATCCTGAGAAGGTGGAGGCAGTTATGACCTGGAAAAAACCAAAAAATGTTTATGATATTTAGAGCTTCTTGGGATTAACTGGATATCATCGTCGGTTTGTCAAGGACATCACAAAATTGGCATCTCTGATGACTAGTCTGACTCTAAAGGGATTGGAGTTCTTATAGAATGATATATGTCATAATTATTTTGTTAATATGAAGCGTCTTTTGAATACTACAGCAGTGTTAACTATTCCTGAGGCCGAGTATGACTATGTGGTCTTCCATTATGTATCAGGTTTAGGTTTGGGTTGTGTTCTTATACAAGGTAATCATGTTGTTACTTATGGATATCGTCAGCTTAAGACTCTTGAGAAGAACTATCCTACCCATTATCTTTAACATACAGCTGTAATGAACACACTTAAATTTTGGTAACATTATCTTTTCAGAGAAAGGTTTACTGTGTATTCAAAACACAATATCTTGAGTTATATCTTCTTCCAAAAATATTTGAATCTCCGCTAGAGCCATTGTGTGGAGTACCTATAGTCTTTCGAATTTTACATCACATATACCCCCTGGAAAGGGAATTTCATTATAGATGTGTTAATCAGAAAAGTTCCAACATAGGCTATGAAGGAATCTTCAGAAGCGTGGAGTGTGATGTCTCTTTTTTTAGTTACATATTAGAGTTTATAATGAATGAGTTAAAGTTTCTTTAACTAGTATTAAGTTTAAATATGCTATTTTTTTAGTTGATTACTCAGTAAAAGTAGCTTGATGATGAATTACATATCATTACGGACTCTCTTTATGGTGGGGAGACTGATGACCAGTGGTTGTTCTCTAAAGAGGGTTTTCTATGTTATTGAAACTGTTACGTTGTACCATTAGAAAGAAGGAAGGTTGCAATGGGGAATTGTCATAATTCCTAGTGGGTTGTGAACCTAAGAACCACTAATATGTTCTATGAAATGAGGTGATAGTTATGGTTTCTAGGTATATGATGGGGCATTTTTGACTTTGTTTCCCATTACTATACTTGCCAACAACTGAAATCTGAGCACTAGAAACCATCAGGTTTTCTTCTACCACTTCCAACCCCTACTTAAAAGTGGGATGCAATCTCTATGTAATTTGTGGTTGGGTTACCTTGCACCTAGAGGAATAAGAATGGGATATGGGTTGTGATCGACAGTATGAACAAGTAGGATAACTTTATACGCATTCTAGATTCGACCAAAGTTGAGGAGTTGGGAAGTCTCTATGTGAAAGAGATTGTTCGTTTTCATAGAGTTCCTTCTACTATAGTCTCTAATAGAGATCCTCAATTTACTTAACACTTTTGGATTGGCCTCCCAAAGGCACTGGGATCTCAGGTTCGTTTGAGCACACCCTACCATCTATAACCATATATCCAGATAGAGATAGCTATACAAATCCTTGAGGATATGTTTCTCTCTTGTGTTCTAAAATTTTATAGGGCTTGGGATGATCACCTGGGACTGGTTTAGTTTTATTATAACAACAGTTACTAGTCCATGATCATGATGGATCCTTTTGAGGCCTTGTATGACCATCCTTGTAAATATTCATTGTGTTGGTTAGAGGTTGATTATATTTCCTCGGATAGACCGAATTTGGTCTAAGAGATGATAACTAAGATTCAGTTGATTCATCAGAGAATTTTGATGGCACCGAGCCGGTACAAGTCTTATGTTGATCGTCATCATAGACCTTTGAATTTCTCAGTTAGTGACTAGGTGTTCTTAAAGATTTAACCTTAGTTGGGTCATCGAAGGCTTGGGAGGAAATGGAAGCTTTCTCCTCATTTTTGTGGAAACTTTTTTGGTAGTTGATTAGGTGGGGAAAGTTGATTACTATTTTGTACTACCACCATAGCATACATCGATACATAACGTGTTCCATGTATCATAGATGTGAAAGTATCTCTCTTATCCATCTCACATTTTGAGATGGAGTGGTCTTGATATCAAACCTGATTTATCTATGACTGAATAACCAGTTAGGGTTGTTGATTCTAAGACCAAGGTACTTTGTGGGAGGACGATACCTCAGGTCGATGTGCTATAGAAACATGGTTCTGATTCTCATGATATGTGGGAGAGGGGGACACTGATTAGAGATAAGTAGACTCATATTTTTGATGTTGAGGTTTCTTCGTAGGCTTTCTAGGGACATGAAGTTCCTATAGTGGGGAGGTTGTAACAACCAATTTCTGTTTCAGGTATTCCTAAACTCACTTTTATTAAATTATTGATATATTAAATGGGTAAAAAATGATTTATTAGTGATTTTTTTTATAAATTTATTAGGGACCTTAAATGTCAATTAACATTTTAGAAAGTTCAATGAAATATTTTTGGAGTTCGATACTAAGTTATTGTGATGATTCGAGGCCCACAAAGCCTCTACGAAGACTGAATAAAAATATTAGTCATATTATATTAAACACACACTTTTTGTTTAAAATAATTTAATAACCCCAAAATGGTGCATCGTATGCGAAATTTGAGACCATTATTGTGTCCAAAATATGGTGTTTACCCTAAGAGGGTTTTAACATTAAATGATGCCAGACATTAGGATGTATCACTCATGAGATAAAGTTATTAAATTACATTTAATATAATATTTATTAAAAATAATTGAATATCTCTCAAACCATGCGATTTATGGGAAATCTAAGACCACTGATGGGTCCGGAATGAGGTGTTTACCCTAGAAGGGGTATAATATTTGTAAGCTTCGAGTGTTTGGACACCTCACTCACAAAAAAAAATAAACCTTTTATTTTAATTAATTAATTATTCCGATTTTTAAATACAAAAATCATTAATATATCTCAAAAGGTTCATCATTTGAGAAATTTGAGACCCATTTTGGGTCCAGAATGGGGTGTTTACCCTAGGTGGGGCTTAACTTTCATCAGCAACAAGCATTTGGTCACGTCACTAATTAATCGAAGTTTTTAATAATTACATTAAATACATAATTATATTAAATTAAATTAATTATTAAATTAATTATAAAAATAATAATTTAAGCTTTTCATATTCTTCTCTCATGTGTTTCCACTATTTTCAGTGGGAGAGAAATCCAAAAGTTTATGTTTCTTAATCGTTTCAATTGGTTTCTATTGCAATTCATTAATGAGTAGAAATTAATAACTCCATAATTTATTTTAGATTGAATCTCAGATTTAATAGGTTGTTTAAAGTGGTGGTTTCATTTTTCAGTTGATGAACACATGGGTTTGGATTTTATTCATAACTGAAATTATCATTACTGTTTTTGGGGTATCCAATCAAGTGTGATCGACCCCAGACTCCTTTGTAGATTATTATGGAACATTCTACACTTGAAATCCCTAGTTGGTGGGTGTTCTTTCGGTGGAGTGGGGGATCTTTCATTATGTGCAACACGTATATGGTTTTTCATTCTTTTGTTTAATTTTTTTATTATTTATTTATTTATTACTTATTCAATCGTCTCTCTTAAATATATTTCGCAATATTGATCAGGTTTACGCACTGTCAGCATCGTTGGATTAGTCTCGACGATTAGAACCTATTTTTTTAATTTTTTATTATTTAATCTATTTTTTTCATTTTAAATGGTTTATTTTAAATAAATTATCATCAGATAATTAGGTGTATTATCAAAAGATAATTTTGTTAAAATTGCAACAGCGCAGTTATTGAATATTTTATCACTAGATAAATGAAATTTTTTATTAAACAATAATTGCATTATCAAAGGATATTTTGACATATACATATATATATATATATAATTATGCGAAATACAAAATCTTTTCTCAAATTAATTTTTGGATATAATTATCGAATGAGGTTTATAATTATTCTTGGGGTTCAATCTTATGATTACATACATTGAAATAAAATGATAATCTTGAGAGTATTCAAGAAATATAATGTAACATCACATGGAATATTTTTTTCCATGTTGAAATAAAATAATTTTTTTGGTTCTATGGAGCTGTTGATAAACCTTGATCATCGACATACCGACAACTTGAGACATTGACGTGTTTCCTTTGATGATAATAATACCGCAAAGAGTTCTTCCGGAGTTTTGAGGTAGGTTGTTCGGTCTCGATGCCTAATTTATATTAACCATAATTTATTTATTTAAGTTTTGATTATTTGAATTCAAATTAAATTATTTAAATATGAATCCTATAGATTTAAATTTATTTGTTGGAGAAACCCATTTCCAGTGAATAGGGGTTTTTGAGAAAAATGGGTTTTTGGAATGGAAATTTGAATTTGTGATATTTAAATTGTAAAATTTTATATTCTGGTTTTGGTGGAAATAGAAACAATTGAATTTTTGAATTTAATTATAGAATTTAATTTTGTTGAAGATTTGTTAAAACCCCCAATTCCAATAAATTTGAGGCTTGTTATGAATTTTTTTGAATTTTCTAAATTGTGAAAATGGATTAAAATATTTTGATAAAAACCCAGTGGTTTTATCTTGTTAAGGGGGAATATTTTTTTATTAAAACATGTTTTGGTTTTAAATGGAAAATTGGAATTTAAATGGAATTATTGGATTTAATTTTATTTTAAACGATCTTAAAATAAATTTCGCATCATTGATTGTATAAGATAACATGAAATCTTGAGGTATATTATGAGTTATTTGGACACACTCTATGATTACTACAATGTTATAAAACATACATGTAGTAGGTCACATCCCTTATGCGATGGTGGTGAGTCCTCTCTGAACATTGTCCAGAGGATGTATGCGTACACATATTGTCATGATCACTTAGAGAGTGTGGCATCCTATATTCAGAAATGATATCATACCTATTTGGAAGATGACCATGTTTCTCAATTTTTATTTACATTTGAGATATAAATTCATTCCAATGCTTTTGAACGTTTTGGCATGCTTGATGAATTTACATAAATGGTTTTATGTAACTATTTTATTTAATCCATTGTTTTATAATTATTCCATCATTGGTAAATCCTTTTCATAATTTATTTTTACCATTATTTGAATTGTATAGCATTATTTTCTTAATTATGCTTTAAAATTCCAAACCTATTTACATTAAAATTTGAATTGTTCTTTTCATTAATATTTTATTGGAATTTGTTATGGAATCCGTGTTGAGACCCCAATAGGATGTTTAGCTCACACCCTACCTGTATATTCAGGTGTTTTTAGATTATCTCCTTCTAGGTTTGAGCAAAGGGAAATGATCTCTTGGTGGTGGATCTAGCTGTTGAACCTTGGCGTGATGAGTTGTGTCCTTTAGGACATGGGTTGTTTTTCCCTGTTTTGGTATTTGGGTTTTAGTACATTGGGCTTGTTTATGCTTTGTTGTTTATGGTACTTTACTCCCAATGGATTTTTCGTTTTTTAGATTCCTATTGTCTTGTTTCTTTTCTTTCTTCATTTTTAGTGTAATAATTGTTCCAACATTCATTTTTTAGGATTCTAGGTGCTATTCGTCGACCTATGGGGATCAGGAATGCCCTTCGGGCTATGTTAGGTTTGGGTTAGTTATCAGGTTACTAGGTTATCCATGCTAGTTTGTGACAAGTTTTGTTAAAACCTCTTGTTAAATTTCCTAAAGATGTGTTATCTGTTCTAGTATGTGTGTTTGGAATTATAGAGATATGCCTATATGAAAATTATTTTTAAGAGGATGATAGAAGGTTATGGATGGAGATGAGATACTATTAGTGGAACCTGAGGCACTCATAGTGTTGGTTGAAGAAGTAGGAGAGAAGTTCCAAGAGAAAAAATTTCGATTTATGAAGTTTATAGAAAAAAGCCCAGGGTGGGTTGTGAAAATCATGTCTAAGAGGAGATTCAAGATGGTATCATATATGTCACATGGTCAGGAAAAGCATTGGTGGGCATCCATGATCAAGATGAAAATCTGGACCATATAGAGTGAAAGGACTTTCAGGATAAGTTCTTAGAGATATTTTACCCTAAGGCACTCTGTAAGGAGAGTATATATGAGTTCATTAGATTGACTTATGCGAGTATGCCTATGATGGACTATGTTGGAGGCTTTACATATTTTTGGTGCTTTGCTTCAGAATTGGTAGTGGATGTGGATTCTTCAAAAAAATGGTTTCAGGATGGAATTAAATGTGAAATTAAGTACCATGTGAATATATTCAAGATGAAGAAGTTTTCATTGGTGGTAATTTAGGCTCTCATTTATGGGAGGAACCTAAAGGAGGATTCTGGTGAATGACAGGTGGTTTCTACCAGATGGTCATGAGGTATGATTTCTGAGATTAGGAAGCATCGTTATGAGAATGTTATCCTGAGCATCGAAAATCAGAGTGGATTGGGGGATGGGCTAGTTACATGGGACCTTACTCATGTTCTCTGTAACTAGTGAAAAATGTTGGGTCACTTTTTTAGATAGTTCCCTTAACCCATGGTAGAGTGTCGAGGCTACAAAAGGATGGGATATCTATAAAGGTTTTGTAGGAACCCATGATAGATGGGTAGTGATAGAGTAGCGATGTAGAATCAGAGTGTGGGAAGGGGAACTTCTACAGTGTATCAATTTTTTAGTTATATTTCTACTATCCATGGCGGTAGAGTCAGTGGATGAGGTGTTTATGAGAAAGATTAATTGTATCAGCAGAGCGGTGTAGCTTAGGGGATTCAGACTACATCACAAGGAATAGGGGAAGGATATTTTTATGTCATTCATCCCATGCTATTGGATAGAAAGGATGGACAATCAATAGTTAGAGTCACTATTTTTATAGCTTCTATGATATCTAGTGCCTTATTTGATACTGATGATTCTCATTATTTTATTTCTGCAGAACTTGTGAATGGTTTGAGCCTAGCGATGGAGTTCGTGAGTGGGGTGTCAACGATATATACAACATTGGTAGTACAATCTAGGGCATTTATTTTTGAAAATGGTGTTCTCTCAAGTTTGGGGATTATCATTTTAGTTGGGTTATTTATATCCTTGATATGACATGATTTGACGTAATTATAGGTATGGAATGGTTAGTTGCATACTAATCTCACAATGATTATTACCATAGAAGAGTGACTTTGACATATCTAGATGGTGAAAAGTATATTCACCATGGAGAATGGGATATCCATGCAGGCTGTACAGGGCCAGTTCACCAGAAACTAGGAAATTTTACTACCCAGGATTATAGTTTGTTACTAGGCGATGGGGGTGTGAAACAAGATTTCATTCCACCTATAGTGGATAGGTTGCAAGATGTATTTATTAAGGACTTCTCAGGTCTACCACATAAGAGACATTTAAAATTTAAAATTGTGCTCATGTCTGGGGCTGGTCCTGTTTCTATTCCACCATATAGAATGGCATCGACAGAGATTCAACAGTTAAAGACACAACATGAAGAGTTAATGGATAAAGGGTTTATCCATCTGAGTACGTCACCTTGGTGTTCTCCTGTCTTGTTTGAAAAGAAGGTTGATGAGACTCTTCACCTATGTGTTGATTACCAAAAGTCAAACCAAGTGATTGTGAAGAACTAGTATCCTCTTCCACATATTGATGATATGCTTGAATAGTAGACATGATCTTTTGTTTTCACTAAGATTGTATTGAGATTAGGTTATCATCATTTGAGATTACAACCATCTAATATACCATGTAATGATTTCAGAAGTAGTTATAGCCTTTGTGAGTTTTTTATACTGTTGTTTGGGTTGATGAACACTCCAATAGTGTTTATGGCCTTGATGAAAAAAATATTCCACATGTACTTGGATCAGTTTGTGATAGTGTTTGTGGATGAAATATTAGTGTAATACAAGACCCATGAAGATCATTACAAACATCTTGAAATCATCTTGATTACATTGAGATAGTATCATCAATACGTAAAACTATCTAAGTGTTAGTTTTGTATTGATCAGGTACACTTGCTGTGTCAAATATTTTTAGAATAAGGTGTGTTTGTGGAACCGGATAAGGTGAAGTTAGTTGTATCTTGGGAGAATCCCTATAACATTTTTGATATCCACAGTTTTTTGTGGCTAGCATGTAAAGACCTGGTGTGCCCGGAATTTCTATCTGAAGTTTAGCTCGGGTACGTTCAACGAACGAATGAGTGGGAATTCCTATATTTTGAACCGGTGCTCGGAATCGAATTCTGAGATCACCGATGGAACCGCATCACCGGTAATTACTTAGGAACGCCTTTTCTGGAGTTGCGTTTTCTCATTTTGAGTTGTTTAAATTTTGTGGATTAAGTGTGAGTGAAATAAAATTTCGTTAAGAATTTTATTTCACTTCTCCATGAGTTAGAACCTATGAGTAAAAGTGAAGTTGGGACCCACTTTTTGTTAGTTTCTCTTTAGTGGATTAAAGGTGAGGTGGGTCCCACATGAGCCCCCACCTTTTCAATTTCCTTAACTCTCTAACTGCTCTTAACCCCCCACTTAAGTTGTGTAACTCTTTTGACTTTTCCTCTCCTCTCTTTAACTCATGCCAACACACCAATTCAATTTATTAATTTATTTTTTGAATTTTTTTTGAATTGTGGCATGAGTTAATAAAATAAGGGTAAGCCTTATTTTATTTTGGTTGGATGTTGTGTGTGGATAATTGAGGAGAGAGCTCTTTGGTGATTTCATCTTCATGACGAAGAACACCAAGACTTCGACGAAGAACGACGTCACCATAGAAGAGATTGACGTTCCGTCTCTTCTCCTCTCCGCAGCCAGTGTGTGACCCCTTTTTCCGAGGATCGACGATGCACCCTCTTTTGATCTTCTTCCTGTGTCAAAGAAAAGGAGACGCCACATCCTCCTCGGACGTTCACTGTCAACATACGGAGCTTCACCTCACAACGTCGTTTTCCGCGGAGAACCCCCGTTCTAGCTACGCTCAAGGTAGGGGTTATTTAATTATTTCGTTCGTGATTTCTACTTTGTCATCCTTCGTGAATTTACGGCCAGTTGCTATCAATTAACGAGAGGGGGAAGGACCGCACAAACACGGTCGAACCTCCTCCAATTTGAATGTTGTTTCTAATTTGGTTGGGACAGAATGGCGTGGTGTCGTCACACCACGCGGGATCATACGACAAGTAATGGGCGGCGCCGTCGCGCCGCGCCGTGAAGTTGAACAAGGACGCGACGTCGTCACGCCGCGTCGAAGAAAACGGAAGACACCGCGGCCGGAGCAGGGCCGCGACAGAGGGGTGCGGTGTCGTCACACCGCGCCGGATGAACCAGCCCGAGGCCGGTTCCGGGTTGCGGTGGAGCAGGGTGACCGGCGGCCGGTTCCGGGCCGCCGGTGTCGGCGAAGGAGGAAGGACCGGCCGTTGCCGGTCCTTGTTGGCAGAACCGGCCGGCCGGTGCGGGCCAGCCGGACAAAGGGAAAACCGGGGGAATTAATTCCCACGGCCGGCCAAGCGAGCAGCCCCATTAATGGGGCCGTGGTTACGGGGAAACCGGGGGGGCAGCGCTCCCCCCTGCGAGCCGAAACGGCTCGGCCGCTTGGCCAAGCCAGCTGGCGCCAGCGCACCGGGTCACCGGTCGGGCCGTGCCGCCGGGCCGGCCGCGCCTAGCCGGTCCGGGCCGTGCCAAGCCAGGCAGGGCCGCGCCCAACAGGGTCGGGCCATGCCAGGCCGGGACGACCCGGACCCAGGTCAGGTTGACCTGGTTCGGGCCAACCGGGGGGGGGGGGTCTCGGGCCGGGTCGGTCCGGGCCTGAAACCCCCGTTTTCGGACCGTCTTCGGTCTTTTTCCCATAACATAGGCTACGGACCTCCGATCGATGCACCGTCAGTTGCGATGCGATCCTTGAATCGATACGGTAGTTTCAGTATATTGAACTCAAGGTTTAGGAATACTTTGGGTTTGGCAAGGTTGGTTCATACACAAAACCAATCGGGCCCTCGGAGCGGAAATGCTCATATCTTAAGCTCCGGACGTCCGAATGACGTGCCGTCGACTTTGTTGGATTAATCTTAGTGAGACGGAACTTTTGGCTTACTCCACCCGAGGTTTGGATGCAGGTGGAGTACGGTCGGGTTGGTTTTTCCTTAAAAACCAACCGGGCCCCTGGGACGAAAAAGCCAATAACTCTCAGACCGGGCGTCTGATTGACGCACCGTCTGCGGCGTTGAGTTCCTATTGATGATACAGAACTTTTGGATACATCAACTCTGGACTATGTGTCAGTTTATATATCAGCCTCTCGGCTCGTAGAGCAGACCCTCCTGAACGAGTTTGCTATGTGCGGGAACCCTAGAGCTGGTTGCGACTACTACTACTACGATGACTGTATAGAGATCCTCAGTGGATTCGACGGCGACCACTACAGCACTCAGCGATCCTATGTGGATCAGTGATGCTGATCCTGTGTGGGTCTGATCCTGTGTGGGTCAGCGCTCAGCGGTTCTGTGTGAGCCAGCGCCTACAGATCCTGTGTGGGTCCGATCCTGTGTGGGTTTTTGCGGGGGTTAGTTACCTATCGATCCTTTGTGGGTCAGATCCTATGTGGGTCATTTCGGGGGTTAGTACCTTTTTTTCCTTTGTGGGTCCGACAACTTCGATGAATCAGTGGATATATCTGATCATCACTATCGTCATACGAATAAGTATAACTGAGTGAGCTGAATCCTGTTTTACTTTCCTTTGGGGATTTTGTTGTGCTATCCTGTGTGGATTTACGTTTTTCTTTCCTGTGTGGACTGCGTTGTACTTGGGCTCGGATGTTGGAGCCAAATGAGAATTGGTGACTTAGGTCTATGTATGGGCATATACCTAAGCAGTGTCGGATGTTACTTCGTGATTGTATCTTTCCTTTGTGGATTATCCTTTGTGGATTCTGGGAGACCTTCGGGGGTCTCGGGGTCCCTGCTGAGTAACTTATACTCACCCCTGTACGGGCTATGCCAGCACTACGTTGTTTTGGTTGCAGATGAAGGACAGTACTAATCGTGGTTGAGGCTTGTGGAGCAGGATGGTACCTGGAGGTGGACCACTGGGCGGGACGTACTCGGAGCGGTCGGCTGGACCCGAGGAGCAGTGGAGTCTATCTGTACCCACCCTTCAGGATGGATTTTCCGTGGACAGCTCGACGTTGCGGCTTTACTTTTCAGTTGTTGTTTTTCTCTTTCCAGTTTTACTTTACTTTCAGTTTGGGTTTGTATACTGGCCCACTTACTTTTCCGCACTTACTGTTGTACTCTGTTTTTACTTAGTGTTTACTTCTACTGCTTGCTTGCTCTGTGGTGTTTGTTTACTTTAAAAAGGCAATGCCTTCCCTTTTTACTGGGATTTATGCCTTGGTGCTAGTCGCCAGCCCCTGGCCTATGGAAGGTGGGCTTGGGGTAGTCACGACACGGGCCCCAAGGACGGGTCGTGACAAATTGGTATCAGAGGAGTTCGGTTCTACCGCAGAACTTGGAAATCTGATCTTCTACTATGTGAAGCAATAGTGTTTAGCATATTGGGTGTGGTTATCAGTCCAGGGAGTCCTGTATTGGTGCGGTGGCCGACGTATCCGTACACCAGGACCCTGACTTCTGATTTCCGACTTAATGCACGAAAACATTGATTGCGTATGTGTTTCAAGTTTTCATTGTGATTACTTTGTGTCAGCTCACCAGGTATACTGTTCTGACCGTGGCGCACCTATTTCCTTTTCAGGATGGCCCCACGATGGCAGCCAGCTAGGGTTCTGAGAGTTGAGCATGACGACAGCCCACCGAGCGACGAGGCCTCGGTGTAGGGCCCTTTGTCAGCAGTGGCACCGGCGGTACCTCTACCCGCAGAGCCACCGATGCTTCCAGCACCATCCGCTGACAATGCACGTCGCCTCAGTGCACTGCATGAGTTCCAGCACCAGCGACTGCCCAGGTTCCGGAGGGAGACGGACCCTCAGGCAGCCGAGGACTGGCTGGAGGCAGTTGTGAGAGTTTTTAGGTTAGTGAGGACACCAGCAGACCTCATGGTGATTCTCGCAGTGATCCTACTGCACGCAGCAGCAGGCAGATGGAGGAGCTTGATGCTCCAGGTGCACGATGAGGCATCTCTCCTCTGGACAGACTTTGAGGGCCTCTTCCGCTCAGATTTTGTCCTGACCACCCTCCGTGCGGTGCGCATCCAGGATCTTCTTCAGCTGAGGCAGTGCAGCTTGACGGTCGCCCAGTACTCGGCGAGATTTACCGATCTCTTGCGGTACTCTACAGACATGGTATGGGACCCATTATTCCAGGCCCGAACCTTTGAGCAGGGATTGAGACACGAGATCAGGGAATTGTTGATCTCCCTCAGCATTCTGACTCAGACAGGAGTACTGGAGAAAGCCCTTTTGATCGAGATCTTTCTTGCTGAGTCTACACCAGCACCGAGACCCACCGCAGGGCAGCACGTAGCAGAGTCTTCTGCAGCAGGCAGTCGACGGATGACTCATGGGTCTAGGCAGACCAGAACCTCAGGAAGACGACCTCAGGACACTGGCTTAGCAGTGCGGGGCACACAGCGTGGAGCGAATCTTTCAAGAGGCAGGCAGTGCTACTCATGCGGCGGGCAGGGCCACATGGCTCATGATTTCCCGACCCGTCGTGCCGAGGAGCAGCAGACGGTTGAGGGACCACCGAGGCAGAGGCAGAGGGTCGACCATGGCGGTCCGCAGGGAGCAGGCGGACGAGGCAGAGGTGCTGGCCGAGCAGCAGGTGGTGGGCGACGCTTTGAGGCTTTACCACCACCACTACCAGGAGGTCCACCCCAACCACAGGGAGCTGGCGGGCAGAGACAGGCACAACTCCAGGCAGCATAGGCCTACGACCACGGCACGCCCGAGATGATTCGAGGTACTATATGTGTCTATTCCACCCTTGTTGTAGTACTTATAGACACAGGAGTGAGTCATTATTTCATAGCTGCTGCCCTTGTTCGGAGCTCGGAGATTCTGACAGAGTCGTTGGCTCGATCCTTACGGCTAGAGACTCTTACGGAAGCAGACTTGACGATTACGCACTGGTGCTGGAAGTGTGAGATTACTCTAGGAGGCGAGAGCTTCGGCTGGTATCTTCTTGTAGTGGCGTCGAGGCCTTACAACGTCATCTTGGTCATGGATTGGTTATCTACAGTCCATGCACAGATTGATTGTATTTGGCGCAAGGTGCGATGTGTACGCACCGACGGGAGAAAGTTCACTTTCACCGGTGAGAAGGGAGCCTTTGCAGCACAAGATGGACTCTCGCAGAGGAGAGGACAGCCCATCACTCATCAGTTGGCTAGCCTCATCCTAGGAGCAGTTGAAGTGTGGAGTCCTGGTTTTCCTGCAGTGGTGGATCAGTATGAAGACGTCTTTCCCGATGAAGTTCTAGG
Source organism: Viscum album (assembly GCA_963277665.1). Lineage (NCBI taxonomy): Eukaryota > Viridiplantae > Streptophyta > Magnoliopsida > Santalales > Viscaceae > Viscum > Viscum album. The sequence goes on from OY728145.1 coordinate 2,087,157,888, forward strand.
TATACCTCCTCGTAGAGAGGTAGACTTTTATATCGATCTATACCCCGAGACAGCCCCGATATCGACTCCAGCATATCAGATAGCCTCCGCCGAGCTTCGAGAGCTACGGGTACAGTTGGAGGACTTGCAGGGCAAGGGATTCATCCGACCCAGTGTTTCACCCTGGGCATCCCCGATTTTGTTCGCCAAGAAGGCGGACGTGAGCTTGCGACTTTGTGTTGACTATTGTCGGCTGAACCAGGTGACGGTGATGAACAAGTATCCGTTACCAAGGATTGATGACCTCTTCGATCAGCTCAAGGGAGCACGGTGGTTCTCAAAGATGGACCTCGGGTCAGGCTATCATCAGCTCAGAGTTCGAGACGAGGACGTGAAGAAGATGGCCTTCAGATGTCGGTATGGCCACTATGAGTTCTTGGTTATGTCATTCGGCGTAACCAATGCTCCAGAAGTGTTCATGGACCTCATGAACATGATCTTTCAGACATACCTCATTCTATTTGTCGTGGTCTTCATCGACGACATTTTGATTTACTCGACGACTGAGGAGAAGCACGCCTACCACTTGCGGGTTGTACTAGACACACTCCGTGAGCACCAGCTTTATGGTAAGATCTCGAAGTGTCAGTTCTGGATATGTGAGGTCCACTTATTAGGACACGTCATCTTTGAGGTGGGAGTTGTAGTGGATCCTGCGATGATCGAGGTAGTGCTAGCTTGGGAGCCACCCAAGAGCGTGACGGAGGTGTGAAGTTTCTTGGGACTAGTTGGATACTATCGGAGATTTGTGCCAGACTTCTCCAGAGTTGCGGCACCACTCTCAGCTTTGACGAAGAAGGGGAAACCCTTTGTGTGGTCAGACAGATGTCAGCAGAGCTTCCAGGAGATGAGACAGAGATTGACCAGCGCACCTATCTTGAGGTTGCCTGAGGAGGGAGTAGGGTACGTAGTCTACTGCGATGCATCAGGGACCGGACTCAGATGTGTCCTGATGCAGGAGCAGGCCGTGATCGCCTATGGATCACATCAGTTGAGGCCACATGAGAATAACTACGCTACCAATGACCTGGAGTTAGCAGCAGTAGTCTTCTCTCTGAATACATGGAGAAACTACCTAATGGGCGAGCGCTTTACAGTCTTTTCTGACCATCAGAGTCTCAGATACATCTTCTCTCAGAAGGACCTGAATCTGAGACAACAGCGATGGATCGAGTTCCTCCAGGACTATGACTTTGAGATATTCTATACTCCGGGGAAGGGGAACGTGGTAGCTGATGCTCTCAGCAGGAGGACGGGAATTCAGCTACTTGAGGAGGCGACAAAGTAGCTAGCCTCTTTGCAGATATCCTTCGTGGATAGAGATGGTGAAGCCTTCCTCCAGTCTCTCACAGTCACTCCTCCACTACTGCAGCGGGTCAGAGAGGCACAGCATGGGGACGCTGACTGTGAGACGCGGCGTGCACAAATATCCTCAGGACAGGCAACGGATGGTTTCTCCTTTGGAGCAGATCACGACATCCTTTTCAAAGGACGTACCTTGGTACCAGTTTCTTTACGGGAGGAGGTGCTGAGAGAGTTTCACACTTCTCCTTTGGTGGTACATCCTGGAGTGGCAAAGATGTATCATGATCTCAGACGACAGCACTGGTGGTCAGGCATGAAGAAGGCTGTGGCAGAGTTCGTTTCTCCATTCCTCACCTGCCAGCAGGTGAAGGTAGAGCATCAGGTACCAGCAAGCTTGGTACAACCTTTGGAGGTCCCGGAGTGGAAGTGGGACTGCATATCTATAGACTTTGTGACTGGACTTCCACGCACTTCCAGAGGTCATGAATCCGTTTGGGTGATTGTCGAACGACTCACCAAGTCGGCACACTTCTTACCCATCAGAGAGCAGGGATCAGTGGAGAGCTTGGGACGTCTCTACGTTTAGAAGATTGTACGGCTTTATGGTGTGCCATCATCTATCGTCTCCGATCGGGATGCTCGCTTTACTTACCGGCTTTGGAAGGGGTTGCAGGATGTTTTCGGGATGCAACTACGTCTGAGCACCGCCTTTCACCCTCAGACGGATGGTCAGACAGAGAGGACCATTCAGACTCTTGAGGACATGCTCCGTGCATGTGTCCTCGACTTTGGTCGCAGGTGGGAGGACCACCTACCCTTGGTGGAGTTCGCGTACAACAACAGCTACCACTCCACCATCGGGATGGCACCATACGAGGCGTTGTACGGCCAACCTTGAAGATCTCCTTTGTGCTGGACAGACCCCGGGGAGTCAGCACTTGGGGGACTGGAGATGGTTCAGGCCATGACAGAGAAGGTCCAGGTCATCCAGGAGCGGATGAGGATAGATCAGAGCCGGCAGAAGTCTTATGCTGACAGGAGGCGGAGGCCATTAGAGTTCGAGGATGACGACCACATCTTTTTGCGTGTCTTACCTCGACGTGGATTACAGAGATTTGGCTGAGCTGGCAAGTTGTCTCCACGCATCATCGAACCGTTCCAGGTCCTCAGTAGGATTGGCGAGGTGTCTTATTGCCTGGCTCTACCACCTCAGTTGCACCGGGTGCACGACGTCTTCCACGTATCTCAGCTGAGGAGATACGTGCACGACCCAATGCATATCATTGACCATGGGGTGCTTGACATTGGTGATGGGGCGACTTTTGCGGAGGTTCCAGTGGATATCGAGGATCGACATGAGCGGGTCCTGCATGGATGGTAGATTCCTCTAGTGCGCATCAGATGGCAGCACGGGAACCTCCAGGAGAGCACTTGGGAGCGGGAGGCTCAGATGCGTGCTCAGTACCCACTTTTTTTCCCTGTCTTATGATATATCTTTACGGGGACGTAAAGCCCTGAGGTGGGTGTAATGTAAAGACCCGTAAAATTCAAGGAAAAGTTTTTCTTAATTTTCTTTGGTATTTTACATGAACGCAGTTTCAGACGGAACTTGATTCTGAGGCCTGGTGTGCCTGGAATTTCTATCCGAAGTATAGCTCGGGTACGTTCAGTGAACGAACGAGCGGTAATTCCTATCTTTTAAACCGGTGCTCGGAATCAAATTCTGAGGTCACCGATGGAACCGCAGCGCTAGAAATTGCTTAGGAATGCCTTTTCTGGAGTTGTGTTTGCTCGTTTTGAGTTGTTTAATTTTTGTGGATTAAGTGTGAGTGAAATAAAATTTTGTTAAGAATTTTATTTCTCTTCTCCATGAGTTAGAACCTAAGTGTAGGAGTTAAGGTGGGACCCACTGTTTTTTAGTTTCTCTTTAGTGGATTAAAGGTGAGGTGTGGCCCACACAAGCCCCCACCTTTTCAATTTCCTTAACTCTCTAACTCCTCTTAACCCCCCACTTAAGTTGTGTAACTCTTTTGACCTTTCCTCTCCTCTCTTTAACTCATGCCAACACACCAATTCAATTTATTAATTTAATTTTTGAATTTTTTTGAATTGTTGAATGAGTTAATAAAATAAGGGTAAGCCTTATTTTATTTTGGTTGGATGTTGTGTGTGGACAATTGAGGAGAGAGCTCTTTGGTGATTTCATCTTCATGACGAAGAACACCAAGACTTCGACGAAGAACGCCGTCACCATAGAAGAGATTGACATGCCGTCTCTTCTCTTCTCTGCAGCCGGTGTGTGACCCCATTTTCCGAGGATCGACGATGCACCCTCTTTCGATCTTCTTCCCATGTCAAAGAAAAGGAGGCGCCACTTCCTCCTTGGACGTTCACCATCAACATATGGAGCTTCACCTCGCGACGTCGTTTTCCGCGGCAAACCCCCGTTCTAGCTACGCTCAAGGTAGGGGTTATTTAATTATTTCGTTCGTGAATTCTACTTTGTCGTCCTTCGTGAATTTACGACCAGTTGCCATCAATTAATGAGAGAGGTCTGGACCGCACAAAAATGGCCGACCCTCCTCCAATTTGAATGTTGTTTCTAATTTGGTTGGGACAGAATGGAGTGGTGTCGTCGCACCACGCGGGCTCATACGACAAGTAATGCGCGGCGCCGTCGCGCCGCGCCGTGAAGTTGAACAAGGACGCGACATTGTCGCGCCGCATCGAAGAAAACTGAAGACACTGTGGCCGGAGCGGGGCCATGGTGGAGGGGTGCGGTGTCGTCGCACTACGCCGGATGAACCAGGCCGCGGCCGGTTCTGGGCCGCGGCGGAGCAGGGTGACCGACGGCCGGTTCCAGGCCACCGGTGTCAACGAAGGAGGAAGGACTGGCCGTCGCCAGTCCTTGTTGGCAGAACCGGCTGGCCGGTGTGGGCCGGCCGGACAAAGGGAAAACCGGGGGAATTAATTCCCCCGGCCGGCCAAGCGAGCGACCCCATTAATGGGGTCGCGCTTATGGGGAAACTGGGGGGGGCAGCGCTCCCCCCCGCGAGCTGGAACGGCTCGGCTGCTTGGCCGAGCCAGCTGGCGCCAGCGCGCCGGGTTGCCGGCCGGGCCGGGCCGCCGGGCCGGGCCGGGCGGACCCGGACCCGGGTTGGGTCGACCCGGTTTGGGCCGACCGAGGGGGCTCGGGCCGGGTCGGTCCAGGCCTGAAACCCCCATTTTCGGACCGTCTTCGGTCTATTGCCCATAACTTGGGATACAGACCTCCGATCGATGCACCGTTAGTTGCGATACGATCCTTGAAGCGAGACGGTCGTTTCGGTATATCGCACTCAAAATTTCGGAATACTTTTGGTTTGGCCGGGTTGGTTCGTACACGAAACCAACCGGGACCTCGGAGCGGAAACACTCATATCTTATGCTCCGGACATCTGAATGACGTGTCGTCGACTTTGTTGGATTCCTTTTAGTGAGAAGGATCTTTTTTCTTACTCCGCCCGAGGTTTGGACACAGGTAGAGTACGGTCGGGTTGGTTTTTCCTTAAAAACCAACCGGGCCCCTGGGACAAAGAAGCCAATAACTCTCAGACCGGGCGTCTGATTGACGCACCGTCTGCGACGTTGAGTTCTTGTTGATGATACAGAACTTTTGGATACAACAACTCTGGACTATGTGTCAGTTTATGTATCAGCCTCTCGGCTCGTAGAGCGGACCCTCCCGAAAGAGCTTGTTGTGTGCAGGAACCCTAGAGCTGGCTGCGACTACTACTACTACGATGGCTGTACAGAGATCCTCGGTGGATTAGACGACGACGACTACATCACTCAGCGATCCTATGTGGATCAGTGCTACCGATCCTATGTGGGTCTGATCCTGTGTGGGTCAGCGCTCAGCGGTTCTGTGTGAGCCAGTGCCTACAGATCCTGTGTGGGTCTGATCCTGTGTGGGTCTTTGCGGGAGTTAGTTACCTATTGATCCTTCGTGGGCCAGATCCTATGTGGGTCATTGCGGGGGTTAGTACCTTTCAATCCTTTGTGGGTTCAATGACTTAGATGAATCAGTGGATATATCTGATCATCACTATCATCATACGAAGAAGTATACCTGAGTGAGCTGAATCCTGTTTTACTTTCCTTTTTGGATTGTGTTGTGTTATCCTGTGTGGATTTACGTTCTGATTTCCTGTGTGGACTGGGTTGTACTTGGGCTCGGATGTTGGAGCCGAATGAGGATTGGTGACTTAGGTATATGTATGGGCATATACCTAAGCAGTGTCGGATGTTACTTCGTGATTGTATCTTTCCTTTGTGGATTATCTTTTGTGGATTATGGGAGACCTTCAGGGGTCTCGGGGTCCCTACTGAGTAGATTATACTCACCCCTGCACGGGCTATGCCCGCACTACGTTGTTTTGGTTGCAGAAGAAGGACAGCGCTGATCGTGGTTGAGGCTTGCGGAGCGGGACGGTACCTAGAGGTGGACCACTGGGCGGGACGTACTCGGAGCGGTCTGCTGGACCCAAGGAGCAGTGGAGGCTATCTGTACCCACCCTTCAGGTGGAATTTTCCGTGGATAGCTCGACGTTGCGACATTACTTTTCAGTTGCTATTTTTCTCTTTCCAATTGTACTTTACTTTCAGTTTGTGTTTGTATACTGGACCACTTAATTTTCCGAACTTACTGTTGTACTCTGTTTTTACTTAGTGTTTACTTCTACTGCTTTCTTGCTCTGTGGTGTTTGTTTACTTTACAAAGGCAATGCCTTCCCTTTTTACCGGGATTTACGCCATGATGCTAGTCTCCAGCCCCTGGCCTATGGAAGGCGGGCTTGGGGTAGTCACGGCACGGGCCCCGAGGACGGGTCGTGACATAGCAGGTTATTATCATAGGTTCATCTAGGACTTTTCCCAATTAGTAGCACCTATTTTAGGATTAACCAAACGTGTATAATGTTTGGATAGAAGGAATCATGTGAGAATGACCTCTAGGAGCTAAAGAAGAACTTGACATCAACACCAATCTTGATCCCACCCAAGCTAGGGGAGGAGTATATTGTTCTTTGTAATGCTTGTGGGATCAGGCTTAGAGTAGGGTTGATGTAGGGAGATCGAGTGGTGGAGTATGAGTCTCAAAAGTTGAGTCCACATGAATAGAATTATCCTATACACAACCTGGATCTAGTTGTAATTATTTATTCCATGAAGTATTGGATACATTCTCTATTGGGTGAGAGGTGTTCTATGTATACAGATCACAAGAGCATAATGTATATCTTTTCGCATCTAGGTTTGAATCTCCAACAGAAGAGGTGGGTTGAGTATATGAATTCATTTTATTTTGATCTATCATATATTCTCATTAATGGAAACAATGTGTATGATGATTTAAGTAGGAAAACATAAACTCAAGTAGTTTTGGAGTCTAGTGTTGAGTAGAAAATGATGATTTCACTGGAAAAGATGCATGTTGTGGTCCAAGAGAGTTAGGAGTGTATGACTCTTATATCAATTTCAGTAGATTATACACTCCTAATACGGATTAGGGATAGGAAGTATGGGGATCCTAAATTTTTATCCTTAATGGAAAGCCTTGAAGGTGGGGAGTCACCTTCTGATTGGACCATATATGAGGATGATATCATCTATGTTAGGAATTTGGTTGTTGTGACTATGAGTGTGTGGGAGGAGATGATATGAGAATTTTTTAACTCAAAGTGTTTGGGTAATCTAGGTGTGACCAAAATGTACCATGAACTACAATAATAGTTTTGGTGGTCGATCATGAAAAAGGATAAAACAGTGTTCAAGACATGATGTTACACCTGTAAACAGGTGAAGGTCGAACATCAATGACTTTTTGGTTTTCTACAGCCATTTCCCATTCCAGAATGAAATTGTGATGATGTTACCATGGACTTTTTGGTAGGTATCTGTTGACGCTCCTTTCGTCACAGAATCTAAAGATCGGAAAAGGGGAATATCTGAGCATAAAGTGATTTATCCTTTGAAGAAACATCAAAAATCGACAAAGGGATGAACAAGGAGAACATTTCCCATAGGTCGCGCAAGTTCCCTCATGGTCGCGCAAGTACACTTGCGCGCCGCCTAGTGGTCGTGAAAGTACTTGCGCGACGCCTTATGGTCGTGCAAGTGACTTGCGCGACCTAATTGGTAACCGCCCGGTAACCGCCCAGGGTCTTCTTTTGCCTATAAATAGACCCTGTGGGACCCCCATTCAAGAAGATCTTTTTCTAGAAACTCGGATTGAAGCTCCCGACGCCCAAGTCTCTTCTCAAAGCTTCCGGAACACTTCTAAGGTAATTTCTTACCTAGAACGGAAGATCTAAAGAGAAGAAGGAAGGCCTAAGTGTTGAAACTTATCAAACACTTGTGCGCCGACTTATTTCCTTCAATGTAACATGCACGTCCTTTTCTGGAAGAACCTCGAGAACATTCTAAAGGGTTTTAAAACGAGTCGCTCAAGTATTTCATTGCTGGTTGAAAATCGCGCAAGTACACTATGTGTCGCGCAGGTATACCTGCGCGACCAACACTTGCACGCCCACGGAAGACTTGCGCTCCTTGCAAGACTTGCGCGCCCCTATCTTTTTGGGTGCCCATCTTGCCCATTTTTACCCCTCTTAAGCCATTTCACCTTTCCTTTTCAAGATTCAGTCTTGAAGACACTCTTCAAAGCCATTTATGGCATGATTTCTTGATTTGACTTTCTTATCTGAAAGGAATTCTGTGGAATCTCTCTCAAAGTCTAGTGATTTAAATATCCTTATGTCACTAAAATACAGAGAGTTCATTCATTCAACCTCATCCTTTAAGATGAGAGAATCTTAACCTGGGTCTCCTTTTCAGGAATAATCCCCAGTGATAAAACTTTTAATCTGGGCATCTTCCTCAGGAGTAAGCCCCAAATTCTTAAAGTTCCCAATCTTGGGCATCCTCCTCAGGAGTAAGCCCCAATAAAGTCCTTTAATCTTGGGAATCTTTCTTAAGAATAAGCCCCAACCTCAAATATGGGCATCCTCCTTAGGAATAAGCCCCAAACCCTAATCCCTAACCTGGGTCTCCTTTTTTCAGGAATAAGACTCAGTCATAACCTTGGGCTTCCTTTTCAGGAGTAATCCCCAAGTCCCTTAACCTTGGGTCTCCTTTTTAGGAATAAGCCCCAAGTTCCCTTAAATTTCTCTTAACCAGTCATAATTTACCTTTGATTTGGGTTTCCTTTTCAGGAGTAAAACCCAATCATAAGTCCCCTCCTAACTTGGGCATCCTCCTTAGGAGTAAGCCCCAATATTAGAGTATTCAAATCTCCATGAAGCACATAACTTTATGGACCCTGTTCATGGATTTTCTCCCTAAAAGTAAATCCTAAACCTTCATCTATCTGGGCAGTCATCCATACATAAGCCCCAAACAAATTCTTATGATTGCATCTTTCATGGCACAATTGTCTAAATTTTTACCAATACCTCTTGTTTCTCACACCGAGCGTGACTCACGTGAGCTTAGAGTGTAAAAGTAATTATGACATTCATCTTTGAGCCATCAATCATAAACATCATAGTCCATAACTCGAACTACGTGGGTTCTGATTCCTTTTCCAAAATAAAGGATACGTAGGTAGCCCATTTATGGGTTCGATCCCAACTTTGAAATAATCTCTGTCCTTCTGAATGATGATAAACTTCAAGTGCCCCACTGAGTGGCTTTAAAACCAGCCTGGCAATCATAATGACCAAGAGACTTTTATATAAATGTTTTGAAGGATACCATTGACCAAGAATCTCTAAACAGATATATATGATTCTCTATTGATGAAGAACCTCGAATACATATAAAAGATTCTCTAAATGTCTTGCATATTTAATCATTGATTGTTAAAACTAAAGGAAAGCTCATTTTATACTTGGTAATATAATAAGGATTCACGAACATAACTTAAATCTATAAAGAGAGTCCCAGAGTAGACAATAATTCCCCTAAAAAAGGTGTGATGAGTCCGACCTCCCATCCTCTCGACCAATGCAAATTCCTAAGCCTCATTAGTCCACAAGCTAATGAGCGCCTGCCTTTGGAAAGTAGGTCCAAACGGATGTGGAATCATTGGATGTTTCCGGTTCTACGAACAAACCCGTTAGAAACCGATCGGAATGTTTGAATCTCCCGTCCAGGAGGTCATCCCCGGATTCCGTGCGAAACAAAAATGGTGAACCCGACGTGAATCCTTAGCCAAGTTAAAGTGATGTTCTTCTTATTTGTTAGGCCCCTTGGGCCAACAAAGCAATCATTGACATGTGCTCATCCAAAAGATGCAGTGGCCAGATTCATCTTGATTATGTCTGTTACATGGAACAGGCACTCTTTTCTCAAGATCTTCTGCAAAATGGCTTTCCTTAAATTCACCTCTGTGAATACTGCTGCTGTGAACACCTCTACTGTGAGGTCTGCTGCTGTGAAAACCAATGCTGCTACTCCTGCTGGAACGTCATCCGCTCTGAGGATGACATCACCAACTCAGCGTCTTCAACGTTGGGTTTCTAATGCACTGGTTAAGGAGTACCGTCGCAACAGTACTATCCCAACTCTGGAGACCGCTCGTCAAGACCTCCAAGTTAACAACTCTACCTGGTCGTCCGGACAACGACGTCCAGCAATCAAGAAGCAGGCGGTGCTGACTACTGTCTCCAACCGTTTCGGGTCGTTATCCCCGGAATGAAATTTCCATTCACTCCCTTTCTCTGAGGAAGTGAATGATCAGGTCCCGCAGGACCTTAATTCAAAAAGACAGGAGTCCTTCTCAAGGGCTCCCATCAACAATAGCCGCCAGACTCGTGCGGTAGTGCGGCCTCAACATGATGATGGTACCGACTCCAGGAATTCAGCTCAGGTTCCTAGAACCCGAGCAGGCAAGATGAACCTCCAGAGACGGAATCCGGTTAATAATAAGCAGGTTGTCATCCCTGCCATCTCCGGAGAAGTCCACCAACCTAACTTGGTGGGAAACAACGAGCAGGCATACACACCTGTTCGTTTTAATTCCGCTGTCCAGCAGACTCGTCTGACAGCATCAAGCCTATCCCGCCAGGCAATTCCAGCGGAGTACCATAGGCAGGAACATACACCTGCTTATACATCACCAGTTAGTCAGCAGGCTCGTCTGACTACATATGATGGATCTCGTCAACCGCTTTTGGCGAAGTGTAATCAGCAGGCACATACACCTGCTAATACTAATCAGGCCTACCAACAGTCTCGCTTGGTAGCGCCCGGAGAAGTCAGTCGGAAAGTCCTGACGACAAACAAGAGGCAGACTCAACTCTCTGCCTCCACACTTGAGTACTGTCAGGATTCACTGACAGGAAAAGGAGGACAGGAGCAGGCACATATACCTACTCCAAGCCCGGAATGGACGTATATCCCTGTTCCGGCGGCTGAAGTCACCAAACATATTTTGTCAATGGTGAAAGAGCAGAAGCAAATTCCTGCTCATATTCTGGATGCTTGCCAGGATATCATAACAGCTTCAGCATCATCTCAGGGACAGAAACATAAATCTATCCCTAGCAATGGAGTGACACATCAACGATTCACTCCAGAACAGACACACACATCTGTTCCAGTCCAAGACGGTTATGGGGCATACTCCCCCATATCATACGGACAACCAAGTCAGGCACATACACCTGATTTAAGTGGAGATCGTCAGCCTAACCTGACCATCTTTCCTGATCAGGCACATACACCTGCTCAGAGCAATCACTTTCGTCATCAAGTGGTTTCTAAAGCGAGTAAGAAGGCATCTAAGAAAAAGATCCACCCAGCACAGTCAGGAGATCAAAGGCCAATCTGCAACAAGGCCCTGCTCGATGCTGGAGTTCTTGAAGCCCTCATACATTTATCTGTCGGAATTCAAGATTCTACTCCCTCAGTTCCCAATAACGGGAACATTAATTCTGAAGGTCTTCAACAGACACTTCCTCATGAAGACTTGCTTCATGAAAATTCGGTCAATCTTGAAGTTTCTTCTTCAGATGAGAGCCACAGGAACCCTCTGTGTGGTCAGAAGGCCAAGGAGCAAGAGATCTCATCTTTTGTTGTAACCCATCATGACGGTCCTCCTCATGGTGATGAACTTCGCTGCGAAAGACCTCTCCGCAGTAGTGATTCACGTTGTCTCGAAAATTCTTCAGAAGGCAATGTAGTGACGATAAAGCCCTCCGATCTCGAGGCACTTGAAAACGTAAAACCAGTCATGTCTGATGCTTTACTATCGGCAGGTGAAACTCTTTCTCCATCAGAAGATAGCCTGGGGTTCAGGTTATTCTCCGAACCATCCCTGGGTCATTCATCTTCCAGCATGAATAGTGATTTCTCTACCAATCTTGTTGAATCCGATGAAGCAACAAGGAAACACCAACTCTGGTCCAAACAGGTAGAAGAATCTTCATTTAATGATAAAGAGGAAATGTTGAACATGAGGAAAAAACTGGCAAAAGGTGAAGTACCAGTCATGTTTTGGCCTTCGGCTGACTCCCAGTACGACATTCCAAAGATGTTGACGGATGATGGAATCCATGATATTCGTCTCAACATATGGAAAACTCTTTGTCAATTAAAGAAGAAGGTATTATCTTACAATGAATATGAAAATCATCTTAAGATAATAGAAGGGTTACAACGCCAGATTGATTTGGCATCTCTATCAGTCTCTCGGTATCTGAAGGCTGAAAAGCAACAGAGAACCCTTCAACGTTCATGCCTTGGCGCACTAAGAAGATTGTGTCAGTTAATTGCCAATGCTCTATCTGATGTTCATATCAGAGGATGGGGTGTTCACGGAGCACTACATTTCACAGTGCTTTCCGGTCAGCAAAGCCCGCCGAAAATGGTCTCATGCAATGTTATTGCTCATGGCCGGCCACAGTCAATGGGCTTTGTTCATAATCAAAAGCTTGCTGAAGAACAAGCTTCAACTAGTTCCTCTCAAAATCAAGTATATAGAGAACAGGTTGTTGAATTTCTCCTACATCAAGCAGGAGAGAATATTGCACAAGCCTCTCGTCTGGAACAAACACGTCATCAAATGACAGAAGTTTCGGAAATCATCCAACGGTCTGTTGAACCAGGTGATAAAAGTGGATACAGGTTAATGCATCCAGCTAATTTCCGAACCAAGATTCGCAAGATCAAGAGAGATTTTAAGAAGATCTCAGACATAGCATGTCAAGAGACGCCCCAGCTTGCCAGACTGGGGACTTCTCTAACCCAACCCTCAGAGTCAACGAATGGGATTCGAGGAGTTGAGAGGAAGCAGCAGGAACATCCCCAGTCCACCGGACTGGGGACTTTTTCAAATCCTCAATCCCTCCCTCAGAGAAAGTCAGTATTCTCTCGATTAGGGAATAAGCCTCAAGAGGAACGAAGAGCCAAGCTGTCAGGAGATTCTCTCCAAGTGACGGTTCTCCAAGAAATTCCTGAGGGATCAAGTCAACGGAATGCCATGTCTCATCATGGACATAGAAGGAGACAATATCACAGAAATGCTGATAGAAAGGATTCCATACAATATGCATCCATTAATGTCATCAATGCCGTTGCTGCTGATTCACCAGATGAGGCTCAATTAGAGGGATCAGACGAAGAGGTTCCTGCTCAAGAAGTTGCGCACACAGACCTAAATGAAGAAGGTGTGCGCACACGTAATCAAAGGATTACCCAAAATCTGGGTATTCCTTCATGTAACCCACTTCCCCCTCTCCGAAAAGGATCCAATAAGGGGAAAGGAATGAATCAGGTTACTTCTCACCCTTCCTCTGAAGGAGGTCAATCGCTCTCATTAGAGCAAAGGTTTGCACAACAGGAGGAAGAAATGAAAGAATTAAGAAGGTTGAATGTAGAACTACTTCAGAGTAGTCTTCTTCTTAAGAATGCTGAAGTCCGACAGCCGAAGGAATTTGTTGTAACTACTGAGATGGATCAAGAATATCCTCCTTTATCAGTACACCCATAGAGGTCTAATCCTACGGGTCAAACGCAACAACGGTTGGCAGCACTACCATCAATTGCAGCACCAACCACAACGTTTGTCCAAGATCCATTCATTGCACCTACCCAAAACCAAGTTCAACCTGACGTTTCTCAAAAGTTAATAACTACTATTGAGTCATTAACAGCTCGTTTAGAAACTATGGAAGGGAAACGGGCGCAAGTTCAACCTGAAAAGAAAGTTTACCCTGAATGGGTAGATTCAATTTCTCCTCCATCCAGTTTTGGAAACCCTATTTTCCCTACTTTCAATGGATCAGGCGACCCTGAACAACATTTGACGCATTACGTGTCTTGTTGTGATCCTATGATGGGAACTCCAGAGTAGAAAGAAGCAGTGAAACTCAGATGCTTCGTGCGAACCTTGCAAGGACCAGCTTTTGTCTGGTATACAAGATTGCAATCCCGGTCAGTCATCGGATGGGAGGATCTTCGTCAAAAATTCTATCTTCAGTTTAGCTCAACTTTGACAAAAACGACAGTTTTTGATCTTACAAACTGTAAGCAAAGGGAGAATGAAAGAGTCTCTGATTTCATTGCTCGTTGGAAGGGATTAACGTATTCCTTGAGTTTAGCACTCCCTCGGGAGGAATTATTGCCAATTTGTGTGGAAAATTTGCGTGACGAATTATGCACGCCATTGATCCCTGTGAAATACACAGGAGGGTTTCGAGACCTTACTTCAATCGCTCAACAAATTGAAGATTCCCTTATACAGGCTAAGGTTAAATCTCATGTAATTCCATCAGCTCCAGGAAGAATAATGGGTAAAGTAGAAACTGCTACATTTATGCTTAAACAGGCACCTGTACCTATTTCTACTTCAAAACCTTCATCTTCTCGAAGGGCTCCACCTCCTGAACGCCAACAACAAAGGCTATTTCATCCAAATGATCAAAAATATCAACGACGAAAGAAATTTGAGGATATGAAGAGTAAAACATACTCTTTCCGAAGTGAGCAAGTTCCTGGTTACTTCATTTCAGCCCTGGAAAATAATTTGGTTCAATTACCAGTGCCGAAGAGGCCAAACAAGGAAGGAAGTGAAGATCGTCCCAATTATTGTCCCTTTAATCAAATGTTGGGGAATCCCATCTAGGAGTGTTTTGTCTTTAAAGACCTCCTGCAAAAGATGGTCGACTTGGGACAAGTCAAATTGAAGGGTTCTTCAGCTCATGTAACGTATATTACCGCTACAGATCCAGAAGAAGGAGGCGAGTGGCAGGAAGTCAAAAGCAAAACTGCGAAAAAATATGATGATTGGATGGTCAGAAAGACAATCAATCGGACCCATTCCATTTTGCGAACACAATTGAAGAAGCCAATTGTGTCTCCTACAAAAGCTGCAGTAAAGCCTCCATCAAAAGACAAATCCTCAAAAGGTCAGCGCAATTCAAAGAAGAAATAGGAATCAGGAGAAGATGAGTATGTATCAAAGCCTAAATTGTCTTTGACGCTGGAAGATTTCATGCCATCTACTTCAAAGTCAAGGGCACCGTCCCACCAAACGGCACAGCCTAAACAGGCTAACCAGACAGAGTCTTTATCAGACGAAGAGTTAGTCTTTGGTTCTGTCTGATCTCAATGGATGGAGAACTCATCACGACTCCAACTGATGCCTGATTTCGGAAGAAGTATTTTGTATAAACACAAAATATTGTTCCCAGATCCAAAACAATTACATTGGTTCATATTATGTCCGAGATGACATTAAACTATATTTTGTCCTAGCAACATGACATTAAACTGTGTGGCACTTTCATCGTCCAGCATGACGTTAAACTGTGTTAGTTCCCTTATCGTCCAACATGACGTTAAACTATCACATTGGTTACTATTATGTCCGAGATGACATTAAACTATATATTGTCCAACATGACATTAAACTGTTATAATGTCCAGCAAGACGTTAAACTGTGATGTCCTATCTACATGACATTAAATTGTACAGAAGATCCTATATTTTGTCTGAGATGACATTAAACTATATTGTGTCCTAGCAACATGACATTAAACTGTGTGGCACTTTCAACGTCCAGTATGACGATAAACTGTAAAAAGTCCCTAGAACTGATATCCTCATATTGGTTCACCTTAGTCCTTGCTATATGACGTTAAACTATACATCAATGGTCCAGTATGACCTTAAACTGCAACTTCGTCCAACATGACGTTAAATTGTGTCACCTTCAATGTCCGAGATGACATTAAACTATTTTTTGTCCTGACAACATGACATTAAACTGTGTGGCACTTTCATCGTCCAGCATGACGTTAAACTGTGTTAGTCCCCTTATCATCCAACATGACGTTAAACTGTCACATTGGTTACTATTATGTCCGAGATGACATTAAACTATATATTGTCCAACATGACATTAAACTGTTATAATGTCCAGCAAGACGTTAAACTGTGATGTCCTATCTACATGACATTAAACTGTACAGAAGATCCTATATTTTGTCCGAGATGACATTAAACTATATTGTGTCCTAGCAACATGACATTAAACTGTGTGGCACTTCCAACGTCCAGCATGACGATAAACTGTAAAAGTCCCCAGAACTGATATCCTCATATTGGTTCACCTTAGTCCTAGCTACATGACTTTAAACTGTACAGCACCAGTTCGTCCTTGCTATATGACGTTAAACTATACAGCAATGGTCCAGTATGACTTTAAACTGCAACTTCATCCCACACGACATTAAACTGTGAAAAATTTCCCTAAACCGTCCAATATGACCTTAAACTGCATCATCCCTGGTCCATGTATATGACCATAAACTATTTTCAAATCCTTTATGTCCAGCAAGACGTTAAAATGTGACGTCCTAAACTACATGACGCTAAACTGTATAAAAGTCCCTCGCAACCGGAAAGACGTTAAACTATATAATCTCAAAAGTCCAGTATGACATTAAACTGCACCATTCACGGTCCATGCATATGACCTTAAACTATTCGCACTTTCGTCCGACATGACGTTAAAATGGTACACTCCATCATCCTAACTACATGATGCTAAACTGTACAGAAAGTCCTTGATATGTCCTACATGACATTAAACTGTTATTTTGTCCCTGCTACATGACACTAAACTGTGCAGCACCAATAGTCCTAACTGCAAGACTTTAAACTGCATAGTCCCTTTTTTTTATGTCCTACATGACATTAAATTGTGCATAGTTAAGATTTTTATTACCTCTTGTTTCTCACACCGAGTATGACTCACGTGAGCTTAGAGAGAACATCAACCATAACACTCCCTTTGGGCCACTAACCATGTATAAGTCCCAACAACATTTTTTATTTAGATCATTGTCCACAAGAACAACTTGATCATTAATTCATTCTTTAATTAAACTACACGGACTTTGATCCTCGCCCTCCAGGCTGGGTATGTAGGCAACCTCCCAGGGTTCAAGCCCAAAAAAAAACAATCTCTTCACATCGGTTCACCACCACCTCATATGATGTTGATTTGTGAAACCACCCCTGGAATCAATATCTTTACATTGATTCACTTTTGTCCTTGTTATATGACGTTAAACTATACAACACTTTTGTCTGGTACGACAATAAACTACAATATTCTTTGATTTCCTCATTTGAGAAGGAACTATTATTTACATTGATTTTTCAATCATGGTTTTCATTTTCAAAAGACTACGTGCATACATGGTAATGCCTAAACTTTTTATCGCAGGTTAAACCATCATTGCACTAAAGTCCCCTTTAACCCTTCACATGTACGAACCAAATTTGTACAAAGGGTAGTTCTAGAACTACGTGGACTTGATTCCCATCCTTATGGGATACGTAGGAACAATCGAGTGTCCCTCGAATCCAGTCCCAAGTCTTTTGGGCCTAACCCCAAATTTCACTTTCAGTCCCTTGGCTGAAAAGTACTCATGAAAACACACACTGTGTATTCATTATTATGGTCCGAATTCTATGACCCTAAACTAAGATCACTCATACTTTCATCCTGCGCGACGTTAAACTGCATTTCAAGAACTACGTATGGCTTGATTCTCATTCTTATGAGATACGTAGTGAAGTCCAAGTTTCAATTCAGGACCCAGCCACAACATGATTGTGGTTTTCATTGACCTATGTATCTCTATATACATTGGAAAATACCCATCTTTATGTGTTATAATCCTAACCTTAAATATTTTCAGATCTTCATAACCCTTTTCATGACTTCTAGTCACAAAAATGTCAAACTTCTGAGAATTCTTTTTCCTGACTATGCAGCACGTGCCCATAGGTGGCCTTGCATAAACAGTCCACATAACAGACTTGTCAGCCAAAAGATGCTATTCATTTGACCATGTAGCCAATGCCCATAGGTGGCCCTACATATTTCAACCCCCTAACGGGTTTTGTTAAATAATAGTAACTTCATTCTTGGGAAGAATGACTCTTTTGTCCTTATTTGTCTTAAACGACAGTATGTAGGGATCCGCAAAAAAATATCCATCCTTAACATATTTGTCCCATATCCTTTTTCATGATCTGAAAGTATTCAAGTCTATGGTTTATTCTTCTTCCCTATGTTTGGGTCAGACCTTCGTAGGAGTGATATTCATCCAGTTCTTCGATATTCTTGTTTGGAAATATCTTCTCCATATTCAAGTACCTCTTTCCATGCAACAAACTCTATGCTTTAGAAAATTTGAATCTCCATAAACTTTCACTGGCTTTTAGCACTAGGAAAGAAAATTTCTGGGAGTTCTTTTGCCTGACTATGCAGCACGTGCCCATAGGTGGCCTTGCATAAACAGTCCACATAACAGACTTGTCAGCCAAAAGATGCTATTTATTTGACCATGCAGCCAATTCCCATAGGTGGCCCTGCATATTTCAACCCCCTAACGGGTTTTGTTAAATAATAGTAACTTCATTCTTGGAAACTACTTCTTCTAATGCCTTTTAGCTCTTTTTTCATATCATTCCTCAGATTCAAATATTCTTAAGCCATAGTTTACATTTTTTCCCTCATACTTGAGTATGGTAATATGTTTTCAGATAAATTATCAAGGAATTGAATCCAATTCTAATCCATTTCGGTCAAAGCTATTTCGACCTTAAACATTAGCCCCTTTATGTCCGGCATGCATGACTTGAAACTGCCCACAAAATACAAAGGAACTCTGAATAAAAGTCAAGTTCCAGCACACTTGTGCGCTGCCCTCTGTTCCCTAAAGACTTGCATGCCCCCTTTTCCTTTTAATGTATTCAATTTCCTCAGAGTCAAATCCTCATTTCTTTCCAGATCCAACTCTGAGGGGGGACTTTTGTTGACGCTCCTTTCGTCACAGAATCTAAAGATCAGAAAAGGGGAATATCTGAGCATAAAGTGATTTATCCTTTGAAGAAACATCAAAAATCGACAAAGGGATGAACAAGGAGAACATTTCCCATATGTCGCGCAAGTTCCCTCATGGTCGCGCAAGTACACTTGTGCGCCGCCTAGTGGTCGTGCAAGTACTTGCGCGACGCCTTATGGTCGTGCAAGTGACTTGCACGACCTAATTGGTAACCGCCCGGTAACCGCCCGGGGTCTTCTTTTGCCTATAAATAGACCCTGTGGGCCCCCCATTCAAGAATATCTTTTTCCAGAAACTCGTATTGAAGCTCCCGACGCCCAAGTCTCTTCTCAAAGCTTCCGGAACACTTCTAAGGTAATTTCTTACCTAGAACGGAAGATCTAAAGAGAAGAAGGAAGGCCTAAGTGTTGAAACTTATCAAACACTTGCGCGCCAACTTATTTACTTCAATATAACTTGCGCGTCCTTTTCTGGAATAACCTCGAGAACATTCTAAAGGGTTTTAAAAAGAGTCGCTCAAGTATTTCATTGCTGGTTGAAAATCGCGCAAGTACACTATGTGTCGCGCAGGTATACCTGCGCGACCAACACTTGCGCGCCCATGGAAGACTTGCACGCCTTGCAAGACTTGCGCGCCCCTATCTTTTTGGGTGCCCATATTTCCCATTTTTACCCCTCTTAAGCCATTTCACCTTTCCATTTCAAGATTCAGTCTTCAAGACACTCTTCAAAGCCATTTATGGCATGATTTCATGATTTGACTTTCTTATCTGAAAGGAATTCTGTGGAATCTCTCTCAAAGTCTAGTGATTTAAATATCCTTATGTCACTAAAATACGGAGAGTTCATTCATTCAACCTCATCCTTTAAGATGAGAGAATCTTAACCTGGGTCTCCTTTTCAGGAATAATCCCCAGTGATAAAACTTTTAATCTGGGCATCTTCCTCAGGAGTAAGCCCCAAATTCTTAAAGTTCCCAATCATGGGCATCCTCCTCAGGAGTAAGCCCCAATCAAGTCCTTTAATCTTGGGCATCTTTCTTAAGAATAAGCCCCAACCTCAAATATGGGCATCCTCCTTAGGAATAAGCCCCAAACCCTAATCCCTAACCTGGGTCTCCTTTTTTCAAGAATAAGACTCAGTCATAACCTTGGGCTTCCTTTTCAGGAGTAAGCCCCAAGTCCCTTAACCTTGGGTCTCCTTTTTAGGAATAATCCCCAAGTTCCCTTAAATTTCTCTTAACCAGTCATAATTTACCTTTGATTTGGGTTTCCTTTTCAGGAGTAAAACCCAATCATAAGTCCCCTCCTAACTTGGGCATCCTCCTTAGGAGTAAGCCCCAAGATTAGAGTATTCAAATCTCCATGAAGCACATATAACTTTATGGACCATGTTCATGGATTTTCTCCCTAAAAGTAAATCCTAAACCTTCATCTATCTGGGCAGTCATCCATATATAAGCCCCAAACAAATTCTTATGATTGCATCTTTCATGGCACAATTGTCTAAATTTTTACCAATACCTCTTGTTTCTCACACCGAGCGTGACTCACGTGAGCTTAGAGTGTAAAAGTAATCATGACATTCATCTTTGAGCCATCAATCATAAACATCATACTCCATAACTCGAACTACATGGGTTCTGATTCCTTTTCCAAAATAAAGGATACGTAGGTAGCCCATTTATGGGTTCGATCCCAACTTTGAAATAATCTTTGTCCTTCTGAATGACGATAAACTTCAAGTGCCCCACTGAGTGGCTTTAAAACCAGCCTGGCCATCATAATGACCAAGAGACTTTTATATAAATGTTTTGAAGGATACCATTGACCAAGAATCTCTAAACAGATATAGATGATTCTCTATTGATGAAGAACCTTGAATACATATAAAAGATTCTCTAAATGTCTTGCATATTTAATCATTGATTGTTAAAACTAAAGGAAAGCTCATTTTATACTTGGAAATATAATAAGGATTCACGAACATAACTTAAATCTATAAAGAGAGTCCCGGAGTAGACAATAATTCCCCTCAAAAAGGTGTGATGAGTCCGACCTCCCATCCTCTCGACCAATGCAAATTACTAAGCCTCATTAGTCCACAAGCTAACGAGCGCCTGCCTTTGGAAAGTAGGTCCAAACGGATGTGGAATCATTGGATGTTTCCGGTTCTACGAACAAACCCGTTAGAAACCGATCGGAACGTTTGAATCTCCCATCCAGGAGGTCATCCCCGGATTCCGTGCGAAACAGTATCCCAAGTACGACTTGGAAGAATGATGTTATTTGGGTGTTTGTAGACCAACTGACAAAATTAGCGCATTTATTGCCTATATGGGATACTTTCTTAGTGGAGAAGTATGGAAATTTATATGTTTCAGAGATATTCCTTCTTCATGAGGGGGAAAATAGTATTGTTTAAAATCATTAATCGTGATTTACATCGCACTTCTAGCATGGCTTATAAAAGTTTCTTGGTACAATGGTTTTACTATGCAGTATACGACTTACTTCCCACAGACAGATTGGAATTCAGAATATACTATATAGGTGCTTGAGGATATGATACATGTGTGTGTCATAGACTTTGGTGGGTCTTGGTAGAATAAAATATCCTTGGTTGATTTCACCTATAACAACAGGTATCAGAAACTATTTAGATGACACTATATGAGGAACCTTATGGTACACCATGAATATCACCTCTATGCTAGATGGAGGTAGGTGATTCAGTGCTGTTGGGACTGAGTCTCATGTAGGAGATGTCAGAGCAGGTTCAATTGATTCAGAAGCCTGTGGATATGGCTCAGAGTAGACAAAATTCATATGTCGATCGACATTGATAAACCCGATATTTTTCATAGGATTATTGTTTATTCATTCAGGCGTTGCCTAGATTGGGTCACCACAGGATATGAAGATAGGGTAAGTTGGCCCTGATGTTTTTTGGATCAATTGAGTTTGTAGAGAGAATTAGGATGGTGGTGTACTGATTGGATCTTACACAGAGGTACAGTTCTATGCACGACGTTTTTCATGTCACACAACTTCAGCCATATCACCCTGTACCTTCTCACATGAATGATGTGGATGATGTTGAGCTTGAAAATGATGCATCCTTTAAGGATAAGCTGATACATGTGTTGCATCACAGTGAGAAAGCGTTGCGGGAAAGTCTATGCCAATAGTTAAAGTTTTATGGAAACATGGCCATGTTCTGAAGGAATCTTTGGAGAGAGAAGCGGATATGCGGGCTCAGTAGACCGAACTTTTTTAATCATAATCATAGATATTCTTGGGAGTACAACTCAAGGATGAGTTGTTATAAGGTCAGAATATTGTAAGATCCTGACCATTTTTAGAGATGTCTCGATCTTGTTTGAAATATTATTTTTCATTTTTTGATTAATTTCTCTATGGGTTTTACCTTGGGGATTTTTGGGTGAAATTGAGGGGAAATCAGAATGAGAAAAGGCAGTGCGTGGTTGGCTCACGTGTTTCCCAAACCGTACGCCCAACCCAACAAATTATGTGAACCAAAATAGAGTGGATTTATACGGTTTCCGCATAGTTTGTTAAATTTTGTTCCCTCTTAGGAGTAACTCTGCACCCCCCAGAAGAGGCACATGATTAAGGCACAAAATTTTACAAATCACGTGCCACTACACAGGAAACCCTACTCGTGGTTTTAATTAACCCCAATAATTAGATTTTAAATTTCTAAACCCCTCATCTATCACCCTATTTTGACAAAACTCAGACATAATCATTTATTATCATTTTTTGAGGATATCAGATGTATTTCAAGCCCTTACAACTTCCTTTATTAATGATTTTAAACCTAGAATTAATATCTACACCTTTCCAACTATGATAATCTCACCCAGATTTGTTTCCAATCCTTCTCACATCTTTCTCTCATCCTTTGAAGGTATTTTTCCTCTGTTTTTGTAGATCTAGTTAAAAAATTTGGTAGACCTAATCCTTTTGATATTGGATCTAGGTATTGGATCTATATCTCAATCTTTATTGTGCAATTAAACATTATAATTCAATTTTGGGATATCTGTTGTTGAGTGTTCTTCATCAATTGTGACGTACATGGTCTAAATCCAAATCTCATAGTCTTGACTTCACTTATGTGTATGTAAATTTAGAATTTCTATTAAACTATTAGTGATTGAATTTATGAAATTGAATTAATTAATTAATTAAGGTATTATGGGATGATCAATTTATGGAAGCATGGAATTGGGTTAATTAATTGGTGAATTAATTAATGGATTCTGTAATTATAAAATTAGTGGTTTTGTAATAATTAATTACTGAATTAATTGATGTAATCAAGGAATTGATGGGATATTGGGATTATAAATTAGATTAATTAATTACTGAATTAATTATAGGATTTTTGGATTTTTAATTAGATTAATTAATTTCTGATTTAATTAATGGATATTGGGATTTTGGAATTGGATTATTTAATTCATGAATTAATTAATGGAGAATTTTGAATTTGTATTTGGTCAATTAACATGATGTGAATAAATTCACAATTGGGGATTGTGAGATGAATGGATTAACCTTAGCGGGATAATGATTTGTATGGTTAAATAATGCAAAATGGTTTAATAGTGAATTGTTATATTATCCCATGTGATTAAATTGAATAACTATGTTTGTTGTGAAAAATTGTGGTGGTATCTTGATGTATAATATTGGTGAATAATTAATGTAGATTAATCTTGATTGATGTGATGTATGTGATATATGTTTCATTGTGAAATTCATGTGTGGGACATGATCTACTACATCAAAATCCCATAGTGATAAAATCATGTGTGGGATATAGTCTACTACATCAAAATCCCATAGTGATAAATGAGTGTTGGAAATAGACTATTTCTTCAAAACATCACATGTGTGTTTGTTTGGTAAATGATTTTTGGGTCATGAAGTACTACTTCAAATACCCATGGGGTCCTAGACATAGAGATCGAGGCCCAAAATTTTGGCATTGGACTATGATTCCAATTGGATGTAATATGAATTGAAATGAAATGGATAATGAAATACCATATGTTATAATGAATAGTTAATCGAATATGTGATGTGTTTTAAAATCCGGCAAGGGCCAAAGTATGTATTGAGGTTTGGGTTTCCACAAGATCATAGGGGTTTATGTTGTTTAATTAAAGAATAATTGAAATGTGATGACTATTTACTTACGCACTGTACTTTATTATTTATATAACTTCATACACAATTATTTAACTGGATATTTCTTTTGATGTCATTGGTGGTGGCCTATTGAGTTGTACTCACACCCTACATGTGTTGCCTAATCGGCACCCAAATAGATTTTATGCTTGTGAGATGGGATAGGGGAAATGGACCTATGTTAGATGACAGGGTTGGGGTGGAGTTTGGATGAGGGGATCATACTTGGAATCGGGACCCATTTGGGGAGTTGTTATTGTCTTTATTTATTTTGAGTTTTAAATATTGAAAATTGACATGTATTTAGAATAAAATATCTGATGTTTAGTTTTGGATATTGTATTTTCTATTTTAATCATTATGTGATACTAGTTTGGTTTGGTTATTGGTTATATAATTTGGTTATTTTTATGTATTTCCATTTTTGTGCTAGTTTGATAAAAAGGGTATAGTCACTCCATGATCGATATTAGATCCTCGCAGCTAGTCAGAAGCCTCTGATTTATGGGGAGGTGTGCTTGAGGTCTTGTAAAAGACTGACTCTGAGAACTGTTGTGTAACAGAATGGCCATGACATTACATCATAGCCCCCCGAAGGATAACCCACCCCATACAATGACCCGTAAGTCCCATTATTTCTTACCCATGAAGGCCCATGCATTATGGACTCATAGTTCCAAGCCCTTAGACATCACTGATCCGTATTCTATGAATCCTTAGTCTCTTATGCATCTATCACCAATTTAGAACAACTGACAATGGGCCTACCCTACAAAAAATTATGGAAGACCCTCACTGTGTGCCTAGATCATGTGATCCCCATGCCTATATTGCTTGAACAAACCCAACCATCATCTCATCGGATGTCATGCCTATAAAAAATATGCATGACGAACCACCACCACCACCACCGATCGGGGGTTCATATATCCTTTTGTTGATAACCAAGCCAATATACGTCATCAATTCCAGAACACCGTTGCATCCATCATGCTTTTCCCCCTCAAGTATCATCGATGCCACTGTGAAGAATAGATGTATATATGTGTATGTATATATATGTTCACATATCCATGAGATGTACATATTTATATGAAATTTATTCATATGTACTTGAGAAGCATCACATGTCCTCATCCTCGGGTGATAGGTGTCACAACAATAATCGTGGGTCGTTTGTTTTTTGGGCGACGAGGTGGCATTCAGTTCTACTTTGTTGCGGTTGAATGGAGGTGACATCTAGGATGCTGGAAATGGGGGGTTGGCATTGGCCCCAACCAATGGCTGGGAGAACAATAACAAAATAGGGTTTTATCATCGCTAAAAAAAGCCTTTATCAGTGCAAAAAAAGAATTGATAATTGAGGTATTTTTAAAAGGGGGTCCCTTTTATTAGTGCTAAAAAAGTGCTGATAAATACCCCTTTTATCTATGCTAAAAAAACACTGATAATAGAGGTCTTTTATCTTCACTAAAAAAAGCACAGATAAAGGTCTAGAGTCTGGAGAGCAACCACAAAACAAGGTTTTATTATCACTAAAAAAGCCTTTATGAGCAATAAAAAAGTGTTGATAATCGAGGCATTGTTAAAAGGCGTGTCACTTTTTCAGTGCTAAACAAATCACTAATAAAAGGGGTCTTTTATAAGCACTAAAAAACACTGATAAAGGTCAGAAAATTTAAAAAAAATCTAAAAAACAGATGGTGTATCACCCCCCTTTTATTAGCGCTTGACCCCCCTTTTAACAGCATTAGCCTCCCCTACTCCTTTATATCAGTGCTAGGCACCTGCTCACCTCCGCCCGCATGCCCTTTCCTTTGCTTGGTTTCAAACCTAAGACCTCTTCTTCATGAACCCGTGAATCTTCCACTCACCTATATTGTTTTTTCTCTCATTTTATGATATATCTATACATTTAGATATATATATCGTTACATTATATATATATATATATATATATATATATATATTTATTTAAATTCACATATACAATTTTGTGTGTGTGTGTTTATAAATGCATAAATATCTATATTTATATATATGTGGGAATATATAAATATAATTTTACATATTTATATTTATTTACACATATTATATATTTATATTTATATACATGTATTTGAATATGTAGATAAACATATATTTGTTTGTCAATACACACAGAAATATATTTATATGTATATATAAACATTATATATGAATTAATTGTATATGTATATAAATATTCCTACATTTTTATTTTAATTAAAATGGTAATTATTTTTTATTTAGATAATGTTAATATATTGTGAAATATATTTTATATGTAAATATGTTTAATTAATTATTTATAAAATTAATTTTCATGGCTGAATATAAAAAAATATGTATATATTTTTAAATATTTGATTATAAATAACAGTATATTGTGAAAAATGATAAAATTTGAAAACCATAATATGAATATGATTGTAATCCCTGGAAATAAATTTATTCTCCACCCGAAAATGGCAGTACAACCCCCTTAAATGAGGATGGAAATCTATTAAATACTAGGGCACCCCGACAAAAAACTCAGTTTTAGAGGCCTTATGGGCATTTTGTGCCTCAAAAAATATTATAGAGGATTGGCCTTTTCATTGAAGGTGTAGATCTTATCACAATATTCAATTTGGAATGTGGTAGAGCTTAAATGGACACCCAAATCAAAAGTTATGGCATTTTGAAGTTCGAGTTGCGTTTTCAACTTATTTTCGATCTTTTATTAATTGTATTATATTAAAATTGTTATTAAGTGACTCTTACTAGATAATAATTATAAAATTATTAATAAAAAATTATTTTAATTATTTTATAGTCCATTTTCACTAATTATCTTATATATTAATTGTAAATTTCTATTTAGCTTTATCTAAAACATATTTCAAAAATATATATATATTATATTTATATCAATATAAATATATTTATATGTTAATATATTATTTTTAATGAATTTTTTTGAAGTATACTTTTATCTGTGCTTGTAAAAAACACTGATAAAGGGTGTCTTTATCAGCGCTTCTAAAATAACACTGATAAAGGGGGTCCTTTTATTAGTGATTTGTTAGCGCTGTTAAAGGGTGGCGCTATGAAAACTTAATTTTGTGGTTATGGAGGATGCTCGAGAGTGGGTTGGTGATGATGATGGGAGTTTTCTGATTATGTAGGTTTGGGACCCTAGTGGAGATAATGATGGTGGTCTGAGGATAGATGGATGGTAGTGGTGCTTTCGGCAGGTAGGGCTGGCGATTTGGTGGGGTTGGCGACGACGGTCGGGAATCGGCTGACGATGTCCTCAATGGATGACCTCGGGATGTAGGATGTTGATGATGACCTGTGGACGTGGAGTAACAAACTCAAAATGAGGATAGCGATGACCTTTGGATGTGGGTGGGTTCTAATCATGGGGATTGGCATCAACAAGGGATGTCATTGTTCAACGACTTGATTTGGGCATCCATTGTAGGGACTGCAAGATTGTGAATTTGGGCCTATGGGTTTCCAATTGAAGGGCCTATGGGTCTTTTGTTTTTTCTCTCGTAGCAGGTGCATGGTGGAGTGGAAATATCAAGAGGTTATCGATGGCATGGGATGCTAGTGGGTTTCGACTCTCATAATGACCGTCAGTGGTATGAGATGTTGACAGATGTGATGGTTTTTTCTCACTGCGGACATTGGTGGCATGAGACGTCAATGAGTTCACAGAACATGTCTGACGTTGAATGGTTGGTGCATGGGTGGCGATGTTGAGGGCACATCGACGCGCTTCGGGGTGGAGTTCGAT
Organism: Viscum album; assembly: GCA_963277665.1. Classification (NCBI taxonomy): domain Eukaryota; kingdom Viridiplantae; phylum Streptophyta; class Magnoliopsida; order Santalales; family Viscaceae; genus Viscum; species Viscum album. The sequence goes on from OY728145.1 coordinate 2,087,185,665, forward strand.
GGATGATAACATGAAAAAATATGCACTATGAGAATAATTGATTTTTGCGGTGAGGTATTTGTGACGGGGAAGGGTGTCGTCGCAAATAACTACTTATTTGTGACGGGGAAATGGTCCCCGTCACAATAGTTTTAGCACGAGTTGCATGCCAAACCGCAGGAAGGATATGTGCAAAGGGTATAAAATCCCGTCGCAAATACCCAACAACATTTTTTACTATTTGGGACGAGATTTATCTCCTGTCACAAATAGTTTGTCGGTAGGTAGGTATTTGTGACGGGTGTCGTCGAAAATACCTTTTTAACCACCACCCCTAATTTATAAGGGGGTTTGTATTTGCGATGGGTCTCATCGTAAATAATCTAATCTATATATACCCTCTCTATTTTCTCCATTCCACTCCTTTCTCTACCCTCTCTCCCTCTCCACGTTCATTTTTTCTCTCAATTTTTTTTCAAAGTTTAAAATTATAAATCAGAGCAATATTCATGGCTTATATCCTTTGAAAGATTTAATTTTAAGGTATTTATCTATTTCTTTTATTTTTAGTCAATTCATTTTATTTTATATTAGTTATAATTAGTGTTAATTAGATCTGATTAAATTAAATTAGAATTAGATATTTATATTTTCCATTATTTATTTTTACAAATAATTATGTGTGATTAGTATTAATTAGTATTATTTAATAGTTATTGTATAAATTATTATTAATTAGTAGTAATTAGTATTATTTTTAAAAATGATTAATAAATAGTTATAATATGTGATAATTAGTAAGAATTAGAGATAATTAGTAATAAATTGGAATAAATATTTATAAATAGTAATAATTTGTAATGATTAGTGATAATTAGAAATAATTAGCAGTAACTAGTAGAAATTAGTAACAATTAGTTGGAAAAAGTAATAATTAGCGAGAATATGTTATAATTAGCGGTAATTAGTAATAAATTTTACTAATTAGTTATAATTAGTAATAAATTGTAAAAAATTTAATAATTATTAATAAATTATAATAAATTGTAATAAATTTTTATAATTTGTAACAATTTTTAATAAATTGTAATAATTAGCAATAATTAGTAATAAATTTTAATATTTAGAAATAAATAGTTATAAATTGTAATAAATAGTAATAAATTGTAATAAATAGTAATAAATTGCAATTATTAGCAACAAGTTGAAATAATTTGTAAGAATTAGTAATAAATTGTAATAGTTTATAAGAATTAGGAATAAGTTGTAATAATTATTAATAAACAGTAATAATTAATAATAAATTGAAATAATTAGTAATAAATTTTAATAATTAGAAATAAATTTTAATAATTAGTAATAAATTGAAATAATTAGTAATAAGTTGTAATAATTAGTAATAAATTGTAATAATTTGTAATAGGTTGTAATAAATTATAATAAATTGTAATAAATTGTAATAAATTGTAATAATTAGTAATAATTAGCAGGAATAAGTAATCATTAGCGAGAATAAGTAATAATTAGCAGAAATAAGTAATAATTAGTAATAAACTTTAATAATTAGTAATAATGAATAATAATTACTGATAATTAGTAATAATTAGTAATAATTAGTAATAATTAGTAATAATTAGTAATAATTTGTAATAATTAGTAATAATTTGTAATGATTAGTAATAAATTGTAATAATTAGTAATAATTGGCATTAATTAATAATAAATTGTAATATTTAGTTATAAATTGTAATAATTGGTAATAAATTGTAACAAATTGTAATAATTAGTAATAAATTGTAATAATTATTAATGATTAGTAGAAAATTGTCATAATTAATAAGGATTATTAATACTTAGTAATGATTAGTAATAATTTGTAATAAATTGTAATCATTAGTAATGAATAGAAATAATTAGCAATGATTAATAATAAACTGTAATAATTAGAAATAATTAGTAATAATTTGTAAAAACTTGTAATAATTAGTAATAATTAGTAATAATTAGTTATAGATTCTAATAATTAGTAATAATTAGTAATAATTAGCAAGAATAAGTAATAATTAGTGTTAATTAGTAATAAATTGTTATAATTAGTAAGAATTAGTAATAATTAGTAAGAACTAGTAAAAAAATTTAATAACTTTTAATAATTAGTAATAATTTTTAATAATTTTTTTAAAATTTTAATAAATAGTAATAAATAGTAATAAGTTTTAATAATTAGTAATAAATTATAATAATTAGTAATAAATTGTAATAATTAGTAATAAATCGTAATAAATTTTAATAATTAGTAATAATTAGTGATATTAAGTAATAATTTATGGTAATTAGTAATAAATTATAATAATTAGTAATAAATTATAATAATTATAAATAAATTTTAATAATTTGTAATAATTTGTAATAATAAGTAATAATTAGTAATAAATTGTAATAATTAGTAATAATTAGTAATAACTAGTAATAATTATTAATAAATACTATTAATTTTAATAAATTGTAGTAAACTATAATAATTAGTAATATAATGTAATAATTAGTAATTAACTGTAATAATTAGTATTAAACTATAATAATTAGTAATAAATAGTAATACTTGGTAATAATTACTAATAATCAGTAATAATTATGAATAATTAGTAATAAATTGTAATAAATCGTAATAATTAGTGGGAATAAGTTTTTATTAACGATAATTAGTAATAAATTGTATTAATTACTTATAAATTGTAATAATTAGTAATAAATTATAAGAATTAGTATTAAATTTTTATAATTAGTAGTAAATTGTAATAATTAGTAAAAAATTGTAAAAATTAATAATAATTTTTAATAATTAGTAATAAATTTTAATATTTAGTAATAAATTTAAAAAATTAGTAATAAATTTGAATAATTAGTAATAAATTTTAATAATTAGTCATAATTTGTAATAATTTGTAATAAATTGGCACAATATCCATCATATTGGCGGCATATCATTTGTCTGAAAAATCATCTTCTTACAACTTTCTCCCACTAAAATCAATGTGAAAAATCTATTCCAACGTACACATATCCATTTTTGTATGTACAAGAATGAAGATCAGTGTAATAATTATTCCCTACTCTATATTCATGTGCATACGGAAATGGATATTCATATGTCGGAGAAGATTTTTTATAGTGATTTCAGTCGAAGAAAGTTTCGAGGAGATTATCCATCAGGAAAAAGAGCTACATTGAATCCATTGGAAGTTATGTCACTTTTAATTAGTGGTAATTAGTACAAATTAGTAGTAACTGCTTATAATTTTTGGTAATTAGTATAAATTATTATAAATTAGTGTAGATTAGTATATTTTTTTTAAAAAAATACTATAAATAACTATGAAATAATAAAAATTATTATAAATTTATAGAAAAGTGAATTTAATTTTCTTCTTTTTGGGATAGTGTTTTTATAATATCCAATTATTCAAAAAATAAGTTATTTTATATTTTTTAGATAAATATGGAACAAGGAAGTCAACAACAGTCATTATTTGATGATCATGCTTGGATAAATCTATGTAAGAATCCAAACAGTTCCGGTTTAAATCCTGTATATATTGAGGGTGTTGAAGCTTTCTTATCATTTTTATCATCAAAACCAGAATTTCTTTCAGAAGGGAAAATTAATTTTCCTTGTAAGAAATGTGCTATGAGGAGATTTGTCACATTTCACAATGTTGAGGGTCATCTATTTCATATTGGTTTTCAACCTGATATGTTTTTTGGTATCAACATGGTGAACACATTTCCAGAGAAGATGCTAATAATTTGGATCCAGATCTATCATGGTTTAAAAATTTAGTACATGATGTGGCAGGTCAATCTTTTCATCCAACAAAAACTCAGGATGATATTGATTTAACTCCTGAGTTAGAACAATATTAATTTTATGATTTGTTGAGGTCAAGTAAGGATGCCTTATATCATGGTTCCAAGATAAGAAAATTTAAAATAGTTGAAAATTTTATGAATTTTAAATCAGACAATAGAATGTTAAATATCTATTTTGATCAGAAAATATCTTTGGTTAAAAAACTTTTACCTGAAGGAAATGTGATTCCTACAAATTTCTATCAGAGTAAGAGGCTGGTTCATAATCTGACTCTTAGTTATCAGAAGATTCATGCATGTTCAAATGATTGCATCTTATATTATGGTGAGATGTGTTGTTGGATATATGTCCCACATGTGAAAAATATAGGTATAAAGAGGCTCCGTTAGGGATGTCTATATTGATTTTGGTAAAATAGTCGAGATATTTTCCACTTACACCAAGATTTCATCATTTATTTTTGTCTCATAACACAATGACATTGATTTCATGGTAAATAACTAATATTTCAACTAGTAAAAGATTAAATCATCTCTCTAATGGTGATTTATAGAAACATTTTGACCAAGTGAATTTGTATTTTGATTTAGAAGCCCGAAATGTGTGATTGGGTCTTTCTACTGATGGTTTATGTCCATTTGGTTCTTATGGTAGTCAGTATTCATGTTGGCATGTATTTTTAACTATGTACAATTTACCTCCTTGGATATTGATGAAGGATCCATATATCTTTTTGACCTTATTAATTCTTGGAAATCTTAAAAATAATATTGATTTTAATTTGACACCATTGATTGATGAATTAAATTTATTATGAAGTCATGGTGTCAGTACATATGATGTTGGTGAGAAATAAAATTTCCTACATAAAACTGTATTAATGTGGAAAATTTGTGACTTCTTAGTATGTTGAATGTTATCTCTATAGAGTACACATGGTCCTAAATCATGTCCATACCTAATGAGATACAACAAAACGTTTATGCTCATCAATGGAAAAAACCCTTTTTTCAACATTCATCATAGATTCCTTCCAACCGATCATCCTTTTCATAGGAAAAAAATATCATTTCAGAAAAGTCATAATAGATGAACCTCTAAAATGATCTTAGGGATAGAGTTAAAATCAATTGTCTCTTCATTACCTCCCAACACATTCAGACCAATTGTAAACCAACAAGAAATTTATGGCTTTGAGAAATAACACAATAGGATAAAACATATAGTTTTTTGGAATTTGTCATGTTTGTCTGATTAATTGGTCCATCACATGTTTGATGACATGAATATTGAGAAGAATCATTTTGAAAATTTATTTCATATAGTTTTTGGATACACCAGGTAAGACCAAATATAATGTAAAGGCATGATTAGATCTTGTCCAAATTTTTAGGTGACCAGAACCTGAACTGTTTCAAAATGTTAGATCACAGAAGATAATGAAGCCAAAATCATCTTATACACTATCCAAATTTTGATTAATATTTTGTTTTTGAATTTATGATTCGATAATTTTATATGGTTATGCTTCAAATTTGGGATGATATGTCAGAAATGGTCATATTATTGGATTAAAAATTCCTAACTATTATATTATAATGGAATGAATTTTTACAGTTGGATTAAAAGGTTTGTTGAATTCTATTATTTGGGATGAGATAATATAGATATCAAGTTTTTTCTTAGATATTTTTGTGGTAACAACAGGTTGTGATGCACTAAGTAGACTGCAAGATGATGTTGTATTAATTTTATGTAAACTAGAAAAAAATCTTTCCACCGGCTTTCTTTGACCCAATGGAACTTTTGATATTACATTTTCTGTATGAAGAAAAATGTGGAGGTATACTATAGTTCTGTTGGATATACCCATTTGAGAGATGAATGTAGAAATTGAGGGAAAAAGTATATAACAAAGAATCAGTTGAAAGCTCATTTGTATAAGCTTATTTATAGGAGGAAATTTATTTTTTCTGCTCTCAATATTTTTAATCTTAATATCCCTCAAAACACAACCACATGGTCCGTAATGAGGTAAATTTCAATGATGAAATGAGAAATCAATTAACAATTTTTAATCATCCTGAACTTGGATTTAGTGGAGTTCATGAATGAGGACTATCATATGATAAACATCACATAGATCATACATATTTTCTTCTCAACTGTGAAGAAATTATACCATTTTTACTGTGAGTTCTCATATTACTTATTCTATAATATTTGTTATAGTAAATTAATATTATTTTGTTTTTAGTTTATATGATAATCATATTAAGAAATAGATTCCATAAATTAAAACAGTTTCTATTGAAGATCTCAGAAAAATAATTTTTCTTACTAGTTTCAAAAACTGGTAATATAAATTATTTATGGTTTAACATAAAAAATCAATTTATTACATTTTATACTGATGATTTTTTATAAATTTTCAGGTATCTCAACATGATGGAAAAATTGATAATCGATTGTGTGTATTGGGTAACCCACCACCCAAAATGGTTAAATCTTATAATGCATATGTGGTGAATGGTTTTCTATTTCATACGCGTGCATATGGGGAATTAAAAAAATAATGAATACTAGTGTTTGTTTGAGAGGATCTCATCATAGAGAAACTGAAGTTTACTTTTATGGTATACTGGAAGAAATTATTGAACTATGTTATCTGGAATAGAATACATTAAGATATTTAAATGTCAGTGGTTGGATATCAAGAGAGGCTTGTATGTTCATCTGACCCACGAAATAGTTGATATTAAATATAAAAGTATTCTTGTAGTAAATGTACCATTTTTATTAGCTCTGTAGGCACATCAATTTTGTTATGAAAATTACTATGCTACTTCAAGTAAGTAGGGCGATTAGATGAGCATAATAAAAATGAAATCTCGGGAAAATCAGTTTACTGAAACTGGATGAGGTTTTTCTAAAGTGCAAGGAATTGAAATTTTTTTAGAGACTACTCTGAATCCATATTTTTTCTGAAGAGAAAAATATAGATAATGACACCCCACAGTTAAGGGTCGATGGTGATGATGATGGTAATATTGTTACAAATGAATTTGAAATGACAAGAGATGATAAAATTGAAACTCATATTGAAATTGATGATGCTGAGGAGGAATATAAAGATATTTACATTGTCAGATATGAAGATAAGGATGAAGATAAACATTGACACAGTTAAATACTAGTTACAATAATATGTAAGATTGATCTATATATAATAGTTGTTGTCAACTGTTTGTTAACAAAAGTCATTTTGTGTTTCAGATGAACGAGGATCTCTTTTTTCAGTTGTAGGAGGCTGATCTACCTTTGGATAAGTTGGATGTAAGATCATATGACCCTCAAACTATTGGTGGTTCAAGGAGTACTCAGAGAAGGCATGGTCTTACGTGATTGATGATTCTTGACCCTATCCTCAAGCAACGTCCATGACATGGCTTCGATCTATGCATGCATATATATGTTTACCTGTGTATTCTGGTTATCTTTTATTAATTTATTTATATACTAGTTGTTTGATTATTTGTTCTTTTTCATAGCTTTTCGCATATATCTGTTGGTTAAGGGAGCGCTATATCTCACAATTATTTTTCTGAAGCATGGGTCACATGGGATCAAATTCTGGTTAATGTAAAACACCACATGTTCAATTATTAGATGGTACGTATATAAATAATATTTATTATGAAATTTATTTAATTAATAACATGATATTATAATTTACTTATAGGGTTTAAAGAATCCTATTGATGAGAGCAGGTGTGACACTATCTGGAAGGCATGAGAGGATTTTATGTGTCACCATTGTCATCAGCTTTTTTCACAAGGTCAGAAGGAAAGCAATGATGAAAGCACGATTGATAGAGTTTGAAGAGTCTTATCATGCCCACCGACCTGATTATATTTCATCTCAGGTTCGAGATGGATTTTGTTCACACTAGTTGGGTGGTAGTTTTCAAAGGAGATCAATATTAGGTTGAAAAAACTGGGGGAGACAGGACGTGACACATCAAGCCGGTAGTCGCATATTTAGTACACATAAGGAACATATTGTAAAAAAAAATTAAATAATTTATATAACATTAAATGTAAACAGTTTATTTTATATTAATATAAGAAGTCGAATTTTCTAATATTATGGAGTTCGAAGTTTATGTAAGGATGTACAGTGACCCACACACTAGAGAGATTATAGGCGATCACCCACATCAGACTGTGGCCAGTATAATTTTTTTGAGATTTAAAATTAACTACAAATAAGATTTTAACTATTTTAATTTTAAATTGCAATTGAAGGAATCATATGAGGTTACGACATATCAGACATAGATTGATATTTAGGATGAGATCAATGATCATACCAGTATCCACTGATTTGATGAGGCAACATGGATGCAGGAGGCCCAATATGCCTTCGAGAAAGGCCGAGTTATTAGTATCAACTCTCAATTGATGTCTGAGAGTTATTATGGTAATATTGTGATGTCGGCATCCAGCTAGAGAGAATCTTGTGGAGATTCATCATCATCTACTACACAGTATCAGGAGGAGCTACGAGCTCTGGGTGAGCTTATAGAGAGTATGTGTAGTAAGTAGGAGGAGATACATTTATGGCAGCAACAACAAAAACAAGAAGAGCTCCAACGATGGTAGCAATAACAGGAGGAAATGTGTTGATGGCAGCAATAACACCACGAGAAAATGAAGTACATGCGATGTCTGACACAAGGTTTAAGGTTGGAGTTCCATCCACCTTCTCCTCTATCTCCTTTAGAAGACCCCCCTTAGTGATGTATTTATTTTTTATGATAAAGCATTTGAATTTATTTTTTGTAATATTAACTATTTACATTTCTATATAGTGTGTTTTTTATATTATTGAAAATATTTCATTTTCCATTATTTTTTTTATTAATTTATTAATTTATTTTTTTTATTTTTTTATTTTTTATTTATTATTATTTTGTTATTATTATTATTATTTTTATATTTCTGTGAATATTTAGGTTTTAATTATTTTTTTATTTTTTTATGATTTTACCAATATTAATGTTATTATTTCATTAATATTAATAATAATAATTTTATCTTATTATTATTATTATATTAATATTATTAATAATAATATTATTTCATAATTTTTTTTAAATTTTCACTAATATTATTATTATTATTTAATTAATATTAATATTATTTTAGTAGTATTATTATTATATTAATATTATCTACATTAATAATAATATTATTATTATTATTTACTAATATTATTTTATTATTATTATTATTATTTTATTCAATATTTTAATCTATTTGTGACAAGCCCTTTTGCGACAGGGATCCCATCACAATAGGGTTTTTAAAAAACCACAAAAAAATTATTTGTGACAGGTACATGGTTCTTCACAAATAGTTTTTGTAATGGGCCACCACAATAGGGTTTTTAAAAAACATCAGAAAAACTATTTATGATGCCCTTTTCTACAACGATTCAGTTGCAATGGGCCCCGTTGCAAATTAACCATCGTAAATAGACCAGTTTCCAGTAGTGACATGCTTCAGGTGTGCAGGGGTCTTCATAGAAGGTGAGCTCAATATGGCCTCATGAGATCCCGCAGAAGGGATTCAGCCATATTTTTAGGATGGGATTTGAGCTGGTTTTGTGGGACTATGGGTCATGCATTTGGGGGTCCTCGGGTCTCTTTTTTGGTGGGTCATTTGTTGGCCACTTTTTTGTTTGGGATTATTTACTGTCATCGTTGTCTCTTTGTACTTTACTTTTTTTTAATAATAAGTTTTGGAGACAATGGGACAAAACACATGGTCTTCACTACATTGGGTATATTTATATTAATTATATACATTCATTTTTAATTAATATATATAAATAAAAATTAATTTCTAAATATAAATATGATATATTTTTTGTATATTAATAATATTGTTGATTACAATTTTTATCTGCGCTAATAAAAGTGTTGCTAACGATGAACCTTTTTCAGTGCAAAAAAACACTAATAAAGGGTGCACTTTTATCACCACTTTTTTTAGAGCTGATAAAAGTTACCATTATCTAGAGCTGATAAAGGTTACCCTTTTATCATCACTTTAAGTTTAGTGGTGATAAAACCCAACACTGACTAAAGTCCAATTTGTGGTTGTGAAAACGACATGATAAATCATTTTTGTAAAAATTGAAAAATCTTGTGTATTAAAATTTTCTTGTTAATTTGAATTAGGATATTTTTTTAAGGGAACAACGAAGGTCCATGGAAACCAAAATCACACAAAAATGAAAGAAAATGGAAGGAAACTTGTATTTACATGGTTCGACCTGTTTGCCTACATCCACAAGATAAACGGGGGACAATTTATTCTTTATGAATCTCATTGGAGGATCATATAGACTTCACTCTTACACTTCCTGAGATTGATTCCCATTTTATAGAGAAAACACATCAAGCAGTACCAAAGGTTGGTGGGTAGTTTATCTACCCTTGATGAAAACTCCTGCCAGCTGCTTCTCATCCCAAAAGGCTTCTTACCATGGAAGACATCTCCCATGGTCGGTTATAATCCACGACCCCTTATGGGCGTTGTGGTCGGTTTCCCACCACTAAGAGAAGCTGTTGTCAGCAATTTCATTTCCCCCAATCATATGTTAATCACTCTCAAATTGGTGTGTCCCACACAAATCTCCCCCTCACGACCAATTTGGGATAAAAACCAAAATTGCAGTCTCATTACAAGAATTGGAAACTTAATCGGCAAATCAAACTGGTTTTTTCACACCAGATGGCATGGCACTTCCACTTTCTTCAATCAATCTTAGGGTGACTATGGTACCCATCAAATGATACAACCCTTGTGACTCTTTCCCAATAAGCATCACTGCATCCCCACGTGATACTTCCAACACTCTACCTGCTATGGAAATCTCACATCCTCTTGCATCAAGCATACTTATTGATACCGAGTTCCGTTTAATCCTCAGAATTTTTTTTACGTCAGCCAGTTTACATACTACTCCACCAGGTGTCTTTAATTTCACTATCCCGTCTCCATGAACCTTTCATATTGAACCATCACCAAGTCTCACCGAATCTCTCACATGATGAAAGGTATGAAATGCACCTTTGTTCATACAAATTTGTGTCGAGATCCCCTAATCTAAAACCTATCCATATTAAATTGGATTTTGAGCCCACTCTTTATTTCTTTTTAAAATGCGACATTCCCGCTTCATGTGACTGTATCTTTTGTAGTAATGACATTGCACTTTTCCCCACTCAAATCTCTCATCTGAGTGAAATCATCCCATTTTCACAAAGACTTCATCATCTACCGAAGATTTCATTATGTTCCAAACCTTCTCTTCGTTTTTCTCTTTCCCAGCAAAGTACAGTTTGCGCGCTCCACAACCAATTTTATAGTGACCCTTTTTATTTCACCAGAAACACATGATTTTTCTAGGACCACATCCTCTTGATTTTGGAGACTATTCTTTACCTCATGACTTCTGATATCATATCCTCGCACATTGATCATCTCGCATAACCATGATTTTCTCTTCTGAATGCATCACAAGTCTTTGGAATGCCTCTGAATCTTAATGTCATACCACTACCCCGTCTAACTTCAATGTTTCCATCCCTAAGAGAAATGAAATCCCAATTCCATCAAATGGGCTTGGTAGATATGAAAAAAGAAAACTTTCTTTGTCTTTCTCTCCAACCTTCACACCAAGCCCAAATAATTGATTAAGGATCTAATTGAATTCATTGGTGTGATCCAATAAATTTGTTCCCTCATCCATCTTCCACTGGTACAATTTATTCTTCAATAATAATTTTTTAGTGAGAGGCTTCTCCATATATATTTTCTCTAACTTCTTCCAAAGCTCCTTTTGTGAGGTCTCATCCAACACTGAGTACTTTACATCGTTCTCCAGACATAGTTGAATTGTGCTAACAACCCACATCTCGAGCTCTTTTCAATTATTTTCACTATTTCTCTTGGGATTTTCTTTGGATAATGGTCTAATCATACCCTTCTTCACAATAATTTCTTTCACTATGATTTTACACAAGCCAAAATTGTTCTGACCATCGAACTTCTCAATATAAAATTTTGGTAGTGTTCTTCCACCTGGCATCGTCATTGTAACAAAACATGATTACCACCGTCGATGCCACACCCCTTAGAGACCACCATATTTACTATGAATTTTTAAAATCTAACCACAAGGACGTGTCTAGAATGGTCTAACTAGAGAGAATAAACTCATGGATCATCGAAATCAGACACTGATTGATCAATATATGACCAAAACAGTTTCAATGGTTGAGATCGTCTTACGAAGTGGTGATGAAGTGGTGCTGACGTGGTATGCTGGAGCAGCTGCTGAAATCTTGCTGTAAATTTTTTCTGTTCTAGAATAGTATGTTCTACTCCGAAAATGAGTTACTGTAGCATTGTTGTTTTACTAGAACTATGACTGACTATGTAGTCTTTGTTTCAGCTCCGTTTTTTACACTGCTTGCAACATTGGAATCGTCTCTTCATTCTCTTCATGGTTATGGCCTCAAAAAAATTTCCATACATGTTCAATTTTCCAGTCACTAGAAAATCCTCCTTCTAATTCTCTATTTTGACTCCACTCCCCCTGATACCACTTGTAAGGGTGAAACAGTGGTTCATGGCAACAAAAATCACACAAAAATGGAATAAAATGGAAGAACTCTTGGATTATCATGGTTCGACAGGTTTTCCTACATCCACATGAGAAATGGGGGCTAATTTATTCACTCTAAATATCATTGGAGGATCACATAGATTTCAATCTTACACTTTATGGGATTGAATCACATTTTAGAGAGAAAATACATAAAGCGCTGCCAAGGGTTGGTGGGTAGTTTATCTACCCTTGAAGAAACTCTTGCCACACATTGCTCATCCACAAGGCTTCTCACCATGGAAGACTTCTCCCACAGGTGACTACTATCCACTACTTCTTCTGTGTGCTGTTCTTGGTTTCCCACCGCTGAGAGAAGTTGATGTTAACAATTTCGTTTCCCCCAATCATGCAACAATCACTCCCAATTTGGAGTGGCCCCCACAAATTTTTCCGTAGATAGGGAAGTGGTGAGAGACATGTATTGCAATTTATTTCATGACAATTCATTGTTTTAACACCCCCAATTCATTATTTTATGGGAATTAATCATAATTTGTTGTTTTAGGAAACTAAATGTAATTAAATGTCTAATAGCCTAATATTTTTATTTTAATGATTTCATTCATATTTTTAAATATCACGAATAAAATCCAAACCTAATTATGTTATGTTTTAAAGTAAGAATATAATCAATTTTTTATCCAAGGAAAAAAAATAAAAGAATCTATTTTTTTGGAAAAAAATATATCTGAACCCTCATCTCGTTAATCCAAGCTCAACAGACACCCTAGGATGTGCGAAATTTATAGAATTCTTCACGTGAAAAAAATATGGGGAAGTGGGTGTCACCATCTTCTTTGCTGCAACCAACCTACAACTCTAGCAGAGCCTACATGAAATCACACAAATCATCTGAGCATTTAAATAGATCAAGAACATCCATAAAGATTTACAGTGACCATAGGATTTCATCACAACTGGTCCTTGTGGCCACCACGCAAAGGGACCCCGATCATAATGAAAATATTTCCAATCCAAATTGGGAAAGGTAACAGGGTGAATCTAAACCCCACATCATACATCCATGCATAACCAATCATGGGGTTGTTTTGAGGAAGAAATAAAGAAGAAATAAGCACAAGAAAAATGGTATGTGGAAGAACCAGGACCACCTTCCTTTTTCAATGTGAGCGACATCTCATACATTAAGATGGATTGAGGACATACTTTAATTCCTATAAAATGTGAAGAAATCCTAATTTGATTAGTATTCCTAGTGGTAATAGGTTTTTTTATGTTTTTGAAAAAAAACAATAAAATAATTCTAGGTTTAAAATATTTTGAAATTTAAGTTAGAAATACATTAAAGTGGATGACATCTTCACCCCAGATCAGTGATATGGAAAATGAGTTTCCATATAAAATGTCTTTAGTATTTTATTTAGAGAAAGGAATTGGTGGAAAAAACATCTTTCTCCCTTACGACAATAAAATCAATCCCACCCACACTCCCTTCTCACATACTTCCCCTCCCTCTCTCTAAACATTTCCCAATTTTCGAACCTCTCACTCTAAAATTGTCCTATTTTTTCTTACTTGTCTACGACTCTTTTGATTGCCTTAAATGAGTGAAAAATTTGTGAAAAATAATTTAAGGATATGTTTCTAATTTATTTTAATGTTTTTAAAGATTTAGTTGTTTCGTTGTTTAATTTATTTTAATTATTTTATTTACATAGTTGTTTTGTTAATTAGATGTTATTTGTAAAAAATAGCAAATATTAGTGAGTAAATTATTAATAATTAATTATGAATATTTAGTAATTAATTTATAATTAATCTTATTAATTTACACTACCAAAAATCGTCCCTTTAATAATGTGCAAAATGGGTTTCAACAGTGCTAAAAAAGCATTGTTGTCCTAATCCCTGTTAAAAGGGGCCCCTTTATTAATGTTTTTGTTAGCACTAAAGGGGGGGGGGCTTTATAAATGTTATAAATAACTCTAATAAAGGCTTTACAGCTACAATGTGTTTTTGGAATTACTGTACACTGCAGCAGCAACCTGTATATATTAGCAACCTTTATATAGAAAATTAATAATTTAATCTAATAAAAAAATTACGTCACAAATAAAAAAACACTATATTATAGACATTTTAAACAAAGTATTGTATAATTACATTAGCAAATAATATCACAAAAGTTTAAAAATATCAATGTTTCATTGTCTTTGGAACCCGACCCCTCCCAATAAAGTATAATCATAGTATTAGTTGTTAAACAAATCACCTAAAATGAAGTAAAAGAATCCACATGTATAAGAAAAAAATTCTTATGTTAGTAATACTATAAATAAATAAATTTAACATAAATAAGAAACAATACATTAATAAAATGTCAATTTTAAACTGAAACCACATAATTTGAGTCATATCGGGTAGACAATTTGTTAGATTGAGTTATGGTTGATTTCTACACATCGAAAATGACTTATGTATTATTGTCCTAAAGTATAAAAAACCAAATGTGTTTGCTCAGTTTTGAGTATGCCACTTGTCACTTTTTCTAAATGTCATTTTAAACTAAAAACAATCACTTTGAGTCATACTGGTCACATCACATGTCGGTTTGATGTGATACTAATTCATACACATCACACATAACTTATGAATCGTTGTCCTAAATTATCAAGACAATTCAAGTATGTTTAGTCATTTTTTAGTGAGTGACACATGTTTTGAATTAAAATGTGAATTTTAGACATATAATGACCACTTTGATTCATAAAGGGAAAACCATGTATCAAATTCAGGTGTGAATGATTATTACATGGCACAAATGACTTATGGATCATTTTTTAAATGTGTCAAAAAAATCTGAATGTGTTTGCTCGATTTTGAGTATATCATTTTTTTCTTTTTACTAAAATTATTGTCAATTTTAAATAAAAAGACACACTTGGAGTCATACCGGTCACACCATGAATCAAATTGAGGTAAGGATAATTCCCACACATCACAAATGACTTATGGATAATTTTCCTAATGTATCAAAACAATTTGAATACATTTTCTCAGTTTTGAGTAATTCACTTGCGTTTTTTACTAAAATGTCATTTTAAATTGTAAACAGTCACACTAAGTCATACTGGTCACATTGTGTGTTATTTTTACATAAAACTAATTCACACATGTCATAGATAACTTAGGAATAATTTTTCTATATTTTCCTAACAATTGGAATATATTTTATTGGTTTTTAGTTAGTGACATTTGTTTTGAACTAAAATGTCAATTTTAAACTGATAATTCACACATTGATTCATATTGGGAAAAACGTGTATTGGGTAGAGATAAATCTGATTACAACACATAAAAATTACTCATGTATTGTTTTCATAAATAATCAAATGAATCTGAATGTGTTTTTTTTGGTTTTGAGTATGTCACATCTGTTTTTCACTAAAATATCAATTTCAAATAAAAAGACACACTTGGAGTCATATCGGCCACACCATGCATTGGATTGAGATGTTGAAGATTAATAAATATAAAAAATGACTAATGGATAGTTTTCCTAATGTATAAAAACAATATTAATGTGTTTTCTTGGTTTTGAGTATTTCACTTGTATTTTTTACTAAAATGTCATTTTTAACTGGAAACATGCACTTTTATTCATACCAGTCACATCATGTATCGATTTGATGTGATAATGATTCCTACAAATAAGAAAAACTTATGAATAATTTTCATAAATTATTAAGACAATTAAATATTTTTGGTTTACATTTAGTGCCACATGTCTTGAACTAAAATTTCAAGTTTAAATTGATAACGGACTCTTTGAGTCATACCAAGCACACTGTTTATTATATTATGATTCGTATGATTCATACACATAAAAATTTTCATGTGGATAATTTTTTAATGTATAAAAACAATATTAATGTGTTTTATCTATTTTTAGTATGTCACTTGTCATTTTTACTAAAATTAATGTCAATTATAAATAAAAAGACATACTTGGAGTCATACCAGTCATATCGTGCATCATATTGAGATGAAGTTGATTCCTACATATCACAAATGACTAATGGATCATTTTAATATTGCATCAAAACAATATGGGTGTGTTTTATTTATTTTGATTGTTTCACTTGTGTTTTTACTAAAATTTCATTTTAAACAAGAAACACTCACTTTGAGTTATATCAGTCACATAGTGTGTCGATTTTATGTGAGAAAAATTCCTAAACATAAAAAATTACTTATGAATAGTTTTCATAAATTATCAAGACAATCTAAGTGCCTTTTCTTGGTTATCAGTGATTGACACATGTTTTTGAACCAAAAAATTCAATTCTAAACTGATAATAAACACTTTGAGTCATACTAGACACACCGTGTATCAGATTGAGGTGAGAATGATTTATACACATCCAAAATGACTCAGGGATAATTTTCCTAAATAATCAAAAAAATATTTCTTATTCTTGGTTTAGAGTATGTCACTTATATTTTTTACTAAAATGTTAATATTAAATAAAATTACAAACTTTGAGCCATAACAGTCACACCGTGTGTTGGATTAAGGTACATGTGACTCCAACATGTCACAAATGACTTATGAATTATTTTCCGAAAGTATAAAAATAATATGAATGTTTTTTCTCAATTTTGAGTATACCACTTGTGTTTTTTACTAAAATTTCATTTTAAATTGAAAACACTCACTTGGAGTCATATCAGTCACATCGTATGTTGGTTTGATGTGAGACTATTTCCTACGCATCAAAAATTACTTATGAATCGTTGCCCTAAATTATCAAGACTATCAAAGAGACATTTAATGGTTTTTAGTGAGTGACACATGTTTTGAACTAAAATGTCAATTTTAAACTGATAACAAACACTTTGATTCATACTAGGAACACTGTGTATCAGACTGAGATGAAGTTGAGTCCAATATATCACAAATGACTTGTGGATATTTTTCCTAAAGTATCAAAACAATCCAAATGTTTTTTCTTGGTTTTGATTATATCACTTGTGTTTTTACTAAAATGACAATTTTAAATAAAAATACACACTTGGAGTCATACTAGTCACACCATACATCAAATTGAGGTGTGGATGATTCTTACACAAATGAATTATGGATCATTTTCCTAAAATATCAAAACAATATGAACTTATTAGCTCTATTTTGAGTTTGTGATGTGTATTTTTAACTAAAATGTAAATTATAAACTAAAAAAATAAAGTTCAAATCATATTGAGCACACTATGTATCATATTGAGGTGCAGATGACTGAGTATGTGATGTGTGTTTTTATTTAAACTATCTACAGAGATATGGAAAAAAGGGAATATGTTCCATTTGGATGGAAGATTAAACCCCATACTATGTAAAACACTTCACATTTCAAGCAGCATGGGGTTTCATCTTCCATCCAAATGGAACATGTTCTCTCTTTTCTAACTTGTTTTAGATAGTTGAAAGTAAAATATTACTTCTAAAAAGATCTATGAAAAAAATAAGTATTACATGAAAATGATAACTAAATTAACTTAAAAATAGTAGAAAAAATGATGAAAAAATTAACTAAGTAGTATAAATTCACATTTTCATGATGTCTATATACATTCTTGACCTATTTCATTATTTCGATTATCTAGTTATATCCTCAAAGTTTAATATCTCATGATCTTGAGCAGCATCCAACAAACCACCCCAACCTGAGAAAAATAATTCACCTATATTAGAAAAAATTATTATGTTGGTAATATTATAAAGAAAAAAAATTATACATAATTATGAAATAGTTCATTAGTAAAATATCAATTTTAAATTGAAACCACCCAATTTGAGTCATATCAGGTACAACATGTATTGGATTGAGTTATGGTTGATTCCTCCATGTCTTTTTTTCCTACAATGCATTAAAAATTCTAGGTTATTAAATAATATTGTTGTTTGATAACCCAAAATGATGAATTCATTGGAGAATAAAAATAAAATTGCATCATCATAAGTGCATCATCCATATTGAGTGCATGATCATAGTATATGAGTGAAGCATCCTTGTTGATGAAGTTATTTTTTCACGATCTCTATGAAAATTAACAAAATAATTATCATATAAAAATGATAAGTAAATTAACTATAAAAGTAGATAAAATGAAGATAAAATTGACGAAATAAGTAGTAAGAAGTCAAATCTTTATGATATATGTGTATATTCTGATACTGGGTATGTTTCGTAGAAATTTCTAAAAAATTCTATTTCATATTATGAATGTGAATAATTTCAACAGTCATGGTAGTATTGGAAAAATATAATCAAGAAAATGATTAATAAATATTTTAAATAAAATAGTAATTACATTCAAAAATACCTATTTGATGATTCTAGTTTGTTGATGGAATATGATATATCTCATTAAATTTCAAACATAAAATCCAAAATCTTTTCCATTTGTTTGTTTTAGAAATTTTAAAAAAATTGAAAAAAATAATTAATTTGTTTTTATATGTGTCTTTATAATGAAATCTTATTATATATACCCCAATATATATTCACTTGTAGAAGTTGATAGGACCCTTGTACGCATGGTTTTTCCTGATGCCATGATTTTGAAGATATTTAAACACTCTTAAAATAATTATCATTAAAAAAAGTATAAATTATACAACTTGAATTTTATTTCTAAAACATTGCATGCAGTGTATTAAAAATTGAAAAAAATCATCACATGCGGTCAGTTTGTTGGGTATCTATGTAGTGAATAGAGAAAATAAATATTTGGAGTATCCAAATTGACTATAATGAGTAACCAATTTTTTCAAAAAAAACAAAAATGAATAAGTAATGAAAGTAATGAAAATATATTTGATATGATAAAATTGTAGAGTTTTACCCCTAAATCATTGGTAATAAGAAGATTATGCCATCCATAAGTTTTATTTCAAACACTATGACCAATTTTTTCACTATCACGTCAATTTTATGTGAATCTGACGAGGTTAGTTATATAGAAGTGATGTGAGGACTAATGAGTCCATGTTTATGTTCATAGTGTAATCTATTCAAATAATTTGAAATATATTACTTCAAAAAATATGAATTGTATTTAGTCATAATTAATATAGTAAATCAGTTATTATAAAAAAATCATGAAAACACACCTAATATATACATTTACAACTGATAATCTTAGCCAGGAATACTTGAGTACTTCATTTACATTCTCAAGACAAATATAGTCTATAATGGCATCTTTGTACATTTGTTCTTCAAAATCAACAATGACTTTACTACCACTTTCTAACCTTGTATCTTACTGAACCATCAATGTTAGTAAATATCGTTATTGAACGAGTGGGGTAAAGGTGCCTGTTGAATATCTTTTTGATTGATCGGTTGATCCTTTAGATAATTGTGATTTGACATTTCATTTCAAACCTACCCTTTTTTCATGTGTAGTAACATTCATCGATGAAGACCTTTTTTCATTAATAATTAAGTTTTTTCATGAAAAAAATTTGGAAATGAATACCTCTTTATCGACATGTTTTTTTACAAGATATAACGTCCATTTTATGAATGTTTCAACAACTTTCTCGACTTTATGAATATCTTCATCATCAATTGGAATAGTTAGATCGGCACTCGAGTCATGATTTTTATTAGTCCCCACTCTCACATGTCCTATTGGATGTTATCTGCTGTGTTGATTATTTTCATAGATATTGAACATGGTATCCCTTGCAACAAGGTAATGGGTGGGTGTTGATAGATATAAATAAAAATCATTTTAACCCTATATAATATCATTATAGAAAATGTATCAGTGCTTTCTTGATTCAAATTTCATAGAAAAAATTATGATAATATTGATTACCTCATCTAAGATAGTTCTTTGAGGGGAATAGATCGCCTAAAAGCTGGTGGGGTGTGAGATCTTCATGTTTTGGTTGTTCCTGAGTTGTTTCTTCTCTTTTCTTCCCTCTAATAACATTTTCTAGAAACTCTGACCACCAATTAAATTTTTCTTCAAGAGAATATAATCATTCCAATATCTATTCCATTTTTTATCTTTATCACCATCTTCATTTCTTTTCTCAAAATATGTATTGGGGGTTACACCAAAAACCAATCCTTTGATGTGAACATATTGTTATGGACACTAAAAGGCCACTGATAGTAGATGTTCATCTGGTAGCGTTGATGATGATTCTTATGTCTAAGTCGAATAAGAAATATATGGAAATAAGTAATCACTTTTATGTAATACCAGTTTAAAGTAATTTTTTTAATATGTTATACTTACAAATGATTCCTATATTTTGTGCGTATTTTGATCTATTAGTATCCCATATTTTCTGGATCGATATATATATGTTTACATATATTAGATGGAATAATACAAGAGGGGGTGAATTTTAGGATTAAAAAACTTTTTTTCTAAACACTTAAGAAATTAGTTTAAATGATCTTAAACTAATACAATTCAAAACGAATATGATTAACCACAATTGTCTTGGATATAAAAATTAGGATACAATGTAATACTATAATAAATGTAAATCAATTATATTCAAAATGAATACAATAATCAGAGTAATACAATAGTGAAAGATTCTACCATAAAGCGTATTGAATCTATTAATACAACATGTAATGGTATAATTGTAATTGAAACAATCACAATTAAATAAGAAATAAAGAAAGGAAACAATACAATTTCCTTTATAATACAAACAGCAGTGGAAATGTAAAATTATTACAATTCTTTTATCCCAAAGAGAAGGGTATCCTTTCACCTAGGATAAGAGTTTTCTCTTACCACCACCTTAGTATGCCCTCGATACGATGATTGGTACGTCTGTCTTGCTATATCTGTAAGCCCTCAATACGATGATCAGTACTTTTGTCTTGT
Source organism: Viscum album (assembly GCA_963277665.1). NCBI lineage: Eukaryota > Viridiplantae > Streptophyta > Magnoliopsida > Santalales > Viscaceae > Viscum > Viscum album. The sequence continues at coordinate 2,087,207,150 of OY728145.1, forward strand.
TATCCCCACAAACCCTCGATTCTTCAAGTAATTGGTACCTCTATCTTTCAAACACTTGAAAGCCCTCGATACGAAGATTAGTTTCAATGTCTCCCCATCCTCATCTTCCCTAGATCATTATCACCTTATTTTTCACACAAAACAAAAAAAACACTTATTGAAATACATAAACTTAGAACGATCCGTTCACATTTTGTAATTTCAAGGCCTTCACATAAAGCAAGAGGGAAGTCATAATGTCTCTCTCTAGAACTTGATAGAAGCAAGGAATGATAAAAGTCTCTCATTTGTGTTCTTAGATTCAAATTAACTCCTATTTATAGGCCTCAGGTTCCAATGGTCATATTTCCTAAAATGTCCATATTTCTCCAGAAAAATCAGAGGGACTTGGACACCTGGCATTATAATGGTTATATTGAAACATAAAACATGACATTTTTTTGATTATTTTATAACTAACTCCATGACATTGTTTTGGTTGAAACAAAAGATATATGAAAATGATAATCATGAGTACGATTGATATAAAACTTTTGTTTTGATAAAGGATAAAAACATGCATGTGATAGAAGTAAAAAAATGAGTACTATTAGTATTACTTTGTGCAATGTATTGATATAATGCAAAGTGAGTGTGATGTATGAAAAACAATATGATTGACAGAGTTAGTATGATTGAAAGGGTCAGTATGATTTAGTTAATATGATAAACAAAGTCAGTATGATAAACATAGTCAGTATGATAAACATAGTCAGTATGATAAACATAGTCAGTACGATAAACATAGTCAGTACGATAAACAATTTTGAATAGATTTGTGATTTCCAAAATAAGACATTAAATTAAATATGATAAACATAGTCAGTATGATAAACATAGTCAGTATAATAAACATAGTCAGTATGATAAACAATTATGAATAGTTTTTTTTGGCCCAGTGGAGGAAATATAGAGAAAAAAAAGAAGGTGATTCTATGTTCGGCCTTAATCCACCTGAAGCCTTAGCTGGGAAAATAATTGTAGAAGATACTCTACAAGATGAGAAGAAAAATAAGACTCTCTTGAAAAGGAAATCTCAAGATTTTGATGTCACTAAAATCTTGAAAGGATTTGATTTGGTAAGTGCTCAATTAACAGAAGAAGTGTAACAAAAACCAATTATTCAGAGTCTTCCAGAAAAAGAGAAGGGGAAATAGTTATTGAAAAAAGTTCATGAAGTTAAATAAGAGTAATAATATTTTCTTTTGGAATTTCTTCAGAGTAAAAAAAAGAGTAGAGAAGAATCTTTTCAAAAGCAATGTGAAGGTATTCAACAAGTTCTTCATGCTGATCAAGCACTAGCTAAATCCCTTGAAACTGTTTCAGATAGATTTCATTCTCAAGTAAAGAAATGTTCTCAAAATTCTCATAAAGAAAAATTACTTGTTATCTATGACAAAGTAGAAGAAGAAATAAAGAAAAAAGATAAAGTAAAAGGAAAAAATCATGTTCAAGACTCAAGCCGATCAAATGAACTGGATTCATATGATGAGGATAATGATTCAGAACACACAATTTCTATCAAGATAATAGATTACATTTTTCATGTATTGAGGAGTGTTTAGAAGACTATTTCTTATTTCCATATAATTGAAGGGAAAATTGATTTCATCACATACTTTCAATGGAAGAAGTTTAGTTTTGTAAGGGGACTTAGAATGAAATTATTGTCAATAGAAGCTGATTTAAAATTACTGTCTGAAAGTTTGGTTGTCCATAAGAAAGCCTGTAATAAGATGACTAAATGATCATACAAAACAAAAAGCTCAGTAAATTAACATGAGGTATCAATTGAATACTTAAGGAGGATTTCAAATGATCTTGTTATTTATTTTAATAAGCTTGACAAAGAAACTTTTGAAAGGTATAATCAGATTTCAAAAACTCATGGAGCCGATACTCCTTCAATAAAAGAGTTTCAAGAGAGAATGAATGCTTTCCAGTCAGCGTTTTCAAAGTTTTCATCATTCAAAGATGAAATAGTTCTATTAAAGAATCAAAATTCTGTCTTGTCTAAAGTAAACAATAATATTCATGACAGGATTGATACTCTTGAAGAAGTAATCAAAGTTCAAGAAGAGACTATCAAGAATCAGGATCAACTCTTTGCCGCTCAACAAGAGCTTCTCAAAACCGAGGGAGATTCTATTTCCAAAGACAAGAATTAAATCAATAAGATGAAAGTTGTTCTTTATGGTCTGATCAAGAAATAAAAAGAAAGAGAAAACAAATGAATGTTTTGTTGTATCTTTATTTCTTTATTCACTTTTCGAATTCTATAGACTTTTGTTATCTTAATGAGGTTTATGTTCTTTCCCATTTCCTTGTTGTTTTTTTTTTGTCTCTAACCTTTTCAGGAAACTCATAATTACCCCGTTCTTTTTGTAAATCAAAAAGGGGGAGAATGTTTTATAAGTGGAAGAATGTTTTAATCAAATACTTATAAATCAAGGAAAAGATAATAATATAATCCTTAAGAAAGTATATACCTATGGGGGAGTTATTTGTATTCAATCTCTTTTTCAGAAGAGTTTTCATAACTCAAGAGGAGATAGGTATTTATTTCTTAATTTTACTTTATGTTTTGTGCTTTCCAAAACGGGGGAGATTGTTAAGTCAGAAGTCCTCTTTTGACTTTTAAGTCTTTTTTTGGAAATCAAAAATATATTCATAATTGTTTATCATACTGACTATGTTTATCGTAGTCACTATGTTTGTCATAGAGACTATGTTTATCATACTGACTATGTTTATCGTACTGACTATGTTTATCATACTGACTATGTTTATCATACTGACTATGTTTATCATACTGACTATGTTTATCGTACTGACTATGTTTATCGTATTGACTAAATCATACTGACCCTTTAAATCGTACTGACTCTGTCAATCATACTGTCTTTTGTGATATATACACACTTTGCATCATATCAATACATTGAACTAAGTAATACTAATAATACTCATTTTTTTACTTCTATCACATGCATTTTTTTATCCCCTATCAAAACACTTGTTTTATATCAATCGTACTCATGATTATCATTTTCATATATCTTTTGTTTTAACCAAAACAATGTCGTGGAGTTAGTTATAAACTAATCAAAATGATGTCGTGTTTTCTTTTTCAATATAACTGTTATAATTCCAGGTGTCCAAGTCTCTTAGAGTTTTCCGGAGAAATATGATCGTTGGAGGAAATATGACCGTTGGAACCTGAGGCCTATAAATAGGAGGTCTTTTGAAGCTAAGAACACAACTAAGAGACATTGATAATTATTTGATTTTATCAAGTTATAGAGAGATACATTGTGCCTTCTCTCTTGCTTCGTAAAAAAGGCTTGAAATTACAAAATGTGAACGAATCTTTCTTTCTTTTTGTATTTAAATAAGTGATTGTTTTTATTTGTTTGACCGATCAGGTGATAACGATCAAGGGCTGCGAGGATAGGTAGAAGTTGTTATCGATGTTCATATAGAGGGATTTAAAGTGTTTGAAAGACAGAGGTATCGATTACGTGCAAAATCGAGGGCTTGCGGGGATATCAAGATAGACATACTGATCATCGTATCGAGGGCTTGTGGGGATAGCAAGACAGACATACCAATCATCATATCGAGGGCTTACCAAGGTGGTGGTAAGACAAACCACTTATCCTAGGTGAAAGGATACCCTTCTCTTTGGGGTAATTTTTTTTAATACTTTTACATTTTATCTACTGTTTGTATTAGAATGGAAATTGTATTGTTTCCTTTATTTATTTCATATTAAATTGTGTTTGTTTCAATAAAAATTATACTGTTAAATGTTGCATTAATAGATTCTATATGCTTTATGGTAGAATATTTCACTATTTTATTACTCTAATTATTATATTCATTTTTAATACAATTTATTTACATTTCTTATAGTCTTACATCCTTTCATACCTTTTATATCCAAGAAAATTGTGGTTAATCGTATTTGTAGTGAATTGTATTAGTTTAAGATCATTTAAACTAATTTCTTAAGTGTTTAAACAAAATGTTTTTTAAACCTACAATTCACCCCCCCTCTTTTATTGTTCCATATAATATACATATACATCTATATATCGATCCAACAATATTTATTTACACGTGCCTACTTCTATATCGCATGACTTGGGATAGAAGTGGATTTGGATTTGGATTCATCAATCTACATATAAATAGTGGAACATAATTATTTTTTTGTTTTATGTCACATAAAATTATTATGATAGATTTAAAATATGTACCATTTTTTTCAAGTGAGGTATACTCCATCCTTTCTTTATGGAAGGGGTACAATGGGTTTTCTGCTCGTTTCTTATTTTCAGTACTCAATTTATTTTTCCTAAATTAACAATTCTCAATCAAAGTGATTAATACCTGTATTTGCAAAAAATATTTTACCATCCACAATGTACCTTAAAATATGTATCATCTTTATGATTAGTAAACCCATCCCACACTTCTTATATTATCAGGTGTGCATACATTTGTGGTGGGTGAAAGTTTATTTTTCCTTCATCATATTTGAGATAAAACTTCATTATAATTGTGAGAAATCCTATATGATCCTTTCTAGCAATAATTAATGCAAATTTATTTTAGGAGTCATCTACTATGAATGAACTCATGAGGGATTATGAAGAGAAAGTAAATTTTTCATTTTTTTTTGTAAAATAAGAAAATATCCAAATGTTACCCTAATATCTTCCAAAATTTGTGTCTTAAGTGTAGGAAAAACATTATTCCATGGATATATATTAATTATCATGCACTAATTGGTTGTGAGCATAATGAAACTACTGAAAATGACCTTATTGGGGTTAACATCCTCGATGCATGCATTCTATCTATCTTTGAATCTGAATCCTTTGTTTCTCACCATAATAATTATTTATAACATCATCATGCTAAAAAGATCATATTTTTTATGGGACACCAGTTTTTCACCGTCTACCATTTCCCCAGGTTCAACATCATCAATATTTTGTTTCTATGGATTGGTATCATCAGAATGCATTGAAGGTTGTTGTTCCTCTGCACTGGGATCACCAGTAGCTGGAGAAACTTGTTATTCCTTAGGATTGGGAGCATTGATACATGAATAAGTAATTATATATATATATATATATATATTTGACCATTTAATTTAGATTATGTAAATTTATGACTAAAAATATAATAATATGTTGTAATCCAATGTATATTATAAAAAAATATAACCTGATTATTGAACAATCTTTTTAAGGATGAAGAGATTTCACCCCATTATCAAGTATCCAAATACCTTCATTATGGTATCCTTTAACATACGAGTCCCCATCTACATTAGTACCACTACAAAATGATTCTAATTTCCCAATGAAAGGGTTACCCTCAGTTGAATGTTCATATAACCAATCCGTGGTTTTCAAAGATAACAAACCAATTGACCACTTTTGGTGTGTGGGATTTGGAACATAAAGTACTTGTACTACCTATGATTCCATTATAAATAGTTCATCTTTGTACCCATACTTATTAAAATCCACATTAATGAACCCCAATTCAGATATTTTAATAATAATCCCATTATCATCCCAATTTTATTGAAAAATTGGAACTTGTAATTTTTTATAATACAACTTCCATATTTGTTTGATGATGCCAAAGTTTGAAATATTCATAGAAATTGGATTTCAGTCCTTATTACCATATACATGAATCACTTGAAAAAAAAATTGTAACTCTTCTATTTTTCATGTAATTACATTCATCATGTTCATTTTTATAGAACATGTAACCATTATAGGATAATACATGCACACTTGGTCCCCTATCTATCCATCAAATTCATTTTGAAATTTAATCCATATTTTTAGACGAATCCTTAAAAATATATCCTGGAAACCATTTTATAAACTACTAATTATTCGTATTTGATAACAACTTTTTATCCCTTGATGGATTCAAATTCCAAAAAAAACTCTTTATGAGTTTCAATATATGGTAAAACCTCTAAACTGTTATGAAAATCATAAAGGTGGGCATGCTCTAAATATGTAATTATGATTTTGACAACCTCTATTCTAGAAATTCTTTCACCCACAAGCCTCCTCATGTGATAACATTTCATTAGACCAATTTGTTTTACACAGGACTGGTAGTCAACATATAATTCAGTGGATTCCACACTAATATATCACTCTATAATATAACCTTTTATAAAACATCAATTTTTGACATACCATTTCAAACTTATTATACACCATTCAATGGGGGTACATATATCTACAATTTATAGGACTACATTGTTAAATATATCTTATCAAGTGAACTATAAAGTTAACCATCATATCAAATAATTTTGGCGTGAAGAAAATTTCCAATCAACATAATATGATGGAAATTTCCTTTTCCATAGTTATAAATTTTGTTGGGTATATAACTTTTCTATATATAACATTGAAAAAGAAATAGAACTTGGTTAATTTATGATGGAAATTCTTGGAAAAAAAGAAATATAAAGCTACAAGCATTAGATCTTGCATCATAACATGACATTAATGTGATTTTAGACCCTTTAAGTTTAAATTATTCATTAACATGATATTATTAATATTCTATAAATACACCTTTGTTGCCTTTACATCATAAAGAAGTTTCAAAAACTGATATCACATCAAGATGGAGGAATAAAATTCAATTTCCACCATTCACTAGCACCAAATCTTCCCATAATACCACTTAAATCATATCCAACCTAGCCTTAATTCCATCATTTTTTAGGTGTATCTATTAATGTGCCAATGAAACTATCGCATTCATTTTTTCAACATGCATAACATCAAGAAAATTTCTGATGTAGAAAATATTCTAGTATGTTAATTAAAAAAAATATGATCTCCTTTTTCAATCGGTTTTCATATGGTTTTAAGAAAAAGGATTACACAAATTAGTGTCCATGAATTTTACAATCTCAAACAGTTGATTAATTATCTGTGGATAAAGTGTTGTACGTTCTTATCAACTCACATAGAATGATGTCGTCAAAGATAAGTACTTATGTTTCCAGGGTATAAATATATGATGTCCTAGAAACACTCTTTTATGAATGTTTCAACCTAATTGACTATGTACCTTATTCAGAAATGGGAATCCCTTGAGTTACTTTAATGTTATTTCCTAAAAAATTTCCATCTGTAGTAAAGTCATTTATCATCCCATACAACATGGATCTCATTGTGAAATCTTCATTTATATAATAACAATAAAATGTAACTCTTTGATCCCACAATAATTTCAAATATTCAATCAATGGATCAAAATAAACATCAATATCATTACCCTGTTCTTTGGGTCTTGACATACGCATAGATAACATAATGTATTTTCATTTCATGTGTAACCATGGTGCCAATTTATAATTGAACAACATAACTATCCAAGTACTATGAGTATGGCTTTGCAAACCAAAATGATTCACTCCATCTGTAGATAGCGCAAGACTAATGTTCCTCGACTCATTTCTAAATTTAGGATACTCATGATCTATTATCTTCCACTAAGGCAAGTCTTCCAGGTGATTAAGTTTTCCATCTTTATTTATTGAATCTATGTTCCATGTCAATTTTATTGTAGTCTCTTCACTTATATATAGGTTCATAAACCTTGGAATTATCGGATAGTACCATAAAACTTTCATAAGACCCAAATCATCTTTATTTTATTGAGAAGAACCGCACTTTTGGAGTTCTTTAAGTTATTTTTTGTGACATGTTCAGTTTACTAATTTTTCCTTACAAGTGATTTGGATATAAGAAATTAATTTACATGGTAGGTAAGTTATTTTTGGTGCTTGATAAATAGTATAAAATCATTTGTACATGCATGTATTATTTTAGAGATCATACCCATTGAATGTATCATTCGTTTAGCATCATATATTCGGTTAGGAAGATCATTGTATTTTGAGATAATATCATTAAATAGAGAAATTAGTTCTATAAAACTATAATTACTCAATCTAATACCAACTTTTAAATGATACAACTTCAGTACAACTAGAAATTCTGTATATTTAGTACAACCAGCATTCAATGTCATCTTTGCAAAACTCTTTAATTTCTCAAGAAATTTTGGAAAATTAAAAAGTTCATCTTCAACTATCATTGTCATTTCGTAAATATGATTATCATCATAATTCACACATGTAATCACATCCTCTATATGGTATTATTCATTATCCACACTTATAATCATATCATATGATCTATAAAACACAGTGTTATCCAAGTCACTAGATACATTCACCTTTTCCCTATATTTAGTCCAATATTTATAACATTGATATATTCTATGATAGATAACGTGTTCTTAAAAATCCAATGGAATAATTATTCATTAATAATAATTGTGTAAACACAGATGAAGGATTTGATAAGGGTAATGTACATGATATTTTTCAAACTTGATGAACACTTTCACCCCATCTTAATAATATTTTGTCATATGATTAGAATCCATTCATTTTTTATTCATATCTATCCTATTTGTTTCATTAATATTAATATTTAACAAAATAAACAAATTCACAAATGGATCCTTTCAGATAATTGGAACCCAACATTTGAATGTTTCAAATAATTTTATTATTCTTTGAAGGAAATGTGGAATTGAATTTAAAAAAATAATTACTTCACTAGTGGTATGTGTTATCCCCTAAATTAATCCACAAAGATCACTGGAACCTGGTAAGGGATGACTACTACTCATGGTAGTTCAAGAAACGTAGGTTAATGTACATAAGAGATGGGGGATGAGTCTCATGAATCCAAATAAAATAATAACTGTTTGGGAGATGAAGCTGATGAGGATGAAAATTGTATCCGTAAATCTAAATGTTCCTATGATAGGGAGTTTGTGAAGCACCAAACAACATTTCATAGTTTTCTTTCTAAAGTTGAAAAAAGAAACAACAACAGTCTGATCCCTACAAGGGGATCCCTGATTGGTGTGATGCGATAAGGCTCAGTTGGATGCTGTTACACACACTAATGTTTAGACAACCATTAAAGTTTCAACATTTAAAGAAATCATTTAATTACTCCATGAAAAGGAAAAGGATTTTGGTCCGAGGACTTAATTTTAGTATCACTTAGTTTTTTGTGAGGACAAGGTTATGGGGTGGGGTTATGATAGATATCCTATGGGTTAAATGGAGTAAGTTAAATTTCCTTTCCATGATGTTATTATCAATATATATTATATAGTAGGTGACATTCTGTGTATCTAGGATTTATTTTCAAGTTAAAATGATCATTTAAATATAGTCACCACCCTTTTTCCTTATGCTTATATGAATTTATATATATAAATACCTCACGTACCGTTGAATTTATAAATATAGATTCCAGTAAACTTTTTCAAACATATTTTATGGATTATTTTAAAATCAAAAAGAAATTAGTGAGTGGATCAAGACTTTAATAAACGAAAGAGTTTAATTTTTAAAGATTAATTATAAAAGAAAAATTGTATCACTTATTTATCACCACTTCTCAAGGATAAATTACCACTTTCTTAGAATCTTAAATAAGAGTTTTTCCTCGGAATGGTAATCATATATTCTCTCCTATAATATTCTTCCCCAAATTTTTATTTTTTATAGTATCCCTATACATCGAAATATCATATGAGGCCATTGAATCTTTTTTTATCCCTCAATGTTCTTTAGGATTGGTTGGAGTGGATGGTTTTCTTGGATTATACCAAGGTAATACATTAATTCTGTATTCTAGTTTCATAAATCATATAAAAAATAAAACAATCCTTAATTTTATGGATGTATTTTGATTAGAGGTTAGTGACCAAAGTGAAAATCTAATTCAAGTGGGTGATGCAGGAAATTCATTCAACTTATGTATAAAATTGTGAAACCAATTATGGAATTGAAAACTTGATCATCTTATCCAAAAAAACATGAGTATGATCACTTAAGGATAAAATGTTTTTGACCTTAAAATACTAAAAAGTGAAAGGAATATGATGTTATCAACATGCATCAAGGGAAAAGTTGTTAACAATTCACATTATAATTTAGAGATTTATTCTACCCAATAATAGAATATCCTTTATTTATATAATTGCGGGAGTATGGGTAATTATTAAAAAAATATAGAGAGGTATATTATTTCCTTTATTGATAAATTTAACTAAATTAAATTTATTTTATTTGTGATCCATAAATCGTAGGATTTAAATATGTTTAAATATTTTAGGATAAAGTAGATAAGGTTTATAATTTCTTTTTATAGATGATCCGTATGGATAATGATATGAAATTTATAAGGGGACAAATTGATGATTATTTTGAGAAGCATGATATTCACCACGAACTTAGTGTACCATATACCACATGATAAAATATTGTTTGTGAAAAAATGAAGAAAGTTTTAGTTGATATGGCTTGAACATTATTGATAGAGAATACCAAACTATAAAAAAAATCAATGAATCTATTCACTCTAATTTCAAATCACAAAACATCATTTTAAAGTCTATTTAAAATTTAAAATATCCTTCATTGATATCATTATTGAAATCCAAAAATATCATTCTCATTTTGAAAATTCACATAAATCCAATTTATTATCTTTAAAACCAATAATTTACACTTAAAATCACATTTAAATTATAAAAATGCTGAATTTTGTCATAATAAATCATTGGGATATTTTTTATTCGTTTTTTAAAATGATTTTCACCACTAAATAACAAGTTACCCTTTATTTAAAATAACGTTTTAACAAAAAATTACGCATAAAAAAATATGTTGGAAAATGAAACAATGAATTCATTTTCAAAATTCCTTATATATCTCACTCACTATTTTAAAAACCAATCCATTTCCATTTTGATCCAATATTCCAAAATTTTAATAATAAAAAATCCCCTTTGATTCACAATGTTTGAAATAACTAAAGTCCATGATAGACATCAAGAATAAAAAAAGTGATCATCGAACACATGAGGTTGATAAACCGATAAATAAAGAAGAAGATAACCTAAATATTTGTGGGGATTAATAAATAATTAATCTATTTATATTGGGAAGAATCATAACTATTTTCTACTATAAAAATATTAAATATTTAAACATTGAATAATCAATTAAATAGAAAACCAAGAGAAATAGGTTTCTCTTTACCCTTATCCTTTATCTCTCAGTTTCTACTCTCTATTTAATATCTCATGAAAGAAACACAAACCATGATCATCCTATAATATTATTATTGTCATTGATGGATGAAAATATATACCAAAATCAAAGATACAACTAGAACATTAAATTTTGAGGTGGTAATCGAGTAGTTAGGTGATGGTTATACTTGTAAGTCAAGTAGAATGTAATCTATTTAACCAGGTGTTGTGGAAGTCATGATGGGTGGTAAAATTTGGTGAAGGGGAGAATTATGTGGCCATATTACACATTAAAACATGAGGAAACTCCATTGGTACAAAGGAATTCATGCCATGGAAGCTTGAGGTAGTTCAATTCAGCCACATAAAAGGATAGATGATGAATATGCTTGAAATAGCATCAAAAAAGCCAGTGGTTTGAGTGATCATGGTCGACATGGACTTTTTGATAATGGTGAAATTCCACTCTAGATGTGGCGGATGCTACAGTGGGGATGAAATAAAAATAGGAATTATTCTTTGCCACGTAGAGGTAGTTGAGTCAAACAAGAAGAGGATGAATCAAGACTAAGGTGAATCAGGAATTCTCTTACCAAAAAAAATAGGACTTAATTGAGACTATAAGATTGAAGAAGATTTGAAGATGATGTGAAACAACTAAAGAATTTAGTGCGGTCTTGAAATAGATCCAGAGGCACTAAAAAATTAAATCCGAACAAACATTAGATTTGGAGAGGATGGATTCATTGAGAAATTAAAAGAAGAGAGAGAGAGTGATGGAAGTAGTAGGGTTTAGGGAGAGCAGCGAAAATGGTAGGGTTCGGTGAGAGATTGAAGGCACAAGAGAGGAGTCTCTATTAGGGTAAATTTTATAATATTGGGTAAGTCTTTTATCAATGTTTTCAAAATAGCATTGATAAAGAGTAGTTTTATCAATTCTAAAATAGTAAGTGCTAATGAAAATACTCTTTATCACTTATTTTTTAGTACTGATAAATATACATCTTTATAAATACTAAAAATCATGGATAAAATGATTCTTTATTAGTTCTAAAATTTAGCACTGATAAAGATATAATTTTAATAATATATATATATTTATAATTATAATTAAAATAAATATTTTTAAAAATATTTCTATATATTTATAAATATTTGTCTGCATTTATTAACATATTTATATATATATATATATCAATCACTATCAAGAATATACTAGAGTGTTAGATTCTCCTTCTTCCATCCAAAATACCCAAGATTAAATCTTAGTGGGGGTGAATTTATGGGTACTGCAGTAGTACTGTAGCAGTTACTATAGCATCTAAAACTATTGATCTAATTTTGGAATTTGGGACACTAGTTTGGGCCTACGGGTCTTAGGGCCTTAGCCCCGCCAATGTCCTTCGGACCATAGGGCCTTTAAGCCAGCATTGGCCTTCAGACCATTGGGCCTTTGGGCCACAAAAAATCAGAAGCACCCTGGGTGAATCACATTGGATCAGGCCCCAAGTGATGTTTCATAGTAAGTATCATCCATCATAATAGTTATTGAAGGACCCCGGGACACCCTGAGAGGGGAGGGGTGAATCAGGGTGGCAACTTTTTCTTCTTAAAGTTGTGGATCTTGTTCCCACGTTGGCAGGAACTTCTTAAACCTGTATGAAGGATATGATCAGCAATTAAACATTCACAAGCAGAGAGATGACACAACAATTTTTACTTGGTTCACCACTAAGGGCTACGTCCAAGGAGCATACGCCGACAGATTGTCGGTCGTACCTAAATCCACTATGCTTCACTAGATGCGGATACAAAAGTTCGGGTACAGACACTCTGTCCCAGGCTCACTGCCTTTACATAAGGTTTAGGGATAGCTCACTGCTTCCCTCGGGTCACTCCCGTTGACTCCCCCTGGCTCACTGCCGTTGGTGAAGTCTCACTCAGTTTATAGACGTGAAGGTCTCTTCAATAAATTTGCATTGAAGTCTTTGCCTCTGCTCAGCACGAGACTCTGCTTGCATCGAAGTCCGGAAGAGATGCACTAGAACGCACAGAACCACTGAACTGGATAACCAAAACGTGTAGACAAACTTGACTAACAATTGCGCGCAACACCAACCCTTTGCGCGCAAAACCTTCCTATTGCGCGCAAAATTTACTTTTCGCGCGGAAAAATATTTCGCGCAAAATTCCCTTTTTCGCGCAACTCCAAATATTTCGCGCAAGCCCCTTTACGTGGCCCTTTTTCGCGCATCAGACCTCGGATCTTCTCTAAGTCTTCCAACAACTCGAATGAAGGGGGTCACCTCATATTTATAGGCGACTGAGACCACTGCGCGCAAAATCCCATTCGGCGCGGAAAAACTCTCATCTGGCGCGTAATCTTTCGCCCAGCTTATGTATTTCGCGCACAACCCTTATTTTCCGCGCAGCCCATGCCTTTGCCATCTTTCACCAAACTGATTCTGAAACAGCATTTGCGCGAAAAAACTATTTCGCGCATCCCGCTGTTTTCCGCGCCTAACTTAAATTTTTCGCGCAAGCCTCTTATATTTCGCGCACCACTTCCTTTTTCTGCGAAGCTCCTTTTGCAGACAATCCATGTCTTCATTTTCCGATTTTGAGGCCCAAAAAATTGGCAAACACTGGGAAACAGCGCCACCTTCAAAACTGTTGTCTGCTTGAACTGTATGATCACTTTGCTGGAACACATTCGGAACTTCCACTGAGGATTGACAACAAACACAAACCATACACCAAATCATGCTTTGAAGAACCTGGTTCCAACAATCTCCCCCTTTGGGTTTGTTGGCAATCAGAATAAATTCAATAGATCTCCAACCATGAGCAAGTCCAAAACGCAAGAATCAACTCAGCCAACACTCTAAGTCTACGTGAGCAATGCTCGGTGTAGAAAACAAGAGAGGAAGCTTGAATTGGGTCTTAGTGTTTTGAAATTCTCCATGACGCCCGATGTTATCCTTATTAAACTTCTCATCACAACCTTACACTTCCATCACAGAAGAATTTCTTGCCGTGAATTTCTTGCCTTGAATTCTCTTGCTGTGAATTTATTCCTTTCTCCCCCATTGAATTCTCTTGCTGTGAATTTATTCCTTTCTCCCCCATTGACAATAAAACCAAAGACCGAAAAGTTTGTTCAACGTTCAGCTCAAGCCATACTCCCCCTGGATAGTATCTCCCCCATAAACCTGCATCACAGCCATAAGCAGATAAAAACAGTTAAAACAAACGGGGAGAGGGGTGTTTCGAAACCTCCTTATGCAGCAGGAGGTGGTTGAACTCCTAGGTTCAACCGATGCTTTTCAAACACAGCTGCTGACAGTGGCTTTGTCAGGATATCAGCTACCTGCTGATCAGTTCCCACATGGTCCAGTCTAATCACCCCTTGTTCAACCTTTTCTTTGATGAAATGATACCGTATTTCAATATGTTTTGTACGAGAATGCTGAACAGGATTTTTCGTGAGATCAATTGCGCTTTTGTTATCACAGTAGATCACCATTGGCTGATTTACCTCATCACCAATATCTGCTAATTGTTGCTTCATCCATAGTAGTTGAGTGCATGACTTTGTGGCAGATATATACTCAGCTTCAGCAGTACTAAGAGAAGTACTTTCTTGTTTCTTGCTCAACCAACCAACGCAATTATTTCCGATAAAGAATGCTCCACCACTGGTGGACTTTCTGTCCACAACATCGCCAGCCCAGTCAGCATCAGAAAATGCAGATAATTCACTATCCCTTCCTACAGCAAAGTATAATCCATACTTGTAAGTACCTTGAATATACCTCATGATTCTTTTCACTGCAGTCATGTGTTCCTCTTTTGGATTACTCTGGAAGCGGGCAGAAAGACATGTGGCAAAGACAATATCTGGCCGTGTCGCTGTCAGGTACAGTAGGCTCCCAATAATTCTCCTGTACAGGGTGGGATCTACAGATTTCCCATCCTCATGCTTCCCAAGTTTGGTTCCAACTGCAATCGGAGTTGACATTGGTTTGGAGTCTTGCATGTTAAACTTCTTCAGCAGCTCTCTTGCATACTTTTCCTGAGAGATAAAAGTGTAGTCTTTCCTCTGAGTCACTTGCAGTCCCAAGAAATATGTGAGCTCCCCAATCATTGACATTTCAAAGTCTGATTTCATATGATTGGCAAATTCATCCACTGATTTCTGTTTGCTGCCACCAAATATAATGTCATCGACGTAAACAAGAACCATGAACTGATCTTTTGGAGAATTCTTCACATAGAGATTGTGATCAACTCCTCCTCTTTTGAATTCCAGCTTTTTGAGATACGAATCTAGTCTAGAATACCATGCCCTTGGTGCCTGTTTTAATCCATAAAGTGCTTTCTTTAGCTTGCAGACCTTTGATTCATCAGCACCAAGAAGAAAACCCACTGGTTGTTCAATGTAGACTTCTTCTTCGAGTACACCATTTAAGAATGCTGTCTTGACATCCATTTGATATACTTTATATCCTCTTTGGAGAGCCATGGAAAGGAATAGCCTGATTGACTCCAATCTAGCCACTGGAGCAAAGGTTTCTTCAACATCAACACCTTCAATCTGAGAATACCCTTTACATACCAGTCGAGCCTTGTTTCTGATAACATTGCCATGCTCATCAAACTTGTTCTTGAAAATCCATTTGGTGCCAATCACATTGTGACCTTTGGGTCTCTGGACCAAATCCCACGTCTGATTTTTGTCAATCTGATCTAACTCTTCATTCATGGCTTTCACCCAGGATTCATCCATTGCAGCTTCTTCAAATGAGGTTGGCTCTACAACTGATAGAAATGCAGAAGGTGTGTTATTTCTCATCCTCCTTGTTTGAGTGGGTGCATTCATGTTCCCAATTATGTTGGATGGATCAATCTCAGCTCTTTGGTTTCTCCTGAGAGATTCAGTAGCATTCTTTTCAGCTATAGGTTCTTCTTCTGATTCTTCTTCTGAGTCAACATCATGATGTGACTGCTGAGAGTTTTGAACAACTTCCTCTATCTCTGTGTTTGTGTTTTCTTCACGTTCACTTTCTTCCTGATTGTCCATCACATCCGCATATGGCGTCCTTGAAGCATTTGTGGTTTTCTCTTCAATTATCTTAACATCACTGCTTACCACAATCTTCCCCAAGCGTTTATTGAAACACTTGTAAGCTTTACTGTTCATTGGATACCCAAGAAAAATTCCTTCATCAGCATTGTCACCATACTTTCCTTGGTTTCCTTCTTTATTCCGGATGAAACATTTGCTTCCAAAAACCCGAAAGTATTTCAAGGAAGGCTTCCTTCCATGCCATAATTCGTACGGTGTCTTCGTTTCTCCCATGTAGAGCCCTGTTCGATTCTGAATGTGAACTGCAGCTTCAACAGCCTCCTTCCAGTAATGGCGAGAGATACCACTCTCAATCAACATAGTCCTGGCCATATTGTTGACCTGTCGATTACGACGCTCAACAACTCCATTTTGTTGTGGAGTTCTCACAGCAGCTACCTCATGCTGTATTCCATGTTTCTCTAGATAGTTTTCAAACTCAATGGATGTGTATTCCCCTCCATTGTCCGATCGTAGGACTTTTATTGACCGTCCAGTGTCATTCTCAGCAATTCGGCGATAAGTTTTCATGCAATCAAGTACTTGTCGCTTCCTGTGAATCACCATTACACAAGCCATTCTACTATAATCATCAATGAAAAGGACGAAGTACCTCTCTCCATAGGTTCCAGCAACATTTATTGGGCCACATACATCAGTGTGAATGAGATCGAGAAGATGTGATGCCCTTTTCTTCTTTGGACGATACGAATTACAGACCAGCTTCCCACGAATACAGGCATCACAAGATTTTTCCCGTTCGCGTTTTAGAATGGGAATATCCATTACTATCTTCAGCTTAGATATCTTTTCCATGTCTTGTTGGTTAATGTGCCCCAGCCTTCGATGCCATAAATTGTTTTCTTCGTCAACAGACAAGTAACAAGAGTTCACTTTGCTGTCAACCTGATATAAGTTTCCATCTGTTCTACAACCTTTCATAAGAGAATTCCCTGTTTTTCCTTTTATAGTGCAGCCTTTTTGATTGAAGGTTACTATGAGCCCTGAGTCACAGAGTTGACTTACACTGAGGAGATTATGGCGTAGACCGTCCACATAAAGAACTTCAGTCTTTTTCAACTCTCCATTGGCGAGAGCAGTATTCCCACTGCCTTTAATCTTCAAAGCGCCATCGTTACCAAACCGTACTGTTCCATCAACCTTCTTTTCAATGTTCTTCAGAAGGTCAGCATTTCCTGTCATATGGGAAGAACATCCACTATCAAGAATCCAGGTGCTGCTACTCTTTGTAGCTTTGAGGGCTACCTCCGCAAGATTGGATTTCTCGATTTTCTTCTTTTCTTTCCATGAGATATTGGATTGAGCATAAGACACTGATGGCCTTTTAAAACTTTCTTCCACATAATCTGAGTCTTCATACCCATAATCTTCTTCCAGAAGAGAAAAACTATTTGTGAGAACAACATCATCAGGAGGATGAACCCTGTCCCGTCTTTGGGTGTTGTATGAATTTCTCTTGTCATACCGCTTCCTGCAAAACATAGCTTTATGGCCAAAGTTAGAACAATTAAAACAGTAACCATAGAAGATATTTCTTCTATAAGATGGAGGATATGAAATCGGTCTCCTTTGTTGATTTCCCAGATCTTCTCCATTAATGTAACTCCTTGCCTCTTCGCAATATGACATAGTATGGCCCAGATAGCCACAGAATTGACACTTCATGTGAGGGAATGCCTTCACACCTGAATTTCTCCTCATACCTTCATCCCTGTGAGAGTAGTTGAACTGCCTATCATTTCTAAATGTTTGATGGTAATTGTCAGTTATCCTTCTAGTTTGGATTGAGGGTTCCTTTTTCAGCACTTCAGAAAATGTTTCAACATGTTCAACCTTCGTTTTGTCTTTCTTTTGAATTTCTTTATTTCCAGCAGTTGATGTCTCAGCTTCACATCCAATTCCACGCTTTCCCATGCAGGCGGGTCTTTGAACGCTCAAGATTTTTTCAACTCCATCAGAACCACATTTGGCTCTTGCCAATAATTCAGCATCTGAGAATCTTCTAGGTTGTATTTTCTTCCTTGATTCTTTTGAAAAAGATTCGGTCTCAAGTTTACTCCTAAGAGTAACAATTTCCTCCTCAAGACCCTCAGTAGTCTTGGACTTTTCTTCCAGTCTTGAGGTGAGGTCATTGATGACCTTTCCCTGCTCTTCAATTCTTATCTTAAGATCCAATACATCATCATTGCTTTCAATGATTTTAGACTGAACTTTCACAAACTCTTCCAGACGTTCAATTTCAGCTTCAAGTTCATCAACATATTCTGATGACTCTTTGACCATTTCCTTCCACTTATTACATTTCTTACATTTACTCTCAATCTTGGAGAAAGCATCCTTAATTTGAACCTTTGGATTATCAAGGGCAGTACTCTGATTATCTATGCCTTTATTGATTGAAGAATCTGACATTTCAGTGGTAGCCATCATGGAAGCATGTTTTTCAGTTTTAAATTCTGGTTCTTCTTCCTCACAGAATTCAATATCATCATCTTCTTCCTCACAGACAAAGCTCTTCCTCTGCATTTTCTTTCCAGATTTGAAATCACCCTTTTTGAAAAACCTTTTCCGAGGCTTTTCAATGTCTTCAGCTTCGCTCTCATCATTATCCAACTTTCTTTGGCACTGAGAGGCAATGTGCCCAACTCTTCCACAACGGAAACATGCAAGAGGTAACTTACCTCTAAATTTACCTTTACCCTTTTTCAGCTTCTTCGCGATGAGGGAAAGAATTTCTTTTTCTTCGTCATCATCACCACTACTATCTTCTGAAATTTTCAGTTTGTCCATGGCTTTGAATGCCATTTCTTTGCTCACGCGAGTCGTGGCATCTTCAGGTTTGACTCTCATCTCATATGCCACTAAACTACTTAACAAATCATCCAGAGAAAGTTTGGATAGATCTCTTTCTTCGAGGGCTGACACCTTTGCATTGTACATGGGAGGAAGTCTTCTCAATATTTTCTTAACGATATCAATGTCTTTGATTTCTTCTCCAAGACCTCGAATTGCTCCCACTACTTCAGTAATTCGATTAAAAAATGAATCTGCATTTTCATTGGGATGCATCTTTAGGTCGTCAAACCTGTTATGTAAAACCTGAAGTTTTGCCTCCTTTACCTTGGTATCTCCTTCATAAATGTTTTCAAGTTTATCCCACATAGACTTTGCTGAAGTGCAACTCATCACCTTTAGATATATCTGATCAGAAAGAGCTGCGGTGAGTGCATTTTGAGCTTTAGCATCTGCATCAAGAATTTTCCTGTCTGTGTCAGTCATAGCCAGTCCTGTTTGATCAGTGACTTGTATTCCTTGCACAATAGAAAACAAAACTTCCATTCCAAGAGATCTTAGATGAGATCGCATCCTATTCTTCCAGATCTGAAAATTATTTCCATCAAAGAGAGGGACTCCCCTCACATTGGCTGCATTCTCCATGGCGACAAAGGACAGATTCAAGACCAGCAACCTCCCTCTGATACCACTTGAAGGACCCCGGGACACCCTGAGAGGGGAGGGGTGAATCAGGGTGGCAACTTTTTCTTCTTAAAGTTGTGGATCTTGTTCCCACGTTGGCAGGAACTTCTTAAACCTGTATGAAGGATATGATCAGCAATTAAACATTCACAAGCAGAGAGATGACACAACAATTTTTACTTGGTTCACCACTAAGGGCTACGTCCAAGGAGCATACGCCGACAGATTGTCGGTCGTACCTAAATCCACTATGCTTCACTAGATGCGGATACAAAAGTTCGGGTACAGACACTCTGTCCCAGGCTCACTGCCTTTACATAAGGTTTAGGGATAGCTCACTGCTTCCCTCGGGTCACTCCCGTTGACTCCCCCTGGCTCACTGCCGTTGGTGAAGTCTCACTCAGTTTATAGACGTGAAGGTCTCTTCAATAAATTTGCATTGAAGTCTTTGCCTCTGCTCAGCACGAGACTCTGCTTGCATCGAAGTCCGGAAGAGATGCACTAGAACGCACAGAACCACTGAACTGGATAACCAAAACGTGTAGACAAACTTGACTAACAATTGCGCGCAACACCAACCCTTTGCGCGCAAAACCTTCCTATTGCGCGCAAAATTTACTTTTCGCGCGGAAAAATATTTCGCGCAAAATTCCCTTTTTCGCGCAACTCCAAATATTTCGCGCAAGCCCCTTTACGCGGCCCTTTTTCGCGCATCAGACCTCGGATCTTCTCTAAGTCTTCCAACAACTCGAATGAAGGGGGTCACCTCATATTTATAGGCGACTGAGACCACTGCGCGCAAAATCCCATTCGGCGCGGAAAAACTCTCATCTGGCGCGTAATCTTTCGCCCAGCTTATGTATTTCGCGCACAACCCTTATTTTCCGCGCAGCCCATGCCTTTGCCATCTTTCACCAAACTGATTCTGAAACAGCATTTGCGCGAAAAAACTATTTCGCGCATCCCGCTGTTTTCCGCGCCTAACTTAAATTTTTCGCGCAAGCCTCTTATATTTCGCGCACCACTTCCTTTTTCTGCGAAGCTCCTTTTGCAGACAATCCATGTCTTCATTTTCCGATTTTGAGGCCCAAAAAATTGGCAAACACTGGGAAACAGCGCCACCTTCAAAACTGTTGTCTGCTTGAACTGTATGATCACTTTGCTGGAACACATTCGGAACTTCCACTGAGGATTGACAACAAACACAAACCATACACCAAATCATGCTTTGAAGAACCTGGTTCCAACAGTTATAACCTGATTGGAAGGATGACAGGGTATGTTAATTACCATTAGTACCAAGCACCATGAAACTCTACATTGGAAAATTCTATACAATCAGCTATGCAAGGTGGGGAGCTAGATGCCTTCAATGATTTAGATGTTGGGGAGGGGAAATGCTTATGTTTTTGGATCTTGGGCCTTTAAGCCATGTATTAGGAATTGTTCCTTGGTCCTTTGAGTCATGTAATGTGCAAGATATTGGGTTTTATTATGATGTACAAATCCATTTATTTTTTGTTTAAATGCTTTTTTATGGCCTAATTTTAATATCCATTGTGGTTATGAGTGTATTAGGATTTTTTTGGGGCTTGTTCGAAGCTCAAAACACATATTTTTTAGAGAATAAGGAAGGATTCATAGTTAATATAAACCATACGGGATATGACACATGATTACTACTAACCTTTAGGGGTTGTAAAGTGGGATGGAGGACCTCACACGATTTGAGGAAACCATACGGATGGTGGTTCATGCCCGTTCGTGGAACCTATATTTTTTAATAGATCCAAAATGCATGGTTTGCACATGGTTATTCAAACCATGCACAGTGACCACATGGGTGCCCCATTAGTATAGTAGGGGGTGCTCGGTTTTGATAACTATGCGGCCAAATCATGAACCATAGTTAAAAAAATACGAATGACGAATTTTACCTATATTTTATTAGAAATCCAATTTTCCTTTCCTTTATCATTCGTTTGAAATAAATGATCCATGGGAGCCCTCCTTGAAGCTATTTCAATGTTTTTTATCCCATTATTTCATCCAAACTCATAATTGACTGCCATTTGTCTCATTAGATCACCAATGGTGCATAATATATTCTTTTCTTTCTATTATTTATTTATCATGGTATCAGATTCACTATTTAGGTGTAAGATAATATTCCATATTTTCAGAGTTTTTGTATGTTTTTCATTTTTCTTCCGATCTGAGCTAAATCAGAAGATGATACTGGGTGATCACTATAATAAGGACCTATGTTAGGTGGGATATACTTTTCCCAAGTATTTTTGTGATTTATTGAGCTAGTTTTCACTGTTCCTCCCACCGGAATTTCTAGAGTGGCTCAAAAAATAAATTGAATAATTAAATTTAATGTAATGGAACCTGTTAGATATTCCCAC
Organism: Viscum album; assembly: GCA_963277665.1. NCBI lineage: Eukaryota > Viridiplantae > Streptophyta > Magnoliopsida > Santalales > Viscaceae > Viscum > Viscum album. Next base: position 2,087,229,422 of record OY728145.1, read on the forward strand.
TAGATCCTTGAGACTTTTATAGGTTTTCCCCCACCATGGACACCCATGGGGTGTGCCTTTAATAATTTCCCTTTTTAATACCACCCATGGGGTGAGTCCTATGATTACCTAGTTAGAGGAAGCCCGTAATGATCTAAATTGAATTGAATTGATTGTTAGAAGACGAATATTTCCTCATCTTCATATTGATTCTTTTGATTGAATGGTTTATATGCATTTTTATATGAGTGGGTATACTCATCAAACATGAATTATTTTGAATTAAAGAATTCATTGAGATGTGAATTAAAATGTTAGTGGATTCCTTGTTTGTTATACCATGGATATTGATTCTATTTAGATGCCATTGACTTTTCTACCATGAGGATTTTTTATGATAAAAGATACCTCAGACCTATATGCTCATTAGATCTTGATTCTATAGGATGGTAAGGAAATTTTTACCCCTAGGATATAGATTGATAGAATTTCATTGGACATTCTCTATTGACATTATCCATGGACTCCAACCTTTCCATTACCGAGTTTTCATCAAGATATTCTTGGGACTCGATGAAGATGAATTGGTCTCATATACATTAGATCTAACCCCACAAGTTCTGACACTTCTGATTATATGGAACGACCATGGTAAAATTTTCTTGTTTGATTATACCACTCAACTATGGTTGATATGAGATATGGTTTATACAACATGTCCATTGGGGGTAAGATATATTGTGTATATGACATGGTCTGGGTATTTACTTCTATTTACTTTATTGTTTCATAGTGGTAGGTTATCGACACTTGTTTTACAGGGAGCCTTCTATGGTTTCACATTATCACATGTTTGTTTACCTTTTCCATGGATGCTTTAATTTTAGTACATTCATACCTGTTATATTATACACTATAATGTATCATGTATTACATATCCAGAATTTGTTATAGAAACCTTTTGTGGTGACCTGCTGGGATTGTATCTCACACCCTATTCCCTCACTACTAGTCAGCATACTCTGAAATTTGGGGTGATGCACTTGAGGTCATGTGGTCAATCAATATTTGGGAACCATTCAGTGGAAACTGAGTTTGGAACATTAAAAGGTGGTATTATAGGTATTACTTATATGGATGTAATGGTTTGAGAAAATATAATGGGTACTAGGAAGAATTTGAATTTGTTAATGAGTTGTACCTGGGTGTAACTAACCCATGTATAAGAAAAAGACAAATTACATCAAATGAAAATTGATGTTTTCTAGATTTTCCCTACTATAGTTGATTTTCTTCTATCACTGGGTGATGCACTCGAATTGTGATATTATCATTGATATGATTGAGGGTTATATTTTTCTAAAACCCAATGAGATGAGGGTGTTCCATCTCATGCATCATTTTAGGAACTTTATAGGAATCACATTAGATGCATCATGCCATGCCATATAGAATGCATTGTTTATTTGTATGATGTTGTGATAGGTTTGGTGATAGGTATACCTACTATTGTGATAGAAATTTTATGTAAGGAGTTGAGAAACATGGTTGGTACTTAGATTGTCTATCTTAAAATAAGTAGTGTTTTCTTGATTAGGATACAAAAGACACCCTAAGAAGATAATTATGGAATGTTGAGTAATGAACCATGAGTCGTATGGGTTGGAACGTGTAATGGTATGAATTAGGTGGACACCATATTTCGGTTCATAAGGAGTATGATCCCTTATAGATTAGGAATGGTGGACCATTTGGTTCAACCATTTGAAAAGTGAATTGTGATGAAAATTTTAAATGACTATGAATTAAAATTCATATTGACTTTGGTGAAATAGATAACATGACCTAGACCCATATTTAGAGTGGGAAGTATGTAGTGTCTCTAGTGACTTGACAACTGTCTCTTTTTTTATAGTATTGGATTCATGAGAGGATCGTGTGGTATGACCTATTTATAGAAAGAGACATTCCACCATGAAAACATCTAGTCATTTGTCAGGATGGTGGAGATGACCATACTCTAGAGGTGGTGAGCCAGGGGATACCAATGGATCCTATTATAGTTCTAGATGAGGTGCCAATAGTTTTACCAGACACGGGTGATGAGGTATAATTTCATGAGTGCTTTACATGTTTTATGAAGACTTTTTAGGGATCACTACATCCTTCCTTGTCTATGGATAAGTTGGAACATGTTTTATAGAAGCATCATCCTACCGTGTTTTTTGGGTGATGAAAGTCTACAGGTTACTAAAAAATCGCTTGAGACTAATCTGTCAATATTCTATCATTTGAAGACACATCTTGAGAGGAGAGTGAAACTCACAACTTATTTTCTTCAAGGAGAAGAAAAGAACTCATAGGATGTTCTGAACCAGGATGATGCATTATGTGAAATGGTCTGTAGAGATTTATAAACTAGAATCTATGCCTACTTTTTCCTTGACACATTGAGAGTATATTGGGATAACGAGTTCATGTGTCTAGATCAGGGAATGATGAAAATTATGGTCCATTCAACTTGATTTATAGAGATTCATCTCTTTACACCAATATACATTCTTGACGAGGAATTGAGGGTGATACACTTCGAGGAAGGTCTTTGTCATGATATTTGATCTCAGGTCAATGTGTTCAGGTTGATGGCTATTATTGAGATGGTAAATCAGGAGTTATTTACTGAGTGGATGCTGAGGGATGATACGGGATTAGAGTAGAGTAGTGTATTCTATCAACCTAGTGGTTAAACATCTTTAGGCAGGAAGTAGTGTATTAAGGCTTCCCATGAAATGAGTACCAGCCAGGATTTGGGTACTGGTAGCTTGGTTTTCTATCCTCAGTGTGGGAGATGAGGCCACATGAATGTGATTGTGACCCAATCGAGAGTCATGCTTCAGGAATGATGGTCCATTTGAAATGTTTCTATAGGACATTCCCTCCAATAGCGAGTGGTGGAGGGTTACCTCTGACACTAGGTTCAGGAGTGGGTTTCTCCGCTTCAAGTTTGGTAGGGAGCTGGAGAAGTACCATTAATTCAGGCTGACATGGTGGTGGTTGTGGCCAAGGTAACCAGTCACCAGTTGTACTGAGAAAATAGTGTGGCATTGGTCTTGGTAGTGAGGTTTTATCATAGTGCCATGGTTTATGCCAGATTTATTTTGTACAGGCTACTCCCAAGGATTATGGTATCTGACTGTCTATGATGATAAGTATGATCTTCGTATCTGATAATATTTTATCTATAATTTTTGATAGAGGTGAATCACATAGTTTCATATCATTACCCATTGTGGAAAAACGTTTTAATGAATCGTGTTTTGAACTAAGGTGAAATTCCAAGGGAATTTTAATTTTGGCATTTTGTGGATGGTTTGTTCTTTGAACCGAGATTCAGAATGTAATTCCAAGAGTTGGTATGCTTCAATGTGTTTATTTTATACCTGGTTAAAGGAAATATGGGTTTCTCAAGTGATCAATAATGTTTTTGGATTATTGGGCTTTGAAAAATCAAAAACGGGAAGGGATGGACAGGGTGCTTGGTTTTTTTGAAACCGTGTAACCCACCAGTGAAAACTGCGCAACTGTAGTAGGTGAGTAGAAGTGACTCACATGGGATGTGTAAGGCTTTCCCAAACTCTGCACCCATCCCTCATGATAAGGGCCACTATGGTAGTTTGAATGTAATGTTTATCACATGGTTTACATGCATTTAGGGAAAACCGCATGTGATAACCGTGTGAGTTGGGGTTCCTAAGTTGTGGGAGCTGCATAGTAGGCACACAATTAAAAAAACCATGTAGCCAAATCATGTGACCCAGTTTTAAGGGTGAAATTACCCTTTTAACCTTAATGATTTTTAAATCCTATTTTCCTCTTTCTTTTATTATTATCCAGCCATGTGATGCTCCTCCCTTAGGTCATGAGTTCATCCTCATTCCTCTGCTAAAGATCATGATATCTCCTCTATTTTAGATCTTATTCGAACATTGTTAGTCACATTGGATTCACATTATTAATCTATCAAATACCCTTACTTCCTTTATATATTTCTCCTATGACTTGTTTTTCTAATTTTTTGTGATCTCATTTTCCTTATTTTCAAGGAAAATGTTCCTTTCCTCAATTTCTTATAAACCACACTGAATCAAGCCATGATATTGGGTGAGTAGAGGATAATAAGCATGAGGTAGGTGGTCTATGGATTTTCCTCTAAGTTTCTGTCATTTTATAAATATTTTTGTTGTGCTGCACACTGGACTTCTATGTGTTTCGCCTTAAAATTGAGTTTTAATTTTTAAATAATTGCACACACCTTTTTATACACCCATTGTTTGTTTTTTAGTATTTTAAGAATGCCAGCCTAGATCATAAACACCCCTTGGGTGTGTCGGCTTGAATTTATCCTTAATAATTAAGTAATTAAATTCATGAAACGAATTTTTAACATTGAACTTGGGTTATTAATTGAATTTTCCTATTTATATAAATGTTGATTGATCCGAAGGAACCTCCTTAGTGCATGGACCAACTTCTGAATGTGATTTCACCTTAGAAAAAATTTTCCAATTGATAATGGCACCTCATAAGTGCTATGTCGAACTTCGTAAATATTTTCCAATGTTTTTTTAGTTTCTATGAAATTCACCTTTTTACTGAATTGATTTATACCTCTTTTGTAAGAATATTGATTAAGATAAATTAATTTCTTGTTAAAATATTTCATATTTTTATAATAAAACCCCTCATATGAGGTTCGCTTTATTCTAAAATAAAAAGTAGTGGTTAGTGATTTTAATCATGATTGGACTTATTGCATCGGTGTTTTCTATGTATGTGGTTATTGTTAGTTATGATTAATTATTAGTACATGTCCTCTTTGATATCCTTAAATGAACTTTAACTCATTATAAATTTTTAATGACTAAACACCTTCTTGGTGGGTTAGAAACCATTGACTATAAGTCACATTTTCTTGATAAATAGAATGATTTTTTAAATTAAAATGGTTTAATTTAAATGAAATTGGAATGGTTGGTGGGACCACACCACATGATATATTTAAATAAGAACTGGATTATGTGAATTATATTAAATGTAATGGGTGGTTAGGCCATGAATCTTCTATTTTTTTTAAGTTAATATAGATTGGAATGACCATGGATATAATTGGGATTGATAAATATAAAGCATGAGAGGTAATTCCACATTACTATTATTATTATAAATATGATTAAACCATGATATAGGATGTGGAATGGTGTTAAGGGTTCTATTGAGCATGGTGGTATCACAACCTCTTACATCAGGCGTTGATCATGATATACTACACCATTCACACTATTTGGATGGTGGGAATGGTGAACCATTTCCCTTATTTTGAGTGTTGACATGATGGGACACTCAGCATCTTGAGTGATGTGCATGATGTCTCCCACTATGTCATAAACCGCCTTCTTCAAGATGAGGGAAGGGAAAACAAAGTGGCATGCCCTTCCTTCTTCAATATCATGGAATGATAATGACCCCCAAGTCCTGCCTTAATTAGTCCCTGGAGTGGCGACTAGAAACAAGGGTATAGAATCTCACACAAAATCGAAGGCATTACCCTTTTGAATGAAAATAGGATCAGGATATAAGATGGAAAAAATCCCAAGAAACACCAAAATTTTATATAAAGGAAACCAAAATCTAACCATTCCATGATTTATACGTAAAATGCGAAAAAAGTACAACCAAAGCACCAAAGAAAGTACCAAAAGAAAGAGACCAAGAAGAATCACAACAACTATCCTGACGCTTAAGCTAGTAAGGTCCATAACGATTCTCAAAGTCCTATTAGAAACCTAAAAATAGTTTTACAAATTTTGGGTGAGTATACAAGTATACCCAGTAGGAAAAATAAATCCACCCCTGCAAAAGTGGGGGAACATACTAGTTCCCCTGTGAGAGAATAATAGAACCTCAAATCACCTACCAAGGAGTACTAACCATACCAGCCTCAAAATGGAACACTCCCCAAATAATGAAAGTTAAGTAAATTAGTAGTATAAGCACATCCACTTTTGGGTACCCCACATCACATTCCCACTAGTTAGATACTCATTCATAATTGCTAACGTCTTGATTCTACCACTCTTCCAAATGAATTCCCAAAAATAAAAGCTACCCACACACACTTGGGCCCCAAACCACACAAAAATACCACCTAGAGACACCTGGGTCACAACCACACCACACATCTCACCCGTAGACACCAGGGCCCCAACAACCATGCCTCTTTCTAGAAGACACATGGGCCTCATCCCAAAGACACTTGGGGAAACAATCCTAGCCCGAAAACACCTGGGCCTTTCCTCCACAACAAAACATGCCCCAAAGAATCTTGGACTATAGTAAACCTCAATCCATTATAACCTGCCTAGATATGCTCGAGCATTAAGAACCCAGAAGAGGGTGTGAGGAAGAAAGTCAGTAACCAACCATCCATCCTCCCACCGGTATGTTGGGAAATACACCCTCCCCAATGAAATGGGGGTGTTCTACACATGGTACTCAATAAGGGTGGGGTGTGTATATAAATTACAAGGAACCAAAATTTATACATATTGGTACGCAAACACTCATCCCAGCCTATGAGTTTCAAACAAAAAAACATCCCACAAAGAACCACATTTTCTACTAACCCTATATGAAAAACTACCAAAATATTTACAATAAAACACAAGTCTAACTCCTTTTCATTTAACCACTTTGCATTCATTAATTAAGGTATTAACTATAATTTATTTCAGCACTACCCGGGGCAACTACCAAGAATAACATGTATAACCATTTTCTGAAGGAAAAAGGTCACTAAACACTGCCAAGGAAAACAAAGAAGTGGGGGACCAAGGTAAGGAAATATATTTTGACACCCATTCATAAAAACAACACAGAAAAACCAACCTAAAGTCCCTCTTCACACACCCTTTTTCTTATAAACCTATTCAACCATTGACAATTATCGTTCTTCAAAGTTATCTTGATCAATCATCCTCTCACAACTAGAACCAGAAGCCCTGCTTCACAATAACACCACACCTAGAACACCCATAAAAATGAAGTCACGACACAACCTAGTATGACATCCCCACTACCCAACCACTACGTAGAAGTAGTCCCAATACACAACACAACCATCCATTCCACAATCAATCAATATCTCAACTTGAGATTCCATCTCAACTCCTATACAACCCGAAAAACTAAAACACAATGAACACCATTAAAAAAGAAGCCCCAATACACAAGCACACCACAAACCTAACATTGGACCATACCCTCTGTCCACCCACATACCCATAACAAGTTTAGAAACATAAACCTCACACAACCCCCAAGAAGCACAAAACCCCAAAAAAAACACAGTACACAACCACACCATAAAGCCACATATATTTAGATTTATCCAACTAGGGTTCTTTAATTCCACATTGATAGATAGGGGTGATCATGAAATAGATTTACCCCTGGGGAATCCATTTATTTACCCAAATATATGTGATTAATTAGATTTCATATTGCATCCAATTAACAAAGCAACACAACAAAAATACGAAAATCACCAGTGTGCAAGAAAATAACACACACAACTATGATTTTCAGAATGCATATGACCAAAAAAACCATAAAAAGAAACAAGGACAATAGATAAAAACAAGTGATCAGTATCAAACCATCTTCAATTCCCTACCCGTAATCTTTGGATCATCATCTTCCCCCTCATTTATTACTCATTTAATAAAATAACTCACATGTTCTTCAAAAATAATCAATAGTGAACCCACCCAACATGATACACAAATAAAGAGAGGCAGAAGAATCCCTTCTTGAAACAACAGGGGACCAAAAATTCTCTTTGTTCCAAAACATAGGGTCACGCGAGCAGCAGAAAAACGGCAAGGAAAAAATATTGGGAATGCTCAATTGATGGATATGACACAAAATATGAATCCATGGGAAGAAAAAGATCTAGGCTAACCAATAGGGAACAGAAACGCACTATGAAGTGAATATCTTGGCTTTGAAGAGCCAGATTTGATATTAAAGGAAGAATGGTTTCAAAATTCATTAACGTGGGATCATGGTCAATATCACATGGTTTTAATATCTCAAAGTCCCCAAAGTGTTAGGATATTAAAGATATACTCAATATCCTTTGAAACACCATTAAAAATGCCTAAACAAGAATTTAAAATCGGTTTGTGTAAAATAAAAATGTTAGAGGGGCGGAACTAGAAAAACTAGGAGAAATTGGGAAAAATAGAATTTTAGAAAAGGATGAGAAACCGTTTTGGTGTGCCACCATCATAGTGCCACCATTATGGTGCCAACATTTCAGTGTGCCACTGTTTCGATGCCACTATTACAGTGCCACAATTTCTGTGTGTCACTGTTATGGTGCCCCTATCTCAGTGTGCCGCCATCATGGTGACACCATTTTGGTGAAACCGTTTGGTGAATCTATATTTTCAAAAAACTCCCAAAACAAACCACTGTGTCCACCAAGAACACCACAAGCATTGGATTTTTACAAAGTAATTCCCCAAGAAAATCCAAGAAATTACATGAAATACCTACCAAACTATTATCTTCCTTGAGAATTTAAATACAATCTCAAAAAAAGAGGGGTCCAAACAACCACCCCCTAAGATACCTCTTTGGGACAAAACAACTCATGTTGTTCAAAAACTGGAGAGAAAACCTTGAAATCCAAGAACACCTCACTAACCGCTACTACCCCCAAAAAAACCACACAAACACAAAAGGTCACAATGTTCAGACACATAGATTAGGGATATCCTTCTTTTATTTCAAGATACTATCTACATTGGGTGGTATTGACTCGCCTTCACGGGTTCAATCGCATCCGCATTAATGAAACTTGATTAGGGATCAGGTCCTACCCTCCCCACAGTAAGAAATTTTCACACACATTCAGAGAATAGGGAAACAACTCATATCACAAAAAAACTAGGTCAATCATTACATCATAAGAAATCACAAACCAAAACAAAAGTGGAAAACTCATAACAACTCTGGGTACTCAGCACACATCTGCACCTCTCACTCCCAAATACTCTCCTCGAGGCCACCATGACTTCATAACACATGAACCAAAGGAATGGTCCATCCACAAAGCACCTTATTCTTATGATCCTCGATTCTTACTAGTCACTCCTTGAATGTTGCATCTTCCTCAATATCAAACTCTCCACAGTCAATGACGTAGGAGTTATCATGTAGATACCAACAGAGTTGAGAGACATGGAAGTCGTCGAGGATCCTATCCAACTATTGTGGAAGCTCCTGCTGATATTACACCTCACCAACTCATCCCAACACCTTGAAAGGTCTGATGAACCTAGGATAAATCTTACTCCCTCTGCCAAACCTCCACTGACCACGTCGAGGGGAAGCCATCAAGAATACGTGGTCCCCAACATCAAACTCTAAAGGCCTCGTCCTACATTGGCATACAACTTCTGTCAGTCTGATGATGCCTTTGTCCTCTCATGGACAAGATAAACCTTATCTATCATACCCTACACCACATGTGGACCAATAATAGATACCTCCCCAACTTCTATCTATCATAAGGTTAAATGAAACTACCTCCAATATAAAGCTTGTAATGGAGCCATAACAATGGAAGAGTGATAGATATTATTGTAAGTAAACTCTACCTAGGGAAAATGTCACTCCTAAGACCCACTTAAGTCCAAAACACATGCTTGTATCATTTTCTTCAATGTCAAGATGGTCCTCTTTGTCTATCCATCCATGTGAGGGTGGAAAGGAATAGTGATGTGGAACTAAGTACCAAAGGAATGTTGTAATCTCCTCCATACTCATGATGTAAAATGTGTATCCCAATCCAATACAATGAGCCTTGGAACTCTATGAAACTGCACCACCTCATCCACATACCTCCATGATAAGGTATTCATCACCCTCGACTCCTTGATCATTAAGAAGTGAGCTGATTTCATCAATGGATCCACTACTACCCAATTAACATTGCATCCTCCCCCAGTACAGGGTAATCCTATGACTAAATCCATCGATATGTCATCTCACTTCCACTCGAGAACATCTAAGGGATACAATAGACTTCTGGGAACACGGTGCTCAGCCTTCACCTGCTGACACACTAGACACCTTTCTAAAAACTTCACCACTTCTTACTTTACCAAGGGACACGAAAAATATTCCCTTGATCCTTGGTAAATTTTAGAAACTCCTAGATTCACCTCTAGGGGTGATCTATGGAACTCATAGAGAACTCCCTTGTGCATTGCCACTTGGAAAAACATCTTCCCACAGAATAACATATGATTCAAACTATCCTTCGACCATCCCTCAGGAGAATCACCCTGGATAGTGTGATCATGCATCACGTCAGTCTATGGGTCTCCCCACTGAGACTCCTCCACCTACCTAACCAAGGAAGACTTCACTATCATATGAAAAGGAAAAAATATACCGCCATGCACTCTTGAATCGAGGAACAAAGTATCCAAATCCTCCATTTCCTTCCAAGAATATGTGGATTTCTGAACTGCCTTCTTCTGCGAGTTACTTCTTAAAGAATCATCCAAGATGTTCCCCTTTCCTAAGGTGTAAGAGATATCAAAGTCATAGTACTAGAGAAACTCCATCTAACCTCGTTTTTTGCAAGTTCAGGTCTCACTGGGAGAAGATATACCTCAAGCTCGTGTGATCCATGAAGACAAAAAAGTTCTCCCAGATGAGGTAATGTCTCCAAAAAATTTAGTGAGAATATGACCATTGTAATATCCAGATCATGGGTGGCATAGTTATGTTAATGTGGATGTAACTACCTAGAACCATAAGATATTACTCCCCTCTATTGCATTAGAACACATCCAAATTTTAGACCGAAAGCATCACCGAACACCTCAAACACCACCCATTTCTCTGGAAATCTAAACACCAGATCACTGACTAGATTCCCCTTTAGGTAGTTGAAAGATGCCTAACACTACTCACTCAACAGGAATGTCAGGTCTTTTTTGGTAAAGACTATCAATGGAGCCACAACTCGAGAGAAGTTGGGTAAGAACCTCCAGTAATAGCCTGCTAGACTTAAAAGCTACGAACCTCTTCCATGTTCTTGTATGCTTCCCAAGAAACATCTACCTCGACCTTTGAATGGTCCACTACTATCCCTTACTAGGACCCCACATTTCTATGTAAGTGCTCCTTTCAAATCCATAACTTTCACTTAGACAACTTCCCATAGAGCCAGTGGTGTCAGAGGACCTCCAAGACTATACTAAGGTTCTTAGTGTGCTCCTCCCTTGAATTTGAGTAAATCATAATATCATCAATGAACACGATGATAAAATAGTCCAGGAACTTGCAGAATATAGAGGTCATGATCCCCATTAACACAAACAGTGCATTCTTAATAACGAAGGGCATGACCATGAACTCGAACTTCACATACCCGCACCTAAAACGAGTCTTTCAGATTTCACCCTCTTTCACCCTCAATTGGTGGTATCCACACCACTGATCAATCTTGGAGAACCAACATTCCCCCTTAACTTGTCGAAAAGTTCGTTTATTCCGGGGAGAGGGTAATGGTTCTTGAACATTACTTGATTCAATCTCTGGTAGTCTATGTATATCCTCAGTCCACCGTATGCCTTCTTCATAAACAAGACCGGAGCACTACAGAGTGACACACTCAGCTGGATAAAACCCTTTTTCATCAAGTCTTCAACCTGGATCCATAAATCCTACAACTCAGAAGGCTCCATCTGACAGGGAGCCATCGAAATCATACAAGCACCGGGTTTCATGTCTATTAAAAACTCAATGCCAAATTGGGTGGGTAGAGTTATAACCTATTCAGGTAAAAAAATCTACGAACTCCCCAAAAACACCTAGAAGCTCCACTATCTCAGCACCCGTCGACTCTAATGATAGCTTTTCTCACATAGAAAGAATAGTCTCCACACGCTGAATTCCCTCCTGACAACTCCTCTCACCAAAAAGATACATGTTGGCCATCCATATTCGAAAACAAGACTCTCCTATAGAATCTGTGGATAATGGAATGCATAGAGATCAACTAATCGATTCCAATGATGACATAATATGGTTGCATCCATAGAAGAAGAAGATCCCCACTGGGCTGATGTATCCCCAACATCAGTCTACATCCATAACAAACATCAAATAGGCTGGTTTGATCTCCAACTGGCATGCTAAACACCAGGGGCACAAAAAATCTTTATACGTCTAGTCCCAAGGAACATGATAGACTTGGTGCAACAATGGAGTGAGAAGATCTAGAATCAAACAAGGCATACATTAGAATACTAAACAGACTGATCATACCTCAAACAATCATCAGCCCTGCTGAAACTGCTACCTCGGTGGCGCAAAACTACCCACACCCAACTCCTGTACACCACTAATATTGACTGCCACCCTGACCATGCCATGTTCAAGGTATCTAAGGTGAACACTGAGGTTGGAGTCCTCCATCATCGTCTACCCTCAATGAGGTGGGAGCCCGTTACCCCTGATGCTGGGAAGGTCTTATAGAAAACTACTACTGCTGAAGTGGGCACTAAACATTCCCACCCCCATCATACTAAGATCGAACTATGAACTAGCTTCAAATATTTCCATGATTTCAACATACTAAGATCCTCTATCCCAGGCCCATGGGGAAAGGGTGTGGACCAAGATATCAGAACTATAACTACTATGGCCTACTTCCTACTGGCCGAATCCTGGATAGACCTGATGTTGGACACCTATTGTTAACTTCCTTCCCCTTCGACAAACTCAGATGGATCCCCTCTCGAGGTACATCTCCCCATGAGTGCATCCTCTCCACTACTTTGGCCTTTTTATGAAAATCTAAGTATGTTGGTAGGGTAAATGGAGTGAATACATACTGAATAGAAGGTCAAAGTGCCTCCTCTAAGTGTCTCACCTGTAACTCCTCATCCAGAAAGATATCCATAGAAAGGCGTATGAGATCTTTGAACTTGATCCCCAGTTCCCTCACCAACATACTCCCCTACTAGAGGGAGAGAATATCCTACCTCTTCTCGGTATTCATTGTAAAGGAATGAAACATTTACCAAAACCCCTTCTCAAAGTTATCCCATGAGACATCAGTCTCATTCCTATCCCTGAAGTAAAGAACCCAATACTGACATGCCACTCCTCGCATCTGAATCACTACCATAAAAAACTAGTACTCTCTCGAACCACAGATCAAGGTAAAGGTGATTTCCAGCTCCTCATTCCAACTCTTCATCTCTAAGTCTGAAATGATGCTTTTGTACTTCCCCATGTTTTGCTGCTATAAATAACAAAGGGTATTTTTCCACAAGTCATATTCCTCCTCTCGATAGGCCCTCCCCTGATCAACCAAGTCAGCCTGCTGGGCCTAAACTTCTCGTACCACACATGGGCGATGCCCAGGTTCCATAACTAAAAAGGGTAAAAAAGGAACTCCTAATCCCAATTAGTATAAAAATTTTCTTTTAAAATTAATTTTAACTATTCATTTAATTTAAATTCCCAAAACACCCAGGACACACACAAAAACAAGTAATTATGATGCTTGTACATTTCCTAGGGTATCTACCCTACAATCAGCATAGCCTCACTCAGTAGTTTGGTAGGCCTAAAGTCCTTGAATTTGATCACAAGGGCCCTAAAATCCTGTGTCCTAGCCAATCTTTCTTAGACTATATCATGAAACAAGATCACTTAACACCATATCCCTACCATCCCATGAAATCCTCACTATTCCTAACTCCGAACTCCATCATATCTCTCAACCATAAGCCTATTATACCATTCTGTCATGACCTACCTTCTTCAAGATGAGGTAAAGGACAATAAAATTCCATGCCATTCCTTTTTCAAGATGAAGGAGAGATAATGACCCCCGAGTCCAACCTTCATTAGGCCCCAGAGTTGTGACTAGAACCAAGGGTATTGAATCTCACACAAAATTGAAGGAATTACCCTTTTTAATGAAAATAGGACCAAGATATAAGATGATAAAAATACCAAGAAAAACCAAACTTTTATATAAAGGAATAAAAAATCCTACCCATGCGTGATTTAAATGTAAACTACAGAATATGTACAACCAAAGCACCAAAACAAGTACCAAAAGAAAAAGGCTAAGTAGAAGTACAACACTTATCTTGATTCCTGATCTTGTAAGGTCTAGCACGGTCCTCAAAGTCTTCTTAGAAACATAAAAATTGTTTTATAAATGTAGGGTGAGTATACAAGTATACCCAATAGAAAAGATAAAGCCACCCATGCACAAGTGGGGGAACCTACAAATGCCCATGTGAGAGAACAGTAGAACCTTAAATCACCTACCAAGGAATTCTAACCATGCCATCCTCACCAAGGCACACTCACCAAATAACACAAGTCATGGAAAGTAGTAGTATAAGAACATCGACATTTGGGTACCCCACACCACTTTACCACTAGTTAGCTGTTGATTCCTAATGGCTAACATATTGATGGTACCACTCTTCCAAAATGTATTCCTATTAGCACAACCGGACTCCACACACCTAGGTCTCAAACCACACACAAATCCCAACCACATACACCTAGGCCACAACCACACCACACATCTCAACTGTAGACACATGGGCAACAACAACCACACCTCTCACCCGAAGGCACCTGAGCCCCATCCCGAAGACACTTGGGAAAACAATCGTGGAACGAAAAAACATGGGCCCATACTCTACAACAAAACCTACCTGAAGGATCTAGTACTATGGTACCTCAATCCATTATAGACTTCCCAGATAAGATTGAGTGGTAAGAACTTGGAATCAGGTGTGAGGAAGAAAGTCCATAACCAGCCATCCATCCTCCCACCATGATGTTGGGAAAGAAACCCTCCCCCATGAAATGGGGGTGTTCAGTACATGGTTCTTAACAAGGGTTGGGTGCATATAGAAATCACAAGGAACTACAATTTATTTATATAGGTAAGAAAACACTCAGCCTAACCTATGGGTTTTAAAAAAACAACCACCCCACACATAACCAAATTTGCTACTACCCCTATATGAAAAACCACATAAACAACCACAATAAAACACAAGCCTAACCCATTTTCATTTAACCACTTTCCATTCATTAATTAAGGGTTTATCTTTAATTTATTCTTTCACTACCCAGGGAAACTTCCATGTACAACATCTGCATCCATTTTTAGAAGGCTAAATGTCACTAAACACTACCAAGGAAAATAAGGAAGCGGGGACCAAGGTAAGGAAATCAATTTTAACACCCATTCATAAAAACAACATAGAAAAACCAACTTACAGTCCTACCACACATCCAAATTTTATTAAACACATGTTCAACCATTTACAACCATCATTCTTCACATTTATCCCTCTCAATCATCCTATCACAACTAGAACTAGCAACCCCACTACATAACAACACCACACCCATTACACCCATAAACATGAAGTCACAACAAAACTCGGTCCTATAACCCCTCTAGAAAATCACTTCCAAGAAGTAGTCCCACTGTACAATAATTCCATCCATTCCACAATCAGTCAATCTATCAACCAGAGATTCCATCACACCTCCTATACCACCCCAAACCCAAAAAACACAACGAGCACCACTAAAATAGAAACCTCACAACAAAATCACACCATGCCCCTAACACTGAACAATCCCCTTAGTCTACCCCATGTGTAACACCCCAAGCTTCCATGGTACGTTTCCTTTTGAATAATGTGATAGCTTTCATTGTAAGTAACTTTGAGTTTTAACAAACCACGACCAATCAAACTAGCCATTATGAATAGTAATACCCACTTTTTAAAATTTTATAAATTTTATTTTTCAAAATGGACTTCATTTTTAAATTCAGAATATCAAAATTATCTTACTATGATTTTTTGGTCTTTTTCTGAAAAATTTCAATTTTTGAAGAATAGTGAAAAACACTGTGTTATTGTTTAAACCAGAATTTTTTATTTAAGTAATTAGTTATTTTATTTTAATTCATTTTACGTCAAAATAGTTATATAAAACCTATATATGTTCAATTTAATTCATTGGAGTAATTTTATAATAATTTTAGATATATAAGATTTTATTGAACTTTTTACCGTCTTTTACCCACCTTCTAGGAGCATTTGCAAATTTCCATAAAACATAATTTTACCACTTCTGTGAGTTGAATTTAAAAAATCCAAGAGACACAGTTGACAACATTAAGTAAAATTTGGTTCAATAATATGAAAATATTTTTTGGTGAATAGTATCTTTTGACTTTTATTTACCACAGTTAAAAGTAAATAGGGTAATTAAGGGTAGAAATTATATTATAATTACCCTAACACATGTCATAATTCTATTGGATAAGTGTAATTCAACCAAAAACAAAATTAGGAATAAAATATGATCCTCTTTGGTCTACTTGGATTAGATTAGGATATTTATTATTATTTTATTTAAAGAAGAGTTAAAAGAGTTAAATTCAATGTTTAATAACTAAACCATTTCTAATATAAAGTTACAGACAATATAAATTCGACTATAAATATTAATTAGAAATATAAAAATATTTCATGCATAATGGTATTTGATTTATAATTTTTAGGCCTCAAATAATTTAATTTATTTATGACACAATGATGATGCAGTAATTTCCTTAATAATGAATTATTAAAATAATTGATTTTATAAGTATCCAAATAAATATAAAATGAGACTTCTGATGAATTAAAATAGTTTTATAGGTTAATATTACATGTTTGGTTTGATTAAATAAATTTTATTTGAAGTGATAAAGTTTTTATGTCTTTCATAAAAAATCAAATACTAAATAGTGTCAAAATTGACATAATTGAGTTTTCAAAACAAATATTATTTTATTAATTGATATAATATTCTTAAAAATCTTAGGTTCTGCCAAAGGACTTAGATAAGGTTATATATATTAATATTTAATCACTTGGGGTTATCTTGGCTTGTTATAGTAAGCTTATTAACCATATTATATAAAAATACAAAGAGACACAGTAAATGTAAAACTATTTTACTAAGAGTTAAATCTAAAATATAAGGTTAATATGGTGACCTAAACCTGTATAAAACCTATTAGTTGAGAGTTTTTCGACCCATACTCACCTTATCCTAGAAATACATCATTTCTGATCCATTAGAAACCAAAAATGGTTTTATTATAAAATAATATTTCAAGCTTTTCTTAAACTGACCCTCACCTCTCTTATAAAAGGGTACTTCCCCTTCTCTTAATTTCACACCTCCAAATACATTTGGCTCGGCAAAAACCTACCCAAATATCCTTTAAAATATCCCCACTTCAACTTAAAGTCCTTAATTTGATCAGAAAACCAACCTAAGGATCCATTTGGATCAAATCCAAAGGAAACACCCAAAGAAGAGGTAATAACTTGACCACCCTCTTTCAAGTTATTTTCTTCTTCCACTTTCTCTTTCTTTGTTGTTTCCATACCAAAATAATAACTCTAGTAACCTCTACATATTATGATGTTATTATAAATATGGTACAACCATATTATTTATTCTATCTATCCTATAAATGACAAAGTCACCATATGTGCAAACGTACGGCTTACCGTCTCCACATCATGGTGTAGTTTGTTATTCAAGCACTTCATTATTTGGATGGGTAAAATAATGAGTATCACTAATGTAAATAATAAATATAACATGTTAATGATTATTTATTTATGATATACCATCCAATTATATACGATTTCACCTTCAATATAATGATATTGTCGCTCGTACGTACGTATGGATTACCGTCTCCACGAACGTGATGATATTCATTCCCCATCGTAATCATTCAAGAATAATTTTCATTTTATGATTAAGAATAATGTTTATGAACATAATATTATTCTGTATATGAATCAAATACATGTTATCCATAAAAAATATGGCTTACGTAACCAAACATATAGAGAAAAATGAATCAGTTAACACCCGAAACTATGATACTACTGAAATATTATTAACAAAGAAATATTATTAACAAAGAAATATTATAGCATAATATATGATATCATATTTATGTATATAGTTCATGAATAATTTAATAACAATTTTTTAACCATTATACAATATTTTAACATACCATCGACTAAGTAAAAGTACAAGGTAATGGTTAATTATATAATCTCTTTACTTATCCGAGGTTGTTAATATATACGTATCTACTGGGACCTCTTTAAAATCCACATCCGTGTTTTCTTAAAAATTTAATTCAATCCATTGTTACTATTTACTAGACTATGCGTTAAAGTCATTTATACCCTTATTTTACCACACATGTTTTGAAAGCTATCTTTCTGTCGTTTTCCAAACAAAGTACGTTTTGACCTTGTCGACAAAATTAAGGTAAGAATGTATTTTTTAACGTATATGGTGGGTGCGGCTATTTTCTTCCGTTATACATCTTCGAAGCTTCCCGTACAAGCTTATAAAATATTATCGAAATAAATGTTTTCTTTTATAATTATATGTCTTTTAAATGATTCCAAAATAGAAATAGATATTTCTCTACAAAACGTTTTGATTTCATCTATGTCAACATCCTTTGATGGATTTTAAGCTTGTTTGTAGTTGATTTATTATGATATAAATCTTCCATATTGTATTGAAGGTTTTGTTATATTTTTTACTATGGATGTGTTATTTTTACACCATTCATGGTTCATGAATAAAGTATTTAAATTTCATATGCTAGTTTTAATGTGAATGTTTATGTTATGTTTAAACGTTTTCATATTAAGAATGCATTGGACTTAGTAAGTGATAGGTGGAGCCTGTTATAGCTCCTAGATGCATCAGTAGGTCTCATGAGACAAACTAGTGTCTTTTCACAAGGCCTTGAAAAAATATTATTTGTATTTTTGGCACAACGCCTTGACTATATGGTTATAAAGTCTGGCATTATGAAATCCAACATTATGAAATTGGATATTGATATTACATGTGATTAATTGACTAGTATAATATTGATGTTAATAAGTAAATGGAATTATTTGATTTATCTTTTCCATATTATGATTAATTTTAAGTTTAAAAGGCTTGTGTTTTAGTCTTATACATTGCCTTAAATGTTTATGCTTATTCTTGAATGTTTCCACTATATTGTTACCCTTACTGAGCATCTGAGCTCGCCCCTTTCTATGTTTCATTTTTCCTAGGATGCGAAGAAGTATATTATGACTGAACTGTTGGGATAGTCTAAGGGATGAATGTGGTCAATGGAGACAATGTTGTTGTTGTTTTTTATTTTATAATGTAATATAAAACTTATGAATGTATCTAGTACTTATAAGGCTACAAAACTATTCTGTATTTTGGGATTTTGATCCCTTTTGATAATGCCAATGTTATGTAATAATGCACCAACTCTGGGAAACTAGGGTTGGGGAGTTATAGTTTGTATAATAGGAAGTTTCGTACAAACCTTGGAAACTATATTTAGATAAAATTTTATTAGAGCACATTACCCTAAGATAGACTTTGAGGATTGGTATAGAAGAACTTCCTAGAATTTTTGTAATGTAGGGATTTTTTGTATTTTCAATGAAATACATCCCTGTCTAGATATGAGCTGGTAGAGGTGGATCTGGCACAGATGTAACTAGGATTGAAAACTTTGACAAGGAGTTTTGGGCTTGACCCGGGATATCCTGGTGCATGACAACGGGCCTTATTGCACTATTGGTCACGTCACTCCCAAGAGATATGCTTAGGATAATTCAAATTTTCTTTAAAAACCATTATAAACGATTTATGAGTATATAAATCCTCAAAGAAAACATTTTTTTTATGATTATGGATTATATCCATAAATTTTTCAATTTATGTTAAGTGTTTTACACGTTTGGAATTATGTATTGTGATTCATAAACTAATCTAGTGTATGCACTTGTTTAGAAATGGAGCCTAGTAGAATGAATGTAAACCACATCAACACAGGTAATCCATGTAGGGATTTCCCTCCTACTCAAGATAATTATAGTGGAGTTGGTGACACAATTGGTGCTGATAAGATTATCACCATACTGGGACAACACACTCAGGTTATGAATAACAACCTTACCCGTATGGAGCACCCATATCCACAGCATGGAGGATCAATGTTAGACCGCTTCATTAGGAAAAAACCACCAAAATTAAATGTGAGTACAAATACATTAGTAACTTAGAAATGGATATGTTCCTTAGAGAAAATATTTCATGCTTTGGGGAGTAGAAAAAGGGGAAAAGTTGTTATGGCAGTTTATCGCCTCACGGGAGATGCAGATCAATAGTGGTCATTAATCCAAAGTAAAAAGAAAGATGAATAAGTATTGAATATTGAATAGTGAGATTTTAAAGATATTTTATTAGAAAAATACTTTCCTCATGACCATGAAGCAGATATAGAAGGACAATTTCTAAGTATGAGGCAAAAGGAGGATGAGAATATCGTAATGTGTGAGGATAACTTTACAAGGTTACCAAGGCATAGAGCATATTATATACATAACCCAAGGAGTAAGACTAATTGATTCTTTGATTGGTTAAAACCATTTCTTCATCGAGCATTAGTCTCACAATTTTTCTCATCATATGAAGATATTGTCTCATGTGCTATCAAGACAACAAATGAATTCTATAAGTCTTATGACTTCAAATAAAAGAAAGAGAAGAAGATAACTGATGATCACATTGGAAATGTAAATAAGGGGAATAAAGGAAAAGTTGAATATCCATATTGTGGTAAATGTGGGAAGAAACACCCCAGTACTTGCCTAAAGGGAATGAGAGTCTGTTACAAGTGTGTTGAAAAAGGCCACTAAGCTCGTAATTGCAAGGGAAAGAAAGAGGCTGTTAATGTTGAATGCTAAAATTTTAGAGAAAAGGGACATTATTCAAATTAATGTCCTATTCACCAAGGGAACTTACCACAAAAAAGTCCAAGGGAGAAAGGTCAAGCTTATGCGATCACTACTGTCAAGGTTGAAGCTCTGAAAGACATGGTGGTAGGTAATTTAATGGTTTCCTCAAGTTTATCCAATGATTTATTTGATTATAGATCATCACATTGTTTCATATCTTCCCATTTTTCTAAGAAAATTAGATATTTTCAATTTTACTTAACAAGGGAGTTGTCTGTTAAACTTCCTAAGGAAAGTATCATCGTAACAATGTTTTGTGAATTTGTTCCCATTAGAGCATATAAATGTTCTTTATCTGCTGATCACATCGTCATAACAATGATTGAATTTGATATAATCCTTTGAATGTATTGTATTTTAGACCATAATGTGAAAATTTATTATAAGAAGAAGGACGTTATAATTTTTTATGATGATAAAAAGTTACTTATCGTTAGAGCAGAATCGTCACCACCTGATTCTTATCTAGATTCACCACCAGTAGCACTATTAAATTAAATTATTGGGGTGGAAAAGAATGAAATAATTATGGGTGAGGAAAATAATGTTCAAATATAGGACGTACCTATTGTGAAATAATTTGATGATGTGTTTCCAGAGGATTTACCTGGACATCCTCCAGAATGAGAAAATAAGTTTTCTATTGATTTAATGCCTGGTTCAAGGCACATATCGAAGACCCCTTATAGAATGGCCACTGTGGAATTAGTGGAACTAAAGAAACAACTATAGGAATTGAGTAATAAATGATTTATTCTCCCTAGTGTTTCTCCATGGGGATCCCCTATCCTTTTTGTTAAGAAGAAAGATGGATCTATGAGGTTGTACATTGACTGTAGGGAGATCAATGCTATAACAATAATGAACAAGTATCCCCTACCTCTCATTGATAATTTATTCGACCAAATTCATGGAGGTCAACATTTTTAAAATATTTACCTTCAATCTGGATATCATCAGTTATGTGTGAAGAAGGAAGACATTCCGAAAACAGAATTTCGAACCAGGTACATGCATTACGAATTTACAATAATGCCTTTTGAATTGACTAATTCACCCTCTATTTTCATGGATTTAATTAATAGAGTTTTCAAGGAATATCCTGATGATATTTTAGTGGTATTTATTGATGATATCTTGGTATACTCAAAAAGATACAAAGATCATGAAAATCACATGTGCACTATTCTGGAGACCCTCAGAAGAAATGAATTATATAGTAAATTTAGCAAGTGTGAATTCTGGCTTCAAGAGATTTCTTTTCTTGGCCATATTGTCTCTAAGGATGGAATCTCTGTTGATCCATCAAACACCAATGAAATCCAATAATGGCTAGCACTAACGATTATAATTTAGGTACGCATTTTTATTGGTTTAGAAGGTTATTTTCGATGTTTCATCCAGAATTTTTTCCGGTTGGCTGACCCATTAACCGAGCTCATGCGTAAAGGGGTTAAATTTGTTTGGACAAAAGAGTACAAAGAATGTTTTGAATAACTTAAGTGAAGATTAGTAAATGCTCTTATTTTGACTATACCATCAGGTAATGATGAGTTTGTTATTTACAGTGATTCTTTAAAGAAAGGACTTGGTTGTGTCCTTATGAACAATGATAAATTTATTGATTATGCATCATGATAGCTAAAAATTAATGAGAAAAAATATCCCACTAATGATCTTGAGTTAGTAGCAGTAATATTTTATCTGAAGATATGGAGACACTATCTCTATGGTGAAAAATGTGAGATTTATACTGATCAGAAGAGTTTGAAGTATATTTTCTCACAAAAAGAACTCAACATGAGGAAAAAGAGATGGCTTGAACTACTCAAGGACTATGATTTCACAATACACTACCACCTAGGGATAGATAATAAGGTAGAAGATGATTTAAGAAGAAAGGATTATGGAGTTTTGAACAATATGAGAGTTGAAAGGGATCCTATTTTCATGGGTCTAGTAAATATGGATATGGGAATAACCATGGAAGGTGAAACATCAATAATTTTTCAAATGGTTTCTAAACAATCTTGACTAGAAATGATTAAAATTTCTCAGACTAATGATGAGGAGTTTGAAAAGAATATTAAAGATGTAAATTATGGGATATTGAGTGAATTCATATATAAATATGGAATTTTGAAATTAAGGTAGAGAGTTGGTGTTTCTCGATATACCTGATCTAAAAAGGGAATTTTTGGATGATTCTCATAGCTCCAATTTCTCTATACACCTTGGGAGCCCCATGATGTATAGATATTTGAAGGAACATTTTTGGTGGGACAACATGAAGAGGGAGATTGCTAATTTTGTGTCAAGATGAATGCTTTTTCAACAAGTGAAAGCTGGAAGGAAACAGCATGGAGGAGTTATGAAACCTCTTCCCATACCTGAGTGGAAATGGGATCATATTCTGATGGAATTTGTCATGGGGATACCAAAGACTCCTAGAAGGAATGATGCAATATGGGTCATTGTTGATTGTCTTACCAAGTCAGTGTATTTTCTTCTTATAAGAGAAGAATTACCACTTGAACATATAGAAAGACTATATATTAATGAAGTTGTAAGACTCCATGGTGTACCCCTATCAATTGTTTCTGATCACGATCCCTGTTTCACATCATGATTTTTGGAAAAGTCTTCAGAAGGCCTTGGATACTGAACTTCGTTTGAGCATTTCCTACCACCCTCAAACTGATGTAAAATCAGAACGGACTATTCAATCCTTAGAAGAAATGTTGAGATCTTTCTCACTTGACATTCAAGGTATGTCAGATCAATATTTACCTCTGGTAGAATTTTTCTATAACAATAGCTTCCATTCAAGTATTCAGATGGCACTATATGAAGTATTATATGTAAAGAGATGTCGCACATCAACTTGTTGGGATAATTTTGGTGAAAGAAAACTTGTAGGGCCAGAACATGTTGTGGAAACATTGAAAAAGGTGAATATCATCCAAACCCACATCAAAGAAGCTCAAAGTAGAAGAAAGATCTATGGTAATAATCAGAGGAAGGATTTGGAATTTCAAGTAGGAGATCAACTATCTTGAAGGTATCTCCATGTAAGGGTGTTATACGATTCGATAAGAAGGGTACATTGAGTGCTAGGTACATCAAACCTTTCAAAATTATAGAATGAACTATATTTGTGGCTTATCATTTGGAAATTCCTCCAAGTCTCTCCAAAGTTCATGATGTGTTCCCTGTATCACTGTTGAGATAATATATGCATAACCCAACACATGTACTCACCTATGAGGAAATTGAACTGGAACCTGGTCTACCTTATTGTGAAGAGCATGTCAAGATTCTTGATACCAGAGAATATGTGCTGAGAAACCGGATGACTGGTCTGGTAAAATTTTTGTAGAGAAACCATAATATGGAAGAGGCAACGTGGGAACCTGAGGAACTTATGATGAAGAACCACCTGAATCTTTTTATGCAGTAATATTTTAGAAATTTCAAGGATGAAATTATTTTAAGGAGGGGAGAATGTAAAACCCCAAGATTCCATGGTATGTTTCCCTTTGAATAATTTTGTAGCTTTCATTGTACACAACTTAAAGTTTTAACACACCACAACCAATCAAACTAGCTATTATGAATAGTAATACCCACTTTTTGAAATTTTATAAATTTTATATTTCAAAATTAACTTCATTTTTTAATTTGGAATATTGAAATTATCTTCGGGTGAATTTTTGGTATTTTTCTAAAAACATTCAATTTTTGATGAATAGTGAAAAACACTGCGTTATTGTTTAAAACTGACTTTTTATTTAACTAATTAGTTATTTTATTTTAATTAATTTTAGGTAAAAATAGAAACATAATACCTATATATGTTCAATTTAATTCATTTGAGTCATTTTATAATAATTTTAGATATATAAAATTTTAATGAACTTTTTTCGTCTTTTACCCACCTTCTAGGAGCATTTGCAAATTTGAATAAAAATTAATTCTACCTCATCTATGAGTTAAATTTCAAAAATATGAGACACACGGTTGACATCAGTAATTAAAATGTGGTTCAATAAGATGAAAATAATTGTTTGTGAATAGTAACTTTTGACTTTTATTTACCAAGGTTAAAAGTAAACAGGGTAATTAAGGGTAAAAATGATTTTATAATTACCCTAACACATGTACTAATTATATTGGATAAGTGTAATTATATGAAAAGAAACCTTAGGACTAAAATATGATCCTCTTTGGTCCACTCAGATTAGATTCAGACATTTATTATTATTTTATTTAAAGAAGAGTTAAAAGAGTTAAATTAAAAGTTTAATAACTAAACCATTTTTCATATAGGGTTACACACAATATAAATTAGAATATAAATATTAATTATAAATCTAAAAATATTTCCTACATAATTTTATTTTTTTATAATTTTTATACCTTAAATAATTTAATTTATTTATGACACAATGATGATGTAGTAATTACATTAATAATGAAATATTAAAATAATTGATATTATAAATATCCAAATAAATGTAAATTGAGACTTATGATAAATTAAAATAATTTTATAGGTTAATATTTCATGATATAGTTTATTGAAAAAAATTTATTTTAAGTGATACAATTTTTATGGATTTCAAAAAAATCAAATACTAAATAGTGTCAAAATTGACATAATTGAGTTTTAAAAAAATACTATATTATTAATTGATATAATATTCCTGAAAATATAAGGTTCACCCAAAGGAATTATATAAGATTATATTTTTTAATACTGAACCACTTGGGGTTCTCTTGGCTTGTTATAGTTTGTTTATTAACCATATAATATAAAAATACAAAGAGACATGGTAAATGTCAAACTATTTAACTAAGAGTTAAATCTAAAATATAAGGTTAATATGGTGACCTAAACCTATCTAAAACCTATTAGTTGAGAGTTTTTAGACCCATACCCACATTATCATAAAAATAAATCATTTTGGATCCATTATAAACAGAAAATTATTTTATTATAAAACAATATTTCAATCTTTTCCTAAAGTGCCCCTCACCTATCTTATAAAAGGGACTTACACTTCTCCTAATTTCACACCTCCAAAGAAATTTAGCTTGACCAAACCCTACACAAATATCCTTTCAACTATCCCCCCTTCAACCTATAGGACTTACTTTGATCATAAATCCTACTCAAGGATCCCTTTTTATCAACTCAAAAGGAAACACCCCAAGAAGAGGTAATAATTTCACCACCCTCTTTCAAGTTCTTTTCTTATTCCACTTCCTATTTCTTTGTTGCTTCCATACCAAAATATTAACTCCAGTACCTTCTATATACTATGATGTTATTATAAATATGGTTTTACCATATTCATTATTTTATCCATTCTATAAATGAAAAAGACACCATATGTGCATACGTATGACTTACCGTCTCCATGCCGTGGTGTAGTTTGTTATTCAAACACTTCCTTAATTTGATGGATATAATAATGAGTATAAATAATTTAAATAATAAATATCACATGTTAATGATTCTTTTTATATTATATACCATCCAATTACAAACAATTTCACAATAAATATAATGATATTGTCGCTCGTGTGTACATACGGATTATCATCTCCACGAACGCGATGAGATTTTTTCTACATCATAATAATTCAAGAATAATTTTCATTTTATGATTAAAAATCATGTTTATGAACATAATATCATTCGGTATATGAATCATATACATAATATCCATAACAAATATGGCTTACGTAACCAATCATATAGAGGACAACAAATCATTTAACACCCAAAATAGTGATACTAATAAAATATTATTAACAAAGAAATATTATTAACAAAAAATATTATAGGATCATATATTAAATCATATTTATGTATATAGTTCCTATATAATTTAATAACAATTTTTTTACTATTATATTTTAGGTTAACATACCATCGACTAAGAAAGCACAAAACCCCAATAGAACACAGCACACAACTAGACCATCAAGAAAAAGGATATTCAGATTTAGCCAACCAGAGTTCTTTAATTCCACTTTGATAAACATGGGTGATCACGCAATAGGTTTGATCCTGGAACATCCATTTACTTAACCAAAGATACGTGATAAATTATATTTTATATTTTATCCTCTTAACAAAGAATCACAACAAAAACTTAACATCACCATTATGCAAGAAAATACCACCAATGGATATGATTTTTAAAAGTCATAGAACCACAACAAACCATAAAGAGAGACTAGTATAGCAGTTAAAAAAAGTGATCAACATAAAAACATTTTAAATTACCTACATGTTATCTTTTTATCATCATCTTCCTCCTCATTTATTACTTATTTAAGAAAATTATTCACCTGATATTCAAAAAGAATCATTATTACACCCACCCTGCATGATACACAAATAACTAGAGGTAGAAGAATCCCTAACAGAAACAACAGGTTACCAAAACTCTTCTTTGTGCCAAAATAGTGGGTCACACAAGCTATAGAAAAACTCCACGGAAAAACTCTAAGGAAAGATCAATCGATGGATACATCACAACATGTGACTCCACGAGAAGGGAAGGCTCTAGGCACACCCAGAGGGATTGAAAAATCACTGGGAAGGGAAGAACCTGGCTTTGAAGATCCAAATCCTATATCAAAGGAAGAACAATTTCAAATTTCATTAACATGGGATCGTGGTTATGATCATGTGGCTTGAATATCTCAAAGCCCCTAGAGCATTGAGAGACTAAAGATATAGTTAATATCCTTTGAAACACCCTTAAAAATTCCCAAAAAATTATTTAAACTTGGTTTAAATTATATAAAATGTAAGAGGGTTGGAACTGGAAAAACTGGGAGAAATTGGAAAAAATGGAAATTTGGCAAAGGGTGAGCCACCGTTTGGTGTGCCACCATTTCAGTGTGCCACCATCATGGTTCCACTGCTATGATGCCACCATTTCAGTGTGAAACTTTTATGGAACCACTGTTACAGGGCCACCATTTTGGTGTGCCACCATTACGGTGCCACCATCTCAGTGTGCCACTGTCACTGTGCCACTGTTGTAGTTAAACTATTTGTTGAAACTGGATTTTTTTCAAACTCCCGAAACAAACCACTTGGACCCCTAAGAACACCACAATCACTGTATTTTCACAAAGTAATGACCCGAGGAAATCTATTTCATTACACACTCATTATGATATATATTTAATGTATCCTTTATTTGAGATTATAGGCTTGTTTAGAATGGTTATGGATGTTTGAGTTACACATCGGTCCATCCAGCACCTAGTATTCCAAGTACATGGACACATAAGTCCACACGTACTTGGTTCATATAGGTGGATACAATATATAAATATATATGTGTGTGTGATATTAGTATATATATAGATATTCACTGATCAAACATTCATTCTAGATGTGATCCAAAGTAGGTAGAGTTGTCCAGGTGCCCTATTGGAACCTGAGTTGATCGGTACTTATTTATTCATTTTTTTATTTTTTTGTTTTACATACACACTAATTTAAAATATATA
This sequence comes from Viscum album, assembly GCA_963277665.1. NCBI lineage: Eukaryota > Viridiplantae > Streptophyta > Magnoliopsida > Santalales > Viscaceae > Viscum > Viscum album. The sequence goes on from OY728145.1 coordinate 2,087,258,002, forward strand.
TATATATATATACATGTACTGGATTTAGGTGTATGCACCATTGGTAGTGGCCTACTGAGATTTTTCTCACACCCTGCTTGGGTCGTCATTACACTAGGGTACCCGAGTAGATATCATGTTCGTAGGACCATGGATTATTTCTTTCACTTCCATGATTGTATCAAGGAGTTAGGATCACAGGAGTTAGAAGGAGCTTAGGATTCTCATTAAGTTCACCTTGGGACTTTTTATTATTTTATTATACATGTACTACACTTTATCATGTTGCCTATTGTATGTTCACTATTTTAGTTTATGTATAATCATTTAGAAATTCATACATCGTTGTATGTGGGTGTTGGAAATCTCATCTTTAGTTTATATTATTCTTTTTCTGCTCTATCTTTCATTTATTAATGCTTTCATTGTTTTATTATATTTATTATTTGATATACTTCTTTGATACTTTGATCATGAGGATATAGTCTTCCCACCATCACCTCCTTTGACCCTCTCCTCTAGTCAGCAACCTCTTGAATATGGGGAGGTGTGCTTGAGTCTATATGACCCACTAGTCAAGATAACCGTTTAATGGTCAGTTGGGTTGGGACGTTATAAAGTGATATTAGATGTTTTTATTTTTTTACTTTTTCTTAATGATTAGGTTTTGTAGATAGGAGACTAGGAGTGTTTCAACACATGGAAAATATGTTCTTGGGAGTGATCAACCCATGTATGGGGAAAAGTATATGTGGATAGGGATGGGATTGTTGTTTGTTGTTATAGTTGATTATTATTTCACCTTGAGTGACTGGTGTACTATCCAATACTTATTTTTTTATTATTTTTTTATTATTTTTCCCTTTTTATGGTATGGAAAGGAAGTATCACTACATGCATCATTATAGGCACATATATATTTTTATGTCATTCATATTCCATACCATGTAGTTGCTTTATTAGGCTACTTGATAATTGTGATTTTGTGACTTGAGTGTTATGCCACATCTTGTATTTGTTATCATGTATAATATATTTCATGTTAGGTATTTTATTAATATGAATATTTTTTTACCTATTTAGGTATTTATTGAGCATTCCTTTTTTACATATCATGCATTGGTAAATTATTTAGTGTGTTAATCTGCTACCATGATTAAGTAATTATATTCCATGCCACCTAATTATTTAGAATGAATTGTATAATTATCATGCTTCTGTAATTATTATCATGTTTCACTAGGTTTAATGATTGCGATAACATTCCTAGTTTTGTTTTGGATATATAATTTGTTTCATGGGGAAGATTTATTGGTTATAGTTAAACAGGAATCAGTTTCAGTTGTAAGGTGTATGAGTACCATATTATTGGGAAAAGGTAACCCATGTATTTGAACCATCCTTTTAACTTGTATATACATCTAGACTATTATTAAGATGTAAAATATACCAAAGTTAATGTTTTAATGTGAATTATATTCAATTAAATTAAAGCTAGTCTGTGGTCTATGAAGTGTATGCTAGCGTTGTAGACTAAGATATGGAAACCCATATAATTAAACCATTACATATGACCATGATATATTTTGAAAATTGTTTAAACATAAAATAATTTTAATTTTTATTAGAAATGAATTGGTTCCTTATGGACCTCTTATGTGACTCGAACCTAGTAGGCCAGTTATGATATCTAAGCTTATCAGATAAAACAAATTAAGGACAATTTTTTTAAGATTTAAATTAATTATGGTTGCCTCTATAAAGGCTTGGGACTCTATCAAAAAAGCATGATGATCCATATGATTAAATTAGAAAATGCACAATTGGACCCAAGTAGGTTATATGGGGCATGCTTTTTTAATATAACCCACTATGGGTGTTTTGAAACATTAATAATTAAGAAATTGTTATTGGGATTCATTTTGATGAACCCATGTTGGCTTAACATGACCATCATAGGTCACCTTATCAATTACTAACTGCTTTTCCTTTATGTTTGGTAATTGATGTTCTATTCTAAATATTTTAATGTTTAAATATTGAATGTGAATCAATGTAAATATGAAAAATGGAACCACAAGTGGTATGATTAGTTTAAAACCTCATGTAAGGGTAGTTTAAGATATTCTTTGAGTCTACTTGGATGAAAACATGATCATTTCCCATAGGCCATCCTCTTTTCTATCATAGGATTAAATGATAGGCTTATGAACTAGTGAAATATTTTTTTGTGACCTAGTGATTGGTTCTTTGTTTATTCTTTTGTAAGGGGCTATCCTGGTGTACGTAGAACCACTTAGAGCTTAAATACCTTGTTATGTGATTTGAGATTTTTGAAATATGGTGTCATTTCGGTGCTTTTTTCCCTAGTAGAACAATTAGATTCTAAAAGAAACCCTGGTTTGGATGGGTATTCATGGTTTCCTTGACCTTGTTATAGGTGTGAGCATCAATTAATTCTCAGTTTTAGCAGGTTAGACATTCCTTGGGCATGGTTAGCTTCTTGTTAGGTCAGGTGACCTGCTCTTCTTCCTCAGTGATGGATGACTTGATATATCATCATCTAGGTTAATGGTTATATGGGACGATATGACTCTGGGTTAAACAATTTGTATGGATCACCTGATGATTTAATTTATAGGGTGGAAAACCTATGGATAATATTGAGGATGAGTCATCTCACTTTTGAAGCCTTGGGGGAGTGATCATTCATATAATGTGGTGCCTATTAAGTTGCTAAATGATGTAAAAAACTGGTAGAGTTTGGTGGAATCATTGATCCTTGAGCTGCAGAGTGTGTTTTCGGGTCATCTCTGAAGAAGAGTGACCTGTGTGTTAAAGGAATCAAGTTTATCCCAAATATTGAGATGGATTTCTAGTAGGATCTGGTGTTTTTACATGCCATTCAAGTTGGTTTTGTCTTTTATTCAAAATGTTATGAAGTTTGTGAGTGTGACTCGGAGAAGTGTCACATGTGTATTCAAGGTGAATCTGACCTAGCATGCTTATGATCAGCTTGTCTGTCTCTCCTATTTGATGACTAGGACACTCCTAAGGTGCTGATTTTCAAGTCTGTTCTAGTGAATATGTGCCATTCGAATTAGATGGAACACAACCAAGGAGGACCATTGGAAATGGTCAGTCTTGATTGAATTCCCTTAAGGATTTCTAGTTTTGAATCATGTTGGATCTTGCTCAATTGCATGAAATTGATGTTGTTGGATGGGTACAAAACCTTTGAAAAACACCTTTGTTCATTGACATACTTTTGTGGTTAATTTTGAGTGATCATGGGATGCCACAGGTGGTAAAGTCTTGCTATTGGTTAATGAAAACACATTAGTAGGTGAAGCCATGATTATTTAAAGAAGTCAACCAGAAATGGCTTTATTGATCTTCATTATTATAGTTGGGTATGGTTTGTTAGAAACCTTGCTGAGAACTTTGTCTTGGACATAATGGAGGTGTCTCAAATATTTTTGGAAGTTCTTAGTACCCGATCAGTGTACTCTTTCTTATCGATGATCATGTCCCCTATCTTAATGCCATCCATGATACACTAAGAGAGGGTTGGTTATATATCGAGATAAAGGTTATAAATTACATTCTGTTTTTATAAATAGTCTTTATCATAGTTACACGTTGGATGTGTGGTTTTTATTAAGGCATGGTCAGTCTTAAGTGATACCTGGGTTCCCATGTCGGAATGCCTTTGACGTACTATTGGATACCCACCATTTTCCTCTAACTTGACTACCAATTGGATGCCACTTTGGGCTCAGTCAATGATTTTGATGTGGAAATCTTATCTTTTTACCAATGTATCACTTATAATCATGGATTATGAACTACCTTGGGTTAGTTTCTTTGACTCCAGTCTAATGAATCTAAGGTTATCTCAGACTTGTTTTTGGGATCAGAGGTGATGCTTAAAGGGTGATGATTATAGTGGGATGGATTTGGGATACACCCTAATTCATGATAAATCATTATAGGTTAAATGTTTAGGTGATGGTTTTATCATAAACATGATCAAAAGTCAGGTATGGACATCGTTGAATGTACTCCTAGTAAACGCTAGATGCCTTAGAATAAGGCATTGTTGTTTTTTTGTAAGACATCAACCATCTAATCCAAGTATTTTTCAAATAAGTTAGATGGAGTGGATCAACATGTCATCCTTCTTATTTGATATGTATGGTTAGTGTGGGACTATTTTAAGAATGTCTCCAAGTTAAGGTGGGTGTGGTGAAAGGGTCAACAATGTCTTCTGGGAACGTCTGTGTTGCCAATTTCAGATAGTTCGGTCAGTTTTTTATCGTTTATTTATAGATAAGTTCCTTCTATGACCTTATACATAATCAGGTTCTACCAGTTAAATAAATCACACCAAAATTATCACTATAATTATTAAGGGTTTGGTTTGTAGGCGATTTCAACGATAGAGGTACCATGGCTTGGAATTGAGCATCTTTTTGTTGTTAAAACCTATTGTGGAGAGATCCATCGGCCAGATAATAAATTGATGATGATCTGATCACGTCTCTAGATAAATGGGCTAGGGTAAGAACTATTTGGATTTTTCTAGTTTGTAAAACGAGTGTTATCTTGGGTTTTCTTGACTTAAGTGTTGTATGCTTAAGTGATGTTGGAGGTGTATTGGATGTTTGAGAATGTAATGCATCCATTTGAATGAGATATCATGACCATGGTAGTTCAGGTGATGTTTTCTTTGTTTCTACAAGAATTATTAGGGATGAGAAGTTCTAAGGTGGTGAGGTTGTAATGACTCGTGTTATGATCCTAGGTGGAATTCCAAGGGAATTTGAATTTTAGCATTTGTTGGATGACCCGTTCTTCGAGCCAAGCATCGAAACACAATTATTATAGTTAGAACATTAATTTTTTTTTCTTTTGGACTTGGTTAAAGTCTTGAGGGGTTCCTCATTTGCTCTGTCATGTTTTAGGACAATTGGGCTTCGAAAACTAAAAAATGGGAAGGACATGACAAAGTCTACAGTTTGTCTGAAACCATGTCGCCTACCAGTGAAAATCATGCATCTATAAAAGGTGTGAATAAGTGACTTTCATAGACTAAACATGTTTTTCCAAATCCTGCACCCAACCCCCATGCTTAGTACCACTTAGGCAGTGTGTGTTCACTATTCATCACATAGTTGGCATGCGGTTTTGGAAAACCATGTAGGAAAACTGTTCGAGGTAGGGTTTCTATGTAATGGGAGCCACACGATTGGCGTACAGTTAGGAAAAATGTTCATCCAAACCATGCAACCTAGTTTTTAGGTCAACATTTCCTTTTTTTCCCTTAATTATATTTAAATCCTCTTTTACTCTTTATTTTCTTCTTCTCCAATAATTTGAGGCTCCTCCCTTGCACCATGGGTTCTTCCTCCTTCCTCTGTTAGGGATCATGATATCTCCTTCCTCCGATCTCGGATTCAAATGTTTTACGTAATGTTGGATCTTTATCTGTAAGAGCTCAAATCCTTTTACATCCTTTCTAAGATTCCCTTTCAATCTTTTTTTCTATTTTGGTGTGATCTCATCTGCCCTATTTTTAGGGAAAATGTCTGTTTCTTTGATTTCTTCCAAACTAGACAAAATCAAGCCATGATATCGGTTGAGAAGAACATCATAATCAAGAGGTAGGTGCTCTATAGATTTTCCCCTAAGTTTACATCATTTTATAAATATTAACATTGTGATATGCACTATCCTTTTCTGTACATCACCTTGAAATTGAGTTTTTCTTTTTAAATCATCACATGCACCTTGTTATACAACCTTTTTTTTGTTTAGTATTTTGAGGATTCCAAATTCAATCAAGGATACCCCTTTGGTGTTTCATCTTGAATTTACCCTTCATAATTAATCAATTAAATGCCCAGAATACTTTCTAAGTGTTTGTCTTAGGTTGTGAGTTGAATTGACCTATTTATATAATTTTTTATTAAACCCAAGGATCCTTCTAATTTCCTGGACTGACTTAAGAATTTAATTTCTCCTTTTAAAAAATTTTCTAATTGATAATGGAACCTCTTAAGTGCTATGTTGAACTTTGTAATTGTTTTTCAATGTTTGTTAGTTTATAAAAAATTCCCCTTGTTAATGAATTGAGTTATACCTCTTTTTTATGACTCTTGATTATGATAAATGAATTGCATGTGAAATTGTTTTGGGATTTTATAATAAAACCCCTTAGATGAGGTGCACTATCTTCTAAACTAAAAAGTAGTTGTTTGTGATTTTAATCACTCTTGGCCTTATTGCATTGGTGTTTCCTATGTTTTTGGTTATTATTAGTTATTAGGAATGACCATTACATGGACACTTTAATATCCTTAAATGGTGTTTCCCTCCTTATAATTGTTTATAGACCAACCACCTTCTAACTGGGTTGGAATCCCTTGACTATAAATCACATTGCCTTAATAAGTGGAATGAATTTTTAAATTAAAATGGTTTAATTTAAATGAAATAGGAATGAGTGGTATGACCAAACCACATGCTATAGTTAAATAAGTGTTCACTTA